>CM031235.1:398509631-399745290 GCA_018340775.1 Taxus wallichiana var. yunnanensis
GTGTTCCTCATCGCCTGATAACAGATAATGGAAAATCTTTCAAAAATAAGTTGTTACAAGACCTTTGTGACAACTTTGGTATCAAACTTAGCTTCTCATCACCTTACTATCCACAAGCAAATGGTCAAGCTGAATCTTCTAATAAAACCCTAACCAAAATCCTCATGAAAGTTGTTAACGATTCTAGAAGCAATTGGCCTGATCACATCCCCTTTGCCCTTTGGGCTTATCGGACTAGCATTTGCACCTCCACTAATGCCACCCCATTCTCTTTGGTATATGGTACCGAGGCTGTCTTGCCTCTCGAAATACAAATACCCTCCCTAAGAATATCTCTTCAGGATATTCTCACCAATGATGATTTCCGCCAAGAGCGGTTAGCCCAATTGGAGCTTCTTGACGAGCGTCGTCTTACAGCTCTTGACCACCTTCAAATCTATCAAAAACGCATCAAGCGTGCTTATGATAAACGACTTCATGAGCATACCTTTAAGGTTGGTGATCTTGTCCTCAAAGAGAATCAACATGTAACCAAACTAGAAAAGAGCAAACGTGGAAAATTTTCTCCTAATTTGATTGGGCCCTACATTATCACTCATACTTACGGATCAGGCACTTACCATTTAGCTTCACTTAATGGTAAACCTGAGCCTGAACCCCTTAATGCCTTGCATATCGACCATTCTACTATTGAATTTAGTGTTACATCACTTCTTATCTACCTTGCGCTCGTCCCTTGAGCTCATTTACTACCTCATACATTTTTGTTCCATGCATCTCAAAATAGAATCAAGCTCACGTGGTTTGGTCATTACCTCCTCTTAAAGATGCCTTCCCCTTTTTAGTCTGGTCCATGACTTAAAAGTATCAAAATAACATGTTCTCAATTGTACACTTATGGGATATTCTTGAGTCAAACTTCCTACAAAACTAGATGCTTCATGCCAAACGGACATCTAGACCTCTAAAGTTATAAATAGACTGCTCCCTCGAAGGACAGCTATGTGCAAAGCCACTTCTACTATTATAAATAGACTGCTCCCTCGAAGGACAACTATACATAAAAACCACATCTACTACTATAAATAGACTGCTCCCTTGAAGGAAAACTATACAAAGTCAGCCTTTATCAGAAGCTTCTCACATTGATCAGCTTCGTGAAGACCTCAAGAACAACAAAATACATATCCCCTATGGACTTCCCGCATTGATCAGTCTATATCCGAAAAATAAAAGTAGTATTCCAAAGCACTTTTGAGTCATGGACTTGTCTATTTAGGTTTGGTTCTCTTTCGTCAGAATAATCACCTTATAATAAGTTCTCTGCACCCCAGCTATACCAGCCACCTCACCTCACCATTCGTCAACGCAACAAAACTCAAGGGACGTGACGTATATCCGATATATTGTGATTATACGACTCTTTTCACCTATCGACTTCTCGCCTATGCAAGGCACCTAGGGATTCAAGCCCATCCTATGTTAATATGTGGTTTGTTTAGCTCTTCTCAACTACGGGACAATTTTGCCTCTTTTACTCGACTCTAGGATTGTGTGTTGACCTTAATTAGGACATGATTCCCTACTACTTGGGTAAGCTAACTTTCGTTTCACCTATACCTACACCAACATCGCCAGTCCCTTACCAACACCAACAACGTTACCCTACCAATATCAATATTTTTACCAGCCAACAAATTGCCTAACTATAACCAAATTGCCTGAATTCACCTCTCCCTAGTCCTAAGGGAGAACTACATCGGTCTGAGGCCCCTCCTTGCTTTGTGCAATGGGCTATGTAGGTAGCACTTAGGAGACATGGGGTCTCCCAAGGTTAGCTCGACCATCCCCTACCATAACCTATCGTGTGTTGTAAATATAAATATTTTTGTGTATTTCTATTTTGACAACATTCATCTTTATCCTTTTTTCAAAACAACATAAAACATTCAAAACACAACCATTCTTATTATTATCATAACTCAAATCAACATACATATTTAGTTTTATTTAGATGTTAAACAAATACATCTTCTCTATCATCGACGTGCAGGTCGACATCCTTATTTATTCTTATACTCTTATGAAATTCACTTAGACCCTTGCGCCTCCTCCCGAATCAGGTGGTGATCGTGATCGTCGATGCCACTCACTTGGCCTCTCCATCCTCAAAGGTACCACTGCTATTGGTTCCTCCCACTGATCCGCCAACATCTCCTGTAACATACAAATACATCCTCTTGTGTGGAGGAATCTTGCCTCTAGTCTCTCCACTCGTGACTCTGCAACCGCTAACAATCCCGTTGTCTCATTCACCCGCGTTTGGAGCTGATGAACTAAACCCTGTAGATGATCTCTCTCTGCTGTAATCACAGCTATGTCAGGACGATCACGTACACCTCGCAGCTCTGCTACCCACCATAATCTATAGGCCTCTGTCGCTCCTGCATCCATTACCCTGCGATCGGCTGCTATCTCCTCTGGCCCTTCTGGAGGTGTTGGCCGGGGAGGTGAGAATGCTGCCTTGGTGTCGATCCTCATGTATGGTCTATAAGCCATAGGTATATCCTAAACAAATCCAAATTGTCACCGCACGTGATCTAGAGGAATCCTCTCGTACTCACCTGGCCTGTGCCCTGCGATCCACCTCAATCGCTCTACACCCCTCAACTCCTCAGCTATGTGCTCCGTCACCATATAGTTCCCATAAGGTCTCCAACAAATATCCGTAATCGTCACCATCTCCCATACCTGCCTATAATACTCGATGTCATCTATCATGGCCTGGGATCTCACCTCTTGTTCTATCTGGACCCATCGTCTGAATCCCAACCTCTGCACGCCTGTCTCTCCCGACTGGATGGGTCGGCCTATCGGTCGCACACAAACAATGTGCTCATAGGCCCAACAATGTAATAGGTATGAACAATCTAGTGTCGTCCTGTGTTTTCACCTGCAGGCCCATAAACCCCTATTTAACTCTACCAGATATGCGGGTGCCCATGTGAAAGTCACCCTCCTTTCTATCATTTCCCAAATAACACTCATCAATGCTTTTGGAAATATTCCCCTCCACCCCCTCGTAATGCATATTACCCCACCACTATCATTAATACCACCGCCAACCTTGTTTCCTCGTGGTGTGTTACATACATTGTACCATAAGTGAATATCAAACCTCGCTATGTTAAATCTCATGTAGCTAAACAAAATACCACTTTGTTATCACTCCCGCCCCACACTAGGAAACACTTCGATACATTGGTCTTCCCTGTAATTGGGATCCTCAAAATTCTAAACACATCTTCCAATGTCAATTGTCATCTCCTGTTGGCAGATAGAAGGTATTCTTTTCCATATTTCACCTCTCAATCAACGCCGCAACATATAGCATGATTGCGTGCGATTCATGAATAATAGCAGATCCCACTTAACCCCACATAGTTTATCAATGCCCATGCTGGTGTTACATCCGCCGGATTCGTGACAACAAAGCCGGTACACTATCATTCATCCTCAACCCTACCTCTGCTGCGCATACATCAAAACAACACACAACCATTCAATAAATTAAATCCCTAAGTGTTTTTTCTCACATTCGGAAATTCCAACCAACCAACCATTTCACCCAACCCAAGGCCGCAACCAACCATTTAGCCCGACCCAAGGCCGCAACCAACCAATCAGGCCCAACCCAAGGCCGCAACCAACCATTTGGCCCGACCCAAGGCCGCAACCAACCAATCAGGCCCGACCCAAGGCCACAACCAACCAATCAGGCCCAACCCAAGGCCGCAACCACCCATTTGGCCCAACCCAAGGCCGCAACCAACCATTTGGCCTAGCCCAAGGCCGCAACTAACCAATCAAGCCCGACCTAAGGCCGCACCACTTAAATACCTCACCCAAAACCCACAAATTACAATTTTATCCACCCATCATGTAGCTTTTTGTTCAATTGAGCTCACTTGTTCGTGTTTTAGCATGATTAGGGTACTTGATTTGATCAGCCGACCAACTTTGCCTAGACCGAGACCATGATGTTTATCTCAACCAAACCAACCATTTGGTACTACCGAACATGCCTAAACGTTCTGTACCTTACCGTTATATCCCCTGGAGCTACTTCCTATGCCTTGGATACCAGGATTATATCACCCTTGTTTGGATAAACTATCGACCTTTGCCTATGAATTGCTTGTTTGCTCTTCAAATCATGTACCCTGGTCGCACTACTACATTTCAACGTGCGTCTGCTTCCTTGGACCTACCCCACCATCTTACCATCATCTCAACACCATTTACCCTTTATCAACCCTATCCCTGATTTCACGCTACCTCAATCTGTGATAGATTTGAGGGGGATTACCTATACCCTTAACAGGAGTAACCACTTCTTATTATTGTCAGTGCAGCTTTACAAGACAAGCTACATGACAACAAGGGGCTAATGTAGACACCAAATTTGTGTCTTACGACCCCGTGCCCCGCATCTTATTTCGTAACCTAGCCTCATCACCTAAACCTTACACAATTATTTATTAATTACCTTATAATTAATAAATCCACATCTCCAAACCTGCCACCTCATTTCACCACCTCATCATGACCTAGTCCTATTCCTAAACTAACCTAATTAAGACCTATAACTTGGTCTACATCCACACCCATGACTAATTACTCCTCACCCGCACCAAAATCAACCTAATAATGACTTGACCAAGCCCACAACTAATTCCTCGGGAGAAAAGGAGGGAAAGTTGGCTATTTTACTAAAAATAGCCCACTTTGACTTAACCGATATCGGTTCCTACTCGACCACCATCGGTTCCCTGTAAATGACCTCCCCCAACCAAAAACAAAGGGTTGGATTTTCATTGATCGAACCGGGAATTGATTGGAAGGATCAGGAATTCACTTGGCCGAGTAGAGACAAGTGAAGGAAAGAGAAGAGTTTGCAGAGAAGGACATCAAGCCCAAGACTGCAACTAAGTAACTGGAGCCCAGTGACACTCATCTCAGCATTGGGAGAGAAGATAGCTCATCTTTGATTGTCCGATCATCCTACCTGAGCCCTGCCTTCGTTATCACAGTCCTTGAACCTGTATCTTCATCAAGAACTAGTAAGTAGTGTCTTACATGTTCTTTTAATAACATTTCTTGGATTTCTGAATCACAGTAATTACAAGTCTATTCTTAGATCTACTACCCGGTAACACCCTCCATCTAACTGCCATTCCTCTACCCCTACATTGCCCCAAGAACAGCCCCCATACTCTCTGAGTCTTCTCCATCACCCCATTACCTATCCCCAATCATTTATCAGCCTTATAAACACCATAGCCACCTTATTGCCAACCTTCACTAAAAGCCCCTAAACCACTGCCCCTACCGATATCGGTTAGCAAAAACCAAGATTAGTGAAGTGATCGGCATCGGTCAATGTGATTCAAAACCAAAACTATCCCTTTCCTCTATTGTTTTAACAAGGCAATTAAATTGTAATTTGGCAATAGCTTGTTTGTTAGAATTTGTGTTAATTCATATTAGCAGGGGAACTGACCACCTTTAAAAGGAAGTTTAATACTTCCCAGGCCCAAAGTTCCCTCATTTATTGTCTAATTAGAATCTCGGTGGTCTTGTATTCTTACTTGCAGTAGTCCTTCCTGCAGGAAAAAGAGTTCTTTGCAATTGATCTCGATCTCTCTACTGCACGTGCACACCCTCTCAACATTCAACAATGTATTCCTCCTAGCCCTAACCCTTATCTATTTCTCAAAGGAATGAAAGGATAGAAGCAACTCTATTCCAGAATGGAAGCATTTCGTGTGAAATATCTAGAGTTTAGAAAGGGAAAACGCTTTATGTACAATAGTTCCCAAGTCAATGAAACCTATCAAGTAAATATGGATGGGAATGTGAACAAGGCCCCTCTACTTCTCACCCCCATGTCTCCTTGGCAAAACAAAGTACCTCAAGATCCTACTAAACTTGAACAAAGTGGGAGAGGAAAATAGAAGCGGGAGTAGGGTATAGTACATCTAAGTTTAAACATTGGAAAACATCAAATGGAATACGAACTTATAACCCCACTTTTGAAGAATGAAGTTTGTAAAGGGACTTACAAACAAGTAAGTTTGGGGGAAATGATGAGGCTAGAATATGTTTGATTAATGTATAATATATGATCTCATCTTACTCTCCTTTTGATTAAGTTTGATTGCATTGTGTGACTTTTAGTTGATCTGATATGAGTTAGGATGTAATTGTCTATCTTTTGATTGATTGTGATTCTAATGTTAAAATCTCTAGAATTCCTAACATGTGTGTGTTTGAATTCAGTTTTGTAATAAAGTAGGTCTAATCAGTCAAGGAAATGAAGTAGGAAGTGTTCAGTATGTTTTCAACAACATCTATTCCCACACATCTTAGTTCCAGAACTTCTAAGCTAGTTCCGGAACTCCATCACATAGTCATCATCTAGTTTTGGAACTTTCAGACTTAGTTTCAAAACTCCATTATTTAGTTCTAGAATTTTTAAACTTAGTTTTGAAACTCCTGGGGATAGCTCTAGAACTCTCACAGGTTTTGGTCCTTAACAATTTCCTATGGTTCTAGAACTTCTCCAAAGTTCCGGAACCAATGGGAGTTATCTATTTTAAACCACATCTAGATATTTTGCATCTACGACCCTTTCAATTAGGAAGGACGAGAAGATTTCTGAACACAGATCCAGGGAGAGTTATCCTACTGCCTATTTGATCGACCGCTAAACTAACTCAAAGCATCTATTCTAGGCATGATTCGATTTCATCAGAATCATTGAGATAGTTGTGATTGTAAAATGTATATAAAAGCATACCTGCAGTAGATAGAAATATAATAGAAGATATAGAATGAGATAGAAATAGAATAGAGAAGAGAAATAGACTAAGTACTCAGATCCAGTACGTTTGTAATTCGAATGTTTTATCAATAAAATAGCCATTCCTATTTGAGAGAATTCTTAGTTGTTAAACCCTAATACGAGGAGGAGCAAGGACCCACTCCCCTAAGGACCAGGATATTCATTTATTTGGTATTTATATTTGTTCAAAGAAATAGCTTAGATCTGTTAATTCTGTATTATTTTAATTCTTTTAGTTAAACTCTGTTGTATACTTGTTCCTGTAGGTGTTTAGATAGATTCTTATATTTCTTGCAATTGTTTTCAAGCATTCTAAATTGAGTGTGTTTATTTCCAAAAGCAATTGTGTTTACTTTCAGAAGCAAGTTTTTTTATTTTCCAAAAGCAAGTTTGTTTCCATTCCACACATTGTGTTTCCTTTTGGCAAAGCTTTCAGTGTGTTTACTTTAAGCAATTTTTCATAGTTTGATTTAAATAAGGTTTTACTAAGAAGTCCTTAAGACATTAAAGAGATCCCCATAAAAATAAAAAATAACTACAGTCAACTACTAGATCTATAAAATTAATCTTGTTGCATATAGCTTTAGACACACCCTTGGTTTGATATGACATCAACAAGAAGTTTATTAAATGAAGGGAATAACGAAACCCATCAGGCGTGTGCCCATTCATCAACACTATCTATGACTTCGCGTGTCCCTACAGAGTGGTGAACATTCAAGCTTTCCACCTCTTCCCCATCAATAACATACACCATCTTCCCCATTTATTTTTCTATGCATGTGCACTCAAGCTGTATCTCTTCTATTTCTTCTTCCTCAAAGCATGCCTCCAGGTCAAGTTCACTTAGAAATTCTTGTATCTTGTCTTCTTCTATAGCACTATCCCCTATTGTAAGGTTCTTGACAACCTGCAACGCCTTATGTACTGATGGCTTTGTACTCCAATAATTCAATGTTTGAATGAGATCATCCACCAATTCTTGCCAATTACCAGTTTGGTGATGCATCTATGAGTGGATATACCATGCGCACACACAATATTACAGGGTGGAGTACAAATTTTGAAGCCATAATGAAGGTGGTAATGCTTCTGTGCTTCCCATCCAGGATTTTTTCACATGCTTGGATATGGAAGGAAGGGGTCTATTTACCATGGAAGTATTTTATAGCCATCGGCACATTGCTCTTGTAAAACCTTATGGAGAAGGAAATTCTCACCTCACTCCATTCCAAGAGATTCTCTTGATATGTCACCCACCAAGTGCACAACAGTTCCGAGTAGGATGTAGTTAAACATTTTCCTCCTTTCCTTCTCATTTCTCCAATGGGCCTCCATTTCTCATAAGAAATCTTCCGAATTAGCCCCTCTCGAGTAACTTGGTAGTTTTCTTCCTCCTAGTCACCGGACTATACACGCCTTTATCACGTTGGTTATCGATCCTCTTAAATTTCATCCAATTAACTCATAGGTCTCGTGTGCCCAATTTTCACATGCCATGCTTGTGGTATCACTCATAGATTGGGCATCCTCAAATTGGATAACTCCTTCTGTAGGGTGAATTATCTTAGGATCTCTAATAGAGCGCACATAGATTCGGTCAAGGACTTCTTCTCCCAATGGCTCTGTGTAGGGTGCCAACTTTCCATCTATCAAAGGGATGACCACCCATTCTTCCTTGTTTTCAAAATTGATATATCCTTTATTAAACCTTATGTCAACATTATTCTTGTAACACCATGGGTGCCCAAGCAATGCTGGAAAATTTTCTACCTCGGCGAGTGCCAAGACTTTGAAGTCTCCAATAAACTTGGCCCCTGAATGGTTATCACTACATCCTTTACTAATCCAATGGGCATGACATTAGTTTTTTTTTCCATATACAACACATTTGAAGATGGTTGTAATGTGGGCCTTCCCATCTGATGCCAAGTATCTAGGGTAAGAACATTCACTTCTGCTCCTGTGTCGATGAGGATATTGCTCAAGAACCATCTATCAATAATTTCATTCAGAGTAATCTCTTTGTCATATTCAAGGCTATGTGGAAAAGGGTTTCATGTAAAACATGTCTCTTGCGCTTCGCTCTGGCATGTGGTACCTTCTCCCTTAACCATTCTCCCAACAAAGGAATAATATCTCTTGCCTCAAAATTTTACATACTTCTTTGACCTCATCCAAGTCACTTCTTAGAACCTCGTTATCCTTCCGTTGCCCCACCTACCTTGATTTATCCTTGAGACACTGTATCTCCCCTTGTAAACTCTAAATCATGTCCATAGTCTCCTAGTATACTACTTTCTGATGAGCAGGGTTCAGGTACTTTCCATGTGGAACCTCCTCTCTGGAAACTAATGTCCTTGGTTTGGGCATCTCCTTAGCACGTGCATCCCCTTAGCACGTGCATCCTCTACATGCATTTTCACCAAAGACAGTTCTAGTGTAACTCGCCCACCACTCTTGGCATCCATTGTGAATCATCCCTTTTACGCTCACCATAGCAGCTCCGTTATCTTTCTCATGTTTCCGGTTCATATTCTCATAGATTTCTAGACACTCTTCACACTTGTGCTTCTTCCCACACCACAAGCATTGTAATAGATTAGGACATTCATGTTTATAATGCTTTGTAGATCCACAATTATAACATGTTCCCTGAGAGAACTCACTTCTTACTCCCTTACGTTACAATGACCCTAAAATCCTCTGCAAAACCCTTTCCATGGGCACCTCCATCTACGTGCTCCTCATAACGGATGTCATCACCCTCAGAACTACTGGCAAAGGTCTGGTGCTAGTGCAGACCATGATCAATGGCCTCATATATCTGGTCATAAGCCTACAATCCTTAGTATCATGGGTTGTAGAGGGGAAAATCTTGTAGGATCAAGATACATTCTTCTGAATTACGTGTTACAACAAGTGACATATACTTGCATCATGGTCCCCATGAAAAATCTCACAATCTACTACTATGGTGTGTACTGTCGTCCGGGAAACTATCCTTGGCATGCCCCTCTACTTCACAATCTATACACCATATTCTATTGTGAGTCTCATGGGCTTAGTTCACGGATAAATTTTCCAGCTACTTAGCCATAACAATGATTTGAGCTTCTATAAATGGGCTAACACCAATATCAATGCTTCCAATAGCTTCAGCATGTAGAGCAACTTCTAACGCCTTATGCGGGTCTGTGAAATTCTTATGAGATAATGCTCTTCTAAATGGTGTTATCAACCCTCCAACAAACCATTGAGCATGTTGTGAAGGGTGAATTTCATATGACAATTTTGACATGAGAGTCTTAAACCATGCATCATACTCCCACACACTCTCCACCATTCCCTACTAAATCTCCTTGAGGGTGTTGATGCTCTTCTGTTCAAACTCAGGGATGTGGAATTATTCTAGGAAGGAATTTTTCAACATGGTGTAATCTACCACCATCTGATGGGGGTCATACTTCCTATACCAGCTATGTGTGTGCCCTTATAATGTCATTTCAAATTAAATGTCCTTCTATTCCATGGTTGTGATCCCCATCGTGTGCCATGGAAAATCACACTTGTGAACATGTTCGGTAACATCCTCTATACCCTGGTAGTCTAGAAAGTGTAAGGACATTTCAAAGATTACTTGAGGAGGTGGCAGAGGCCCCTGTCCTCCTGGTCCAGATCCTCGGTTTACTCGGTGTCTCCTCAAGTGTTTCCTCTACAAGATCCACTAGATCCACCAGGTCCTGTGTCTCCTGATCCACCTGTTCCACCTCCAAACCCTCCTATGGCCAATAATGGTAAGTCACACCTAACATCCCCAACATATTGTTAAACTATGTTCCAATGGTCTATGAGATCATTCCACTACTAGATGTATGCCCTACGCCACTCCCCGACATGTTGCCTAAACCTTGTGTATTTACACCTTGTCCAAAAATTCCTCTAAAAACTAGGAAGGTATGTGCAACCATAGAGGTCCCAAACGAAAAATTATACCTCCTGGGTGTCGATTGGTAACTCCCATTGATACCAACTATGTTATCAACACTCCTCTAATTTGGAAAACCAAGCGCCAACGTTTGGTCACTATGTGGGTTTAGATGCATGCCAATGAGTCTTCTCTTTCGCATGATGAACTCTCATTAGAAACCGAAGGGGTCTCTTTCCTACGATTTTTGAGATGGGGTATCACTGAATTCTCAAGGTTCCATGTCCTCTATGTGAATCTCAACTCCTTCCCGTAACGTTTACCTCCATAGATCCATCACACTTGCAACCTCACATTTTCTCAAAATCTCCCTTTCACATGCTTCACTATACTTAGAGTCATCTCTCCTCCTTTTCTTTCTCAGTCGCAATGTCCGCCATCTTCCTCTAGCCTAGCTTCCTCTCCCAGTGCTCAGGAAGGTTTATCCAGCCATCAAAATTTCCTCTAAACTCAAGGTAACGATCAATATCTTCATCGCCAAATAAATAGCATGTAGAAATGATCCTCTAGGCTCCCGTAGAAACTTGAACTCAACGACTCCAAATAATAATATGTAGAAATAGCATATTCCAGAGTGTAGCTATCTAGTCCTCCTTTCCACCAATGATCCACAACACGAGTCCATGTTAGATCTGCATCTTACAGCCTTTGGTACTCTTCTTGGGTCCATGCGCGTGATCTATAATACCAAATTGATCTGGATGCATATGTTGAGAGCCATTTATATAGCTCTACTGGAAAGAAATAGAAGAAAGTTTCATATAACTCATGGTAGAGGTTCTCTTCTACCCATCTGCATGCATCAAACTTAGGCCCAATGTTGAATCTTTGATAAAATTCTTCCTCCGTGCTCTTGAACCATGATTCAATAATTTCCAGAGTTAGGCGTTTTGTCATCACTCATTGCAAAATCCTGATGTATGTTATTTCCCACGAAACTTCAAAAAGACGTCCCAAGTAATGGAACCAAGATGTAGTAATTTTTACACCCACCAAAGGACAAGGGAATCCCATATGCGCAGGCCTATCACCCAGCGGGTGCTGGGTTCTCACCTAAGGCACATGCGAGTGCCGAGTCTCTCTTTTATGTGAATTAAGTGGGAAAAATCATCTATTATATGACTTGGAAAGAATGAGTGGAAACGAGACATACATTTATCATAGAACTTAGAATGGCTTCTAGACAAATGTAGTCATCCTAGACCAAAAGGTACTTAACAAGTTATAGATAGAAACCATAACAGAAAGGAAATACATAAGGATTTACAATTATTCCATAAACATTCATGAATCATAACTGTAAGCTATAAACATGGACCAGAATCATTAACAACCATATTCAATCAAGTTTTGTAACCTCATTATATTCATTGGATCCATTACAGACTACCACAACTATGCGAGCGAAGTAATACATCATAGTTAGATTTATACCCATTGGTTCTCAAGAGAAAATTTACAATCCTAACCCCTTATTACATCCTTTTCCTATAGATCCCTACCCAACTTATGGAGCTCTCACAAGTATTCCTACATGGCTTCGCTTCCTTCTGCTTCTCTCTTTTCCTCTGGCGGGTGCTTGTATTTATAGCCCTTCTCAACATCATCAAGCCTTTGCGGGAGTTGTAGATCTATTTCCAAGTGTCCAAGGTGGTCCTTCATGGGAGCATGCTTCTTTAGGCCCAAGATCTCCACTCCTTACAATGATGGTTTTTTGGAAACTTCCATTGCAGGGTATATTCCTTCTTAGGCCAACCTGTTGCTAGGCTAGCACCTTATCCATTCCGCATGCGCAGTTAGGTCACACTTTTCTCATGTTCTACCTGATGTGTCAAATATGGCTAATTCTTGAAGCCTTTGTTCTATCTTGTGCGCGTGCCACTTGCTCTACTAAACCCTCCTAGAACCCTTTCCTACACACTTTCTCCTTGCGTACCCTTCCTTAACTAGGCCTTGTGCACTCACACGCCTTCTTGTACTTGGCCAATAGAAAAATCTATGTTTTACGGATTCATTTTAACATGTTGTCATTTTGTGAAAATGGCAGAGAAGTTGTGCTTCTATGGAAGTGACCTAGAAAAGTTCTAAGTTGAGTTGGAGAGCTAGGAGTACAGGATTTGGTGTTAGTAGGTGGGTTAATGATATCGAGAGGACCGAGTTGAGTGGTTTAGAGATTCGAAGTAGATTTTGGCATGGCAGAGGTGGGAGAGGGTTTGGGTGGACCACCTGCATAGTGGCTAGATGTGCCATCAAGGAAACGATGCCAAGATGAGGTAGGAGGCATTCTTCTTACTTGTTATTTGATTAAATTATCTTTGTAAAATGAAGAAATTTGGGTGGGAATATGGATTTTGAAATGGGGGTGAAAAATGGGTGAAATCAAGGTGGGAAATGGAAAAATTAGGTTAAATAAGGTGATAATTAAATGTAAGGTGAATTTGGGTGGGATGGGGTAGGTTGTAGGTGATTTTTAAGTGAGTTTTGTGTGAAATGGGATTTGGGGGTGTTGGTATCCAAATTTTTTTCTCCTTTTCAGTCCGAGCATCACCATAGATATGTCATGGAAAGATAGATTAGACCATGTTGTATGTCATTGGTAGTGGGGATATGGTCTAGATAGAACTCTAGTTTTGGAGAAATGGATAGCAGTCCAATAGGACTTGATTTCATCCTAGCTATTTTAGGTTGTCCCTTGCAACCACCACGGTAAGAAGACCTATTTTGTAACCTTGTAATGGTGAAGGATATGAAGATGTCCTTCTCTTTGCTTGAAATTCTATGATGGAGACCTTGATGATAACATGATCAACACCCCACATCTGATCACAAGTTGGTCACTTCTCAAAACATGGGTATGTTCTCAAAACATGGGTATGTTCTCAAAACAAGGGAAAGGTTACTAGAGAAATTGGAAATCCGATTTGTTATGCATACTTTTGCAAATAGATTTTGATCTTCGTCAGGTATACACATGCAAATCAGGGATATTACATGATAGGATATTTGTTGTTAGATGATTTTTGGTGGGGATTGACAAGACAAACTAGGATAGATCAGATCTTTAACAATCTGTACAATACTTGAACTATCGATGAAATTCTGAAATAACTAGGATGTTATTTCAACTAGAAGAGGCACAAATGGAAGCCTAGGTTGTACTCTTCATATAATCTTTGATAACTCACCAAAAAATCTTGAAGTAAAGAACTCAATCAAACAAAAAAATCCATGATCAAGCCATGCCTAAGGTACCCCAAAGGCTTACAAGAAATCTCTACAGTCAAGGAAGGTAAAGTGATTTTAAATTTGTTTATCTCCTTATCGATGGGCTCTTCGAATATGAGATTGCAAATGCCAATAAACTATCAACCAAAAATGGAGATCCTGTGTGACTTTTAAATAGTTTCAATGCTAGATTGAAACAAGAACAATAAAATTTATTTGTAGGCATTTAAATTTGATAAGACATCATATTTCCCAAAGAAAAACATAGATTTAATTCAAAACTTGTTAGATTCAATAGCAAGGAGAGTTACATGAAAAATCTCGTGGTGCGTGATGGCTATACACACTTGTAACCAACTCACATACATGAATTTCCAACATATGAGACATTAACTGGTTCTTTGGTGGATTTCTCATAAAATGAGCCCTTTTCTCATAATTCACTCGTGATTTTCAACTCCCTCCCTTTACAATTTCTCCAAAATGCACTATATACCCTATGCCACATTGGAGCCTTCTTTCCCAAGAAAAGAATATGCCATGGGATCAAGTCTGTTACAACAACTCTTCATGATTCAATGAAAATGACATCAAACAAAAAACACTCACATTTTGCAGGTGTGTCAAAAAGGATTAAATCATTACAAATATTTGGATCATTATCCATCCTGTAGGCACGTTTTTTTATCATTGAGGCATGTAAACACCTTTGACTCATCATTTTCACCTTTTTACCTTTTCAAATTACCTCTGCAACTTTTAATTTTGTCATTTCACGTTTTTTCACGGGCCTGAGCAAAAATTACATCAAAAACACCATAGATCGAAGAATTAAGTCATGAAAATGATGCCAATGTTCTCAAGAGGCCAATACGATACAAAATCATATAAGATTTGATGCAAAAACATGATTTCCAAGCTTCTTGGAGCTCCCATGGCGGCCAAAACAAATGGATGCATAGTAACCATCGATCTCATCCACCTTTTAATATCATCCCTCCACGTGGAAGATGCAATCTAAAAATAAGCTCAATATTACCTTTTTAAACTTTGGATAAGGTAGGACACATGTCAAAAATGATTGGATTGGGCCCATGCCTTTAAAAAATGCATTTGCGACCTTTTGAAAATTTGGAAAATTTTGCCACTTTTCCCCGCCTACCTCCTGGGCCCGCCACGTGTCCAAAGGTGGGTCCCATTGAAACCACGCAGACCAATTCTATCAATTTTTCCACTTTTGTGAAAAAGGAAATTTTTCCACAAAACCTCTCTGTGGGCCCGGACACCTAATCTCTTCCCCGCCACGTGGCGCTCCGATTCGCCACGGGGCCAAGCCTCCTATTCTGCCTTCAAACCTTCCTGCAAAATTTGAAAAATTTAAAACTTACCGCAGCCCATGCTCTTCCTTTGACTTCTTAGAATGTGCCACATGTCCATCATGGATAGGCTGTGGAGGCACACTTCCCATTTACACTTTAGCTCCTTTTGCCAAAAAGGAAAAATTTTACTTTTTCCCCGAGGTCCGAACCTCCACCTCCTCATACAAATTTCTTGCAAGGAGAATGTGGACCATTTTTCAATTTTGAGATTTTTGCCCCCAAAGGAAAAAAATCTCAAAAACTCTCAAAACCCCACTTATCCATTTTTCTTCCTTGGACACGTGTCACTTCCTGACTTGTTGTGGAGCTTCGCCCAAAATTTGATTTTTTACCATTTGAAGTTAAAAACTTCAAAGTCATTGCAAAAACCCACTGCCCCATCCTATCCTTTCCTAGACACATGTCCACCAGGGATTGGCCGAGGGCCTTTGGGCAAAAATTCACTTTATCACTTTGAGCCATAAAACATCAAAATTCTCCAAGTCCCTCCGCCATCCGCATGCCCTCAGACCAAAATATGTGCCACGTGTCCTCTCCCTATTCGTTGTGGGCCTTCGGGCCAAAATTTGTCTTTGAAAATTTTGCAAAATGAAATCAAAATTTCCTAAGGAAAGTCCACCACCCGCCAATCCCTAGCCAATCAAAACATGCCACGTAGGCACCTCTTGCAGAAGGTAGAGCCATGGATCAAAATTTTCCTTTTTGCCAAAATTTCAAAAAATGATAAGTTAGAAATATTTCCCGACACCCCCTAGCCAATAGGAACCCACCACATTTCCATTACCTTGCGATGATGAATTTGATGGGAAAATGACACCCGTATGACCATCAAAATGTGAAAAATTAAAGGATGCCCTAGAAAACAATTTTTTCAACAAGGATTGCAAATTTTTGATTATAAATCAACTGAATCATGATTTGACATTATTTTCGACCTTAGGATTGGAAAATTAACCCATACAATTTAGATTTGATCAATTTCATTTTTTTACATGATCTGGTAAAGGGAAAATGACACAGTCCTCAAATTGGAAAAACCCAAGGCACAAATAAGAGCACACATGGATTTCTCTTTTATACCAGGGTAGAACAACAAGTTTATGGGCATTTTTAAGCATTTCAACCAGGGGGAGAAAATGCAAGTCACCAATTTGAGAAGTAATACGTTCCTGAGTAAAAATGGACATTAAAAATTAGGGCACACTATGTAAGCTCAGAAATGGCACCAACATCAGCTCTTTCTTGGGGATGGGCACTCCCAGTGGGTGCCACAAGGACAAAACATAGACCAAGTGCCAAAATACCATTGGGAAAAGGATTCAACACGCAAGGCAGCAAAAACTAGAACCACCACAAAAATGAACCAAGAAAACAACCAAAAAGGCTGCCAAGAACAAAGGGCAAACCACACACCACAAACAACAAAAACAAAGCAAAAACAAAGACTATACAACTATACAATTTGTGCATACCTCAATTTGGGGATTAATCCAAGAAATGTTTTAAATGTCTGCCATTAACAGGCAGCTCCAGCAATTCCCCATCTAGATCTTTGAGAAAAAAGGTATGTTCACCAATTCTGATATCAATGGCATAAGGGCCCATCCATAATGCATCAAATTTTCCATGCTTTCCCTTGTCTTCATGCCTACTATCCCACAGAAAAACCAGATCTCCAACACTGAAGGCTCTAGGAGTAACCTTCTTGTCAAACAACTTCTTCAATTTCTCTCTAAATCTGATATGCCTTTAATGGGATGCTCTTCTCTCCTCATCAAGCTCAATAATCTGATTGATCCTTGATTCAAATGAGCCAAGATCTTGATCTTCCAACTGTTGGGAAAACTAAAATGAAGATAATTGCATGTGTAAGGGTAGCAAAGCCTAAGTTCCATACATGAATTCAAATGGTCTTTTACCAGTAGCTCTTTTGGAAGTTATCCTATCATCCCAAATTACAAATTTCAATTGTTCACCCCATTTCTTCTTGTTTTGTTCCAATGTTCTTCTAATGATCTTCAACAAATTATTATTGTTGGACTCAGTTTGTCCATTCCTCGAGGTTATAGTTCAAAGAATAAGTCGATTGATTCCATATTCATTGCACATTTCTATTAAGTGTTTGGCTTTAAAACAAAAGGCATTATCAACTACAATCTTGACTGGGACTCCAAATCTGCATATGATTTGATTTAACAAGAAGTCCACTACCACTTGGTCTGTTGCCTTTTTAGATGGGATTGCTTCAACCTACTTTGTAAAATAATCAGTGGCTACAAGAATCCACTTATGGCAAGCACTAGAAGGATCTAAAATCTCACCAATGAAATCCATCCCCCATTTCTTGAAAGGAGCCTCAATTGATACAGGCTGCAAAGGAAGGGAGCCTGAAGCTTTCAGCCTTTCAAAGAAATGTTGGCAACTATCACATTTTCTAACTATCTAGGTTGCATCTTTGAAGAGAGAAGGCCACCAATAACTAGCTCTCAAAATCTTATGTTTTGTTACTCTTCCAACAAAGTGTCCTCCACAAACTCCCCCATGGAAATCAACAACTATCTTGGGAGCTTCATCTTCAGTTATGCATTTCAAGAGGACACCTTTAGGGTTCTTCCAAGCTAGCCCAAGGTCTGTGATGATATATTTTTGAGAAGCCACTTGAGGGCTCTTTTCTTATTTTTATTTAAATGATCAAGACAGAAAAGGTGTCTAAGGTAAAATATTACATCCTTGTACCACTCAGAATTTACCAACTTTGCAAGCACATCTACCCTTTCTTCCTCTAGTTGATTCACTTCCACATTCTATAAGTTGCTCTCAGCCATGAGCTTAGCAAGACCCAAACCTCTTACCAACTTTGTGGTTTGGATTTCCATATCATACTCCTACAATTTTTTCACCCATCTACATCTTTTACTTGAGATCTCCATCTCTGATAAGATGTCTTTCACCATGGTGTGGGGAACATAGGCAATAACTTTTGAACTCAATATATAAGGCCTGAAAACTTTTATTGCTTTCACCAAGGCAAATGATTGTTTCTCCATGATTGTATACTTTAACTCAACAGCTTGTAAAGCCTTGCTAAATAAAGGAATAGGCCTCTCAGCCTCATTCTCATCCTTTTGTAGAAAAACAGAAGCAATGGTATACTCAGAAGCAAAGGAAAATATTTGGAAAGGCCTCTTATAGTTTGGGGCTACCAAAACAGGTGCATGTTTAAGTGCATCCTTAATTCCTTCAAAAGCTTGAATGGCAGCCTCCTCCCATTAGATAACTTTTTCCTTCTTTAGCATGCTTTTGATTGGAAGAGTCAACTCAGAAAAGTTGGAAACAAACCTTCTAATAAAATTAATCTCACCAAAGAAAGACTGGATGCCTTTCTTGGCTCTTGGGATAGGTACCTTGTTGATTGTTTCCACTCTCTCGTGGTCTATCATAACACCTTATTTTGACACAATGTGACCAAGAAACTTGGCCTTTTACACACCAAAATGACACTTCTTTGGATTAAGATAAATCCCATACTCCCTACATCTTATCAAGCATCTTCTCCAAGTGTTGCAAATAATCACCTCTATGCCTTGAAAATACAGTCACATCATCATTGGTAAACTGCAATGAACTCATTGATGTAACCAACAAAAGCAACCTCCGTTGCTCTTTGAAAAGTGGCACCAGCATTCATAAAACCAAAGGTCATCCTAACAAAAACATATTTTTCCCAAGGAGTAGTGAATGTTGTCTTAATTTTTTCTAATTCTTTGACAACCACTTGATTATATCCGGAGAAACCATCCAATGTAGAAAGAAATTTAGACCTTGTCAAAAGCTACAACATATTTTCAATATTTGGAAAGGGATAGTTGTCCTTCATGGATGCTTTATTTAGATTTCTAAAATCTACACAAAGTCTGATGTCTCCATTCTTCTTTCTGACTGGCACAAGGTTTGCAACCCAAGATGAATATCTAGTGGGCTGAATAATACCTCCATCTCTCAAATTCCTTAACTCCTCCTACATCTTCATGGAGAGAAGTGGATTAATTGGAATTTTCCTCTGCTTGAATGGTTTGGAATTTGTTTCAATAGGGATCTCATGCTGAAATAAATCTTCTTTATATGCTTTCAGCTCTGAATATGATGAAGCAAGGCGGTCTTGATATTTTTTCAAGAGTTGAGCATAGGACTGTTTTTCTTCTCTACTTAAATTTCTGCCCAACCAAACCTTCCTTGGTTTTTCATTTGTTCCCAAGTCATGCTCTTCCACATCCCTTGAGGCAGACATGTTTCTATTTATGATGCAATCAACATTGTTAAAATTTGACTCAAGTGCAACAAGACCTCTAGCAATGGTGTTTGTTTTCAATTGGATGATATATTTTTCAAACAAAGTTTCTCTTCCTTCAGTCATGCATACCATTGGCTCCCAATCAATATTCTAATTTGCAAACTCACCTTGGTTTTGCAAGAACCTTAGCACTTGAGCATCATTATTAAAAACTTGCCAATGTTTCACATTATCAGGGACAACTGGCCTAGTCAAGCACTTCAATGTTGTATTCACAATAAGGTGAAATGGTGCAATTTCTAAATCTAGAACCTAGCACTGCCAACTTGTCAACAGTAGCATTGAGACCTCTATCATGATACATAATGTTAAAGGAATCAAACATTTCAATTAGATCCCAAACTGCATGCTTATACTGTTTCATACGCTGATTTTTTGTAGCATACAATTTTCTTATTTGTTTGACAACCAGCTCTGAGTCTCCTTTTGCAACAATATCTTTCACTCCATACTTCCATGCAATTATTAACCCCAAAAACAATGCCTCATACTCAACAATGTTGTTAGTGCATTCAAAATTAAGTTTGAAGGAAAAAACAAACTCTTCTAAACTAGGAGAAAGCAGAACTATACCAGCACCATTTCCAAATTTGGAGCAAGCTCCATCAAATAGAAAGGTCCAAGGAGAACCTACCATATCAAGGAACTTTGATCTATCCATCTTGTGTTCTTTTCCATCAGCAAAACCAATGAAATTCTCAGCATCTACATCAGCAAATAACACTTCATAGGAAGCATTGTTGGGATCTTCAATTAGGTGCAACATCTTCTTTTCACCATAAAGTTTGACAAGGCTGCCCTCAATGGGAATGGTGGAAAAATACATATCCATCTGAATGCTGCCACCAACACTTGTAGCCCATTTTATTGACAAAAGCATACCCCATTTGGTAGGGCAGTCAATAATTACAACATCCAGTTTCAAATTCTTACCTAGATAGGCTGCAAGTTGCACTACCAAACCCTTCACACAACCAACCACTAGCACTTCCCTTGAATCCATGGTAGTACACTTCCCATAGGCAGCTATCACTTTGATATCCAACTCATTCATGACTTCTAGAGGCATGACATTACATGATGCACCGGAATCAAACATACAATTGTGAAGTAGCCTATCTTTTATGAGAAAATTTGTGAAGAATGGATCAACATTCAACTGGGAATCAACCAAAGATGTCCCCAAATATACCTCAGGTGTCTCTCTAAGAACTTCAAATGTTGGTGGTGTTTCAAGGTCAGCAATGATTTGAAGAGGAGTCTCAACAACATTTACATTTCTACTTGGGGTGATCTTCTCTTCCTTTAACCCCAAGTACTCAAATGCTCTCTTCTTATGCTCAGGAATTCTAAGCAACTCAATGATTGGAACACTCACTTTAATTTGGATCAATACATGGGCTATGTCATAGGGAACACTCTTTGGAAAAATAGCATTGGAAGGGAGACAAGAAGATTCATCAGATGGTGAAGGATTCTTGGTAGCTTGGGCATGATGAGGACTGTAATTTTTGCTTGGGACAGCAGAGATTTTAGCAAGTGTTTCTTTCCTAGGATCTTCTTTTGGAATTCTTGTGAGCAAGGGTGTTTTAGGTTTGGATTGAGGCCCACTTCCCTTAACAACTTTGCTTCTAGTGTTATAGTATTTCTCTTGAGCTAAAACAACATTCATCAACAATTGTCTATCTTCCTCCAAAGGGATACCACCATCATACTTATTAATCATCAAAGCTCTTAAGTATTCAAAGTCATTGTGAGCAATTTCAAAAGCTTAAACTGCATCAACTTCAAGAGCATGAGGGGAGAGAAAAACTTATACCCATTTGATGCAATCCCAAAAGGTAGCAGCAAATCCCAAAGCACTTATTAATTTTGTAGATGTTGCTCCTCCTTGTGAGCTTGAAGAACAGACCATCATGTAAATATCATCATTAGTTCCATCCTCATTATCAGCTTCATCAACTTGTTGGTCCACTTCACATGGAGGATGAGGAAGAAAACATCTATCACACCAATCCATATCAGCAACCTCTTCAACAGTAGCAACCCTAGCAGTTAAGGGATCAGGAAACACTCTTCCTTCACGTGCTTGAGGATGTCTATTTGTAGATCCAACAGGCCCTTTACCTTTGTCATCTACCCTTTGATCACCCCTAGGATGATTGCCAAATCTATCTTGTGCTTGCTGCCTAGGCTGACCTTGTGAAGTCTACCCAATTCCCTTCTCAGCCTGGGCTAATTTGTATGAGATTTCTTTGACAACCCCTGCCAAAGTTTTCACAACCTCTTCTAAATCAACACCTTTGCTAGCTTGAGGGTTTTTTAGGGTTTATCAATTTTACACCATCTCTCTTGAGAGGTTTCCCAATTGCTTTGATATTGTTCTCAATTTGAAGTGCCATGGAGAAATCTTGTCTTAGATTGGTTGGGTTCTTGTCTCTTAGGTAATAGGCTTCCTTCTTATCAAATGCATCTACATATTTGATTAAACAAGATTCATCACAAGGCCTTAGATTAACTGATAGCCTTCTCAAAGTTTTGTTAAACCTTATGTTGAAGTCATGGACTAATTCATTAGGGTTCTTCTTGATATTCTCAAACTCAAATAAAAGAAATCTAGGATCAGTCCTATCACCATATGCAACTTAAATGCATTTTTAATTTCAGTCCATGAATCAATAGAATTATCGGTAGAGCCTTGTACCAATCCCTATCATTTTTTTCTATTGTATGAATAAACAACTTAATATACACATATTCAAACTCTATCTCAAAATCTTCCATCATATTATCAAAAATTTTGAGATGTTGATCACCAGTAATAACATTGTTACCCTAGAATTTTGGCAACCTATTTGTGACATCTTGTGGGACAACATTTGGGTAACCATCCATTCCTCTAAAATTTATATGACCAAAGGTGTTAACAAAAAATCGAGGTCGAGGCTATTCCATATTGTTTAGTGGAGGTGATCTTGGAGGTGAAACAAGTTGATGAGGAGTGCAAGGTCTTTGGGGAATGGGAATGAAATATTCAAAATAGATCTCTCTTAAGGGCACTCCTTGATGATCTCTAGCAAATTTAGAAAATACAAGAGAAGATTTAGGAGAAAGCCTTTCAAATGCACAAGAAGGTCCCTCACCTGATGGGGAATTCAAATCAGCAATAGGATTGTCTGAATCAGATCCACTTGAAGAAGAATTACAGTCCTTAATAACAAGCTGCTCACTTTCAAACTCAACAATAGGGATCTCCTTTCTTACAGTCAAGTCTCCAACAACCTTCCACACCTTTCTTCCCTCTAGCTCTGAGTTTCTTGAATCTATAAACAACTTCTTGGTAGAGTCCTTGATGAAGAGATATCTTCTTCCTTCTAGTTTTACAGAGTTGAGTAACAAATTATAAATGATAGAAAGGTAAGACAACTAGTATTTTCAAGATCAAATCAGCATGGAGTCGCCACTAAGGAATTTCACCTTAGTTGTGCAAGAATGCACTAAAATAATTTGTCAAATGTTTTCTAGCACTGAAAAACTTTGCAAAGCCTTATAAATTAGACCTTCTTCTTCTTAGATCAATCAATCATAATGCAACCAAAGTGTACAAACTATTGGGAAATGAAAAAGGGCAGACAGAGCTTGAAATTTTTCTTAAAACTTGCAGATCTGAAGCATAGAATGATATTTTAACAATGTAGCAGCTCAAATAATTGAATACATAAATGCTCAAACTCTTCAAACACTTCAAAAACACCAAGAAAATCTAAGAAGTCCCCGGCAACGGTGCCACTTGTGTTGGTATCCAAATTTGTTCTCCTTTTCAGTCTGAGCAACACCATAGATATGTCATGAAGCTTAAAGACAGATTAGACCATGTTGTATGTCATTGGTAGCCGGGGATATGGCCTATCTAACACTCAATTTTGTGGAGAAATGGATAGCACTCCAATAGGACTTGATCTTGTCCTAGTTGTTTTAGGTTGTGCCTTGCAACCAAGGTAAGAGGACCTATTTTGTAACCTTGTAATGGTGAAGGAGATGAAGATGTCCTTCTCTTTTCTTGAAATTCTATGATGGAGACCTTGATGAGAACATGATCAACACCCCAGATCTGAACTCTCACAAGTTGTCACTTCTCAAAACATGGGTATGTTCTCAAAACAAGGCAAAGGTTACTAGAGACATTGGAAATCCTAATCTGTTATGCATACTTTTGTAAATATATTTTGATCTTTTGTGGGTATACAAATGTAAATTAGGGATAGTACATGATAGGATATTTGTTGTTAGATGCTTTTTTGTGGGGGATTGACAAGATAAACTGGGATAGATCAG
The DNA here is from genome assembly GCA_018340775.1 of Taxus wallichiana var. yunnanensis. Taxonomy (NCBI): domain Eukaryota; kingdom Viridiplantae; phylum Streptophyta; class Pinopsida; order Cupressales; family Taxaceae; genus Taxus; species Taxus wallichiana. The sequence goes on from CM031235.1 coordinate 398,533,817, forward strand.
ATCTTTGACAATTTTTACAATACTTGAACAACTATAAGATGAAATGCCTAAAATAATCAGGATATTCTTTCAACCAAAAGAGGCACAAATGGAAGCAAAGGTTGCACTCTTCACACAATATTTAAGAACTCACCACTAAAGCTTGAAGTAAAGAACTCAATTAAACACAAAAATCCATGATCAAGACACACCTAAGGTACCCCCAAAGGCTTACAAGAAATCTCTGCATTCAAGGAAGGTAAAGTGATTTTAAATTTCTTTATCTCCTTATCAGATGAAGGTTATTCTAAATATGAGATTGCAAATTCCACTAAACTATCAATCAAAAATGGAGATCCTATGTGACTTCTAAAGACTTTCAATGCAAGATTGCAACAAGAACAATAAAATTTATTTACAGGCATTTAAAATTGATAACAAACATCATATTGCCCAAAGAAAAACATAGATTTAATTCAAAACTTGTTAGATTCAATAGTAGGGGAGAGTTACATGAAAAATCTCAGAGCTGTGTGATGGCTATACACTTGTAACCAACTCACATACATGAATTTCCAACATATGAGACATTAACCTGGTTCTTTGGTGGATTTCTCAGAAAATGAGCCCTTTTTCTCATAATTCACTTGTGATTTTCAACTCCCTCCCTTTACAATTTCTCAAAATGTGCTATATACCCTATGCCACATTGGAGCCTTCTTTCCCAAGAAAATAATATGCCATGGGATCAAGTCTATTACAACAACTCTTCATGATTCAATGAAAATGACATCAAATAGAAAAACACTCGCATGTTGCCAGGTGTGTCAAAAAGGATTAAATCATTACAAATTTCTGGATCATTATCCATCCTAGAAGCACGTTTTTTATCATTGAGGCATGAAAACACCTTTGACTCATCATTTTCACCTTTTAACCTTTTCAAATTACCTCTACAACTTTTAATTTTGCAAAATGTAAAACTTACTGTGGGCCCACACTCTTCCTTTGACTTCTTAGAATGTGCCATGTGTCCATCATGGATAGGTTGTGGAGGCATGCTTCCCATTTACACTTTAGCTCCTTTTTCCAAAAAGGAAAAATTTTACTTTTTCCCCGAGGTCCGAACCTTCGCCTCCTCATACAAATTTCTTGCAAGTGGCAATGTGGACCATTTTTCAATTTTGAAATTTTTGCCCCCAAGGTAAAAAATCTCAAAAACTCTCAAAACCCCGCTTATCCATTTTTCTTCCTTGGACACGTGTCACTTCTTGACTTGTTTTGATTTTTTACCATTTGAAGTTAAAAACTTCAAAGTCATTACAAAATTCCACTGCTCCATCCTATCCTTTCCTGGACACGTGTCCACCAGGGATTGGCCGAGGGCCTTCAGGGCCAAAATTCACTTTATCACTTTGAGCCATAAAACATCAAAATTCTCCAAGTCCCTCCACCATCCGCATGCCCTCAAACCAAAATATGTGCCACATGTCCTCTCCCTATTCATTGCGGGCCTTCAGGCCAAAATTTGTCTTTGAAAATTTTGCAAAATGAAATCAAAGTTTCCTAAGGAAATTCCGCCACCTGCCAATCCCCTAGCTACCAAAACATGCCACATAGGCACCTTTTGCATAAGGTATGCAGAGCCACAGATCAAAATTTTCTTTTTTGTAAAAATTTCAAAAAATGATAAGTTAGAAATATTTCCCGACACCCCCTAGCCAATAGGAACCTGCGACATTGCCGCACTGCATGCGATGATGAATTTGATAGGAAAATGACACCCGTATGACCGTCAAAACGTGAAAAATTTAAAGGATGCCCTAGAAATCAAATTTTTCAACAAGGATTGCAAATTTTTTGATTTTAAATCAACTGAATCATGTTTTGACATTATTTTTGACCTTAGGATTGGGAAATTAACCCATACAATTTAGATTTGATCAATTTTGATTTTTGTACGATCTGGTAAAGGGAAAATGACACAGCCCGCAAATTGGAAAAACCTAGGGCACAAATAAGAGCACACATGGATTTCTCTTTTAGGCCAGGGCAAAAAAACAAGTTTAAAGGCATTTTTAAGCATTTCAACCAAGGGGGAGAAAATGTAGGTCACTAATTTGAGAAGTAAAATGTTTGTGAGAAAAAATGGACATGAAAAATTAGGGCACACTATGTAAGCCTCTTGAAATGGCACCAATAGGGGGACAGGTTTTCAATTTTTTTACATGATAGAGACCGACGTCGATCCGGGTTTGGCTAACATCGGTCAGTTTTGGCTTGCATTGGTCAAGTATTAGGTGACCAACACCCGTTAAATGGAACCGATGATGGTCAAGGAAAACATGTGATGGTCAAGACGAAGAAATAATAGGGGTAAGAATGGCTAGGTATGAAAAGAAAAAGGGTAAGGAAGGTGAAAGTAAAGAGTGTGTGTAGAGGGATAAGGGTAAAATATAATTGTTGGCGATATGGGATAGGTAAGTAGGTGAATTAAACTAAGGGAATGGGTAATAATGATAAGGTTTTGTATGCATGTAGGTGAATTAGGTAAAGAGGGTAAGCATGATTGATGTGATTGGGTAGGGTTTGGGGTTAATAGGTAATTAGAGGTAGTCAGGTCTTAACAATGTTGTGGGTTATTGGATGTAGGCTAGGGACCAATTGAGGATGCAGGATAGAGTACCACCTCTATTGGAACAAATGTAGTCTAGTGTGACTGCAGAGGAGTGGGAGCATATGACTGATATCGGATCGATTGGGATACGGAGCTATAGGCATATAGCTTGATATCATACTTTGATGGTCGTGCTCATCAATAGATGGGATTCAATGACTAAGATGTTTCATTTACCGATGGGTGAGATGACTGTCACCCTAGAGGATGTGTACAGGATCCTATGGCTACCGATTATTGGGGATCCATTTTATTCTTTTTCGTTAGAGGCATCAGTGGAGCCGATAGTGGCTATGTTTGGGGAGGTGATGGGTGAGCTAAGGTATCATAGTGTAATCCTTAGTTATGGAGACATGTATGCAGAGACCATCCTCAGGAGATGAGGCTGGTTGTATTGATGATGGAGGTGGTATGTTGCTTTTCCTTACCATATGCTGAGGGTGGGAGATTCCCATGAGCACTAATGGGAGTGCTACAGGATATGATGGAGGAGCATATCTCTGCTTTGGCTAGGCACCGGAATTCCTAGTGCAACTATATAGGGAGTTATGGGCCTATGGGAGATTGCGGCAGTTTAGTTTGTGTTGCACCTTTTTACTACACTGCTAGGCATACGAGCATATCATGTGTGTGTGACCAGTTGGTTTTTTGTGAAATGATTAGTTCGGGGTGTATTACTTAGATTTGGAGACAAAGGTGGGTACCAGTTAGTTGGAAGCATAGGGTGGCTAGGGCCACACATGATGTTTTATATTACAGAGATTACTCGAGGTAATTTCAGGGGTCGATATTGTGTGGAGACCCTATATTGGCTATCCTCGTATAGGGGTATGATGGAGGAGTTAGATGAGCTTTAGCTGAGGTAGATACGGGGCAAAGTGTTGCAACAATCATGAGATGATACTTGTAGATAGGATTAAACAACAGTTTGGGCACCCATAGGATGTGCCTCCACCTTTCCCACAGTACTATAGATACGATGTGGAGAGACCCATGTATCCACTACGCTCGAGTGTGCCGATAGGGTAAGGGAGCAATAGCTAATGGATAAGAAAATTGATGGTTATAGGAAGTGGTGGGCAGCATAATGATAGGTGGCACCACCAAGACCAGTGGTACCTCGATCTTACTACCATGATAGTACAGAGATTCCTTACAATGGCGGTGGCCACTCTTCTTGAACACACTCACCACAGTGTGTAGGGTTAGTTGATAGCATCTCATGCATAGGTGGCTTCCCCGCAAGCCCAGTGACATCCTTATAGGCTCGGCTAGCCTAGGGACATGCTCTTGCACATGGTGATTATGGGTATGGAGTATAGGTAGCCACCTTATAGGTGTAGGTAGAAGCTTTTCAAGGCCATCTAGCCACGCACAAGCACATGTTGTGGACTTATAGGTACATGGACCTAGGCCAAGATTAACATGGAAGAGCACACAGTTTACATTGAGACCTATGGAACCACCTCAAATGGTGTCTACAGAGAGGTTTAGGGATGCCCTAAATGAGGATTGTTATTATCAGGATCACTTGATGACTTCGGGATAGATGTCCCTTCTTATGCTGATTACAGAGCACAACAGTAGCAAGTAAGAGGAATACATCTCACACTCACATATCAAAGAGGAAAATGGGCTGACGAGCCCATAGAAAGGGTTAGGGTGAGGTGACTAGTTCATGTAGGCCATGCCTAGTTGAGGGTCAGGTGGAGATTAGACCTGATACCCTTGGAGGGTGGAGAGATGTTAGCAGGGTGGAAGACAGGTCGAGAGGAGGAGACATGTGAGACTCTCCCAAATAATATGAGGTGTGGTGACGATTAGTCACTTGGTATGATTATTGTTTTGAAGGTTTTGATATACATATCGGCTGCGTGCTAAAGATAATGAGGTTATATATGATAGTTCTATGATTTTGATTTTTATATCAGCCTTTGTGTTAAAGATATTGAGGTTGTATCTAAGCGATTTGAGATATTTGTATGTATTTTTATTTGTGTATATGTGTATTGATACACAAAATTTGTCCTAGTTATATAGATGATGATATTTATTGCATGGATGATGTACTATGTTTTTAATTTCCATTGTTATTGTGTTTTGATGGAAACTAGGTTAATTAGGCATGATTGAGTCAAGGTCATGTAGGCATGATTGAGTTTAGGTCATTTAGGCATGGTTGAGTCAAGTATAGGCATGGTGGGGTCTAGGTGAGTTAGGCATGATTGAGTTAGGTTAGTTAGGCATGGTGGAGTTTTAGGTCAGTTAGGTATGATTTGGTCATGTTATTGGTAGTATGGAAAATAAATTATAATGTAAATTTATGTTATGGTTTAAACTTCTAAATATATGATATCATGGAATGGGGAATTGATTGATGTATGATGTGATGAAATGGTAGGTATGCATGTTTGTATTAATTTCCAAGTGTTGTAGAAAATGGAAACTAAGGTAGAATGCGAATAGGAAAAAATGGAGGGGGAAATTAGTTAGGGTAAAGATTGGTCGAGCTAACCTCTAAGGGACCCATGCCCTTAGAGTGCTACCTACATTGCCCGGTGAAAAGGGCCTCTGGCTGATGTAGTTCTCCCATAAGCCAAGGAAGAATATGATGAGGTAGAGGGAAGGTTTGGTAGGTTTTAATCATGATTGAGTCTAGGTCATTTAGGTATGGTTGAGTTTAGGTGATTGTATGAATGGTTTAGTTTAAGTCATTTAGGCATGGTGATGTTGGTGAAAGAGGAATTCTAAAAATGTAGGTGTCGATGGTCTAGTCCTTTATAGGAGAATCAACAAAAAAATGAAGAAGGATAAGGGTAAAAGGTAACCTAAAAGAGTCACTTAATTGGTAAGAGCCATAATAATTCTACCATACCAAAGGTGTTCTTATGAACGTAATACCCTCAAGGCATTTCCTGATTGACTATTTGAAGGGTGATGAAATTCACATGATCACAAAATGTCGCATTTACGGCACGTCCCTTGAGCGGGCAGAAAATTAGAGTGAAAAAGGCAATGAGGTGAAATAAGGTTGGTTTTAGCTTAACTAGTGTGAGACAACATACCTATTTGGTAAGAGACCCAAGATCAAAATAGGCAAGTCCATGATGAAAAATTTAATCTTTTTATTTTTTCTTTTTCTTTTGTTTTTGTTTTGATATACTAATCGATGCAGAAGTCTATGTGAGATGAGGATATTTTCTCCTATAGGTATTCATGAAGATAATAGATGTGAGAATATTATGAAGATTTGATTTTATTTTTGCAAGAATATTCTTCTTATTATGATAGACTATGTACAATATTGCTAGTTGGGTATAGCTGTCCTTTGAGGGAACATTCTATTTATAACAATGAGATAGAAAGTGTAGATGTCCCTTTTGAGGAAGTCATATTTTTGTTGGAATTTTTGAATCCCATTTTACTTTTGAAATTATTTTACTTTGGACTTTTAGGTCATGGACAAGACTATAGAGATTGATATGATCTTGTATTGCGAACAAAACCATAGCATGCAAAATCTAACTATGAAAGTGGGGGTTTAAGTGATGAACAGCCATGGGACTCCATCTCAAAAAAAGACAAAAAGTATCCATGAGAATCATGCAATGATTAGATCTGTGGTACTCATATTGAAGATAAGGCTTATAAGGTGATAGGAAATCACATGATTCTTGTTTAGACGTTGATCCTTAAAATAGGTAAGCTGAAGGTGAATGGTGCTCAAGGGACAAGTGTTTGATTAAAAGTAGGTGATATAAGACTTTATTCAACAATATAATGGTCGAAGACGAAAATCATTGAGGGGCTCAGGTTCGGGTTTACCTTCAAGTGAAGACAAACGATAAGCACTGATCCATAGGTATGAGTAACAATATAAGGTCCTAGCCAATAAGGATCAAATTTTCCCGTTTACTTTTTTTTTTCCTCTTTTGTTACATGTTGATTTTCCTTTAGGACTAGGTCACTAACTTGGAAATTTCATTTATGGACACGTTTATCATAGGCACATTTGATACATTTTTGGTAGATTTGGGGATGGTTGAGAGCATTGAGATGATGCTCATCTAATAACTCAAGTTTTTCCAAATGGTCTTGGCAAAAGTCATCATTGTTGAACATATCTTTGAGTGAGATACGAAGAGATGGAGTCTCAACTTCAATAGACATGACATCCTCTGTACCATAGACCATAGAGAAAGGTATGGCATCAGTTGAGGTATGAATACTAGTATGATAATCCCATATAGCAAAAGGAATGTGCATGTGCCAATCCTTTCTAGTATCGTCAACTACTTTCATAAGAATTTTGTTTAAGGTTTTGTTTGTTGATTTTGTTTGGCCATTTTTTTAAGGGTAGTAAGGTGAAGCAAAAATGAGTTGAATTTTGAAGGCATCATAGAGTTTCTGTAGGGTTTTGTTTTTGAACTGTTTTCCATTATCAGTGATGAGACGGTGAGGAACACCAAAGCAAAAATGATGTGATGGTTGATGAATTCACATATTTTCTCAGCTTTTGTAGAAATAAGAGGTATGGCTTCTACCCATTTAGTGTAGTATTTAGTAGTGGTAATAATCCATTGATGATGTTGGGAAGAATGAGGATTGATCTCTCCAACAAGATCCAAACCCCATTGAGAGAAAGGCCAAAGGTCTCATGTGACCTATAAGGCATGACTATGGGTGTGATGAATATTATCATGTTTTGGAACTTCACAAAATGTTTGACATAATCACAACAATCATGGTTTAAGGTAGGCCAATAATAGCCCATGCGGAGAATGTGTTTAGCAATAGCTAAACCACTGAAGTGACCTCCAAAAATTATGTCATGAACTTCCTTGATGGTGTAAGGAACTTCATAACTGGTAAGTTATCGTAAGAGGATGCCATCAAAGCCATGTTTATAAAGAATACCATCCGTGATGACATAACAAGAGATACTTTTAAGGAAGGCTTGTTTTCCATTACGAGTAAGATTTGATGGCAAAATAGAAAGGGAAAGGTAGTCACCAAACTGCCTATACCAAGGTCACGTGGGTCAGTTTCAATGGTTCCAAAAAGGTTAACATCTCAAAATAGATAAGAAGGTGATTGCAACCTTTGTACGGTGACAAATATTTTTGAGTTAGAGGGTGAAGCGGGAATTTGAGAAGCAAGGCAGGCCATGGTGTCCACAAATTTATTAGTGGAACGCAGGGTGGTTTAAAGTTCATAACGGTCAAAGGTAGTCAAAATTATGTCAACATGATGCTTATAATTTTGAAGTATCTCATTATGACATTGGTATATACCATTAACTTGGTTTACAACCAGTTGGGAATCACCAAAGATATTAATTGATTTAATTTCTAAGGAAATGGCGGTTTGAAGTCCTAATATGAGTGCTTCATATTTAGCGATATTTTAGTACATTCAAAATCTAGTACGAAAGATAATGTCATAATCTCACCATCAAGAGGAATGAGGATAATTCTGGCACCACCTCCATGTTAACATTTGGAAGCATCAAAGAATAAGGTCATCTAGTAAATGGTACCATCCAAAGAGAGGGTAGTGATGGATTCATTCGGGAAATCGAAATTAGAGGATTGATTTCTGAGAGGGTGCATCTGTAAGTTGGTCAGTGTTGGTTTGTCCTTTGACATATTTTTGATGAGTGAATTATAGGTATCGATCTCCAAGCCACATGAGCAACGTGCAACACGTTGATGTTGGTTGGGTTTTACGTACATGTAATGTAAGGGTCAATATTGGCGATGAAAAATGTTTTGTGATTGATTAGGTAATGTCAAAGCTTAGTGGCAACAAAAACTAAGGCTAAGTAGAGTTTTTGGCATGGGTGTACCTAGTTTCATATTCCAAAAGCATATGACTTATATAATAAATTGCTTTCTCCCTGTGTTTCTTGTCACGATGAGTGAACATGACACCCAAGGAATGATTAGTAGAAGAAATGTAAAGGTAGAATGGTTGTTCATCCTTAGGGGGAATGAGCACAGTGGTTGGGGAGGTACTATCTTAAGGATTCAAAGGCTTTGCAGAATTCATCATCCCATTTGAATGAGACATCCTTTTCGGAGATGATGAAATGGGTGGTATGGTCAGAAATTTGTGAAATAAAGTGACAAATAAATTACAACTTGTATTACAAACTACGAAGTTGACGAAGGTTAGTAGGTGGAGGAATTTTGAGAATAGCCTTGATTTTAGCTTGATTGGTTTATGTGCCATGCAAAAAAATGATAAAACCAAGGAGCTTTACGAAGAATAGTGAAGACATCTAAAAATTGAACCAAACTTGCACAGGAAATAATTATGAGAATAATTAATTTCACACACACAAATATATTTCTTCTCTATTGATTAAATGGGAACATTACACAGGCCAAATTTATAGGTGAGGTTGTTCCTAATATTTAGGAAAAAACTCACAACAATAAGCCATATATGAAGGTTGTTTAAACCTACATAACAATCTATAAATATAAGTTGTTAATAACAACTTATATACCCACAAAGTATAAACATGATTTGTTATTACAAATCACTCACTAATTACCTATCATGAATAATTATCATAGTAAACATTAATATCCTAACATTCCCCCCTTAATGTCTACATGATAATAAAAGAAATTTTGCACTTCCTCTATACCGTGCCACCCATGCTTGCTCATGATCTTAGTACAACAATTGAATTGAAGGTAGAATAAGGAACACATCAACTTCTTATCGACCATGCACTGTTGGGAACACATTTGACCGACGAGGATGGGAACACGCTTAGGAATCATCTACTTATCAACCAGTCACTCTAGAGAACACATCTGACCGAGCAGTGTGAGAACTCAGGTAGGAACACATCTGAACAACCTTTAATGGTTTTCAAGAGGCTAACCACAAACCTAGGTATGAACAGGAACACATCTAACTATTCTACCTCATCAAGACTCATGATGTTTCCTTTCACTATGATATTTGTTCTTTACTATGTTTTTGCATAGGGGAAATAGGAATAATCACATACATAACTAAAAAATAGAAATGGAACATTGGATCATGTTGATCATGTTCCCCCCTCAATGTGAAATTTCCACTTATTGAAAACTACAAACTGTAAAAACTGAAGCACACAACTGAAAGCAAACTCACACCACAAAATGCCACCACAGCTCCATGTAGCCTCGTCATTGGTGACTAATGAGAGGTCATTGTCTGAACTCCATCCTCTGATGCCTTCATTCTCCATTAGCATGTTGCTAACTCAGCTGGATTTAGATATGAAGCTCAATTGTTTACACATTGTTTATTATATCTTCCCTCCTACAATGTGAAACACTTTATTTTTTTCGGATGTCAAGTAACACCAAAAATGTGTCCGTGAGGAAATTTTTTTATTTTCAAACAATTAATTTTTGACAACACAACTTTTATATAGACACTTTTTGACATTTGATGAGACACTCTACTCTTACTAACAAGACTCCTTGAAAATTAAATTCACCACTACAATACAAATTGATGCGACTCAAATTAACCGACTCAATAACAAACTCAAAAATATATTAACAAGAATACTTTGACTCAAATATGGAGACTTTTACAACGACACAATCTAAATGACTTAACTACGACAATTATTTTGACCTTGAATCTTATTATAATTTATAATGAACTTTGATAATAACTCTATTAACCACCAAATTCACAATTTTTTCATTAAATACTAAACACTATTCAAAAAAACAATTTTTTTAACATGAATTAAATACAACTAGGACACTTTGCATAGAATTTATTAATAAAATGGACATGACTCCACTAAATTTATTTTGACACCAAAAATAATGACATAGGACATTAATTTTGTTTTATAAAAACGTATTACTCAGGTCGACATGTTACATTATGAAGTCGACTCATCAAAAATTTGACTCACTAAAACAATTAATTTTTTTATCTTTCGGAGACTTATGTGGTGTTTATAAAAATCGTTTAACACGAGGCTAATTGTAGATGATTGTGCACGAGTCCCATCTTTTTCTCCAAATCAGTTCTGAATGTCTTGATACCAAATGACAGGTTTGAATAATGCCTTTTTGACTGGTGATTCAGATGATTAGTGTGAACAGAGATCAACATGGTTTGAACGTCTTCACAATAAGAATGCTTAGCTATTCTTTCAGACACTTGGAATTATATTTCCACCAAACATGCTTAAACTCTGTTGCATAGACAGAAGAACTCAAAGCGAGAAGAAAGTGCACATCCGTGTAAGGATATGCACTCGTCTAGGTATTGATTAAGTGCCACGTCCTTCTAAAATATTACAAATCTTTACATAGAAAAATGAATAGGAATTTCAAATATTTTCTTCTCTAAATTTTCTCAGTTATATGCTACATGCAACAATAGTCAATAGATGTGGATAGACTAAAATCATGCATGAAATAAATATCAGTTGAATGTGCATTCAAGATCAAACCAATGTGATACTAATGTCAATACACTATTAATGTTATAATCTGCGTAGGAGAGAAGCTCCACACAATCAAACCAAGAGAAATGTAAATGTTTTATGTGGTCTTCCCTTCTTCTTGACTTATCATCCAATAATCCACGCATAGAAGCGGACTACCAAAAAGCAAAAGCTTCTACGTTGCAGCTATACATAGGTAGTAATTTTGTACTAAAAATATATGAAAGAAATTTCATTCTGTAGGGCAATGACTTACATGAGTGCCCTTAGAGAAACATTATGTTTCCATTTTTTGGATCATGTCACTCTGATACCAAATTTAGACTTTGAACCAAACTTGCACAGGAAATAATTCTGAGAATAATTAATTTCACACACACAACTATATCTATTCTCTATTAATTAAATGGGAATATTACACATGCTAAATTTGTAGGTGAGGTTGTTACTAATATTTAGGAAAAAAAACTACATAACAATATGTAAATATAAGTTGTTAATAACAACTTATATACTCTAAAGTATAAACGTGATTTGTTATTACAAATCACTCACTAATTACTCATGAATAGTTAACCTAGTACATTAATATCCTAACTAGACACACTTCTTAGGTTGAAGGAAAACATAGTACTTGATGAGATGGTCAAATATGACCTTGGGTTTAAGGTGTTCAACCTGATGTTTAGGTTTATCAAGGAGATCAACAACGTAATCTTCCAATATGCAATGCATGATGTTATTAAATATATAAGTCATAGCCCGTTGATATGTAGCACTAACATTTTAAGGCCAAAGGGCATGCCTTGATAGCAAAAGGTTCTTCAAGGAGTGATGAAGGTGATTTTTGTTGGTCTTTCGAGGAAAGTAATACTTGGTTATAACCAAGAAACCATCCATGAGTGATAGCATCTCATGGCTAGTGGTGAGATCAACTAGTTGGTCAATAATAGGTAGAGGAAAGTTGTCTTTAGGGAAATCTAAGTTAATGTCATAGAAATGCATGCAAATGTGGATTCCCTATGTTTCTTTGATGATAGGTACAATTTTAGAGATCCATTGGGGATAATCACTGGGTAGGATGAAGGAAACCGAAGGAAGGTGTTGGAGTTCTTCTTTGACAAGAAGAGCAATGCGAGGATGTATTTTCCGCATCTTCTATTTTACGGGTTTGGCTTTAAGAATAGTGACAATATTGTAGACAACAATTTTGGATCAATACCGGGCATATTAGCGTAGGACCAAGAAAAAGTGTTTCTATGATCCTAGAGGAAAAAGTAAAAGCTTCATATTTAACATCATCTAAAGATTGGCCTATCTTTATAATGTGCGGGTCGTCTGAGTGTTAATATTGATTTTTATGGTGGATTCTTTTAATATTGTTTGTGTCCGAGAAGGTAACGATTGATGAATATAAGAACCCTCCACACCAAGGTAGGTGAGAATAGAATCATCATCCTAACATTTAACGATGTTAATAGAAGATGTATCATCATCAATCATGTTAGGATATAGGAAGGGAAGGGAAGAGGGAGCCTTGCCATCTCATTGATAAGTCAGAGGTCCTAGGGAAATGGTGTTTATGAAAAAAATCTAGGAGGAATGGATTCTAGATCCATAGACTCCATAGGTGAAGGAGGTGAAGTTGGTCGATGGGGTGAAGGAAGGTTTTCATCCTCAATGAGTTTGACGTGGTATTTCTTAGAATGTGGTTTGGAAAAACCAATACCACTTCATTTGTTATGATTACATGTGGTGAACGGGATGACAATATGGAAGCCTTGTTCGTAGAACAAAAGCCAAATCCCTTCCATGCACAATGATAAAGGAAGGTGTGGGTGAAGTGGTGGTTAGTAAGATATTGGAGGTGAGATGAAAATGGTATCTTCTATAAAGGTGACTCGGGAAAGTATGTGGAAGTATCCATTACTCCATATGTTAAGTTGGTGCAAAGGTCGGTAGGACCATAAGGGAAAACCTCACCTATGTGGTGGTCATAACAAGGATGTTGGTGAAGCTTACCATACTCTTGAGGAGTAATGAATGTGTTGATGTTGTATAGCAAGACTCCCCAGTGAGATGTTTAAAAACACCTTCTAAGGGATCGGTAGTGGATATGTGGGTAGAGGGAATAGATGAATCACTAGGTGATTATGAAGAAGAAAACACTTGGCTAGTTGAGAAGTCGAAGGGTTGGTGGTTGGGTTGGCTGTAGAGGTTACTGAAGTAGTGGGAATAAAGGAGTTAAGAGTAGGAGAGGTGGTAGAAGAATTGGTGTATGGGGTTGTGGGTGAAGGAGAAGTAGCATCATTAGTAGATGCCTTAATCGGTATAAGAACATCATTAGAGTGATATATTATTTTACAGGTTTAGAATGGTGAAGGGTAAGTTGGAATGGTATAGTTATGTCCATCATGTTCAAATTTTACACAACGATGTAAGGTTGAAGGAACACAACCCATGATATGGATCTAAGGTCATCTAAGCAACATGTTATTCTACAATTCTCCCTCTAAGACATAACATTTTGGAGCAGTATAGGGGCACACACGAACATGGAGAATGATGGTGCTGAGAGTGGAAGTGATGGCATCACCTGAATGAATCTTTGTATAAGCTGGGTTATTATGCATGTGATTGGTAAGGATGCATATTTCATTGTACGCATGGGAGGAGATGATTTTAATGTTAGCACCATCATCAATCATAACATGTTAAACATGTATATTATCAATATAGAGGGAAATGAAAAGGGCGGGATCAAGATCATCTGATTGGAGAGGTATAATCTCATCATCAGAGAAATTGAGGGAAGTTACTTGATGAGTGGTAGGGGGTGTAGAGGAAGGGGATGAATTGGTGAGAGAGGCCACATGGTGAGGGGTGATAATGGAGGCCACATGTGTAGGGTCATTAGGTAAAACCTTGATGGATTGCAGAACCTCCATGAGGGCCTGTCGATGAGATTCAGAGGTTTGGACAAGGTCATACAAAGACATTTTTAAAGGGGATTGGTGTAATTGTTTTATCATTATACGATGGGTGACCCTATCAGAAATAGGGTATGTGGGTCCCCGAATGGTGATTTTTGGTGCGGGTGCAAATGGTATATTGGGCACAAGATTAGCGAATGGGCTGGTTTCTTTCTCCTTTCCTTTGTCTTTCTAGGCACGAGTGACAATGCTAACCATATTAATATGGGGTGAAGGAGTAATGAGTCATGATAAGTGTAGTGACAAGATGGGAAATAGAATGATGAGGGCATATACTGGTGTTGTGTAAAGAAAGTAACGCATTAACATTTAGTTGGAGGTTTATCTAACTCTCTTATGCAGACTATGTTGATCTCAAATTTTGGAGGTGGATAAAAGGGTTATGGAGGTGGTGATGTAGGTCACTGAATAGGTAGTGGGTGAGGATGTTTGGTGATAGTTGGAGGTGGAACTAGGTTCTCATCTAGAAGATCATCGTCTTCAATTTTTTTTAGGAGGAAAAAGTTGGAGATGAACTATTTTTAGAGCCTTACAATTTTCTACATCATGTCCTAGCACACAATGGTAATCACAAATTTTAGTATCGTTAAAACCTTTTTATTTAGGTTTGAGTGGGTCCTAAGGTCTAAGAGGTGACAATGTGATGAAAGAGGTCTCTAAAAGGTTAGATAGAATGTTGGCATAAGGCCCTACCAATGGATCATAGTGTGAAGTGAGTGTGGGTCTTGATTGAAGTGTGGGTGATTGTGATGTGTGAGGTTCTACAGAAATGGAATTGGATATGGGATAGGTTTGACACCCAATTTGGTAGGTGGTATTGTTTAAGGATTGGGTTATACCTTATTAGGTAAAGGAATAGTAGATAAACTAGTGATAGAAAGTGTTGTCGGCTTAACTACCTCTTTGGAGGGTAGTGGGTTTTTCAATTTTGGTTGCACCTTCCTGGGTAAAGGTGAGGAAGGAGTACGTGATGTGGAAGGGAAGGTAGATTGCAGAAGAGGACAAGTTAGCCATGGTGATAAAGGAGGCATGGTAAAGGTTACTAGTAGAGGCAAGATGGAAGGTATGGGTTGAAGAGGAGGAAATGTCATAGGTACTGATGTGGTTACTATAGGTGGTAGGGTTATAGGTGGTAGGAAAGATGCGAGGTAATGGTGAAGGTGTGCATTATGTAGGTAGGTTTGGTGTGAGAAAATATTGTGATGAAGAGGCGGGCTGTTGTGCTTTTGGTTTCCTTAGATATGTAATTTCTTGGCCAAGGTCAATGGGTTAGGCCCTAGGATAGATGGAAGGGGTGAAGGTGATAGAGGCATAGTGGGTGAAACAGTGTATGCAACCTAGAATGTTGGGACTTCCTTTTAGGTGGAGGAATGTTTTTTTACGGGCTTGGGAATATGTGGATATGTATAATTTGACATGAGGGTGCACTTGGGCTTTATTTTGGCATGACAACAAATGTGGTGATGACTCTAGACATAGGGAAGGTGTAGATATAGGTAGGTTCTTAGGCATAGGAACAGGTTTGGTTGTTGGTAAAGGTTTGGATGTAGGAAAGGGTGATGAAGAAGAGGTTGTTTCAATAGGCATGGTCATGGTTGATTCGATTGTCTGAAATACCTTTGGATAAATTATAGAGGTATCAATAGATGACATTTGCATTTGGATTGAAAATGGTAGCCGAGAGACATCCCCAAAGCATGGAATTATCATCATAATCCAAGTGGTTTGCTAGGTGTGAAAATGGCACTTGTTGTAAGAGGAGATGACATTGATGTATTTATAGCCCTTGTAAAGTATGTCCGTGATAAAGGGCTGGTTGGCTTTGAACTTTGTAGGTAAGAGATCGAGAGAAAATCAAATAAATCATAGAAGGCTAATGAGGAATTGTTAGCAATAGGAAGTGGAGATTTTAAAGGATCCTCTATTTTTAGGGTAGATGATAGGTGGGATGAGGTAGGTTCATCTTTTGGTGGAGAGGAGGTGAACATGACTCTCCCATGGGTAGGATTGTTTCACCACTTTCTTTACATTTTTGGAATGTGACGAAGCAGAGATAAGGGTAAGAGTCAAGAAGTAATACATGTTGTGTTGGTTTGGAGGTTGATACGTGCATGGTGACTTCTCAATCTAATCTTGTTGTGAGAGATTCCTTTTGGTAGGGATGAACTACGAAATAGAAAACAAGACCACTAAAGAAGAGTTAAACAATATATGACAATGGACTGCCTAGCGTATGCTAGATCCAGGAAGTGTGATACTCCCTAGAAGGTTGTCAATCCACTGTTTTATAAAACAAATATGAAATAACTGAAACATGTACATAAATGAATCTAGTGCTAGTATTCTGATTTTGGTACCTCAGATCACTATCAGCGTCAATCTGATTAAATATTAAAACTATGTGGGTCAAGGTCTTCAGGTCAAGTTGCAGGTTGGTCAGGTGGTCTGCAGGTCACATATAGGGTCTTAGCAAGGTTGGATGAGGTGTTTGGGTTGTTTTTGATAGGCAGGTGGTTGTTGGTTTACACAATATTGGAAAACACAGAGACCATCATCGTTCGAGGAATGATCGATCACGGTTATGCCTAACCGATGATGGTTATGGGTAACTGGCGTCGGTAGAGGCGGGCTGATAAGATTCACTAAGATTTTCTAATGGGGTTTGAGCTGAGGTTAGATAGAGATAATAGAGGATATAACGAGGTATGTGGGGATCTTGGGAACACTCATAAATATACAAAGGTCAGGTATTGGTGGTTTTATGATGTGGTTGAACGAATGATTAGGTTTACTGGAGCAAGTCAATGGTAGAAGAATGAGGGTGCAAGTGGAAACTAATAACAGCAATAGAAGAACCTAACAAACTAAAGTGGAAATAGATGATGCAAGTAAAAGGTGTACTTACTGGTGTTGCATGTCCAATGGCTATGTGGTGATGATGATTGGTTGGTGGGATGGAGCTTGGTGCAGTAGTGATGCTTCTGGAATGTCACCATGAGTGCAATACTACGGATTTTCTTGGTGGTAGCTATGGATGTTTGTAGGTGTGAAAAGGTTCTGGTTATGCTTGCATGTAATTCTCTTCTCGTCTCCTTGATCTTAGAATGTGCCAACCCAAAAAAAAGGTTGCTAAGGTGAATAAATGGTAACCAACAAAGGTTTCGGGTTGACCGACATTGGTTTAGGGATGACCGACATCGGTTAAGGTGGGATTCCCTAGGTTTACTAAAAATGGAAGATCTCCCATCCTTTGGATCGGGTTTGTTCCTTTATCCATGGATTAGAACAGACGTTACATTTTTATGAGTTAGAAGGTCATTAGAGGAATAATAAGCCTTTATTTTTAGGTTTGGACCAAGTCTTATTCATTTATGGAAACATGTTATAAATAGGTCTATGGTGAGGCATCTATTCATTTAAGTAAAGTAATTAAATTAATAATGGGGTAAGGATGGGTATTAATTTGATTATAAATAGTGAAATTAATGTTAATGTAGGGTATGAGGGTCATGGTTAGGTGAATGTGTTTAAGTTGGTTCTTCGAAAGGGGATGAAGGGGAGTGTGACCCAATTTTGGTGTCTACATTTTTCCCCTTTTTGTTGCATAGCTTGTATTGGTAAGCGACGCTGAAAAAAATAGGAAATGGTTGTGTTGAGTGTAAGTGAAGGTGGTGTTGCCCCAAGTGTGGGTGAAGGTAACCCCCCTCAAACTAGGAACCAATGAGGTGAGAGACGAAAGCGGTGAGTGGTTTGATAAAATGAGGAGGTGGGAGAATGAAGATCGGTGGGTACATTGGGTAAAGGGAAAAGGTCAAATCAGGTAAATAGGTAAATGAGTCAAGGTCAAAGGTAGTTGAATTTGAACATACGCACATGTTGGAAACTATGGCATGGTACTAGGGTGAGAATATTTCAAACTTTACATCGGCTAAGGTCAATAGGTCTATCCAAATAGGGTTGAAGTGAGTCCGGTATCCAAGGTATAGGATATGGTGTGGAAACACAATAGAGGTCGGGTGTAGGAACATTTAGGTATGTTCTAGTACACCAAAGGTTAGGTCAGGATAAAAAACATGAGAATGGGAAATTTAAGGTCATTACAAACAACATGGGTAACCATGTCGCAAGGTACAATGATCACGGAGGATCAAAGGTCACTAAAAGTGGTTCGGGTCAAGGTATATAGGTAATGGCATGGGTAAGGCCAAGGTATAGGTAAAATAATAACTCCTAAGACACAGAAAAGTTAATGTAGGGGTAGGTGGGGTTTGTAGGTTTGGTTCAATGGGGGTCTGTGATAATAAAAAGGAGCATTGGTGTGAATAGAGGCGAGGGAAAAGGGTTGTTTTAGCAAGGAAAAAAGTTAGTAGGGTAGACAGATGTCAGTTAGAGGGTGAATGATGTCGGTTGGTTAGGGTACAAAGAGGACCGACATCGATTAGGTCCAGGTGGCTTTTTAAAACCAAAAATTCTATATTTTTTGGAATCATTGTTGTATTGTACCTTTGGAGAAAATGACAGAGTTGTGTGACTTTTTGGTACTTTACGAGAGGAAAGGATAGGGCATTATACTCAGCTGAGGTGGAGAGATCTGATTGGTGAGAGGAGCTAGGTATATGGGTCCATGAGATCGGGGAAGTTATTTGATTTGTGGAGAGATTCGAGACAAATTTTGGCATGGCAGAGGCGGGAGATGGGTCGGGTGGACCACCAGACAATCTGCTAGATGTGCCTCCACGGAGACAACACCATAACAAGATGATATTCTCTCACGTTACGTGTTGGTGGTCAGGTGATTTGGTTTGTAAAAATTAGGTTTGGGTAGAAGTGAATTTTGGGGGGGAATTAAATTTGAATTTGGGAAGAAAAATGGGTGAAATAGGAATGTATGAGGGTGTAATTAGGTGAATGAATGTGGGGAGGGGTTGAGGGGGATTTTGGTAGGAATGAGTGAGCAGTTAGGGGAAATGGGGGATTTTGAGAGGAATAGGGCAAGGGTTTCATGGATTTTCACTATGACAGTGACCGATGTCAGTCAAGGGTTGGCCGATGTCGGTGGGAGTTAGTCAAAGCATCGTTCGAGGATGGTGACCGTGATCTTAGTCTGTGGAGATCAAGTCTTAGCTAAGGAGAACCAATTTCAATCTTCATTGAGAGGAAAATGGGCAAGAAGATGAGTAAGAGTGGTTGGGTGAGATAGGAAGGTAATGTTAAAGGAAAATAGGTGGGGTGATAGTTATATGTGGGGTTCAAGGGTGAATGCGGGTATGGTCAAGGTTTAATAATGTGATGGTTTTTAGATGCGGGCGAGGACCGATTACTAAGGTGTGATGGGGTATCACCATTATTAGTAATAGTACATGGGGGTGAGATAGCAAAGGAGTGGTAGCATGTGGCCATGATAGGCTTCATTGGGGTGAGATGCTACTGACACATAGTCTGGGAGCTGAGTTTGATGGTCGCCCTCATCTGTGGATGGGATTTGGCAACCAACACATTCCACCTACCGATAGGTGAGAAGACCATCACCTTAGAGGACGTGTATAAGATCCTGCGGCTGATGATAGTGGGGATGCAAGTGTATTTTATTTCTTTAGAGGCATCTAAGGAGTTGATACCGATAGTTTTTTTTGAGGGCCTGGTAGAGTTGGGGTTCTATAGCACCAACATGAGTTATGGAGATATGTACCGAGCCCATCCAGAGGAGATGAGGTTAAGTTCGATGATGGAGGCGGTGTGTTGTTTTACACACGCCAAATGTAGAGGGTGGGAGATTCCCATGATCATTGATGGGAGTTTTGCATGATATGGTGTAGGAAAAGACCAAGTTTTCTGGGCACCAACCTTCTTAGTACATCCGTATAAAGAATTGTGGGCTTATGGGCAATTGCGCAGTAGTTCAACCTATGTTGCACCTTCTTACTATACTATTAGGCGTATGAGAACATCATGTGTGTGTGTCTAGTAGGCATGCCCGACTTGATGCATTCAAGCCGAGTTTTATGTGGGTGGGTTACAGGTGATGGGTACCTACGATTGGAAGCACTTGGTATCGGGGCTACACATGATGTAGCCTATTAAAGATGTTTTCTTGGAGGGGTTTTCCAACATGGACATCATTTGGAGGCCTTACGTTTGAATTTATTTTATAGAGACAGATGGCCATGGAGCTAGATATATTACATCTGGTGAGATGGATAGAGGGACATCATGCTGGTGAGCATGAGATGATCCCCATAGACAAGGTTAGGAGATAGTTGGGATTTCCCTAGGATATACCTCCACCATTTCCATAATACAGGAGGGACGATGTGGAGAGGCCTATGCCTCTACCACAGCTGACAATTCCTACAAGGTAGGAGGAGCAAGTGGTAGACTGAAAAATTGATGATGACAAAGTTACTGATAGGTACAGATAGTGGTGGGAAGCATAGCTACGAGTAGTACCACCGAGGCCAGGGAAGACAAACCTGGTGACCATCATAGTTTAGAGAGATGCTCTATAGGGGTAGGTGGTGACTCTAGTCATGTAGTTGGGGATAATGCAAGGATAGTTGAGGTGGTCGAGGCACGAGTTTTAGCTTGTAGGCACGAGTTATAGGTCTAGAGGCCGTTGGCCACTACACATGGATAAATTGTGGCCCTACGACCTAGGTACAGAACAAGCACAAGGACAGTACCACAGAGTATAGGCATAGGCATAGGGACAAGGTCCCTTATTACATTTACCAGTGGGATAGGGTCCCGGGAGATAGTTATAGGGTCAAAGGCTGATGGCTCCCTTGTAAAAAATACCTATGGCTAGGTTCAGGGATGCCTTAGGAGAGGCATGATATTATTAGGATCACTTGATGGCTTTAGGGATAGATGTCCCCTCCTATGTAGAGTATAGAGCACAACAGATTCGAGTGAGAGGACCAGGTCCCGCACTCACAGTGTGGAGAGTATAGGGGGTCACCGAGCCCATAGATAGGAATAGGGCAAGGCCACTAGTGTACGGAGGCCAGCCCTAGGTGAGGTACCGGCCGAGGGAAAACCAAGGCCCATGGAGGGTGGTGAGATGCTAACGAAAAACCACATAGAAAGCAGTGGAGGAGGAGATAGGTGAGATAACCATGGAGGATATCCAATAGGGAGGTGCTGGTTGTGGCATGTACCTCCATATATATATATATATATATATATTGTGTAGTTTGAGATATACTGCGGCTACCTGTGTGCCAAAGAGAGAGACAGGATGTACATGAGTGCTGTTGATATTTTTGATGATATATTGGCTTGTGTTCTGAAGATGGTGAGGATGTACGTGAGATTTGTTAAGATACTTGCATTTATTTGTATCTATGTACACATTTACATATACACAAACTTTCCAATTTAGAGATGATGGTTTTTATAATATGGATGGTTTACTTGCTTTTAATTTTTGTTATTATGTGTGTATGTGATGGAAACTAGGTGGATTAGGCATGATGGATTCAAGTTAGTTTAGGCATGATGGAGTCAAGTCAGTTTAGGCATGGTTGAGTTAGGTTTGTTTAAACATGGTGGAGTTAGGTTGATTTAGGCATGGTGGGGTTAGGTCGATTTAGGAATGATTGAGTTAGGTCAATTTAGGCATGGTGGGGTTAGGTCAATTTTGGCATGATTTAATGTCCAAGTTTTAGGTAACGTGAGGGACACATGGTGATGTATATGTATGTTATGGTTTTAATTTCCAAATATGTGCTATGATGGAAATGTGAAAATGATAAATGAATGATTTGATGATGTGATAAATATGTGTATTAATTGATGCTTATTTGGTTTAATTTCTAATTATTGATATAAAATGGAAACTAACTAGGGTAGAATGTGAATAGGAAAGTGAAAGGGGAATTGGTTAAGGTAAAGAGTGGTTGAGCTAACCTCTAAGGGCCCCATGCCCTTGAAGTGCTTAATACATAACCCTAGAAAAAAGGGGCCTCATGTCGATGTAGTTCTCCCATAAGTTAGGGAATATTATGATGAAGTAGAGGAATGGGTTGGTAGGTATTAGGCATGGTTGAATGTAGGTCATTGGTATGATTTGGTGTAGGTCATATGCATGGTTGATTTTAGGTCATAGGCATGGTTGAGTTTTTTTAAATATAGGTTTCAATGATTTGGTCCTGTATAGAATAATCGATAAGTAAGGAGGAAGGTGAAAGGTAACAGGTGGCAAAAGAGTTATTTAATTGATAAGGACCATAATGAGTCTACCATACCCCAGATGGGCTTATGAATGTAAGACCCTAAAGGCGTTGCATAATGGACCATTGTAAGGGTGAAGAAAGTCACATAATCACCAAATGGAGTAGTTGCGACAAGTCCCTTGAGTAAGGAGGGAATTAGGATAAAAAGGCAATGAGGTGAGAATGGGTGGTTTAGCGTAACCTAGTGTACGACAAAGCATGTTTTTCCTAGTAAGAAACCCAAGATAAAAAAGGCAAGTTCGTGACGAAAAATGTATCATTTTCTTCATTTGTTTGTTTTTAATAGATTGGTCAATGCGGGAAGTCTATATGGGATGAGTATAGTATCTCCTTGAGGTCTTCATGAAGCTGATCCATGTGGGAAGCTTCTAGGTAGTTTTATTGTATTTTTGAAATAAATTTATATATCTGTCCTTCAAGGGAGTAGTCTATTTATAGTGGTGGAAATAGAGTGAAGAGATGTCCCTTTTGAGGTAGTCATCTTTTACTGGAAGTTTGACTCAAGGATTTGAATCCCATTTTGTTTTTGGACATTTTAAGTCATGGAAAAGACTATAAAGGAAGGTTAGGTTCTTGTTTAGAGGAAAAAACCATAGCACACAGAGGTTAACTATGAAAGAGGTGGTTTTGAGTGATGAACGACCATGGGATTCCACCTTGAAGAAGATGAAAAGTATCCGTGAGAATCATGCTATGAGTAAAGCCATGGTACTCATATTGAAGATAAGGCTGAAAGGTGATGGGTAATCACGTGATTCTTATTTAGTCATGGATCTTCAAAAATAGGTAATATTGAAGGTGAATAGTGCTCAAGGGACGAGTGATCCACTAATAGAAAGTGATATAGGGCTTGATATAAACAATAAAATGGTCGAAGATGCAAGGCATTGAGGGCTCGAGTTCGAGTTTACCTTTGAGTGAAGACAAATTATAAGCACCGATCCATATGCATGGGTAACGATATAGGGTCCAAGCCAATTAGGAGAAAATTTACCCCGTTTACTTTTTTCTTCTTTTGTTACATGTTGATTTTCCTTTAGGATGAGATCACCGACTTGAAAGGTTCGTTCGTGAACACATTTTCATAGGCACATTTGATATGTTTTTGGTAGATTTGGAGATGGTCAAGAGCATTGAGATGGTGTTCATCTAATAACTCAAGTTGCGCTAAATGATCTTGGTGAAAGTCATCATCGTTGAGCATGTCTTGTAGTGAGATGCAGAGAGATGGAATATGTACTTCAAGAGGTAAGATGACCTCGCATCTGCAGTAGACCATAGAAAAAGGTGTAGCAGAGTTGAAGTGTGAATACTAGTGCGATAATCCCACATGGTGAAAGTAATGTGCATATAACAATCCTTCCTAGTATCATGACTACCTTCATAAGAATTGTGTGCAAGGTTTTATTGGTTGATTGATTTGGACGTTGGTTTACGGGTAATAAGGTGATGAGAAACCGAGATGGATGCCAAAATTGTTGCATAGTTTGCATAGGTTTTTTTGAATCGATTTCCATTATCGGTGTTGAGGTGGTGAGGAACACCAAAGAGAAAAAATGATGTGATGGTTAATGAATTTACATATTTTATCGGCTTTTGTAGAAATAAGGGGAATGTCCTATACCCATTTAGTGTAATATTCTATAGTGGTTATGATCCATTGGTGGCATTGTGAAGAATGGGGATTGATCTCACTGAAAATATCCAAACCCCATTGAGAGAAAGGCCAAAGGTCTTGTGCGACCTATAAGTCATGACTAGGTGTGTGATGGAGATTTTCATGTTCTTGACATTTTACACAACGTTTGACATAATCACAACAATCGTGGTTTAAGTTTGGCCAATAATAGCCAAGGTGAATAATGCATTTTGTGATAGCTAAACCACTAAAGTGGCCTCCACAAATTCCATCATGAACTTCCTTAATGGTTTAGCGAATTTCAAAATTTGTAAGGCATCGTAAGAGAATAGCGTCGAATCCATGCTAATAAAGAAGACCACCCATGATGACATAATGAGAGACACTTTT
Source organism: Taxus wallichiana var. yunnanensis (assembly GCA_018340775.1). Classification (NCBI taxonomy): domain Eukaryota; kingdom Viridiplantae; phylum Streptophyta; class Pinopsida; order Cupressales; family Taxaceae; genus Taxus; species Taxus wallichiana. The sequence goes on from CM031235.1 coordinate 398,558,211, forward strand.
AAGAAAGGTGCATTGTCCATTACGAGTGAGATGGACAGGTACAATGGAAAGGGAAAGATAGTGTGCATATTGCTTATACCAAAGGTCACGTGGGTTAGTAGGAATGGTTCCGACAGAGTAGACTTAAGGAGGTAAATAAGAGGTTGATTGTAACCTTTGTATTGTAACAAAGATTTTAGAGTCAGCGGGTGAAGCAGGTATCTAAGAAGCCAAACAAGCCATGGTATCCACAAATTTATTGGTAAAACATGGGGTGGTTTGAAGTTCATAGCGATCAAAGGTGGTCAAAAGTATATCTACGTGATGTTTATACTTTTGAAGTATCTCATTACACTAATATATTCGATTGACTTGGTTTATAACTAGTTGGGAATCTCCAAAGATATTGATGGAATTAACATCCAAGGCATAAGCAGCCTAGAGGCCCAATATGAGTGCTTTGTATTCAAAAATATTGTTTGTACAATCAAAATAGAGTTTGAAAGAAAAAGGCATAGGTTCACCATCAAGAGGAGTGAGGATAACGGTCCCACCCCAATCTTTGAAACTTGGAGCCATCGAAGAAGAGATTCATTTGGTAAGCGGGTTTGTCTAAGGAGCAGGTAGCTATGGATTCATCTGGGAAATCAAAGTTAGAGGGTTGATTTCAAGAAATGGGGCTGTCAGCTAGTTGGTCAGCGATATCTTGGCCCTTGATGGATTTTTTATAAATGAATTTGAGGTCAAGGTCGGAAAGAAGCATAAGCCAACGTGCGACACATTGATGTTGATAGGGTTTGGCATACACATAATGTAAAGGGTTATTATTGGTAATAACAAAAGGTTTTTGGTTGAGTAGGTAATGGTGGAGTTTGGTGGCGGGGAAAACTAAGGCTAGGTAAAAAAATTCAGCATGGGTATATCTAGTTTTGTAGTCCAAAAGGGTACGACTTATGTAATAAACCACTTGTTCTCAGTTTTGGTCATCACGATGAGCGAGCATGGAACCTAAAGAATGGTCAGTGGTGGAAATATATAGGTAAAAGGGTTGGTTGTCTTTAGGTGGAATGAGCACTGGTGGTTGAAGGAGGTATTGTTATAAGGATGTAAAGGATTTATGATATTCCTCATCCCATTTAAAGGAAACATTTTTCTTGAGAAGATGATGAAATGGTTGACAACGGTCGAGAGAACTATGAGATAAAATGATGAATGGATTGCAACTTTCCTTGCAAGATTCATAGTTGACAGAGATTAGTAGATGGAGACATTTCCAGAATAGCCTTGACTTTAGTAGGATTGACTTCTATGCCACACAAATAAATGATGAAACCTAGGAGTTTTTCTAGAAAGTACTACAAAGACGCACTTCTTTAGTTGAAGGAAAACACAATACTTGATGAGGTAGTCAAAGATGACCTTAAGGATGGGAAAGTGTTCGGATTCGATGTTTGGATTCGGAAAGAAGATCATCTACGTAATCTTCTAATACGTGATGCATAATGTCATGGAAGATGTAAGTCATGGCTCATTGGTATGTAGTGCCGATATTTTTAAGGCCAAAAGGCATGAAACAATAGGAGAAAGTCCCCCAAGGGGTGATTAAGGAAGTCTTGTGTTGATCTTCTAGAGTTAGTAACATTTCATTGTAACTTGAGAAACTGTCCATGAGTGATAGCATTTCATGGCCAGCGGTGAGATCAACTAGTTGGTCAATGCTTGGTAGGGGAAAATCATCTTTGGGAAAAGATAGGTTGAGGTCATGGAATTCCATGTAAATGTGGTGTAACACCCTTGACAATTGTTATATTCGTCTTTTGCATTTCAAGTGTTGACATGTGATCTTCTTCTTCTAAAGATGTTTTCTTTTGGTTGTTGGATATCATGTTTGATATGGATAAACCTTTTTCTGTTCTTAAGATCATTAGATGGAATGGAATGGCTTCCTTTAATCCATTTTTTTCACTTCTTGTAGGTGAGTTACAATCTGGTTTAAAAGTTGCAAACTTATCTCTTTATCTAACTCATCCTTGGATCAATTTCAGTGATCCAAGGAATGTTTTAAATCTGCTCAATTGAATGAAGGGTAAATTGACATTCAATAAAATTGAGGGACATATCGGACTGAACTTTGTTGTTACAAGTTCTTAGATTTTGTGTGAACGTGTTTCCATTCAGTTGTATGTTGTGCTTGGGTCTTTGGAGATTGATCATGGCAGGACATTGCTGACGTAAATGAAATACAACTTTGTTCATGACATAGGAAGGATTCAGAATCCTAAAACTAAAGGATTATCCTACGAAATCCTAAGCTAGGTAAGAATATTTACTACCTAGCTATGTTACTTAATTGAATTTTTATCCTAACCTAAGCTTTGTGCTAAAGGATTATGGAGAGGTTACTAGGCTATTTAATTTAACCTGAAACCTAATGCTATAAGATATGTGATGATCTAACCTAATGCCTAAAATTATTATGTTGTGAATTAATCTAACCTATGTGAAAACTACCTACGGTAATGTGTAAGGCCTAAGGTGATTAATTCTAAACTAACCTAAGTTATAAGAGGTCTATCCTAAGTTATTTAAAAGGGAACCTAAAGGGGGTCACATGCATCAAAGGAAATGACAGTTCCAATGGCATTTAAGTTGTTGATAAGGTTTTAAGGCATAAAGTACTACGCAGTTTTGGTAGAGGCTAGTTAACTTGGCGGAGGATTATGTGGAAGTTTCAATAAAGATGAAATTGCATGTTAAATGTGAATCTGCATTCGCCAGATTTGGGAGAGGATGGCAAGGAGAGTTGAGTGGGAAAATTAGAATTAATGGAATTTATTGGTCTCATTTTTTGTTGACAAATTGTCTAGGAAACTTGGAAGGCGGAATTGTGGGAGGTTGTTGGTTTTTGCATACTTTCCAGATTTTTCTCTGCATGGAACAAACTGGTTCTTCGAACCGGCAGTTTGAATTTCATTGCATTGTTATTTTTAACTCACCGATCTATTTTCAATCATGGGAAGGGATATTAGGTATTACGAGGAATTTTTTTTTTTTTGATCTTTCATGGAGAAGAAAAGGAGTTAAAAGCTCATCTGACCGGGAGTCTCCTTCAATTTAATGGAAGCACTGTCAAGCACGATAGGCTCTAACCATCAAGATCTCTTGCTTTCTTCTAAACATTTCATTATAATGAATCTATTCTTATGAGATTCTTGTTCTTCATGTTTTATCGGTTATTTTCTTGATGGGTTTTATAAATCTTTGGAAATTTGGATATGAAATCCTTAACCAAATAACATTAAGTTTGGAAACTTTCTTTGTGTGGGTTAAAATTTGAATCATTCGTGGGAAACTTGTTTCGAAGCTCTCGCTTGTCATTTCTAGAACCGGTATTCGAAGTGTTGTGTTTTAAGCTGACCTTTGCACTATTTTTATGGTAATGAGATTTTGGGAACCTTGAGTCCCATTTGGTCTTGCATTGGAACTCATGTTTTGTTTAAGCTTGAGCTTGTAATCGAGATAGTGTTTGGTTTGGAACTTGTATTGGGTTTGTATTTGGATAAGAAGCTGCATCTTGGATAATTCATGATGCACTAAACCCATGTTTGGAACCTTGGGTAACTCGGGACTATTGTTTGAAGTCCATATGTAGCTCTGTACTCATGTTTTATTCTTGTAATATCTTTGGACTATTAATGGAATTTCTTGTTTTCATCGCACTCGTATTATGTTACTTGTATGGCTCCGAAATCTTGTTGGAAACCCATGTTTCATTTTGAGTTAGAAATATGGCTTCTTGATAAGATATAAATTGGTAATGGAGGCTCCCTGTTGTTTTGAACTGTTAATGTATATTTGTAATATATACTACCTCGTATTAAGATACTGGTGTATATCTGAACTCATGTTGGAGATTTTGTGATTCGACACTGTACATTTAAATTGTTACTTAGTGTGTGGAATTCGTAAACTACAACGAGGTATCGGTTCTATTCTAGTATCTTTTTGGGTTTTCTTTGTTTAAGATATAAATGGGAATGGGAACATGTTGTTGCCTTAAACCTATAAATATTCTCTTGAGTGGTCCTGAACCTTTGTGAGAAGTTTGTGTTCAACATTGTGCTCAGATTTTGTATTTTCGAGTTCTGAACTGGTCGTATTATAGACCTGTTCGATTTGGTTTTGGTATTGAATTGGGTTTTACTTGATTTTATGGTTTAAGATTATAACTCTGTCAATTCGAACTACTTACTCAAAGGAAATCTAGTAGAGTAGTTCAACCGAGTTGTTTGAATATTTTTGGAAAATTAAACTGGAAACGTTTCGTTAGATAATGGAATTGGAACTTCTTTTGTGGATTGCTCATCTTCTTTGAACTAGCAATGGCATTAAAGTAGGGAAATCCTTTTTCCCCTCTGTTTTAAGGAAATCCGTATCTTGGGTTGATTGTTTTGTTTAAAACAATGTCTCCTCTGTTGGAAATATGAAGTTGAGATAGTTTTGTCTGGATTATTGCTCTCTTTTGAAACCACGAACCACTTGCTCTTTGTAATAGAATGTTGAAATTTTGTAATGAAGCTTCAGTCTTTGTTGAGCTCGTGGGTAATTAAGAATTGTTAGTTATCTATTAGGGATTTTCTATTTCTTGATTTGGATTTAGTAAATGAACCCTTAATATTTTTTTAAGAGAAAAGAAATTTCGATTCATTTGGGAGAGTATGTTGTTTTTGAACTTTCTTTGTGTATTTGTTCTAAATTGAAATGCAAACTCTGCTTTATTGAGGGTAAAAATTGTAAGGAACTGGAAGTATGTTTTCTTCTTACCTTGAGTTAGTTTTGTTCTCTCTTTTGGGAACTAGTGTATGAGCATATTGTTTGGATTAGAAAGGGAATTTGTTGTTAAGTTTGGTGGAATGATTTAAGGGTGGAATCACATTATGGTAAGATTCCTTTTCTATGTTGTTGGGTTAAGTTCATTGGATTGAAACCTTCGTTATTGATTCTCTTAGGGAATGGAGATTTATTATGTTGATTAGTCTTCTTGTATATATCATTTGATTGAAATTATGTAAAAAGAGATTAGATGTTCCAGTCTTGTTGAATAGAAAATGTAAACTTGTTGACAAACTATTTGATTCTATAATCCTTTAGGGATGGACATGGGATTACGTTCTGATGAATATCTTAAATGTTGAATGTTAAGGTAGTTGTCCTTTAAAATGAAATAGTTAAATTCATGTTATGAACATGTTTCTTTTTCGGATGTTTTGTGTTTGGGCATAGTTTGTAATGGTTCTTATTTTCTTTTTCTTAAGAGTTAGATGAATCATCCTAATGGGAACCATGCGGTAAACACTTCTTTTGTCTTATAGTAAAGATAAATGTTTTATTCTATTATGATAGAATTAGGGAACGATGAGATGATATGATTTGTTGTTTATTTAAAGGTAATTGATAGGATCAATTAAACTTTAATTTGTAAGGTAAATGTTGTGGATTATATTTGTTCTTATCTTAGAAGTGAATTTAGATTTATTAATGTACTTCATTCCGATTGTTATTACTTATGCTTATTAGTATGAGATATAAATTGTTTCATTAAAGCAGAGTTGTTTTAATGGAACAATTAGTGGAATGTAATTCATTTTAAGGCTTAGTGCTTATCATGCTCATTTCATTGAGCTGACTTGTGCTAGCAATTTTTGTAGATGGACTTCATAAGTGATAAAAGAAGGCTAAACTTATGAGATGCATTTTCTAATTTAAATCGATTCCTTGTGAAGAATTTTGATTCGTTTTTGAGATTGTATTGAAAAAGAAGAGTAGTATTATTGTAGGATGAAGGTGGTTGTTATGAAGAATGCCTAAAGTGCATAAGGCTTGTAAATGTATAAGTTATAAAGATGAAATGAAAGCTGATAATTTACTTGTATTGGTTGTGTAAATTACCTTGTGCTTGTATGAAAAAGATGGATTTCTATCTTGTTGATATTCTTCATATTATTTATATTCTTAATTGGTTATCCTTGATAAGTTGGATAAAGGGATTTAGTTCAATCTCCCTACTTATGATGCAGCTTGTTAAGTTGTAGAATATGATGTTCTTATCTAAACTATATTATATGGTAATGTAATGTGTGTTGAACATACATTAAGAAATGTGGATACTGGGTAGGATATACCCTAACACTTAACATGTAGATAAAGAATCTTTATCTTTCTTAATTGAATATAAACCAAAAAGGTATGTTAATGTGATTACAAATTATTAGAATTCATTTTGTATGAATTCTACTTTATATTGGATATATTATGGCATTGAACTTTTCTAAAAAGTTATTGTACTTTTTAAATAAGACATGTTATAATCTTTGTCGATACTACGGTTAATTGGAAATTTAACTATGTGTTCAAACATTAAAAGAAACCTCAAATATAATGAAGTTCTTAATGGAATAAATGAAGTAAATTTAGGAAAGAACTTATTAAGCATTGGATTAGGGTTTGGCAGGGTTACTGTAATCAAGAATTAACTCAGACTAATAATGTATTAACAATCCCTCGGGGTATGTACATCTCGATGAGGTAGTTTCTATAGGATTTTGTCACATGCCAACTATAGGGCTTTAATTTCAAGAAGGCTTGAATAATATTGAGAATATAGTGTTGTAGTTGACATGTGGCATCACCCTTTACATTGATCATCTAGATCTATACCCAAGCAATTAGGACTTGAACTTAGTTTCCCTCTAGGTATGGATAGGAGCATACTTAAGATATGAATTAGCTTCCAATGGCTCGAGTAAGTTAGCACATGCAGTCAACTTAGGCAACCAAGTATGCCCATATACCCTAAGCCATTGTGATCATCTTCTTATACTAGGTTATGTTCCTACCTAGGTCTAGGGTTAAACCTAGAACAAGTGGGATGACAGTAGTCAAGAAAGACCAATCATGATAAATGAGGAGTGAGGAGTTGAAGACGTATTCCAATATGACGAGTATACCATCTAGGAATAGTGATATACACAATATGTTATAAATCTTTAGCCAAAGTATCACAAGCTGCTGGTTGTGTTGTCCTATGTCACCAAGTTTAAAACAACATGATATCAGATGAATATTGGTAGCAAATATTAATATATGTTCTTTAAATAGATCACTCAATACCCGGTGTAGGGTAAGATGACAAAGTATACTGAAGTATACAATATGTATTCAATACATAAGATAACATAAATAGATTGGTAGCTTACCGAGTTATGGAATGAATAGATTGGTGAATCACCGAGTCATTACAGCTGCATATGTTTATCCATTGAATTTTATTGGCATGGAATGTTTGTTCTAAATAATGCTTTATTTAGAATAGTGAACACTATAAAAAAATTCCCTTGTTTCTAAAGTCTTAAAATGGGAATGTTACATGTGGAGTCCCCCTGTCACCTTTGTGATAGGAATGATGTTAGAAATCCATTATAGATAGTCAATGGGTAGGATGAAGGAAACTTAGAGAAGGCACGGAAGTTGAAGCTCTTCTTTGACTAGAAGAGCAATGCAAAGCTGCATTTTACGCATCTTTTGTTTGATGGGTTTGTCATCAGGAATGGTTGGGATATTATGTACCATGATTTTTGGGTCAATAATTGGAATATCGGAATAGGACTAGGTAAAAGCATTGCTATGGTCCCAAAGGAAAGAAGTAAAAGCTTCCTATTAAGTAGCATCTAAAGATTGGCCTATCTTTAGAATGTGCGGGTTGTCCTGAGAGTGAATGTTGATTTCAATGGTTGATTCATTCAACATGGTTTGCATCTTAGAAGTTAACGACTAGTGAATATAAGAATCTTTCACACCAAGGTAGGTTAGGATGGACTCATCATCCTGACATTAAACGTCATTAATAGATGGTGTATCATCATCGATCATGTTAGGATACATGAATGGGAGAGAAGAGGAAGCCTCGCCATCATGTTTATAGGTTATAGGTCATAGGTCTTAGAGAAATGGTGTTTACAAAAAAAAAGTTAGAAGGAATAGATTCGGGATCCATGGACCCGTGAGGGAAGATGGTGATGTGGGTGAATGAGGTGGAGAAGGTTTTTCTTCCGAATGAGGTGGATGTGAACCTTCTTGGGAGGTGGTTCCTAAAATCCAATGCCACTATGGTCATTGTGTTTACGAGTAGTGTAGGAAATAATAGTATGGTGGCCTTATTTGTAAAAATTGAAGCCAAATCCTTTCCACGTGCACCGGTGGAGGAAAGTGTGAGCGAAGTGGTGGTTAATGAGGAGTGTAGGTTGGATGAAAGTGGTTTTATTTAGGATGGAGTTTTAGGTTTATAAGTGGTGATATTAAGCCCCCATATGTTAGATTAGTGCGAAGGTGGGGAGGACCATAAGGATAATCTCGCCTATGCGGTAGTCATAAATATGGTGTTGGCGTAAGGTTTCCATACTCTTATGGATTGAGGAATGTGTCGATGTTGTATAGGCATTAATCCCTAGAGTGAGGCATTGAAAGAAACATTCTAAGGGATCGGTGGTTGATATGTGGGTAGCAATAATATACAAATCACTAGATGATGTGGAAATAGGTGAGTTGGTAGTAGAGGATGTGGCGAGAGGTAGGGATAACAATGTTAGATGTGTGAGAGGTGGTGGCAATCTTGGTGGAGGGGCTTTTGGATGAAGGTGAAGTAGGGGTAATGAAATATTCCTTGATTGGGACAAGTACATTATTGGGATGATACATCATGTTACAGGTATTAAAAGGCAATGGGTCATTAAGAATGGTGTAGTTATGTCCCTCATGTTCAAATTTGAGGTAGCGGTGTAAAGTCAAAGGGACACAACCCATGGCATGGATCCAAGGTTGGCGAGCAACAAGTTATACTGGAACTCTCCTTCTAGGATGTAAAAATAGTTTTGGGATAGTGTGGGGACCTACATGAGACATGGATAACGACAATACCTAGTGGTAGAGGTCATGGCGTCATTAAAAGAGTAGAGCATGAATGGGTTACCATACATGCAATTGGAAGGTATGTGCTTTTGGTTGTACGCATGGGAAGATATGATGTTAATAATAACACCACCATCGATCATAATGCATCATATGCATATATTATCAATGTGGATGGAGATGAAAAGAGTGGGATCGAGGTCCTCGGGACCGGAAGGGAGTGATCTATTCATCCGAAAAGCGAGGAAGGCTCCTTGGCAAGTAGGTGAAGGTGTAGAGGAAGGTGACAACTTAATGAGAGAGAGGCCACGTGATGAGGGGTAATGATGGAGGCTACGGGTATGGGGTTATTTTGTAAAACCTCAATAGATTGAAGGACCTCCATGAGGGCTTGGTGATGTGACTCGAGATGTTTGGAGGAGGTCATATAAATAAATTTTTAGGGAGGATTGGTGCAATTTTTTTAGCATTGTGTGATGTGTGACCCCATCGGAAATAGGATACATGGGACCCCGATGGTGACTTTGAGTATGGTGTAGATGGTATGTGGGGTAAAGGGTTGGTTGATGGGCTAGCCATATTTTATTTTCCCTTTTCTTTCTGAGTGTGGGTGGTAATGTGAACCATGTTAATTTGAGGGTAGGTGGATGAAGAGGGTGTGTCATGAAAGGTATAACGGCATGAGTGTAAAACTCCTAGTGGGTGATATGATCCTTGTGAAATGAGTAGGGCACATTGGCATTTGGGTGGTGGTTTGGCCAACTCTCTTATATGGACCATGTTGATCTCAAATTTTGGGGGTGGATAAAAGGGTTGTGGGGGTGGAGATACTTGTTGCTCGGTGGGTAATGGACAAAGATTTGGGGAGATTGGTGAAGGTGGAGTGGGGTCACCCAAAAGATCATCGTTGTCAAAATTACATTCAGGAGGAAAAAGTTAGATAAGAATGGTCTTCAAGGCTTTACAATTTTCAACATTATGTCCTGACACATGATGATAGACACAAATCTTGGTCTCATCAAACCCTTTTGGTTTTGGTTTGAGAGGATCATAAGGTTGAAGCGGTGGTAATGTGATGACAAAAGTCTCTAAGAGATTGGTTAAAATATTAGCGTAGGACCCTACTAATGGATCACAATGAGAGGTAACTATGGGTTTTGGTATAAGTGTGGCTGATTATGGAGGAAGAGGCTTTAAAGGAAGGGAATGGGTTGTTCCACTAGTTTTGTATGTGGAGTAATCTTAGGTATTGCAAGAATCTATTTATATAAAGGAGGGATAGAGGAGCTAGCGATGGAAGATGTGATTGGTTTGACTACTCTATTGGAGGGTAGCGGATTCTTATCTTTAGGTTGCATCCTCTTGGGTAAAGGTGACATGGGAGTATGGGATGTAGAGGGAAAATTAGATGGTGGAAGGGATGGGTTACCCATGAGGGTAGTCAAATAGCGGTGGAGGTGGTCGGTAGAGGTTGGGTAGAAAGTGTGAGTGGAAGAGGAGATAATGTTAGGGGTGGTGAAGAAGTTATGGAAGGTAATGGTGGTATGGGTGGTAAGAAGGTCACGGGTGATGGCGGGGGTTGTGTGGATTGCTTGGGTATATTAGAGGTCCATGATGAGGAGGTGGGCTATTGCATTCTTGGTTTCTTTGGTGGAAGAAGGTTTCTTGGCGTGGTCGAGGGGTGAGGTCCTAGGATGGACTAAAGGGGTGAAGGTGATAATGGTGTGGTGGTAGGCGAGGTTGGTGTATGAGGCCTAGGAGGTTGTGTCTTCTTTTTAAGGGCAAAAATAATATTAGTGTTGGTTTGGGAATATGTGGCTAAATCTAATTTGATGGGTGCGTGAGTAAGTTTTGATGTTGACATGACCCTAAGGTAGTGATGGGTTTAGGTAAGGGATATGATATAGGCATGGGTAGGTGTTTGGGTGTAGATGTATAATGAGGTAAGAGAGGTGTTTTTTGGGATATGGGTGATGACATGGAAGGTGTTACAATATTTATGGTTTTGTTTGGTTTGGTCGCTTGAAACTCTTTTGGATAGATTGTGGAGGTGTTGGTGAGTGACAACATCATTTGGGTTGAAGTAGGAAGTAGAAGACATCCCCAAAGTAAGGCTCTATCAACATAGTCTAGGCAATCGACCAAGCATGAAAATGGTACTATTGTAGTGGGGTCGATGTGGATTGAGTAGAAATCCCCTAAAATGTGTTTGAGAAACAAGTAAATGGATAGCTTCAAACTATGTGGGTAAGAGATCCAAAAGTAGATCAACATGGAAATGGTCATTTAAAGGAAATGGTATTTCTATAGGATCCTCCATGGGTAGAGGAGAGGATGGGCTAGACGAGGTGGACTCTCCTTTTGATGTTGTAGGTTGTGGACATGTATCTCTTATGAGTAGGAGAGGTGCCACTGATGACTACTCGGTAATTTGAGGGTTAGGGGTGGATTTATAATTATGGGCTCTTCCACGGGTGCAGGAGAAGATGAAGGGGGTTCCTCTATGGGCGGAGGAGTAGATGAAATAGGTTCCTATGTAGGTAGGGGAGTTTGGGATAAGATTTTTCTATGGAAGTAACATGGGGAAATTGCGAAGCAACTTGTATTTCATCAAAAATAGCGTGGACCTCCCGAACATTGCTATTATTGGTTGAAGTGTCACCATCTTGGTTGGAAGGTGGGACATGATTAGGGAATGGTTTCTTGAAGATATGTAGGTTTTGGTTCGTGGGTACATTTGGGTTATCCAATACTAGATCCCCATTTTCTAACATTTCTTGGATGATATTCTTGAAGGTGATGCAATTACCATCGTTATGACCTTTTACATGATGATAGTTGTAAAATTCATGTTCTTTATACCACGTAGGCATTGGGTGATCAGGGTCAAAACCAATGTGTGGTTTTATAGGTGGAAGGGTAATGACACTAGCCTTAATAAGCTTTTCCAAAATAGAAGAATAAGGTTCCCCTATTGGGGTATACTTTCATTATTCTCATCTGAACTAGAAAGCTTGGATGGGAGAGAGATTAGAAGAAGGTTTGTCTTGGTTTAATTGGTGAGAGGGTCCAGTCTTGACAACTACGGCATTGGAAGATCCTTTGGGTTTTGAATAGTTGTTCTGGGGTTTTGAAGATGAAGAAGCATCATTTTATTTGAACGTGATGTTCTTGTTACGCAATTGAATTTTATTTTCTTTGATAACACGAATCTCTAATTTTTGTGCCATGGTGAATACCTCATCAAATGTGCAAAAATATGCACCTACTGGGGTTAGAGAAATGTGTCTAGCGCAAGCTCAAGTAAATAAATCTATGATATCAATTTGAGGTAATTGAAATGTGAGTTGGTTAACTAGGCGCGCCAACGAGCGACAAAGTTAGTAATAGACTCGTCATCATACCGTCGTGTGGAGTCAATATCATTCATGGTGACTTTCTTAACAACGTTGATTGAGAAGTGGTCTAAGAAGGCTTGGGATACTTGATTAAACAAGTAGATTTAATGTCTAGGTAGCCCACTATACTAGTCTAATGCAGTTCTTGTGATGGAAATATGGAAGGTTTGTAGGATTAAAGCGTCATAATGGGAGATTAGTAACACCCATGTTTAAAAGACCACAAATGTTAATGTGGGTCTTCTCTACCATTGACACTGATTGAATTTTGGCATTTCCCAATGTACAGGGTATGGGTGAATAGGAATAGATAAATGAATGGTCTCATTACTGATTTCATCATAGGTGAGAGAATTACATGAGCGTAAATCGATGCTTCTAGTTTACGCATCCTTTCCATCATTAATTTGATGAGGTCATTAGTAGGTTTTGATGGAAGGGCTCCTCATGTGCCATAAGAGGGCTGATATTGAATATGTGATGTGGGTGGCATTCTAGTGTATGGTGATGCCAAATAGGAAGGTTGAGAATAGGGGATCGACATAGAGGTCATATAACTAGAATGAATGTTGGAGAAGATAGGGGTTTTTGATATTATGTACACGTAGGTGGGGCAAATCGTAGTGACTCTAGTAGTGATAGGGGGCAGTAGGCTGTGGGATGGAGAGGAAAAGATTCTAGAATGGGGTAGGGGTCACTAACACCATGGGTGGTTGTGTTATAAATGGTATATATGAGGTAATGGGTGCGGATGGGGTTATGGTCTGGGTGGTCAATGAAGGAAAACATATACTAGTGCGGCAATCGATACTATAGATGTAGCGGTCATAGCGGGTATAGGGCCTAGCTGCAAAACCATTGAGGGTAAAGCATGTGAAGGTAATCGTTGAACTAGTAGGGGTTGATGCAGAAGTGGGGATAAGGGTAGGAGAGATGGATACATGCATGCCATATATCAACTGACATGAGGAGTCCTAGGTGGAAGAGTGGGAAAGGTAGAATTGTAAGGCTGCGGGATTCTTATCGAGGAGTCATGCAAATTCCTTATCGCCTATGGCAATGGTGGTAGGTAGGGTTGGATCCATGGGTGATAGGATAGAGGGTGGTGAAGGACTAGGCGGGAGTGGTTGATGACTAGCATGGAATATAAGAGCATTAGCTTGGTTGCAAGTCAACACCATGTGAATGAATGTATATCAAGTGATTATATAGCTGCAGATAACATAGAAAGCAGTAGGAATGAGAAAAATAGGTGTTTGTAGGTGGATTTGGGTAATGTATCAGTTGAGAATCAACACAGGGTAACTGACGCTGGTTAAGATGACCAATGATGGTTCAGGGATAACCGAGGTTGGTTACTATGAGAAAAGAAAATTTTTACGAAAAGGGGTAAAAAATGATGGTGCATCGAGATAGGTAAGTTGTATGATGACCATTTATCATAATACAGAGAGTACAGAGACTCAAAAAAACTCAAAATAGTGAAGAAGATGAAATAGGTGTCCTGTGGAAAGTTAACCAAAAGGAAAGGGAACTCGATGGTGGTTAGGTAGAACCAATGACGGTGAGGTGTAAACCGATGCCAGCAGATAAACTAATGTTGGTTACTATGAAAATTTGAAGAATGTAGGAAAATAGATTGTTGTGAACTAAGATCAGATGAATGATCAACCCAGAATCCTGGAGATGATATAATGAGGTCCTGACACACTTAGAAGAAGTCAGAATACTCCAACTGTGATTGTGGAGTGTGCAAGGAAAAAGAATGGAAAATGGAGAAATGTATCCTCACACCTCAAACCTCACGTCAATCAAACGCTAAAAACATGTATCCAACAAGTGAGTTTAATTTGTTGAGCTTATGCTATTTGGAAGACTGAATCATGAATTTAGAGTATATTTTTTGGTGAGGAAGGTTTCCTACGATTAAGGATATCTAAAGGGAGAGGTTTCAGGTTATGTTATGGTAGGGGTGGGCCATTCTCTAAGGTAATGACTGGACAAAAGTAACTAGTTGGGTGCCCACTGTCAATCCACTAATCATGTGTTCATTAACATCTTATTCTGGGTGAGATGTTGTTTAAGAAGATGTGTATTTTTTCAATTTTGTGCAGTTTGGTAGAAGAATAAGAAAGAGAGTGCTTTTCTATGATTCTTTGTGTCAACCATCAGATGGGCATGACTTCTAGCATATAGGTTTCCTTCATTTTAATGTGAGATAAATGTAGTATAGAAGGATGAAATGCAATTCATTTTAAACCCAAATCAACAAATTGCATTCGATGAAGAAAATGATGAACAAGTAAGAATGTGGTCTTTCACTACTTATGTGAATGCAAGAAAGAAGAAATGGTTCGTTTTAATCACGAGCGAGATGTTGTTTTAGACAATTAGAAGAAGATATTATTACTAGGGAAAGAGATTTAGTTTAAATACGTTTAGAAAATAAACAAACACACAATATTTACCTAGGAATGAAGAAAAATGCAAGGAACCCAGATGATGGGTTTCATCGGGTGTGCCAAAATATTTCACCACTTTCTTTACATTTTTGGAATGTGACGAAACAGATAAGGGTAGGGGCTAAGGAGGAATACCTATTTTGTTGGTTTGAAGGTTGATGCGTGTGTGTGACTTCTTGATCCAATGCGACTATGAGAGCTTCCTTTGGCTGGGAGGAACAACTTGAAATAGAAAACAAAATGACCAAATAAGAGTTAAAAATATATGACAATGTGTGGAAGCATTTAGAGTATGCTAAACGGGAAGTGTGATACTCCCTAAAAGGTTTTCAATCCACTATTTTATAAAACAAATATGAAATAACTGAAACATGTACATAAATGAATCTAGTGCTAGTAATCTGATTTGGGTACCTCAGATCACTATTAGCTTCAATCTGATTAAATATTAAAACTATTTGGGTCAAGGTCTTAAGTCAAGTTTCGGGTTGGTCGGGTGATCTGCTGAGTCACGAGATAGGGTCTTAAAGAGGTTGGATGAGGTGTTTGGGTTGTTTTTGATAGGTGGGTGGTTGCTAGTTTACAAAATATTGGCAAACATAGAGACCGACATCGGTTGAGAAATGATCGATCACGGTTAGGCCAAACCAATGATGGTTATGGGTAACCAGCATCAGTAGAGGTAGGTTAATAAGATTCACTAAAATTTGCTAATGGGGTTTGAGATGAGGTTAGATATAGATAATAGAGGATATAACAAGGTATGTGGGGATCTTGGGAATACTCAAAAATATACAAAGGTCGGGTATTGGTGGTTTTATGGTGTGGTTGAAGGAATGATTAGGTTTACAGGGGAAAGTCAATGGTAGAAGAATGATGGTGAAAGTGGAAAGTAATAACAACAATAGGAGAACCTAATGATCAAGTGGAAATAGATGATGTAGGTAAAATGTGTACTTATTGGTGTTGCATGTCCAATGGCTATGGAATGTCATCGTGAGTGTAATGCTTATGGATTTGTCCTAGTGCTGGCTATGGATGTATGTAGGTGCAAAAAGGCTCTGGTTCTACTTGCATGTAGTTCTCTTCTCGTCTCCTTGATCTCAGAATGTGCCAACCCAAAAACAAGGTTGCTAAGGTGAATAAATGGTAACCGACGATGGTTCCGGGTTAAATGACATTGGTTTAGGGATGACCGGCATCGGTTAAGGTAGGATTCCCTAGGTTTACTAAAAATGGCAGATCTCCCATCTTTTGGACAGTTCATTCCTTTATCCGTGGATCAGAACGGACGTTACATTTTTATGAGCGGGAAGGTGGTTAGAGGAATAATAGGCCTTGATTTTTAGGTTTGGACCAAGTCTTATTCATTTATGGAAACATGCTATGAATAGGTCTATGGTGAGGTGTCTATTCATTTAATTAAAGTAATTAAATTAATAATGGGGTGAGGATGGGTATTAATTTAATTATAAATAATTAAATAAATGTTAATGTAGGGTATGATGGTCATGGTTACGTGAATGTTTTTAAGTTGGTTCTTGAAAGGGCATGAAGTGGAGTGTGACCCAATTTTGGTGTCTACAAGGAGAGTTTTCACCACAAAGGTTGTTCATTAGGTTGCGGGGGTTTATGAAATGGCATTAGAAGATATTGGGGTCTCCTCCATCCACGGGTGAAGGGGAGATAAAGGGGACTCCTTTGTGGGTGAAGAATTAGATAAAATAGTCTCCTATGTGGATAAAGGAGCTTGTGTTAGAATCTCCTTGATGGAGGGAATATGAGGACATTGCGGAAGAGATGGTACAATATCAAACATAACATGGACCTCACCGACATTAATTTCATTAGTTGAAGGTTTTCCAATTTGGTTAGATGATGGGGTATGGTTAGGGAATGAATTCTTGAAGATATGCAAGTTTTGATTAATTTGGTGTGTTTTGGTTTTCCAAGACAAGATGCCCATTGTCTAACATTTCCTAGATGATTTTTTTGAAGGTGATACAATTACCATTGTTGTGTATTTTAACGTGATGATAGTTACACTAGTCATGTACCTTGTACCATGTAGGCATAGGATGAGTGGGGTCAAAACTAGTATGTGGTTTGACGGGTGGGAGAAATTAATCTGGCTATAAGAAGGTTTTCTAATATTGAAGAATAAGGCTCCCGATTGGAGTGTACTTTCATTTCTCTTGCCTAAACTAGAAATCTTGAATGGGAGAAAGGTTGGAAGAAGGTTTCGATTGATTAGATGGGTGAGATGGGATAACTCTTAAAAATACTATGTCAGCAGATCCCTTTGGTTTAGAATAATTGTTTTGTGGTTTTGAAGAGGAAGAAGCATCATTGGATTTGAATGCAGCATTTTTGTTATGCAATTGAATTTTATTCTCTTCTATGGCACAGATTTCAAGCTTTCTAGCCATGGTGAACACTTCATCAAAGGTATAAAGGTTTGGACTTGGAGAGTTGGTGAGATGTTCTGACATAAGCTCAAGTAAACAACTCTATAAGATTGGATTGAGGTGAATGGAATGTAAGTTGGTTGATGAGGCTCTTCCAATGACTGAAAATTATTTAATAGACTCATTTTTGTATTATCATGTTGAGTATAAGTCGGTCATGGTAACCTTCTTGATGATATTGATAAAAAATAGTCCAGGAAGGATTGAGACACTTGGTTGAATGAATAAATGGAATGTTGAGGTAAACCACTATACCAATCTAATGTAGGTCCTGTTAAGGACATTGGGAATGTCCACAAGAGTAGAGCGTCATCATGGGTGATTAGATAACACCCATGTTTGAAAGACCATAAGTGTTGTTGTGGGTCTTCTTTGTTGTTGAACCGGTTGAATTTGGGAATTTCCCAAAGCATAGAGTATGGAAGAATGGGAGTAGATAGATGAATGGAATCATTTAAAATTTCATCATATATTAAAGAGTTTTGAGAGCCATACATTGATGCTTCCAATGTTTACATATTTTTATCATCATTTTAATAAGGTTGTTGGTGTAAGATATGAAAAATCACACAGTGTGAAAGACAAAAATAAAATTGCAAACCTTCCAAAGTAATTCCTTCAATACAAAACTCAATAAGGTTTTGGAGATATTTTATGTGGAACCTTGCAAATGAATGTGGGTGCTCTTGAATATTCTCCAAATGTGAGTGCAAAATGCTACAAACACAGATACTTTGGAAAGCTTTAGATTGTAAATTGACAGAGTTTATTTACAAATAATTCAAGAGGATTTGTAAGAGAGTAAGATTGCAATTTATAGAAGCAAAAGTGGTTGGAAGTTGGTTGAACACAGTTGAATGCACATGCTAAAAATAGCATTAGAGGAAGTTACAGTAGTGTCGGGAATTTAGGGGCAGTAATGGATTTAATTGCAGAAGTTGCATCCGGGAAGGTGGTTGTATGTGCAATTCAATTGCCCCCACCTTTCTAGGATTTTAGAAGTGTAGTTAACTAGGATGAGGATGTGGAGTACAAGTGGAGTCCAAGTGGTTGTTAACTAAAATAGGTGGAATTAAATAACTAAATTTAATTAGTATTTAATTGTGAAGAGATAATTAACCATTTAAATAAATAAATTTTTAATTATATTAGCTAGAAGGTGTTAGGAATTAATTTAATTAATTCCAAGAGAATGGTATAATTAAATTAATTTAATTATGAGGAGATAATTAACCATTTAAATAATTAAATGTTTAATTATATTAGCTAAGAGGGTGTAGGAATTAATTTAATTAATTCCAAAGGCATAATAGAATTAAATTATTTAATTCCAATGGATAGGAATATAGCTTAGGTAATAGAATTAATTTTAATTAATTCTAAAGGGGAATATTTGAATGATGGAATTAATTTAATTAATTCCAAAGGGGCGTATTGTGGTGAGATTGAATTAATTTAATTATTAATAATTAGATAGAAGCAGGATAGAGTATGTATGTATTTTTAGGGTGTTTACATTTTTCCCCTATTTAAAGTGCTATTGCGAAGTAATAGTGCTTTTAAAGATAGTAAAAACATGCTTGATCAGTGAATGGAAAATTGTGAAGAATCAAGATGCCTCAAAGCATGCAAAATGGTAAAGGAATTCCCCTCGAGTGGGTGGATGACATAGAAAGGTGGTGGAAAACTGCACTGATAAGAAGAAAAACAAAAGAGTAGAAAAAGAATGGGAAAGGATTGTGCTCGTAGCGATGAGCATCATTTGGAGAGTAAATTTTAGAGTAACTTGATTTTTGTTATTGCACAATAGAGTTGTCACCATGATTATGAAAGAAACAATATTTTTAACCCAGATGCACATAAACAAACACACACAACAAAGAAAATATAAAAATGAAAATAAACCCAATATACAAAGTAGGTGTTGGCATTAGGGTTATAAAGGAACCAAGATGCAATCACCATACTTTTAAGTGGTCCAGAAAAAGAGAAAACATCAACAATGAAAAACAAATTCAAAAAATAAGACAATCAACTATGCCCCTAATGTGTGGAAAAATGATGATTAAGTAGCTAAAAATGCTCCCAAGTGGGAATAGGATCAGACTTGAAGAGCGGAGTTAAAGTGACTCCTTATGACACTCTTTCTTGAATCTGTTTTGCAAATGATCAAAGTTAAAATTACCCCAAGTGAATTTATATCACGAAGGAAAAACAATTTTTTGACTTGCCCCAAGCAGAGTTAGCATACCATCTAAAGGGAAGAAAGTGATAGCTGTAATATTGGCACGAGCACTAGGGTAATAGATAAAAGGTATGATGTTTATCAAGATTGTATTGAGATGTTGAATGATTCACTTTAAGTGTTTTCCAATTGTAGGATTTCTATGATAAGTGAATGTTTGTTTGAAATTTTTGTGATGATTTGTTTTTTATTTTTTTGGATTTTTTAAATATTTGATGTTTTTGTGGATTTTTGCAATTTTTTTAAAAATACAAATGAAAACAAAAGTTAAGACATTTCATGGCTAAAAAAATCAGGAGGAAAACACAACACGAGCAAATGACAAAAAGATATAAAATAAGTAATAGAAACAAACCCAATATGAATAGGAATGAACCACACCAAAATTATATGTGAACTAGGTTGCGAATAAATTTCTTGCAATTGGTCTACAATAAAGGAAAACAAAGTATAAACAAAATAAGAAATTGAAAGAAGCAAAAGCATCATCACAATGTTGACAAACCACAACAATATGACACAACATGCAAAAACAACGTCTAATAACACTCTGAATGTGTCCCACATTGAAGAACTAGACAAATTTGAATGCCCCCAAGCGATAGCTTAGCACACGAGAGGATTTTATCGAGATGAAGAGTGGAGTGATACTTAGATACTCTAAAAGATAATCTTGTCAGATTCTATTGAATTTTGATATGTATTGGATTAAAATGTAAAAAATCCAAGTGTGCCCTAAGTAAAATTATAGTACAAAAGGGTAAATTATTTCCTCGAGCATAGATATACACCACAAGCAATGAATATGAGTATGATCTAGAACAATCATGAAGAGCATCATCAAATGGTAAATTTTTTGAAGAATGTTATCCAATTACTAAAAGTTTGTGAAAAATTATCGAATGTTTTGTTTATGATAGTTTGAAACTATTTTTGGAGTTTTGGACAATTTTATATTGTTTTTGTATTTTTGAACAATTTTTTTTTTTTTGTATTTTTGAAAAAAATTATATTGTTTTTGTATTTTTGAAGTTTTGTGAGACATTTTTGAAAATGTTTTTTTATATTTTACAACTCGGTAAAAAGGTACACTTCTTGAAAGTAGGTGAAAATAATTAAAATCATTCCATTCCATTGGCAAGAAATGTAGATGATAAAATGATAGGGTGTTTCACTCCACTCATGGCTCGCACAACTAGGAAGATGTGAGGGCTCATCACCGAGAGCCAAGAAGGACATGAAAATGAGATGAATAGTGATATGAAAGGTGAAGATAATGGATGTGAAGACACAAGGTGTAACAATGATCCATGTGAGAAGAAATGTAACTCATATCCAATCAAGATTATCTGACCAATTACAAGATGATTCCACTTTATAGGTTTTGAATCGAATTAGATCTATTGATGGCCTACTTGATTGGAAAGAAAATCAGTTGAAGGAATTGGTGTCTCTCTTATCATGAGAAACTAAATTACTTCTTGGGATGTTTTTGATTAATCACTTTGATTAAGATTTCATAAAGGCTTTATTGAATGATTATTTATTGATTTTTGTGAAGGACCCCTACATGTTTCCCCATGCCATCAAGTAAAAGGAAAGGGATCAACACCAAAGACAAAATGTAGGTGAGTAAGGGATTTCTCCATTCCCAATCTCATACTGCCAAGTAAGAAGTATGGGATTATCACCAAAGACTATGAAGGACGAAAGGTGTATTGATTTTATAATATTTTTTGTATTTTTAGATTGATTTAATTTTCCTTATATGTTGATAGTGTGCTTATTGGGAAGGAAAATTCTGCCCCCAAGTCTCAGCCTCATGCAACTAGTAGGACGCAAGGGTTCAACACCGTAGATTGAGATGGGTGGTCAAAAAGGACCAGGTAAAGAAGTTTAGTGATTTATATTAAAGAGAGAGCTTATTTGAAAGGAGGAGTTTTCCATTAGTAAGCTTTGAGACAAAATCGTAGGTAAAAAGATTTGAAATGATAAGAACCATAACAAAGATGAGACACATAATTCCCAATAGGAACAAGGTTAACATGTTTCGTAATAGGTGAATAAGGAGAGTATATGATAATGGTATGATTAAGGTATCTACCAATAGATGGAATGCCTAACATTATTTGTACACACTTTTCCATTTTTGATTGGCAAATAGTGCTCTAATACAAAGTTTTATTCTCTTTTTGTGATTTTTAAATAATTGAACATGTTTAGGAGTTGAAATGGACTTATCAAGAAAGAGGTCCATGTTTATTGAAGTTGAATGGTCTTGAGATACAAGAATTGTGTAGACAAAATGCAATTCAAGAGGGAGAATCAAAATATTTGATAAGTCTTGAAATATGAGACTTTGACAGACATGAACCAAGTTAAAGGAGTGAATCAAGTTTTGATAAGTCATGTAATATGATACTTGGGTGGATAGGAGCCAAGTCAAAATATTTAATCAAATGATTCAATGGGTCCTGAAATACTAGACTTGGGTGGACAAGATCCAAGTCAAAAGATTGAATCAAACGATTTAATAAGTGACTAGATAAGTCTTCGATGAGATCGAAATACATATGTGTTATTAGAAGAATATTGTTAATGCAGGGAAGATGTTGAGATACATATTCACCTGTGAGAAAAAGAGCACGAGGAAAGAAGAATAAATATCTAGATGTAGACTCAGGGTTCCTTATAAGCCGTAGAGAGGAAATATTCAATGTTTCTCCTTCTAGGTTGTGAATTAGTTGATTTAACAAAATATTTGCAATTAAAGATTTAAATGGTTGAATAAGGATATTCCTGGGTATACGTACCTCAAATAATGTGCACATGTAGATATATTGATAGGTAGGAATCATTGTTGATGATATTCCTACAGGATGGATCATATGAGGTATAATGGACATAGAAGGTTGCGTTGAAGAAAGTGTCCAAACTTATTGTGGTTGTATTTTGACAAAAAGACTAGAGATGTTAGGCATAGGATCTAAAATGGGAAGAATGGAATGAATCTCAATTTTTCTTGATGAAGGACCCTCCTCTGTCCTATCAAGTGTTGAAAGAGAGTCTTGAAGAAAATTCAAGTTCTCGTTAGGTGTTAGAAGATTGTTGTCCAAAATAGGTTCAATGTCTATTTGGACTATAGGAAGAAAATCTGTAGAAGAAATGGATTGGTTTGAAGGGGGAGATACTTGACCTTCATTGTGATCTCATGGAATGTCAGTATGAATAGAAGTGGGAATAACATTCAACTATTCATTTTAAGGTGTGGAAGTTGACATGTCATCGATTATAAGAGCTTCATCGTCAAGATCTATAAAGATCTCTCCATCGTCAATTAATTCTTAGACATAGTTCTTAAAACATGTACATTTATCAGTTGAGTGGCCATCAATGTGATGAAAATCACAATATGCATGAAGTTTGTACCAATATGTCTTAGGTTCTTCTTTAATCCTAGGTCTTGTAAGGGGATGTTTTATCATCCTAGCCACTTTGAGTTGATTAAAGACATTAAAGAGACTTTCACCGAGAGGTGCATACTTACGGTTAATTTTATGTGGCGTAGTTTCTTTGCTAGGTTGTATGATTAGATTTTGGACATATTGCAATTATCTATGACATCATCAGTGATGACATTATGGTTGCGGTTGATGTACCAAGATTCATCGTGAGAAGTTCTAGTGTGGTGATTATTGTCAAAGTGAGGTTGAAAGAAAAATGTTTGACGAACTTCTCTAAGAGGTCCACAAAGGTGGTGATAGATCCCTTTGGAAGGTGTAAGAACCAATCTAAATATTTCCCCCTAGACTTCTAGGAAAAAGTCACAAGAGAAATCTATTGTTATATGCCACTTTGTGACATGCTATGGAAAATTCTTTGATATGTTGTCTTGGATCAATTTTTCCCTTGTATTTTTAATTTGGGTGTCTCAAAAGATTGTGGGAAGGGTATGTGTAAGATGTCCATATTAAAAGGGTATGGACACAATTCATCAAAATTTAATTATTTGCGTTGTTTTTGCATACCCGTAACGATGTCTTTCATCATTTGTCATTCTTGGGCAAAGGATGAATTGTATAAATCCACCATTGTAATGAGAAATGAGGTAGAATGAAGAAAGGTACGATAAATAATGCAACCCTTAGCAAAGTGAATGCTAAGATGGAAGAAAAGAAAAGGTTTGAAAACCTTAACTCCTAGCAAAGTGAATGCTAAGATGGAAGAGGGAAGAATATGGAAATTTTTTGACCTATAGCAAAATGAGTGCTAAGAGGGAAGAAGAAAAAAAAGGTTATTCGAGTTCCGTTATCTTACAAAAAAAATAGTAAAGATAAAAAGGGATGATAAGAAATTATATGCATTCTATTTCGTAACAAAAATGAGTGTTAAAGGAAGAGATACTTGAAAAGGTGAGCGTGATAAACTCATAATAAAAATGAATGATAAGAGTGATGAAGAAATGTACAAATGGTTAACTCCTATATGGTAAGTGTTAAGAGAAATGAAAAAGGGGGACAAGTGAAATGTTCTCAACACTTCACAAAATAAATGTCAAGGGAGACAAGACTTAATAAGATGAAGGTGATCAACTCTTAACAAAATGTGTGATAAGAGTGATGAAAATAGGGGACTTTACAACACCTAAAAAAATGAGTGATGTTAAGGTGGAAGATGGGTTGAAATGTTAGTTTATATGATTCTTAAAAAAGTGAGTGTTAATAAAAATCAAGAGGCTTGAAATGATTTTACGATCCTTTACAAAAGTGAACGTAAAGAGGAGAGAGACAAAAGGTTAGCATCCTCAACTTGCGATGATTTCAAGTGCAACAAGAGGATACCTTTAACATGTTGGATGATGCTCAATTATTAACGAAAATGTTAAGTGAAGAGACTTAGGAAAGAAAATGATGGATTTTCTCAACTTTTAACAAGATGAATAGTAAAAGGGGAGACTTAAGAAGATGATGAATGATGTCAAATCTTAACCAAAAATGTGTTAAAATATAAGACAAAAAATAAGTGTAAGCACTAAAAAAATGAAAAAGGTAAAGGTCGTCACAAGAAGTGAATAAACAATGATAAAAAGGTCAGAATATCACAACAATGGAGATAAGAGACAATGGGAAAGTGATGTGATAAGTGAGCTCAAATTAAAGAAAAGTGAATGTGTTAAAGAGAGAAGTGATGAAGTGATGATGAAGAGAAAAGATGACAAGAAAAATAAGTGAATGTCAAGTCCAAATAAGGATAAATTTGGAGATAACGAACACAATAGAAGATGAACCCAAATAAGGAGTATTTGGGATTTTAAAAGAAGGTGAAAAATAATCCAAGTAAAGTGTACTTGGAAAGATGAAAGGAGAATGAATGTAAAATCCAAACAAGGAATGTTTGGAAAATGACAAAAATATATGAACGTGAAAGATGGATCCCAAACAAGGAGTGTTTGGAAAAAATTAAGTGTGGAACACTACGACAAAGAGAAAGAAAACAAAAGAAGGAAATGGAAAACATAGTTCTTTTTAACTATTTGTTTTTGGCCTCTACCTTAGATTAGCTTGGACAAGGCATGGCTTCCTAGGTGGCTCTCTTAACTAGGTGTCAACAAAATATCTTAGCAAGAACGATGTTATTACTAGCTGAAGGCTTTACTTTACCCACTTTGAAACCTTGAGAAAATACCTTTCTCAGAATGAATCACACTGGGGTCACCACTAAGGATATCCATGACTCTAACTCACAAAGGCTTTACTAGTCAGGTAGGATAAAAAGGTTCCCATTTCGTCCACCAATTCCCTCAAGGTGTGGACTACTTTGGGGTTCCTAGAACCACCCCATTTTTGTATATTAAGGCTTATGCCAAGGGAGTTATGTTCTAGTTAAGTCATTTATCCGTAGCTCTTAATCGAACTTGCAAATCAAGTGTTTTGAATGTGGTGTTTTTTTAATCTTTTGATTTAGGTGTGGTTTGATTGTACTCCTTTGGAAACCTGCAGTTAGTATTTTTAAAGTTTTTAACCACATTTTTAGAGTGGGTCCTGCAATAAAGGATTATAAATTTTTCCGAGGTAGGTAGAGGATAAACCAAAAGAAGCAAGTTCACGCTTTTGATTTCCAAGATCGCTTAAAAAGCACAAGGAAAGAGCATACACGTAAAACAAGCTTTGATTAAAAATAAAAATGTTAATTCCCAAAACAAATAGAAACCATCATGTTTCTAATTTCTAAGATCACTTTTAAAGTGTGAGGAAAGAGCATACGCGTGAGGTTGTTACGTTAAAAAAATGAATTAAAGTTTAAAAAAACTACTTTTTTTTTTTTTGAAAAAAAGACAAGTGTTAGAAGAAATGAAACCATAATTTTTCTGTAAATCTAAATTAGAAAATTATTTTTCCATTACATATATCTTTTCAATACCTTTCGTAAAAAAAAAAAAGTCATTCCAAGTTCGGGAGAAAAATTTATGGCTTCCGGAAGATGGGCTACGGTAGCGCTCTCAATGAAAAATTTGAACGTGAGAAAAATGCCCCGACAACTGGTTTTTTTATTTTCTAACTTTTGTACTTCACCTAAGAAGCTAAAATTTTGACAGCATGGTTAAAAAGAACAATAAACATAAATAAAGAGTTATATCACAAAATGATTAACTAAAATGAAAGAAATAAATGTGGGGAGTCCCACTGGGCATGCCAAAATGTAAGCTATGAAAAATCATAGTGAATGAAAGAAAAACAATAAAATTGCAAACCTTCCAGTAATTCCTTCAATGTAAACTTCAGTAAGGTTGTGGATACTTTTTATGTGGATCCTTGTAAATGAATGTGGGTGCTCTTAAATATTCTCCAAAAGTAAGAGAAAATGCTACAAACACAGATACTTTGGAAAGCTTCAGATTGCAAATTGACAGAGTTTATTTGCAAACAATTCAGGAGGATTTGTAAGAGAGTAAACTTGTAATTTATAGAAGCAAAAGTGGTTAGAAGTTGGTTGAACATAGTTGAATGCACATGCTAAAAATAGCATTGGATGAGGTTACATTAGTGCCGAGGAATTTAGGGGCAATAATGAATTTAATATTGAATTACCCCCACCTTTTAGGATTCTAGAAGTCTAGTTAACTAGGATAAGGATGTGGAGTACAACTAGAGTCCAAGTGGTTGTTGACTGAAATAAATGGAATTAAATAACTACATTTAATTAGTATTTAATTGTAAGGATATAATTAACCATTTAAATAAATAAATGTTTAATTATATTAGCTAAAAGGTGTTAGGAATTAATTTAATTAATTCCAAGAAAATGGTATAATTAAATTAATTTATTTGTGAGGAGATAATTAACCATTTAAATTATTTAATGTTTAATTATATTAGCTAAGATGGTGTAGGAATTAATTTAATTAATTCTAAAGGAATTATATAATTAAATTATTTAATTCCAATGGGTAGGAATATAGCTTAGGTAATAGAATTAATTTTCATTATTTCTAAAGGGGAATATTTGAATGATGGAATTAATTTAATTAATTCTAAAGGGGTGTATTGCGGAGAGATATAATTAATTTAATTAATTCTAATTAGATATAAGCAAGGTAGAGTATGTATGTTATTTTAGGGTGTCTACAATTAGTAGGTTAGGATGAATGGGCACCCCCTGCAGTATAAGGGGGTTGATGATGAATGTATGATGTGGAAGACATTCCAATATATGGTGGTGCCGAGTACGAGAACTGTGAGGGGGAATATATGTAGGTGGAAAATATCTCAAATAGGTGATAGATGAGATAGGTGGTTTTGGTGATATGTGTAAGTAGGTGGGGTGGATGTAGTGATCCTTGTAGTGATTGGAGGTAAAGACTACGAGATGGAGAGGATGATGTTTTGGAATGGGGTATGGTTTGTTGACACCATGGGTGGATGCGATGCAATAGGTATATACGAGGTGGCAGGTGTAGACGAGGCTATGCTCAAGGTGGCTGATGAAGGAATGGTTGACATCATAGGAGCAAAAACGTCAAAAGTATGATCAATGTTGTAGGTGTCACAAGTATTGATGGCGCGGGGTCAAGTGGGTTAGTACGAGTGGTAAGGTAGAAGAAGGTAAGGTCGAGTTATTACTAGCCAACGCAAAAGTTGGGACGAGGGAAATGGGATGGACACAAGCATTCCATATACCATTTTTCCTAATGAATCCCATGTAGATGAATGGGAAAGATAATGTTGTAAGGCAACGGGGTTATGGTTAAGGAGTCTTATGAACTCCTCATCACCGATACTAATGATAATGGGATGAGTGGGGTCCATATGTGATAGGATGGAAGGAAGAGATAGGATAAGAGAGAGCAATTGAAGGATTAAGTGGAATATAAGGGTGTTGGTTTGAATACAAGTCAAAACCATGTGAGTTAAAGCATAGGCTTGAAAAAAATTCTTTGTAAATGACACAAAAAAATAACAGAAATGGAGAAAAAGAGTTTCAGGAGATAAAATAGGTCATTATTTTAATAAAAAATTAAAACACAAGAATCGATTTACGGTTTGGATAACCAAGGATGGTGATAGGGTGACTCGATTCGATTATGTTAATCGATGTCGTTATTGTAGGAATATTTTTTTATTTCAAATAGGGAAATAACTGATGAAAATGAGACAAAACTAGATCTAATAGTGATTTTAAATATCCAGGGGTATGATGATGCTTCTAAGGAACCTCAAAAAGAACAAAACATATGGTGAGTGTTGTTTTTGGTGAAATGACAAAAAAAGTAGATAGCCGACGATGGTCAAGTAGACCGATGATGGTCTGATTAATAAACTGATGTCATTTGTTGGACTGACATTGGTAACTGTGAAATTTGAAAATATGGAAGAATTCAATCTTTGTGATTTAGGTCAGATAAAATATCAACCCAGAAACCTAAGTATGATCGTGATGGACCCTAAAATACCCAAAAAAATTTAAATAAACCAACTATAATTGTGGGGTGTGAAAGGAAAAGAGAATATAGAATGCGTCGTCACAAACTCAAAACACAAATCAAGCAAAAGTTAATAAACACAAAATCCTATGGGTGAATTTTATGTTCTAGCTTATGTTATTTAAGACTGAATCATGAATAGAAAAATAAAATTGGTTTGATAAAAGTTGTCCTATGAAAAACCAATATCCAAGGGTGGTTTCACGTAATGTTTTGGTGGGGGTGGTCCTTTCTTTGAGATAATGACTAGACAGAGAAACCAGTTGAGCGCCCACTATCAAGCCTCTAATTTTGTGATTGTTGACAACTTATTCCAAGTAAGGTTTTGTTTATTAAATGTGTAATTTACTTTTCTATGTATTTTGGTAAAGAGAGAAGATAATGTGCACTTCGATTAAATTCTGTCAACCATCGAGTTGGGCATGAGTTCTAGTGTATAGGTTGCCCTCAATTTCAATGTGAGCTAAAAATGAAAACATAGAAGTATGAAATGCAAGTATTTTAAAACCCAAATAGAAATGTGATATTTTATATAAACAAAGAGTGAATAGGATAAAATATGATGTAAACAAATATGTGAAATCATCTTTAGATGGGGGTGTCACCAGTTTTATCAAGAAAATCCAAGGTCATGACCAAAACATTTCGGTGCATTTTTCTATAGATTGGAAAGAAAGGAAGGTTAGGTATGGAGGGAAAAAAGTGTTGGTGAATGAGGAGCTTATTGCTAAGGTTATGGGTCTAGCTTTGGATGGAATCAAGTTTTTCAGCAAAAGGGTAGATAAAAATGTTGAAGCGAAGAAGTTTGTTGAAATAGGGAGGAGCTCCTCTTTGTTATGACTGGAATTAAGGTAAGTTCCATACCAGTAACCCTTTGATGAAATTACCAAAATGATGGTTCGATTTATTTCCCTTGAAGGTTAGGTATGGAGGGAAAAACTTGTTGGTGAATGAGGATCTTATTGCCGAGGTTACAATTCTAGCTTTGGATGGAATCAGGTTTTTTAACAAAAGGGTAGACAAAAATGTTGAAGTGAAAAAGTTTGCTAAAACAAAGAAGGAGCTCCTTTTTGTCGTCACTGGCATTAAGGTAAGTTCCATACCAAAACCCTTTGATGAAATTACTAGAATGATGGTTCAATTTATTTCCTTGAAGGTCGGTACATCACTTTCCCCACAAAACACTTGATATTTCTTAATCATTTTAGGAGAATTTTTTTTGTATGCTTCCCGCACTATCTCTTAAATTCAATGGAGCACTCCATTCTTGACTTTCAGAAGCATACTAGGGCCCTTCCCCTCCACCAGGGGCTCATCTTTCTCCTTCATAAGCATTTTCTCATCAATTTTCTTGTTATTCCTGCTACTCCCAACACCTCTCCCATTCCCATTCTTCCCACTATTAACTCGACCACCATTCCCAGTCATAGAAATGTCAAGACTAAAAACCCTTCATTCTCTAAAGTGACCCCTTCTCCCTCTAGCCGTGTCCTTAGGAGTAGCAAGGATATTGAAATAGCACACAATCTTTTACACATTAGTAATGCAGGGTAGGATAATGTAAGAGAAGGAAAATATTCTCCACATAATGGAAATGCTAGAAAATGAGGTGGAAAGTATCAAAAAGATATGCATCAGTTAAATAAGAAAAAGGGGAAAAGAAAGATGAATGAGGATGTTGGTATTGGGACAAATCAGACTGATGAAATATATAAGAAATTGAACTCCCTGGATAATAGACTTGGGAAATCTAAGGATAGACATGATCACAATATGGCCATCTTCAAAGCTGTATGTGATTTTCCTAATCAAGTGTGTCGAAGCATCACTATGCTTTGATTAGAGTCCCTAAGGACATTTGAGGTATGGAAAAGGAAAGAAACTAGGTCATGTCATAGCTGAATGCAAATGACCCATGCATGTCACCACTCCGCACTTTTTACCTCCCGTAGATGATCAAATCAAGAATAGATAGGGCTTCAAAGAAATAACACCTTCTAGGCAGGATGGATGTGATCAAGTTGTTTTTTTGCTGATAGTATGTTGTTTTCATGTTGTTTAGTTACAGTTTTATCCCTATCTTGCTTTTTCTTAGTAGTTTCTTTTTGACTACTGTTGGACTTATTGTAATATCTGGATTCAGATCTTTTTTTGCTACTTTTTCTTGTTTATCTATTGTTGAGCCTCTTTTGTAACAGGGTATAGTCCCTTCAAAACTATTTTCCATTAATAAAAAAATATGAATTTCACTAATGCAAATGCAAGAAAAGAAAGAAATATTCTTTTTAGTCCTGAAATACAAATGTCATTGAGACAAGTAGAAGAGAGAGAATATTCCCAGGGAGAGAATTTAATGTTAACTTCCTTTTGAAAAGAAAAAAACATACAATGGTTCCCTAAGAATGAATAAATGAAAGGAACCATGGATGATCCCACTGAGCATGCCAAAATGTTTCACTGGATTCTTAGCAAATTAATGAAACATATAAGGGTAGTAGGCCAAGGAGGAATACATGTTTGTAATGGCCGGGGGTTATGCGTGCATTTTGATTTCCTGATCCAAGTTGACTACAAGAGATCCCTTTTGGCTAGGAGGAACTACTTGTAAATGTAAAATAATACCACCAAATAGAGTTAAACAAAACAATGAGTGGACTGCCTAGTGGAAGCTAGATCCGAGAAGCGTGATACTTCCTAAACAGGTTGTCAATCCACTTTTATATAACAATATTAATTCTAGTTAAATCATACATGAAGTAAATATCCTATTGGAATTTAAACGATTTAGGTATCTCAAGAAAAACAATAAGAAAGGTCATTCAAAAGGTTGTTTAAGGTCAAAACGGGAGGGTTGGTGGGCTAGTGTTGATTTGTAGGTCTAGTACAGGCTCTGGGTAAGGTATGGTAAGGTTTAGAAATGATTCTGGGATATTGGGAAGTGGGTATTAGTTCACTCATCCGAGCTATATTATAAGACATAGTAATCGGTGTCGATGATGGCCGATTATGGTTAGGTAGAGTGACCAAAATTGGTTGGTTAACCAGCGTCGGTAGGGGAAATTCTCATAAAGTTTCTAGAATTGGTTTTCCATACTCCATGTGATTGTACAGAGGTTAGAAATGGTGAGGGTGGGGTTATAAAATGGTTCTAAGGACTTGGAGATAATTAGGAGAGGATAAAAAAGGGTGAAAATTTTGGGTATGATCAGGTGATGGTTTTATGGAAGGAAGGGAATATATGGGTGTGGAGAGAAATAGACTAATGAGATGAATAAATGAATCTATACAAAGAAACTACATATTCAATGTAGAGATGTTAAATACTTACTGGAAAATAGATTGGAGGACGTAGGTGATGAAGACAATAATATTAGAGATCCAGAGATAAGATTTGTTGTATTTATGTCACGACATTTTGTACCTTTGTGCCTCTCTATTGTGAATCTGTGATTGTGAGGAGGATGATGAATGGTGATTGATGTTGTTAGTGCTCCCATGTGTCTTCTTTTTCCTGAGTGCTAAAGAAATTTGAGTGCTCCAAGTCTTTGGAAGAATGAATGAATTGACCCACCTACGAAAAGGCTTTTGGAAACATATTTAACCTAACCGAAAACGGTTAGGGGAACAACATCAGTTGAGTTATAACTAGTGTTGGTCAAGGCGGAAATATCTAGTTTGGCCAAAAATAGCCAGATTATTGTTATTTTTGGTGTGATATCCAACCTTCTACCAAGTCTCAAGTGATAGATCATAGCAAGATAAGTAGGATTCCTTTTAGGTTTGTTAATATGAGTTACGTCTAGGTTTAGAATAATTCCTAGTTAGTTAGGATAGGTTTAAACTCAGTCTTAGGTCATTAATGAGGTTTGAGTAGGTCATTGAGTGAGGTGGCTAGGTGAGGTAGTTAAGTGAGGATATTAATTAATTTAATTAACATATGCACTATGGGATATGAATAGGTAGGATATGGTTAATTTAATTAATGGGGTTTAAAGGAGAGTATGACCCAATTTTGGTGTCTACAAAAGCCACTAATATAGAAAATAAAATATTTTTGTTCTTTTCTATTTAAATGAAGAAATAAAAATAAATATTCTAACTAATTAAATCCTAAAACAAATAAAACAATGGGCATGGTTGTTTATGTTTTGCAAAGAGGAAATCTATTTTATTTTAAATGAAAGATTTTCTAACTATGAATGTAAAATATAACCTCAATTATGTCTCGAGGTGAAGAAGAAATCAGAGCTTCATGGAAGATTTTCTTATTTGCAACATCCTGAAAAAAATAGTAGAGGATTTTTCTTTATGGATTTATGTTTTTGTTTACTTCTAATAGCAACAAAATATTTCTTCTAGATTTACTTCCTTGCAAACCTACAGAGATAGGAAAGAGAAGCAATATTTCTTAACAAAGCTTTGGGTTTGAAAGAAATAATCTACTTTATAACTTTGAATGGATTTCACTATGGAAATGATTCTCTACTCTATTTCATAATGTGCATACAATTCAAAAGTAACAAATTTGAATAATTAAAGGAAAATAAATAATAACTCCAACCTAGAATACAAAGCAGTGGTAATCCATTCTTTTTGTACTTGGTCCCTCAGTTTATATTTTCAGTCTCTCATGTCCATGTGAGTATAAGAGGTTGGGGATGTAGTGAAAACAATAGAAGGAAATCACCTGGAGTAATGGAAATTTGAATTGGAAATTTGGGATCAATGAAAGTAGTAATAAAATAACACAATGAAATTGAGATTGGATATGCGATTACGTAAAGAAAGAGGCACTTATAAATTGCAAGAATACTCAAAATGATCTATGGCCATTTGCTTGAAAACAAATGATCAATTTATAGAAGGTTGGTGGGAAATGGTTCAAGCCATTTGGTAGCCATGGGGTTCCACATCAACAAGTGAAGAGGGATTTTGAACTATCAATCACAATCAATCATAAATTACAAGTGAAGAAGAGAATGTCATAAGGTAGTTAGGATTGAAATCAGCCAAAATGGGTAAGAAACGTGCATTCAAAGTGAAGTTAAGTGAAACAAAACATGCCCCAAATCATGTTGGAACATTATAGAAAATGTGCATAGGACTACCGCTCTGTGTAGAGCGGTGGTTATAGGATCACCGCCCTACCTAGGCGGCGGTTACAAAATTATAGCCTGCATGGGTGGTAGTTTTGACACTGAAGGCCAAAAAAGTAAAAATAAGCGGGAAGATAATAAAATGCATACAAATGCTAAGTAAGGAAATCTAGGCTAAAAATATAAGTTGTAAGTATGTTTAGGAGCTTGAAAACCTTTAGAAATGATCTAAATCATCAATGGGGACCTTTTATAACCATTTCCTGACAATGCAGATGAGAAAATTTTGGTGCGTACATATTGCGCCCTCAGAGAATTGTTTTATCCATGAAGAGGTTTAAAACATAGATTTTGAGTATGGTGTTCCCGAAATGGGGAGTTAGAATCTATACCTGACATTCCAGTGTGCCGAAATTTCATCATCCAAGCTCCCATTACCTTTAAGATGAAAGGAAAACTCAAGTGCAGATAGATAAAATATAAAAAATAAATGCTAAATCAAAATGACAAGAGGAATTACCGGTTGTGCAAGGATAGGTATATACCTACACCAACTCTCTAGACTGTGGTCACATATACTTAAAAAAGCTAAAACACAACATATATATATATATATATATATCAAAACTCATTTTTAAAATCATTTTAACATATACTATTGGTGATTTTTGAGCTTTGGGCCCACTGGTGACCATTTCAAATGAGAGTGTAGTCAAAATGACCAGTGTGATGAGGTGATCATGGCCCTAAGACCGAGAAATCCAACGACGTGCTCAAAGTTTAGTATTTTATAGTTGTTTTTTTGAAACCTAAATAAGTAAAATGTTGAAAATTTTCATGTAGGGGTGGTTCTTTTGAAATTTCTTGTTTTAAGATGAACCCTAGGGTGTTACACATGTGGGTTAGTCTTTTGTTTTACTAAAAATGAGTTATTTTTATCTTTTTTCAAGTTTTTGGGTCAAATAGGGTGGGTCGTACATTCCGAATAGGACCGCTAAATCATGCGGAGGTCGATTATAAGACCATCGTCATACCAAGGTGGTGGTTACAATACATCCTTCTTGGTAAGGTAGCGATCAAAAAATCGTTGCTTTGCACAAGGTGGTGGTCTTGTAATTTTTGAGACAACGAGCTAATTTGACCAAGTTAAACTAATTTTTTTAGATTTTATGTTGTTTTGTACTGTTTTTACTTAGATTACCTATTGAAATATGTTACTAACTCACTCTTTTTCCTATTTTGGTGAATGTAGAAGGATGAATACATCCATTAGAGAAGAGAGAGAGAGAGAGAGTGACTAACTACCACCTATCCTTGATCGAGTTGACTCAAGATAAGACATACTTGTTACACCGAGTAGGGATAGCGAGGATCACATGTGTGCCACACGTTACACATGCAAGCCAGATGTTTTGCAACCTATTTTATTATTGGGATGTGGGTGGAACACTTTCTATATTCCAGTGTTAGGGAGAGTGAACCATCACTCTATAATATGTATACATGATACTTGGACTTCCAATACTTGGGAGACGTCTAACTCTTGAGACTGTAGGGTCTATAGACAAAGCTAGATAGTGGGTCACTTTTATGGGAGATGACAGGGTGCCATTAGGAACCAAGGTGGGTATGCAGATCTATTCTATTGACTTTTCTCCTATCTCTAATCTCCTGTAAGGCCATCATGGGTATTTTGGCTTCACGGTTGATAGGAGATAAGGGTGGGGACAAGCTACTCTATTATTGGGCCCCAATTATTATACTGACCGAGCAACATGGGATGATTGTTCCTAAGGATCGGATGATCTCAGCAAACTCTTCAACTTTGGAATTATCCATAGAAACACAAATAAACGTTTTTATTCTATTTTCTATTAGAAAATGACAAAGATAGCTAGTGAATGAATTATGCTTATGCTTAGAATAAACAATTACAGAAAAGAAAGAATTTAACCTCATAAACACCAATTTTTTTTATCTTGGATACCTCCAAAGGAGGAAAAACTAGTCGAGAAGGGAAATTTCTCTTTCTTCCCACTTTTATTGGACAATTTAAAATAAAAAGTATAGACTTTACAATAATTATGAAAAATAAGTAGATAATATCTCACACTTCCTCCCAAATACTTGTTTGCTCTGTCTCAACACTCCTTTCTTTTACAAAATACAATTCCAGCACTAAGAACTTCTTGCTCACTTGATTTCATGCTTCAATGATCTTATTCTCTTCTACAAACATGTGTTTATAGCCTCTCCCATGTCCTCCAGTGTACTTTGGAGAATGGGAAAGGTCATGGAGGAGAAGAGATATGAACAACTGTCCAAATTCTAGGATTTTCATTTCATTTTTTCATTTTTGTCCGAAAGAGCCAGGACCACCACCCAATGTAGACCGAAGGTCCCAACCGCCACCCTAGTTGGGTGATGATTTTGTAACCAACACTCTGTACAGAGCAGAGGTCCTATTACTAAAAAGATAGAACCTTCGTGTTTTCATTTTTCCTTCTTCGTGCTGACTATTTTGATGAAGTAGATTCATTTTGGATCCCAATGGATCATCGGATATCTTTAGGACCGCATAACACAATTTTTATAGGGTGATGAGGTTACAGTGGACAAAATTTTAGCCATCCCACATTGGTGAGGAATTAGGTGTATGAGAATATTATCCCCTATCGAGGGGAGTCAGGGTATAAGATCCAAGGGCCATCGGGCCGCGAGATGGATAGGCATGTCAAACCTCGAGTGTGGGGTCGGGATGGGACTATTATTACTACATGTGACACTACTAGATAGTTAGTGGATAGATTAGGGAGGGTGGAGATTCACCCATTTGAAAAATTACCACAGTAGTTTCGGTTGGCCTATATTGATGTTCTTCCTCCCATGGTAGTTGTATACAAGAGTATCAGGGAGGCTTGAGGTGGCCCTAGGGGTGACCATGGTTAGACCATTATGACTCTAGGGGTCCCTATTGTAGTAAAACGGGTTATACGTGCTCGATGAGAACCTTTTCTTATGCCCCTCATTCAAATTAAGGTCACACCTTCTCACGGTGGGGAGGAGTAAGTACCTATTTATATATAACCTAAGACCGAGGCAAAGATGAGGGAGGAGACCGGTGAGGAGACAGGAGCATGAAGGTGAAGAGATAAGAGAGGTGTTATGTGAGGAGACTCACACGGAGGAGGATTAGAATGACCTAGAGTGGATTATCACCCGGGATACCTCCAAGGTGGAGATAGAGGCTGAGACCCTAGTTTTTGAGGAGAAACTTCCTCATGAGGGAGGTGGGTATGAGGAGTCATTCATGGGGTAGCACATTACTTTGGGATTAGGGGGAGGCACAATACGTACTGAGGAGAACCACATCCACCAACTGCACTATTTTATCTCACATGGATGCCTAGAGATCTAAGTAAGTAGATACTCTTCTCTCAACCTTGTTAGCTAGAAATTTTATGGATACGCATTTTGTTTCTTTTTTTTGTTTTTATGGTTTTTCTAACTCGTCATTATTTTTTTTTTGCAGCCACTACTAAGGGTTCAAGAGATCTTATTTATCAGATTTGTGTTAATACCTCACTTCTCCCTATGGGGAGGACTAGAGTAGCGATGTAGGAGGATGTGGGACAACATTTTTAGGTTGGCCACCATACCAATTTTTTGCCTCTTTGAAAGGTGGTGGAGATCCTTCTTGCTCAGAACATGAGGATTGTGGGGTATGAGGTGGCTAAGAGATTGGTGAGGAAAATCCATTCACGTAGCTAGACCATGGCTAGTATCCATTCTCATGGTCACTCTCACCACTTGGTGGACTCACGATGTCGGAGTCACAGAAGAGTCCTTATCGCGTTCGTGCACCATCTCAAGGATCCCACAAGGATTGATAGGCCATTGAGCCTTTATTACTTTGTTTCCATTTTTTGAGGCATATATGATTTTTTTTTTATTTTTGTGCTCATTGTAAGTGATTTGACCACACCTAGTGTGATGGCATTGTACAAAAAATTGATTTATATATATATATACAAATATCTCTTTTTGGTTTAGCTATCCTTTGCATTAGAGTTGAATTATTTTCATGGTTTGCTTCGCACATGTACTCTAGATGTTTAGAATTTCTGATTTTATATGCTTTTCAGAATGTATGCAATGGATGATGAATGCTAACAGAATGATTTTTTTTTTTTTTTGTAATGTTGATATGTGATGATTATGCAAACACAATGTAATGTTAAACTTTAGCTTTTCAAGTAATGTTTGGTACTTATTTTTTTTTTGAAATGTGTGATGAATAATGATATGATAATAAAATGAATTCACTCCACTCCTAACCCCATGTAACTAGTAAGATGTGAGGGCTCAACACCGAGAGCTAGGAGGGACGTGAATTGTATGGTTTTGATAGAGATGGAAATGGTGAGAGAAAGACAAGATTTTGACATAAACCCAATTAGGAACCTACAACCTAACTTTGCATATAGTTTACTACACAACCTAGAATGTGATTTCTTGTAATTTTATCTAGACTTAGATCCATAGATGGCCTCTTGATTGACATAATCTGGTTTTAAGGTTTTAACTCTCTTTTGGAACATGCACATCTAATTCATTTTTCTTGGGATTTTAAGATTTTCAAAGCACTTTTATTGAATGAAATTGCTTTAACTTATTAATTTATTTGCAGATACCCCTACACCTTGCCCCATGCTACCAGTAGGAAGCATGGGCTCATCACCAAGGACAAGGCATAGGTGAGTAAGGGCACTTCCTCCTTTCCCAACCTCACACCACTTGTAAGAGGCGTGGGCTCAACACCGAAGGTTGGTGGGGCAAAGAAGTGTGTAAATGAAAATTTTGATTGATTTTGTTTGAGATATATATATATTTTTTTTTTTTTTAACTTTAACTTGTGCTTTTGGGAAGGAAAGATCTTTCCCTAGCCTCAACCCCATGTAACCAGTAAGATGCGAGGGCTCAACACCAAAGGTTGAGATAGGCAAACAAGCATCCGGGTGAAAATGTTTAGAATGTTTTTGTACCAAAGAGGTTTTTCTAGGAAAGATATGACATCATGAAGCTTCTAGAACTGACTATGGGAAAAACAACTATGCTAGAAGAAATCTATAGGTAGAACCAAGTATGTAGGCCTTGGTAGGATTAGTGTCAAAATTTCATCTTATCTTGTTGAACTGATGAAGTGATAAGAAATGTTGATGATGTATGTTTGAAGAGATATGATTTGAATAATTTGCCAATGTTTTGTAGAAGTTTTTGAGAGTTACTTGAAAATAAGTTCCTTGATTACAAATTTCATAGAATGAGCTAACAAATGATAATGCAATGAGAATGTAGTAGTATACATATGGAAATGTTGATGGATCATGCATAAGTATCTCTTTAGGTGAAGAGAGTTGATGGATTCACCAAATTCCTCACCTTCTAGTGTACATAGGTGTATGCCCCATTTTTATAGTCCTCTATGACTTGATATGGGCCCAACCACTTGGGCTTGAACTTCCTTCCTCTTGGTAGTATTTTTTTCTATCTAGCTATCGAGTCTTAATACCAGATCTCCCTCACATATTTCATGTTTGTAGACTTTCTTGTTATATTGTTGGCACATCCGAGTCAAGCGTAAGCTCTATGTCATTGCTCAACATTAAGTCGAGCTTCATCGAGGCTTTCCAATTGAGAGATTCGTGCCTCTCGATAGCCTTCTTCTCCCAAAATTCCTTGTAGTGAGATACAAAGACTAGGTAATTCAACTTCAAGTGGAAAACTTCTTCAAATGAATACCAAAGAATAGGGGGTTTCCCTTTTAGCATTCTTACCGATGTTTGATAGGCCCACAAGGCTAGAAATAACTTTAAGTGCCAATCTCATTTGTTCTCCTTGAACATTTTTAAGGAGAATGGACTTTAGCATCTTGTTTTTCACCTCAGCTTGTCCATTGGCCTAAGGGTAATAGAGAGAAGCCATGTGGTGATTTATTTTGAAATTTTCACATAATTCACGCACTTCCTCATTCTTGAAAACATGTGCCATTATCATAGATAATGACTTGTGGGACCCCATACCTACAAATAATTTGGTTCAAAATGAACTTTGTAATTACACATCTTGGTATGGTGGTAAGAGGCATGGCCTCTACCCACTTGGTGAAGTATTCAGTGGCCATGATTATGAAATTATGGCCATCTATTGATGAGGGAGAGAACTTCCCTATCAAATCCAAGCCCCACGTGGAAAAGGGCCATGGTGTCGTAATTGGTTGTAGAGCTTGAGTAGGTATGTGGATCTCGTGAGAGAACTCTTGACACTTATGACACTTACACACATACTCTACTGCATCATGTTCTAATGTAGGAAAAAAATAGCCCATTGATGTATCTTTTGAGTGGTGGCATGACCTCCAAAGTGACCTCCACATACTCCACTATGGGATTCATAGAGGATATTTTAGATT
Organism: Taxus wallichiana var. yunnanensis; assembly: GCA_018340775.1. Lineage (NCBI taxonomy): Eukaryota > Viridiplantae > Streptophyta > Pinopsida > Cupressales > Taxaceae > Taxus > Taxus wallichiana. Next base: position 398,598,275 of record CM031235.1, read on the forward strand.
CTTCCTCATCGACACATCTCAACAACATTCCATCGAAGGCTCTGTGATAGAGCACTTGTTCTATGATTACGTATTTGGTGGCTATGACATGTAGCCATCTTCTTTGTTGTAATGTTTCCCCTTCAAGGATACACATGGTCCATAATAAAGTTAATGATATCAGAATACCATGGACACACGTAGAAATGGGAGGCTTGGTTTTGACATAGTATATGCATTCGTTAGGAAAATCTAAGTTAACTAGATCACCTCCATCTAATGGGTTGTTAACTAACCATTCTACGATGATTTTCCTTTGATGGACTTTTGGTTAACAAAACGTTAGCTCAAACTCACCCATTAGAGTCATGAAACATCCAACTTTCTTAGATAATGGACCCTTGTGTTAGAAATGTTTGCAAAGTGATCATGTCTTGACAATAACCTCATTTCTTGGTTAAGCATGTAGTGTCTTAACCACTTCATTGAAAACTATAGCAAGGCATTCTTTCTCTTCCTGCGTATAGTGTGTCTCATAGTCAAGAAATGTTTGACTGATGAAGTAGATTGACTACATGCTCTCATTTTTCATCATCTTTTTGAGCTAGCATGCAAGCTAATGAGACATCATGTAGCCCATGAATATAAAATTAGAGGGTGATCTGATTTGGGAGGCATGAGCATGGGAGGTGATAGTAGGAATCATTTGACCGAATTCAAATGCCTCATGACACTCTCTTCCATCTAGATGTTGCAACAATCCTTTTCAATAAATTGTTTATTGGATGAATGGAGAAGGTCAAATCAGGAATGAACCTTCGGATTGCACCGAGATTTCTAAGAAAGGACCTAATGCCTAATTCATCTGATGGTGGAATCATTTCCAAAAATACTCAGATTTTTATGGATCTACATCAATCCCTCATGAAGAGATGATGTATCCCCAAGTAACTTCCCTCCCATCACACCAAACACACATTTTTTGGATTTAAGTGTAACACCGTATTTGATTAGATGAGAGAGATGATGATGAAGCACCTCAAGGTGATCACAACATTTTCTGGCCTTAGCTAGAAGGTCATCAACATAGGATTCCACAATATTATGAATGAGATCATGGAATATGTAAGTCATTTCCCATTGGTAAGTGGCACCAAGCAGTTTCTTGAGACCAAATGACATGATTGTGTAATAATAGGTTCCCAAGGAGTGATAAATGTGGTCTTTTTTTGATCTTCCTTGGAGATCTGATTTGATTATACCCAAAAATCCATCCATAAGGGACAACAACTCATAACCAGTTTGTTGCGTCAATGATGACATCAATGGATGGTAGTGGGAAATCATCCTTGGGACATGCTTTGTTGATATCTTGAAAGTCAATGCAGATCATATTTTCCATTCTTTTTTAAGAATGGGAACGATGTTGGATACCCACATTGAGTAATCAATAGGTTTAATGAACCCCACCTGTAGAGTTTCATCACTTCCTCTTTGACCATCAGTGCCACCTTTGGTTTCATTGGTCTATATTTTTTACTTGATGGGCTTAGCATCAGACTTGGTCACTAGGTTTTGAACTGCCACATGAGGAGAAATTCCTGTCATTTCTTTATAGTTAAACAAAATATTTTCAAATGCTCCTTAAGGATTTTTGTGTGTATCTCCACTTCTTTGGGAGTTAGTGAAGAACCTAACTTCAAAAGATTTTGGGTCTTCCTCCATCCCGATGTTAATATCGATCATCCCTTTGATCAAAGAGGCATTACCCTCTTCAAACTTAGGTGGGGTTAGAGGTAATTCTAATTCCCCTTCCTCTTCTATTTCACAAACTTCAAGGCCTTCCGAGGAGGAAGGGTCCATCGTGTGATCTCCGAAATAGGAGGAAGAGTGAGGAATGAGAGAAAAAGCCTCTCTTATGATGTGTGGGATGTAAATCCATGTAAGTGTTAAGGTATCCTAAGATAGCCTCATCATTTTCCACATAATCTAGAGTGGTGGGTTCATTCTCAGCCTCAACATATGCCAAGATTGGGCTTGTTGGCACTTTGTGTACTAAGGGTTCTGCACAAACTGAAACTGTGAAGTTGGTTTCTTCTAACTCTCTGCTTCAAAGAAAAGTGGGAAGTAGAAGTAGTTATGGAATCTGTGAGAAGGTTTTTTTCTCATGGAATGGCTTGATTGAGATGAATTCAAAACCTTTTGTCAAATTAAGCACCACAGTTTTATAGAGTTGTAGGTGTTCCACCCTAGTCTCATATACTTCTAAAACCTGATTGTGACAACTAGTTGTGAATCACCCAACACTCTAATGTTACAACAAGCATCGATCCTTTTGGCTACTATGAGACCAAGAAGGAGAGCCTCATATTCTGCACCATTATTTGTGCATTGAAATCTAATTTGAAGGAAAAAGGCATGACCTTTTCCTCAGAGAAGTGAGGATCACACCTACCCCAATGCCAAAGTGGACACTTTTCTCCATCAAAGTGAAGAGTCCAATAGTTTCTTGGGAAGATATTGATGTTGGATCATTCTTTGTATCCTCTTCCTTTTCTTCTGACACTTCAACCATGAAAATCCCATCATCCTAGGAAGAGAGCCGAGTCCCAAAGCATGTCCTATGCCCATGGAATCAAATGGAAGGAGAATAGGTAAATCATTCTCCAACAACTCAACAATATTTTTGTGGTTTCTATTGACACTATCTCCATGAAAAATTTCATCCTTGACCACAGGAATCCCCTTGATCAAGCCAGTAGTTTCTAATTCCATTTCACAGGAATTAGTTTTGTTTTGGGTGTTGAGCTAGTTGGTTTGTTTAACTGGTTTTTTGGGAGCTCAAACTCAGAATGCACCCCCGGTTTCTTTTTTAGGTTAGCTAGGTGTATGTCAAAGGGCTTTGGGTCACCCTATGTAATGAAGACCTTCCCCAAGTGTAGGAATCTTACTTCCTGAAACAAAGTGGAGGGAATCACCTTCATGCATGATGTATCCAAGGATGATCGAGGATCATATTATAGTTGGTTTCTAGTCTATAATATAAAACTCTGTGAGAACCATCTTGGGTCCTAGGGTGACTGGAAGCACTATGGTTCCAATTGATGTTTCCTTGAGGCTATCATAACCTCTCAGTGCATGTTTCTCATTGAAGAGAAGTTGGTTTCTCCATAACCTAACTTCTAGAGAAAAGAAAAGGGGACAATGTTGATTTTTACCCCATCATCAATCATCGCACACTTTACATAGTTATTGTAAATCCAAACCTATAGATATAAAGGTCTAGATCACCTCTACGTGTTATTTTCAGCATCATGGGCATCTTACTGATATCGAATACAAATTTGACATCTCTTTCTGGCTTCCCGAGAGGATAGACATCAAAGTCTATATGGTTTATTGTGCCTCGGAGGAGGAGTGACATTGATCAAATGTCCAAGACCCAATGCTTCTAATAAAGCAAGCTCTATGAGTAGGGGAGTTCTTCAACAAGTCCAAGAAGGAGATGTGAGAAAAGGTATTTGTTAGGTCATTGATCAAGTCATAAGCCCCTACTAGATTTGTAAGTGTCTCATGAATATCATCGATATAGATGGGTAAATTGGAATAGGTTGCGAAGAATAATCTCTAGTTCTAGTGGCAACATTTATCTGGGGCTCAATCTCTAGCTCTACAAGACCCACTATCTTAGTTTGTTGATGACCATCCAATGGAGGTGCCACCGATGGGTTTGATGAATTTAAAGCTTCATGATCATTGTTTCCCACTAGGATACCCTTGTTTGATCCATTGGGGTCATCTTACCATTGTTGGGATGTGTTGGGAGGGGATCATTAAAGATCTGAGTGGGAAATTTTGGGGGGACACAAGCCCCATGTAAGTATTTTGAGTAGGCATCATAGGATTTTCAAAAACATGTCAATAAAGAGTTGTCTTTGGTCTTCAGGTAAGTAAGTTGTAAGAACTTGTTACAATCCCGACAAGTTTTGGCATCATGTTTTCAAACTTTATGAAAACCAAATATAGGTCGGGATCATAATCCCGAGGCCTTTGGTTTGCATTTTTTGTGGTCAAAATTTTTGATTATTATTCAACTATTGGTTATTGTAGTTGAAATTTGGAGGTCATTGCCCTTGATTTGGATATTGGTTTGGGTACCCGCTTGGGTACTTGGTTGGGGCCTTGAGCCTAAATTTTTGTTTTGTTGTTTTGTTGTTTTTGTGGTGGAGGATGATTGAAGTCCACCACATTGATCATGGGAGAAAAATTGTTACTCCTTTGATTATTACCATTATTGTTGTTGTTAGCATTATTTTTACTTGGGGTATTAACAACGTTGGGCTTCTTTGTTTGATTGGTAACACCATCGGTTGTAACACCATGGTTTTTTTGAGGACCTTAGGTCCTTGGTTATTTTTAGTTTATTTTAGGTAACTTGAATTACCCTAATTGGGAGTGACTAACCTCCCGTTAGAACCATAGGTCTTTGACATTTTCTATTGTTGCTTGATCTATACGAGAGAACACCCTCTAGCACCTCTTCATAGCTCCTTAGTGGGAACTTCTAGACCTCCTCCTTCATTTTCCTAGTTAAGAGAATGGAGGAATAGGTCAGAGATTTGTTTGATCCATGTTAGGAGTGCTTGCTAAAGAATAGAGGACTTGCCACCATCTCTGGATGAAATGTGTGCAATGGACTTGTTGTGCTCTTGTTTTATGTGTAGGAATTCCTGATTCTATGTCCTTAGCAATTTTTTCATGTCAAAATATTTAATAAACTCATACACAAGTTGTTTAAAAGAGTGTATATTGAAGCCTCTAGTATCCTATAATACCATTTGAGAGAAATACCTTCTAAAGTCTTAGGGAAGATCTTTACAATGACTGCATCCCATGGGAAAACTCTTGAATGGTAGTTGCATACGCCTTGATGTGTGCATTTGGATCTCCCTCCCCTTTAAATTTTGGAAGGTCTGGTAGAGGTCTTGGGAGCATGACACTCATGGTGAAGTTGAGGGATCCTTGAGATATTCAGAGTAGGTCCCTACTACGTAAGACTCGACCATTGATGATCCTTGTTGGGGAGGTGGAGGTGGAATTGGTTATTGAAATGGTGCAACATATACATTTGTTGGGGCATAAGGAATCCCCTTGTGGCTGACCATATGGGCTAGGGTAAGAGTACATGTCCCCTGTGGTGACTTAGAATACATGTGTATGTATGGGGGAACATTACTTTGGTATGGATTTGGAGGCACAAAGCTAGGAATGTTGCATTTCTAGTTGGGATGGCATTTGAGAATGCACTTTTGACTAGTGCTATTGTGGATATCCATATGTAGCATGGGGGCATACCCAAGGTGCCTCGACCTAGTGAGAAGATCCCGAGGCTAGGAACACCCATGTAAACTAGAGGATTTGGTGCATGCAGTAGGCATTTGGCCATAGTTTTGTGATAAATGGGAATATTTCCCTTTACCCATAGTATATGAAGCATGAGTAGCTTGGGAAAGTTCTAATTCTCTAACCTTGTCCACCAACATCGAGATAACCTCACCTGATGATGGCATGGTGTTTTTTTTAGCATATGTTGTTGAACCTTGGTAGGTGAAAGGAGTGTGATATCCTGCTATAAATTGTTCATTATTTTTCCACCCCTCATTAACAAATTTTTCGTATTATAGGAGGGGTAGTGGTGTTGTTTTGAAGCAAGACATCTACATGTCCTTACACCCTATCTAAAGGTTGACTCATGTTTTGGAAGTGTTTCTCACTTTTGGCATAACACTAAGTACTCCTCATCTAAAATGGGAGATTTGATCAGACTGCATACTAATTTTATCTGAACAAAACCCGAGGAGATGAGCCTGACTCTCTTAGTAAAAGTCATGTTATTAGAGCTTAAAATTTTAGGTTGTTGTTTTGTGTAAGTTGATCAATTTCTTGATCCTAACCGAGGAGCCATTTTTGGTCCCTTGAGGAGGAGGATTTTGAGAGGCATGAAGATGGGTTGAGTAGTTTTTGCCCATGCAGATAGTGAGGGTGATTATTGTTGTCTACCCATTTGATAGTAGTATGCCTCTAGACCCAAAATGGGTTGGTTGTATCCATCTTATCCTAAACATATTTGGGGGTATATATGAATACCCGTAGAATAATGGGAGAGAGGAAGAGTGGATGAAGAAAATGGAAATGAAAAGAGACTAGCTCTTCACGTTGGGTTCACCAATTTGTACAGATGAAAATCGACACATGTGACCTTCAACCGCACTTGACTCCCCGAGGTCATGCTGAGGAAGCCAATGTGGAAATATGGATGGCTAAGATGGTAATAGAAAATGTGGTAGTGGATGAAAGTGTGCATAAATGGGAATGGATAGGTTGTCAAGGAAATACAATGTCTTCAACTCATAATAATGGGATCTTCTCATCAAGTGCAATGAAATCCTCTCTAACCTAGATGGGTCAGATGGATGGATTAGAAAGGATGGAAATGCACTCTAGTCAATATCAAGCTCTATGGATATCCTTTCTACTAGTTGTGGAATTCATGGGAAACCAATGGGAGCCTCGTAAATATATCCAGATAGGGTCATGGAACAAGTGAAAGAGGCTTGGTTTCATGAAATCAGATCCGGTTAAGGGAATGTTCAAAATGTGAGGGCTTGGTGAGCTTCCTCATTTAGAATGTTCAATTGTGATATGATATCTTGGGTGGTAATGGTGATGTATGGAAAACCAAGTGTGTGTAGACTTGTGTCAATATCAAGTGAATAATTTTATGTGCATTTGGTTGTGGGACTCTAGGATCACTACCATATGTTCTTGGTTGTTGGGGTCCTTGTATGGTCATGTAAATGGTCAAATTTTTTCTAGGGGTAGTCAGAACTCGTAGGCCTTATCAAGCCACAATGTTTACATGTTGAGTTGTTGGATTTTCTCAGCGTATCGAGTCCGGTGTTCTAAGGACAAGAAGATGGAGTCCCATATCTATATCTGTGAGTAACTTGGGGCCATTTGGTTGTGGCACCCATGGATCACTTCCATAAGTATGTTCTTTTCAGGACCATTAATGGTCATGAATTGAAAATATCTAATCTAATTAAACAAATACAACTAATCTAATTGAATTGAAACTACCTCTATGTTTTTGTATTTTCAAGAACTTTAATGAAATAAAAAAAAAAAGCCACTAATCTAACAAAGTAAATATTTTTGTTCTTTTATGTTTAAATGAAGAAATAACAATAAAGCTTCTAACTAATTAAATCCTAAAACAAATAAAACAACCGGATGTGGTTGTTTATTATGTGAGAGAGGAAATCTATTTTATTTTAAATGAAAGCTTTTCTAACTATGAATGTAAATCTAACCTCAATTTTGTCTCAGAGGTAGAAGAAGAAATAGATATTCTTGGAAGCTTTTCTTCTCTACAACTTCCCAAAAAAATAACAGAGGATTTTTCTATATGGATTGATGCTTGTGTTTACTTCTAAAAGCCATAAAAAGCTTTCTTCCATATTTACTTCCTTGCAAACCTATAGAGATAGGAAAGAGAAGCAATCTTTCCTAAGAAATCTTTGGGTTTGAAACAAATAATCTACTATAACTTTGAATGATTTTAACTATGGAAATGATTCTCTACTCTATTTGATAATGTGCATACAATTTAGAAAACAATTTTGAAGAAATTAAGGAAAAAAAAATATAACTCCAACCTGGAATACAAATAGTGGAAATCTAGTTGTGTGGTACTTGGTCCCCTCAGTTTATCTTTTCAGTCTCTCATGTCCACGTGAGTCCAAGAGGTTGGGAATGTAGTGACAACAATAATAGAGGGAAAGCACTGGAGAAATGACAACTTGAATTGGAAATCTAGGAACAATGCAAGTGGAAGAAAGATAACACAATGGAATTGAGATTGGCTATGTAGTTTTCCAACAAGAAAGAGGAAGCTTAGAAATTGCAAGAATACTCAAAATGATCTCCACCATTTTCTTGAAAACAAGTGATCAATTTATAGAAGGTTGGTTGGGCAATGGTTCAAGCCATTTGGCAGCCATAGGGTGCCACATCAATAGTGAAGAGGGATTTTGAACTATCAATCACAATCAATCACAAATTACAAGTGAAGAAGAGAATGCCACATTTTTTTAAAATGACTGTTATACTTTGTGCATTGTTGTTTCAAACTTTGTGTTGAAATAATTAGAGTTTTCATTTTGTAAATGGTTGATACTTGAATAAGAAGAAGGAATATTTTGTGGAACTTTGTGTCTTCTAAAATCTTGTTGTGTGAACTGTGAAAGCTAATGGTAAAATTTTCTTTATCTTTAAATTTCATCTAAGTGAACTTCTTTTCATTTGTTAAGAATTGTGAAAATCACCAAGTATTTATTTATTCCATGTGGCCATAACTAGCTCTGTTATCTACTCATTGCCAAGCATGTTTCCTTTGCATAGTTGTTTCTATTTTCCACATTCTCTTTCTACTTCTCCTAGTAATTTATTTCCCGTAGAGCTTATTACTTGATGTAGAGTTGTTTAGCTATGGTTCAAGAGATGCATAACTAAATTAATACCCAAAAATGTATTAAAAGGTCATAGAAAAAAATAAATAAAATGGGATCTTCATTGTTAAATGAAGGGATTTATCCATGACTTCACGAGTTATATGTTTATCCAAGCATAAAATGTAGCCAACACCTCTACTCCTACTTCACCATTATTATCACGAGGAATATTAGTTTCTGAGCTCCAAAACCCCGTAAGTTTTTGATTAAAGACACGGTGATGCGCACTTACCTTCCTATGAATTAGAAGAAGTCCTCATGGAATCTTGACATCAACCACTGATAGAGTCAATCTGGTTTACCAAAGTATGGAAACTCATAAATCTGCATGACTTTAACTTTCTCTAAGGTTTTAATCCTTAATAATGATAGATTGGTTTATGGTCCTCAATTCACAAGTTGGTATTTTTTATCAATTCCTTCTCTATCTCTTTGGTGTGATGGTTATAAACACTCACCATACATCTATGAATGTGGGATTCCCAATCATGCCCCATGATTACACCCTCGAGATACTACATTTATAAAAACCTTTCCTTGGGTGCTCCATCTATGTCTTCCTCTAGTCCTTCTAATTCTAACTCCTTGTGGTTACTGCAGGTGCTCTGTTTTGTGCCATTACTCACTTACACAAGTTATCCTTACCTTTATCCAATTTTTACTACCTATGTAACCTCGAAATCATGTACCCTAGCTTAAAGTTTCCTCTTTCCAAACCCTAACTCTTTGAACCCTTCTCTTTGAATGCATTTCACTTGCTCAAACACTTCTCACAAAGGATCTCTACCACGACCATGACCAAATTCACTAGTTCGATATATTTCTTGACTGTAATCACACTTTGCATTTATTCGCACTTAAATTCACTCTAAAAAGGCTCAAATACTCAAACATGTAAGGTAGGAAAGAAGTTGTTTGCACCCCTTTTATAGATTTTGCAAAATTTCTGGATTAAATGCTCACCTACCACCATACCCATATTTAATCACTTTTTTAATTTTTCCATTCTTTTTCTCCTTTCTTTTGCACCCTAGTCGTAACCTTATAGAATGCCTACTACTTCTTGGCCATATACCTCCTTACGTACACCTCCATGTGTCGAGGTACATAATCCTCCGTGCCTCATACTAAGTAGTTCATCATGTCGTCATCTACCTCATGTTACCATGTGTGAAACTTTTATTACACGTGGTCTTCACCTTGAGCAGGTTTAATGTATAGGCTCCATCACCTTAGCACCTGTAGAACCTTATTTTTCTTTCAAGTAACATCCATACATCACGCTTGTACCAATGTAATCCTTACCAAATTGTCAATATTTATATCACTCTTTTAACACCAAAAGATATATGTTTTCTATTTCACACACTTACACCTACATCTAGTTCACCCCACAATAAAATGATTTGATGTCCTTTATGCATGCACTCAATAGATAGTAATCAGCTTCCTACGTGCAAACATGATTATTACAAAAACATGGAAAACAAAATAACAAAGCATAACAATGATGAAAGGAAAAACATGAAATGAAAATCTAATCTAAATGACAATAATGCCTTATTACAAACACAAAGAAGATTTATTTATAGTAGGGATTTAACCTAATTCCATTGAATTAACTGGGAAAAATGGAGCTATCTAGCACCTGTAACTGAAAAGTGCCTAATTCAAGTATCTTCATTACTACAAAATGACCCAACCAATGTACCTTTAATTTCCCTAGATGGCACACAAACTTGGATTCATAGAGAAGGACCATATTTCCAACCTCAAATGTCTTGTTATTAATGTTCCTATCATGCCACACCTTTTATATTTCCTTCTTAGTCTTATGGATCTAACTCGTGATGGCACACCTCTCATCTAAATGCATTATTTTATCAACACACTCTTCCACATCATGTTCATCATCAATTCTACCGCACACGCAATATGTAGAGAAGGTAGCATGAGTTCAACTTGTAGCATAGCCTCCACACCAAACACTAATGAAAATGTGTGGCCTTATTAAACCTTATAGAAGTGGTCATATAAGCCGAAAGTACGAGTTGACACTTTATCATCCCAATCTTTCCTTCCAACATCACATATTTCTGTCAAGGTATGTCCAAAAATATTTTTGAAAGCTTCCACCGTGTCATTAGCTTGAGGGGGATAGAGAGTATTTTTATGGTGTGCCACCATAAATTCTGCTAACATAATTTTGATTGTCTCATTGAGGAAATGAGTTCTGTATCACTTCTCAAGCTTAACAAATAGTCATACCTACTAATGATATTCTCCTATAAGAACCTTGTTTTTGTGGTCATTGTATATTCCTTTGTAGGCACTACCTCTTCCAACCATGTAAGATAGTCTATATAAATAATAATGTAGTGCACACCATTCCTATGCACAGTGTTGAAATAGGTCCTACAAAGTCAATATCCCACTTTTCAAATGGCTCCACACTTACAATAGGTTGTGACAAAATTTAAACTCTATGTCTAGGATTTCCAAGGTGCTGAAAATGATCACATGCCTTCACATACTCCTTAGTATCCTTGTAAAAATTCCCCCACCAGATTTCATCCATCATAATCTTACATGCAGTAACATCACCAACATAATGACCTCATGATATTCCACCATGAACCTCCTCCATAATAATGTCACACTCATGTCCTAGAACACAACGGAAAAAAATATCATCATGACCCAACTTACATAAATCTCCACCAATTAATCGATAAGGTGTCATACATATAGAAATTTGCTTCTTTTCTAATGTCTTAAGTCCTTCGAGTTCCATTCCAGTGCACAAGAACATTGCACTATATTATAATTTTGTGGGTGCACGGTTCAATCTAAAAAATGCACATTAGGCATAGTATCCTCGATGCTTTTGCGTTTCCTCATTAGAATTGATCCTTGATAAATGAACAAACCCTAAATTTTGTTTTCCTCATTTCAAAACAATGGTGAAATAAAAATCATGAAACATAAGTATCCATCTCGCATATGCTCCCTTGTAAAATAGGCTTGTTAACTAAATACTTGAGTATTATTTGATCTATATAGAAAATAAATGGGGTTGCCAAAAAGTATTGTTTGAACTTTTACAACACGTAGATCATATAGAATTCCTCGTGCTTAGTAGTAGTATAATTCTAATATGTGGGTGTCAACTTCATGTTTGCAAATAAAATGGAATTATCTACAATTCCTTCTTCTAGTTGCACTAATATTGTACCAATCTCCATGCCGAAGACATAAATGTGAACATGAAAGGGATTATCCCAAGAAGGAAAGCACAAAATAGGTGCAGTAAGGCAACCTTTCCTTTAGTGTCTCGAATTCTCGTTGTTAAGCGTTACCCCAATAAAATTCCCATTTATCTTTCAAAAAATATTTCAAGGGTGCAACAATCTTTGCATATCCTTTATGAAATTCTTGTAGTACCCTATGTTTCCCAAGAATCTACACACCTAACATTAATTGGTAGATTCTCTTAAACCTAAGATTACAACTATCTTGTCTAGGTCTACCAACAACCCTTCCTTGGAAATGATATGCCATAACAAAGTGCCAAAAGGTGTAGCAAATATGCACTTATTAATGTTAAGAGAGATCTTAACTACTGTACCTCTCAACATGAGTTTCATATTATCACAACAGTCCTTGACTAAGCCATATACCATCCAATCATCCAAATACACATGCAAGAAATTACACAATAATGCGCGTGAACACTGTTGACAAATTTTCAATCTGAAAGGAATAATTGTATATGCAAAACTTCCCCATTCCATGGTGAAAGTTTTCTTGTCTTGATCTTCCTTCATGATGTGCACCTGGTGATAAATTGAAAACCCATATGTGAAAGAATATATCTCGTGCCCTACAACTCCTTTAAGGATTTTTTCTATAAATGGAGTGGGAAAAGGATCTATTACACATGAAGTATTGATTTCCTCGTAGTCCACACAAATCCTTATCTTTCCATACTTATTAATTCTTATAACCATGGAGGTGACCCATTCAGATTCCTCAGTCATATAAAGTATTTCAAACTTGAGAATTTTATCGATTTCTTCTTTCACCTTCACGTGCAGATTAGGATTCATCCTATAAGACATCTTCCTAACCGGACACGTGTCATCTTTGTACTTGATCTTAATATCTCCTAAATAAGGATGCACACCTTTTAACTCATGATAACAACATACAAATAAGTCCGAAATTCATTGAAATATCAATTATATTTTTACTTCCTATTCTAACTAATAATGACAAAAATTACTTCCTTGGAATCATCCTTAGTACCAATGTCAACCTTTGTCATCTTCATGGGAGCATGGCATGCCTACACCTTCTCATATATAAACACTACTCACACACTTTGTTAATGTGGCTAACATCCAAATTATCAACTTCTTTGTCATCAATCATATAGACCAATTTACCATTTTCTTTTTCCTTCGGGGAATGACCCACTTTGTGCTTATTTTGTTTCCTCAAGATCAAGGTGTGCCTCAAGATCAAGTTCTCCAAACAGCTCTAGCATGAGCTCTTCTTCCTTCGTGTTATCCCCTAAAGTGATGCACTTCATTATCTATAATGCTTCATGGACTAGAGGCTTAGTAGAAAAGTAATCAAAATTTTGGATCATACCTGCAGTCATCTCTTTCTAATTTGTTGTTTCTCTTTTCAACTTAGCATGGACATACCATGCACACGTGTAACCATGCAATGTGGAGTAGAAATTGTGTACCCAAAGTGATGGTGGTAAGGCCTCCTTACCCTGTGCCCATGATATCTCACACTCATGGATGTGATGAGAGGTAGGAGACTTACCATGAAATTCACATGTTTGTGTAGGTACATTTCTCCAAGTAAACCTAGTAGAAAAGGTGATTCTCACTTATCACCATTCCAAAAGGATATCTCTATGTGTTTCCCACCAGTGCATTTTTGTCCTGTGTAAGGTATAGACCATTATGTTTCTTCTATCCCCTTAATTACACCACTAAGTCTCTGTTGCACACAAGAATGTATTGGGATTCCCTTCACCAGTATACCTTGGTACTTGAGCTAATCCTAATCACCTTGCCATGTATGGCTTGATCATCCTAGTGACTCACCCCTTAACTTCATACATGGCCATCTCATACGTTCCATGAGACTAGTTATCATAAGAAAAAATAGTAGTTTCACTCACACACCATGTGTCCTCCCACTAAAGAAAATATTCCTTTGATGGTTCTATATTTTCTAGATCACACACCATCTGAGCATAGATTCTATTAAGGTCTTCTTCACTCAAGGGCTCAACATAAGCTTCTGCTTTATTTTCAAATAGAGGTATAATCATGCATTCATCCTTGTTCTAAAATATGATGTACCTCTTTTTAAAGCTTAAATCAACATTATATTCATAGCACCATGGTCATTCAAATAATGTTGGAAAGTTATCTTCTTCAACAAGCATACCTCAAAGTCTCCAATAAAATTAGTTTCTGAATGATAATAGATACATCCTTTCGTACCCAATAGGAATTTATTTAGTTTTGTTTACCATGTACAAAACTTTCAAAGATGGTTGTAATGTAGGCCTTCCCATCGATTCCTTGCTTTAAGCGTCAACACGTTTACCTCAAGCACAGTATCGATCAAAATATTACTTAATAACCAACCATCGTTATTGCATCCAATTTGATCTCTTTTTCAAATTCATGTTCCTATGGTGGTAGATTAACATGAATTATCTACCTCTCGCACTCAACTCATATGCAGAGTACATTCTCTTAAATTCATTCTCCTAAAAATGATATAATTTTCTCTTGGTGCAACATTTTACACACCTCCTTTAGATCATCCACATCCTTATATGGAAGCTCAACATTATTTACATGATCTATTATGTGTACATGTTCCTTTAAGCATTATATTTCACCCTATGGATATCTAATGACTCCCATCATGTTGTGGTAGACTTCCTTTTAATGTGTCACGTCTAGATACTTACCATGTATCACTTCCTCCCTTGTTATAAGTGGTTTGGCCTTCAGAGGCTTACACCCACGTGATTCCTTGGTGTGTGTCATAACTAGCATGGGTTATAAATCTGAATCAGTCATCTTAGGAATCCAGGTGATTAACATTCACATGCTTTGTACCTTATTCATCTTGATGCCCTTGTCTTTCTTCTTGTTTTTACTCATGTGTTCATATAAATATGGGAAATCCTCCAACTTATGTGGCTTTTCACACCATGAAAATGTTGTATTCTAAGGGAAATCCCACTGGTAATTGTCGGGTGATCCACCAATATAAAAATTTCCTCAAGAAAACTTGCCTCTAACACCACCTCAACCTTGGCCACGATATCCTCCTCAAAATCCTCCATTCCTATTATCTCCATGATTGTTTTCTTTATTATGTTTTCCTTATTTCTCCTTATATCCACTTGCCACACTAGTCTGGCACACCCGTATCGATGGCTTTGTGGATGTGATTAATCAATCTACACTATACAAGTGTTTTGAGTGTGAGACATACAAATATTATAGCATATGGACTCCTTCAGATTGCACACTCGTAAAAGGAAAATCCGAACATCATGGTTCAAGTGATAGACTTCATAATATAGCAATAATGTGTGCATATACTTATGTGGGAAATTATACTTATTATGTACCTCCACCTCACAGTCTATGCACCATATTCCACTACGTGTCTCATGTGTTGAGTTGGCAGAAATACTCTCCAATATTTTTTCCATGGATGAAATATGTGCTTCTAAGAAAGCAATAACTCCATTATAAACACTTCTAACCACCTCAATGTGTAAAGATGATTCCAAATCTTTTCAAGCGTCCGCATATTTCTTATGAGAGATTTCTCTATAGAATAGAGTCAACAATCCTCTAATGAACCATTGTGCATGCTGACTAAGATGTATTTCTTAAGATAACTTAGACAACATGGAATTAAAATGTGCATCATACTCCCTCATGATTTTAGCTAAACCCTACTTGATATCCTTGAGTGTGTTGATGCTTTGTTACTCAAACTCTAGAATTTGAAACTCTACTAAAAATTTAGAATGAAAAGCATCATAATCCACCACAGTCTGATGTGGGTCATACTTCATGTACCATTTATATGCGTGCCCTTATAGCATAGTAGTAAACTACCTAGCCTTCCTATCTGAAGCTATAATTCTCATAGTGTGCCATAATAATTCACACTTATGCATATTCTCTACTACATATTCAATCCCTCTATACTCTAGTAAATAGAGAGACATCTCATAGTAAACTTGAGGTGTTAGCTATAATGATTTTGGGGTTGATGTGGGGGTTTTGGGGATGTGGGCCTTGTCTTCCAAATCTAGAACCAGAACCTCCACCAGTATTTCCTCTTGATCCACCTAATCTCCCTGATCCTACTACTACTACGGGATGAAGACCATTTGATGTACTCCTTATGTCCCAATAGTGGTACTAGAATAGAAACCAATGGTCTCGCATGGTCACAAACACTACCGTAGTATCGCTGACCATCTATGCACCAATATTATGTCATGATGACATCCTAAAAATAATCGTGCTATCAAACTCCCAAATAATGGTGCTGACTATGATGTCATGGGTATGTTACTAACTTTATCTCCGAATTCAACATAAAATGATACCTACTCATCTTTTCTTATTTACTTCCACTAGCATTCTTCTCAATAACTACCTCCAGATCCAAAACACCATGCACAAGGGCTAGGTGGCTTGTGGGTTTAGATGCATGTGTAGACACCAAATTTGTGTCTTACGACACCCTGTGCCCCGCATCTCATTTCGCAACCTAACCTCATCACCTAAACCTTACACAATTATTTATTAATTACCTTATAATTAATAAATCCACATCACCATACCTGTTTTCGCCACCTCATCATGACCGCACCTAAAACCAACCTCATAATGACTTGACCAAGCCCGCCACTAATCCCTCGGGAGAAAAGGAGGGAAAGCTGGCTATTTTACCAAAAATAGCCCGCTTTGACCTGACCGATACCGGTTCCTACTCGATCGCCGTCGGTTGCGTAACCGCCATCGGTTCCCTGTAAATGACCACTTCCAACCAAAAACAAAGGATCGGATTTTCATTTGATCGAGAAGAGGAGAAATCATTGGAAGGATCTAGATTTGCTTGGCCGAGTAGAGACAAGTGAAGAAACAAGAAGAGTTTGCAGAGAAGGACATCAAGCCCAAGACTGCAACTGAATAACTAGAGCCCAGTGACACTCATCCGAGCATCAGAAGAGGAGATAGCTCATCTTGGATTGTCAGATCATCCTACTTGAGCCCTGTCTTCATCATCACAGTCCTGGAACCTGCATCTTCATCAGGAATGAGTAAGTAGTGTCTTGTATGTTTTTAAGCACCATTTCTTGAGCCTGTGGATTGATAGTAATTATAAGCTCATTCCTAGATCTACCACCTACCAGAACCCTGCACTTAACCTTCATCCATACATCCTTGTATTGCCCAGAAGACCATTTTATCACACTCTGAGTCTTCCCTGTCCTCTCATTATTCCCCTCAGCCATCCACCAGTCTTAATAACCCCACAATCACCCTGCAACCAACCTCTATCCAGAAGCACCTAGATTACTGACCCTACCGGTGTCGGTTATCCCCTACCGGCAACGGTTCTCTAACCGCGGTCGGTTATCCAGTGACCGGCATCGGTCACTGTGACTTATACCCCAAAACCTTCCTCTCGCCTATTTGTCACCTAACAACCTCAGATCCAGTCTGGTTTATCCCTGTAACTCAACCTGAATGTATCAACGACCAGTAACCGAACAAACAACGTGACGTTTTATTATTGATAGTTTAGCCTCTATTGCTTTGTAACGAGGTACCTAAATCATGATTTTGCAATAGCTTTCTTTGTTATCATTTGTGTTAATTCATATTAAAAGGGGAACTCGAACCACCTTCGAAAGGAAGTTTTATATTTCCCGGCCTAAGGCAGCTCCTCATTTATTGTCTAATTAAAATCTGGTGGTCTTGTATTCTTACTTTGCAGTAGTCCTTCCAAGACAAAAAGGAGTTCTTCGCAATCGATCTGATCTTTCTCTACGGTACGCGCACACCATCTCAACATTCAATAGGTATTCCTCCTAGCCCTAACCCTTATCTGTTTCTCAAAGGAATGATAGGATAGAAGCAAGTCTATTCCACAGAGCCGAAACATTCCGTGTGAAACATTTTGGCACACTTTATGGGACCCATTTCGGGTTTCTCGCTTTCTTGCTTGCTTTCATTTGGGGAGCATACTTGTTGTTTTTAAAGATATTTGTTTTTGTTATATTCAGTAAAAGAATTTGTCTTGCTTTCCGCATCTTTTGGCATTAGTGAAAGTCATCTTCTTTGCTTCATCGAATATCATTTTCGATTTGGGTTTAAAACACGTGCATTACATTCTTGCTTGTTGTTTTCAATTCTAGTGAACATAGACTAAGTAACAGGTCGTACACGTGGGGGTGATTTCCATGGTATTGATAGGAAATTAATCTTACTTTCACTGCACAACACATACCGAATCACTTCATAATTAACACAACAGCTCAAAACATCCCCCCTTTTCCGCGGTATTCCTCCGCCCGATTGAGGTAACCTTATAAGCCAAAACAAACTTGACATTTCCCCTAAGTCTTTTGTTTAGGATTGACATCATTCTATGTCTAAAGGCATAAGCCCAAATTGATTAAAATTAACCCTAGGGTTAGTCTCGTTAATTTGTTTGTGCATTCTTGCTTGTTTTCGTTTCTGTTTTCTCATACATACACTATTTTTCGTGATCACTACAGTAACAATTTGTAGGCATATTAATTACTATTAACACCAAATCAACAACTTCTATACCGCTTCTTACACCAGCTTCTATTATACCGACATCGTTAGCTTACCGACGCCGGCTATAGCACTGACCGACATCGGTTATCTGGCCGATATCGGTTACTGTCTTTTACAGTTCCTGACAAACCAGCAACCTACCAATTTCAAACATCTTCTTGTCTGTTTCTATTCTTGATAGAAAGAAACCCTACTATGTACTCCTGTCCATGGTTGTTATCACTCGAAAGCAAGCCGCCGCCATGGTTTCACATGCTTGCTCTGTGCCTTTTCCTGAATCACCCCCTTCACATTCTGTGGGGAATCCTACGGACACCAACGAGGTTCCTAAAATTCCTGTAGGAGATAAAGAATTTGCCAAATTTCTGGATGCTAATCCTAGCACTGTACAATACTATTTGTCTCATGCCCCTGACCGTACACCCGACGGTCAACTCCTTGTTGGCATGCCTATCAGTATAGCTACTCATTTAGCTCCTTCTCCGCCTGATAACTCCGCTTTGCCTTCTCGCATCCTTAGTCCCATCTCCTAACTCAGCAGCTTCAGGGGTTCATACGGCACAGATTGGCTTTCCTTTGGTTAATCTTGGGCCCAACATGTCATTACCACCGACTGCTCCTACCTCATCTCTCTTGCAGACTGTTCCGTTCATGACTTGCTCTCTGCCACCTATCCACACGAGCTTTCCTTCTCAAGCTCCGCCCACCTTTTCATTTCCACACACATATCCTAGAACCTCAACATCTTATATAGGACATCCCTATTCGGTCGCCTCAACACATTCGCCCTCCATACCTTATCAACATTTAACCCCACCATTGTCTAGCGGTGGCCCTTGGCCCAATTTGCCTCCGTTTACCACAACCACACCATCATCTCATCCAACTACTGATTTAATTAAACAAATGATGGACAAAATGCAAAACTGAGGCTTTGTTTCAGAAGTCGTAGTGCCTTGACATACGAGCAAGTTTGTCGGGAGCCTATCCACCCTTCAGTCCCCCTTCATTCATATCCTCCTCAATGGGAATTACCAAAATTTACCCATTTTAATAGTAAGGAGGACCCTTAACAACACTTGCGATCATTTAGACATGCCTCGCTATCCGATTGCTCACGACGACGCTTTACTACTCCGCACCTTTCCCATGTCCTTATCAGACCCGCCTTGAGTGGTATAAAGTTGCTTTAACCCAAAGACTCAATCTTCTCTTTTAACCAAGCTAGCCCAATCTTTCTTGGATCATTTCTCCATTAACATTGCCAAGAAAGTATCTATCACCGACCTCTATGCCATCCGACAATTTGAAGACGAATCTATCGCAGATTTCGCTGGACGATGGCGGGCCTTATCAACCAACTTACGTATGCCTTGCCTCAGCCGAACTTATTGAACTCTTTACGTGGGCCTCGCGCTAACACATCTCTCCTACCCTCCAAATTCAAACTTTCCGTACATTTGACGAGGTTTTACTATGGCTCAAAACTAGAGATTCGAGCCTTAGAGGAAGAGAAATTGTGGTTGCGCAACAAAACCCCAATTTTCGAACCCAAGATTCCACCAACAAACCTAACACCACCAATCCTCACCCATCGATCGCTGCTTCAAATCAAAAGGAGCCATGCACGCGGTGATGGTCAAATCCCAACCACCGTCTAATACCCCGCCAAAACCACCTATAAGTATAAAGCAGAGCCCATCAACTACACTCCTGGGAGAAACATATGGTGTGATATTGGAAAATTGCTTAAAGCAGAGCCATTACCTTACCTCCGTTAAACCTCACCCGGTTTGATTCCACTCGCGCCATACCTTTTGGTACAAAGAAAATGACTTCAGAATCTCCACCGCGTGAAGGGACACAATCATGAAAAATCGCAAGATGTTGAAAAACATAGTGCAGAAATGGTTGATGCGGGGATATAGCCTCGATAATCCTAACGCCCTCGCTAACCGAAATTTGAAAATATTCAACAAACCATTCCCAAATCATTCTTCTAACAAGAACATAAATCAAGATATCTTAGCCGAGGAGAGTGTTCATGAGATCCATAGTCTTCGACCCACCAAAAACCTCTATCGAACAAATTTTGAACCAAGCCTCTTCACTAACGCAGGAACCCGAACCCCCTTCCTCACCATCAAGACAAACTGAAATCCTCGCCGTTCCTTTACCCATCAAGGAATTAACCACCCAGAGTTCCCTTCTCACAAATGAGCCTTCTTACACCACATCCTTGCAAGACTGTGAGCGGATGTTATCTAATTTATCTATTTCCCAAACGTCTCCTCCTACCATTCTTGTTGTACAAGAGGAAGGCTCGCCACTTCTTTTGTCATCCTTAGACGAGAAACCTCTTGAACCGACATCACCACATTCTTTAAACATGACGGATTCTCTCAAACACGCCCTCCTACCTATTAGTTCTTCATCGCCTAAATCTTTTCAGCAACCGGTTGACCTCTTAACGCCCATTGATACAGTGCCTCATCTACCCCCTGTATCACACCCACAGTGGACCGGAATCACAACCCACCTTTCTTCCATACAAAAGTTCCTATTCACACGTGAGGACTGTCATTCCCCAGAAGATAGATGAGTCCTATGGGAACGTTTGAGTACGCCATATTCTACTCAAATGCAGATGACCGATCCAGATGCCTCTACCATATACCCGAAGTGTTACGTGTTTAAAATGCCTATGTCCTCATCTTCACCCCCCTCATCTCTACCAAATACCTCATCCACTTCTATTAACCTAACCAAATCTTCCCCTACGCTTGGGACCTCACCAATACCTAGTCTAACACACCCACCTAAGCGGCTTGATTTATCTAAAAATAAAGCCGTCCATCCCATTAGGAGACAGACTCAATCTCCTCAATCTATGCCGCTATCACAACTAAAACCCTCGTCGTCACACCTACCTTCCATATTGGGACCCCATCCTCTACCTTGCATCAATATATCATACCTCCTGTGTTTTCTTTAAAGCGACCTACGCCTTCTGCACCCATACAGAAATCCAAGGGTATAACAACACCGTCACCCCACGTATCCTGTCCACCTATCAACCCTAAACAAATTCCATCATCAAAAGATTTGTTTTCTGTCACTCCTATTTCTCCGTGGTTGTTTTCTAATACCACATCATCTGTGGCCTCATCATCCAACCAGCTAAACATAGCTTCTACGCCAAAGAAGCCACATTTAGTTAAAACCCATTATCAAAACTCCTTGGCTAAACCACCACCCATACAAACCAACCATACCACGTCATCACCAGAATCGACCCAGTCAATAGCCTCCTCTTCCTCTGACTTTGACCCACTCAAAGGGTCTTACGCCAAAATCCTTGCTATGTTGGTAGAGAATGCGACCATTTCCCTACCCCCACTTAGACCTTATGATCCATCTAAACCTCGACCTATAGGTTACGATGAGTCTAAAATCTGCTTACCACCGCACACCAGACATGACGTAGAGGGATGCAAAGCGTTGAAAGCCATACTTCGTCGGGCCACCTCTCTCGATAGAAAAGTCAAGAAAGACAACTTACGAAGAGAGAGACCTTTAGCTTCAATCCCCTCTCCTATACCACCTGTCCCCGCCTCACCAAGATCTATCATTATTACAGCCCCACCTCTCGAAGACCATGACCTATCCCTACCGTCTTCCTCCTCTCGTATTCACGAGATCAATATGATTAGTGTTGCTACTCGAGGGCAGAAAAACAATGGGAAAACAAAAGAAAACACACCTGCGGCATCTCTTTCTCCGTCCACCATCCCGATCGCACCACCACCTAAAGTGGTTATTCGTGGACCCACCTACCCCGTCTCTAATGGAATTTCCCACCGAACCATGATCAAACAGCTTCACCAATCACCTGTAAAAATGACACTGTATGATCTCATTCAGACTTCTGAATCTCATCGACAAGCTCTCGTTGAAATCCTTCAAGGGATAGAGGTCTTACCTAATGAAACCTTTCCTGTTACCTCTATTCTAACACCCAATCACGTTGCTTCGCTCACCAAACAATCTATCTCCCCAACCACTTTGTCTCTCGACAAAGCCAAGCCGCCGCCGCTGGCTCCAAGATGAAATTATCGACTTTGGTGCTCAAGATCCTGACCCTGCTCTTTTCATCTCAGCTTATGTCCGGGACATTTGGGTACGTCGTGTTATGATTGACGGGGGCGCTAGCCTAAACATCATCTCTTCAAAAGCCTTCCAACAAATGAATATCCCTTCTAGCTGCATGTGTGCCAACCCCATCATGTTGCGGTCATTCAATGATGCTATTACTTCTACCTTAGGCACCGTGATCCTTAATATTCGTGTAGGACCACGTACTTTACCTGAACTCTTCTATGTCCTTGAAGGAGAGTTCCAATACAATATGTTGTTAGGCCGCCCTCGATCCGGCTATGGGATGTTCCTTCCACCTTACATAGATGCATAAAATTTGAGTACGAGGGAAAGTCCTACACCGTAAAAGCTGATCCTCCCCCCTTCAAAACCTGCAATATGTTGTATCGCCCTAATGATGTGCTTGTACCAGTCAAGACACCCATTCATCCAACCCAACCATCCACTTCAACCGCACCTACACCTTCAACCAATGAAACCGCCATCACAAATACCACTTCCTTTCCCGCAGATAACATCCCAACCTCCGACCCCTTAGTAGATGTTTTTCAACGCCTTACTCGGGGAATACCACCTATATAACGTTAGCTCTTTCCATACCCCGCAGGAGTATGGACAGTTACATGCGCATCCTACCTACGACCGTCGCGTGGGGGAGGTAATCTCTTACGGACCACCCCATTGCCGCACCAACCTAACATATGGGGGTGTTGACGCATCCTCCGTTACCCCTGAACCTCCTCTTGGTGTGGTTCCCTTCCAATCTGATTTTCAATACTTGACAAATCGTCGTTTCGCCCTCACCTTCTTGACTCACTGTGCTTGGAAAGGCTTTGGTTTTGGTCTTTATGAACAAGGCCGACATACACTCATTCCCGTGACTACACGCAAACACAATGATCGTAGTGGTCTCGGTTTTCCTGAAACACTTACACCGAGAAACCTCATGTCGGGCTTGTATCTCGGAAGATGACGACGTCACCCCTACCAAACCATCATCACCCATTTTGCCATCATCACCACAAAGTCGATAGACTCGAATCTATCCCTCCTAACTTTTTTTTTTTTCATAAATGCTATCTTCCTAGGTCCTCTCACTTATCAACGCGATAATGAGGACCCATCTTCTCTTCCCCTTTTGTATCCAGACATGATCAAAGAGGATTCACCTTCGATTAATGTTGTTGAGTGCCAGGATGACGACTCCATCCTCACTTACCTTGGTGCGGATGACTCCTATATTCAACGCGCCTTACCATCTGAAACTCAAACCATGTTGAATGAGTCAACTATAGAAATCAACATCCACACAGAGGAGGATCCTCACATTGTGAAGATCGGACAATCCCTTAACACATCAGAACAAGTCACCTTTACTACCTTTCTCCGTACCCGCAACCAAGCTTTCGCTTGGTCCTACGCTGACATGCCAGGAATTGATCCTGACATTGCTGTCCATAACATTACCCTAAAACCCGATTCCAAACCAGTCAAACAGAAACTGAGAAAAATGCATCCACGCATTGCCCTCTTGGTCAAAGAAGAGCTTCAACGACTCCTTTCTGTTTCCTTCATCTTGCCTATTGACTATCCTCAATGGATTTCTAACATCGCACTCGCACTAAAGCGATGGGGGACTTCTGATATGCATGGATTTCGAGACCTTAACCTCGCTTGCCCCAAGGATGACTTCCTCCCAAGTATTGATCAACTTGTTGATCTCATCGCGGGCCATGAAATGCTTTTCTCATGGATGGTTTTTCGGGATACAATCAAATTTTTGTAGCCCCGCCGATCAACATAAAACCGCCTTCATAACTCCTCGGGAACCTTCGTTATCGTGTCATGCCATTTGGCCTTAAGAATGCCTGGTGTGACCTATCAACGGGCTATGACTTACATTTTTCATGACATTATGCACACTATCCTTGAGGATTATGTCGATGATCTTCTTGGCAAATCTAAACATCGCAGTGAACATCTCGATGTTTTAACCATTATTTTCGATCACCTGTTACAATATTCGGTCCGCTTCAACCAAAGAAATGTGTCTTTGGTGTTCTTTCGGGAAAAATTCTTGGCTTTATCGTCTCTTTGCGTGGCATTGAGGTCGATCCATCTAAAGTCAAAGCTATCCTAGAAATGCCCCCACCCAAAAACCTCAAACAATTGCGTAGTTTGCAAGGTAAACTTCAATCCATCCGGCGTTTCATCTCCCAACTCTCGGATCGATGTCAACCTTTCCATCACCTTCTTAAAAAGGACATTGCCTTTCAATGGAGCGAAGAGTGTCACCAAGCCTTTGAAGCTCTCAAAGCCTATCTCTTGCAGCCACCCGTGCTTATCCCACCTCAGGATGATCGCCCTTTCTACCTTTACCTTTCCGCCACCGACCATGCTGTAGGAGCCATGCTCGCACATCGGACTCGCACGCCGAGAACAAGCCGTTTATTATATAAGTCGTACTCTCGTGGATTACGAGACTAGGTATACACATGTAGAAAAATTGTGCCTAGCCCTATCATTCGTAGCCACCAAACTCCGACACTACCTCCTGAATCACAAAACTTTTGTCATCACCAACGCGGACCCCATTCATTATATGTATGCCAAACCACATCTAAACCAACGCATCGCCCGATGGCTTATGCTCCTCGCTGACCTCGACCTTGAGTTTGTACAATGAAGTCAATCAAAGGACAAACTATTACATGACCAACTCATGGAGGCCCCTTTACCTGGGGAACAATTTACCAATTTTAATTTCCCTGACGAACTCATCGCCACTCTTTCACTCAGGGAAGAGTCGTATCCAATGACCCTCTTCTTCGATGGATCCAAATGCCAGCGCATGCAAGGAGGGGCCGGCGTTGTTCTCATTCCTCTTGACGCTGAGCCTATGCCTCTTTCATTTCGGCTCGATTTCCCCTGCACTAATAATACAGCGGAATACGAGGCCCTTGTTTTGGGTCTCCAGGTTGCGTTACACTTAGGTGTCAAATCTATTAATATTTTTGGTGACTCTCAATTGGTAGTCAATCAAGTTATGGGCATCTACCAATGTAAAAATGAGGAACTTCAAAAGTACAAACATTACGTGGATTCACTTTTGACCTCATTTACTCGTTATTCTATCCAGACCATTCCCCGCTCCACTAACAAATTTTGGATACTATGGCTTGCTTAGCCTCACAAATTCCTACCTCACCAACTGACTCTGACATATTCATCTTGGTCCAACAACTCTTTGCCCCATCCTACTCAGCCCCAGTTGTTTGTATGATAAATAATGTGTCTGCTAATTCACAGGATACCTGGTACCACCAATTTCACGACTACCTTACAACCTCCGTTCTCCCACCTGACCTTACTAGTACCGAAAACACTTTTCTTAAACGTGTTTCTCATTATGTCATCATGGGGGGACTCCTTTATAAACGTGGCTTTGATGGCATCCTCCTTCGATGTCTAACCGGCGCGGAGGTCACCTATACCATCCAACAGGTCCATGACGGTATTTGTGGTGGACATTTTAGTGGCCTTGCTGTGGCTAAACGAATCCTTCGCCTAGGTTATTATTGGCCTACTCTTAATAACGACTGCTACGAATATGTTAAGTGTTGTGTTATGTGTCAACAACATGCCAACCTTCAACATACTCCTAGCCATCCGCTACAGGTCGCACGAGATCTTTGGCCTTTCTCACAATGGGGTTTAGACCTTATTGGTGAGATTCACCCGCCTCTTCGCAACGTCACCATTGGATAATCACAACAACCGAATATTACACAAAATGGGTGGAGGCCATTCCACTCATTTCAATCAAAAAAGAAAAAATTGTCGAATTCGTTAACCATCACATTATCTGCGTCGCATTTTGGTATTCCTCATCGCCTAATAATGATAATGGTAAATCTTTCAAAAATAAGTTGTTACAAGACCTTTGTGACAACTTTGGTATCAAACTTAGTTTCTCATCACCTTACTATCCACAAGCCAATGGTCAAGTGAATCTTCTAATAAAACCCTAACCAAAATCCTCATGAAAGTTGTTAATGATTCTCGAAGAAATTGGCATGATCACATTCCCTTTGCCCTTTGGGCTTATCGTACTAGCATTCGTACCTCCACTAATGCCACACCATTTTCTTTGGTATATGGTACCGAGGCTGTCTTGCCTCTCGAAATACAAATACCCTCCTCAGAATATCTCTTCAGATATTCTCACCAACGATGATTTCCGCCAAGAGCAGTTAGCCCAATTAGAGCTTCTTGACGAGCGTCATCTTACGGCTCTTGACCACCTTCAAATCTATCAAAAACGCATCAAGCGTGCTTATGATAAGTGAATTCATGAGCGTACCTTTAAGGTTGGTGATCTTGTCCTCAAAGAGAATCAAC
The DNA here is from genome assembly GCA_018340775.1 of Taxus wallichiana var. yunnanensis. Classification (NCBI taxonomy): domain Eukaryota; kingdom Viridiplantae; phylum Streptophyta; class Pinopsida; order Cupressales; family Taxaceae; genus Taxus; species Taxus wallichiana. Next base: position 398,625,294 of record CM031235.1, read on the forward strand.
ATGTAACCAAACTAGAAAAGAGCAAACGTGGAAAATTTGCTCCTAATTGGATTGGGCCTTACATTATCACTCACACTTATGGATCGTGCACTTATCGCATTTAGCTTCGCTTAATGGTAAACCCGAGCCTCGAGCCCTTAATGCCTGCATCTTCGACCATTCTACCGTTGAATTAGTGTTGTGTCACTTCTTATCTACCTTACGCTCGTCCCCGAGCTCATTTACCACCGCATACACTTTGTTTCTTACATCTCAAAATCAAATCAAGCTCACATGGTTTGATTATCACCTCCCTTAAAAGATGCCTTCCCTTTTTAGTCTAGTCCATGACTTCAAAGTATCAAAATGACACATTCTTAATTAAAACACTTATGGGATTTTCTTGAGTCAAACTTCCTACAAAACTAGATGCTTTATGCCCAATGGACATCTAGACCTCTAAATTATACATAGACGCTCCTCAAGGACAGCTATATGCCAAACTATTGCTACTATTATATATAGATCGCTCCCCCGAAGGACAGCTATACATAAACACCGCATCTCTACTATAAATAGATCGCTCCTCAAGGACAGCTATACACAACAGCTTTTATCGAAGCTTTCGCATTGATCAGCTTCGTGAAGACCTCAAGAACAACAAAATACATATCCCATGTAGACTTCCCACATCGATCGCCTATATCCGTAAAAATAAAATAAAAATAAAAGCAATATTTCAAAACACTTTTGAGTCATGGACTTGTCTATTTAGGTTTGGTCTCTTTTGTCGTAATAATCATCTTATAATAAGTTCTCTGCACCCTCACCCACATCAATCACCTCACCTCACCATTTGTCAAAACAACAAAACTCAAGGGACGTGACGTATATCCGATATATTGTGATTATACCACTCTTTTCACCTATCGACTTCTCGCCTATGCAAGGTACCTAGGGACTCAAGCTCATCCTACATTAATATGTGGTTTGTTTAGCTCTTCTCAACTACGGGACACTCTGGCCTCTTTTTGCTCGACTCTAGGATTGTGTGTTGACCTTAATCAGGACACGATTCCCTACTGCTTGGGTATGCTAACTTTCGCTTCACCTATACCTACACCAACAACATTACCCTACCAACACCAACAACATTACCCTACCAACATCAAATTTTTACCAACCAACAAATTGCCTAACCATAACCAAATTGCCTGAATTCACCTCTCCCTGGTCCTAAGGGAGAACTACATCGGTCTGAGGCCCTTCCTTGCTTTGTGCAATGGGCTATGTAGGCAGCACTTAGGAGACATGGGGTCTCCCAAGGTTAGCTCGACCATCCCCTACCATACCCTATCATGTGTTCTAAATATAAATATTTTTTGTGTATTTCTATTTGCCAACATTCATCTTTATCCTTTTCAAACAAAACAAAAACAACATTCAAAACACAACCATTCTTATTATTATCATCACTCAAAACAACATACATCTTTAGTTTTATTTTAGATGTTAAACAAATACATCTTCTCTATCATCGACTCGCAGGTCAGCATCCTTATTTATTCTTATATTCCTATGAAATTCACTTAGACCCTCGCACCTCCTCCCGAATCGGTGGTGATCGTGATCGCCGATGCCCCTCCGTTGGCCTCTCCATCCTCAAAGGTGCCACCGCTACCATTGGTTCCTCCCACCGATCCGCCAACATCTCCCGTAACATACGAATACGCCCTCTCGCGTGGAGGAATCTTGCCTCCAGCCTCTCCACTGTGAATCGTGAAACCTCTAACAATCCCATTGTCTCATTCACTCGTGTTTGAAGTGGTGAGCCAAATCTGCAGATGATCTCTCTCCGCTGTAATCACAGCTATGTCTGGGCACTCACGTGCACCTCGCACTCGCTACCCACCATACTCTATATAGGCCTCTGTCATTCCCGCATCCATTACCCTACGATCGGCCGCTATCTCTTCTCGGCCCTTCTCGGAGGTGTAGGCCGGGAGGTGAGAATGCCTCTCGGCGTCGATCCTCATGTATGGTCTATATGTCATAGGTATATCCTGAACGAACCCAAATTGTCACCGCACGCGATCTAGAGGAATCCTCTCGTACTCACCCGGCCTGTGCCCTGCGATCCACCTCAATCGCTCTACACCCCTCAACTCCTCAACTATGTGCTCTGTCACCATATAGTTCCCGTAAGGCCTCCAACAAATATCCGCAATCATCACCATCTCCCATACCTGTCTATAATACTCGATGTCATCTATCACGGCCTGGGATCTCGCTTCTTGTTCTGTCTGGACCCATCGTCTGAATCCCAACCTCTGCACTCCCGCTCTCCCGACTGGATGGGTCGGCCTATTGACGCACACAAACAATATGCTCATAGGCCCAACAATGTAATAAGTACGAACAATCAAAGGTCGCCCCGTGTTTTCGCCAGCAGCCCATAAACCCCTATATAACTCTGCCAGATATGCGGGTGCCCATGCGAAAGTCACGCTCATTTCTATCATTTCCCAAATAACACTCATCAATGCTTTGGGAAATCTTCCACCCTCCGCCCTCGGTAATGCATAATACCCCACCGCTATCATTAATAGCACGGCCAACCTTGTTTCCTCAGGGTGTGTTGCATACATTGTACCATACGTAAATGATAAACCTCGCTGTGTCAAATCTCGTGCAGCTGAACCAAATACTGTTGTTATCGCTGCCCGCCCCGCGCTAGGCAATGCCTGATACACTATTTTTCCTATCATTGGGAGTCTCAAAATACGGAACACATCTTCCAAAGTCACTGTCATCTCCCCTGTTGGCAGATAGAAGGTATTCTTTTCTGGATTCCATCTCTCAATCAACGCCTGCAACATAGCATGGTTACGCGCGATTCGTGAATAATAGTGGATTCCACTTAACCCCAAATGATTTATCAATGCCCATTCAGCTGGTGTTACATCCGCTCGGATTCGTGACAACAACGCTGCACGTATCATTCATCCTTAACCCTGCTTCCGCCTGCATACATCAAAACGACACATAATTATTCAATAAAACAAATCTCCACGGGTTTTTTCTCAAATTTCGAAACTCCTACAGTAACCGATATCGGTTATAGATAACCGATACCGGTTTGCTAACCGATACCGGTTATCTCTAAACGATACCGGTCACTGTCAAAAATGTACCTACCCTGCTTAAAACATACACCTACGATAATTATTTTGCCCGTTTACTCCTATTTATACCTAAAAACATACGTGACCACCCTATTTACCTACCCCATAGCACTCACCCCATCCCCAACCCTTGCCTATCACCTTTTCTTTCTCATCTTTACCCACTTACACTTCTCTCATCCTATTCACAAAACATGCAAGAATCAAATTACAACCAAACAGCTTTACCTCTGGGATGATGAGAGCTTGGGGCGGAACATGTCTTCCCCTCGTCCCCCCTCCGGATGCTTCTCCTCGTTCACCATGTTCACCACCCTCTTCAAATATAACTTGTCTTTCTACCTTTCGAATCTCAGCCCACACTCACTTCACTTGTCTCTTTCCTCCTTATCACTCAAATTCTTTCATGCAATTACTCGTATCAGCTTGTCAAACAAATACGCATTCACATATTTAACTTGTTGCATGCATCTAAAAATAAGAATGCTAAAATAAGAACTTAAGTCACAACCAAGCAATTCTATTTTTAGAAAATAATTTCGCATAACCGATATCGGTTACATAACCGCTATATCGGTCATATAGCTACCGACATCGGTTACATAACCGATATCGGTCATGTGCCCCCTTGTTGCTTAAACCTAAGCCATTTCTTCATTTTTGCAAATATTTGTGGCGCCCGTCCATTTTACCTGCATAACAACACCATTATCTATAATTTTTCATTAAATCCATATCATCACAATTTCATCAACATCATCTATCCATATTACGAACACAAACAAGCCATCAACAAACGATATCAAAAACCATCAATCTATACACCATTTGGATCCAACTCAACAGCTACATACGTTCAATTTCACAAACCAAACACAAACACATACAACATTTCATAAACACAACATGTCAATTAAACTCATCATCTATATATACATACATTCCATTTCAAAAAGCCATCAACAAAAGACATCAACACCATAATATATAAACCATGTGGATCAAACTCATCATACATTCAATAAGACAAACCATCGACAAAACACATACACCATTTCATATACACCATGTGGGTCAAAATCATTATATATATATATACCAAAGGTTTCAAATATACAACTTGCCCTGCATAGGGGCCTCTGTGATCTCATGATAATACAAAGCCGGCACGCAGGCCGCAACAACTGTCAAAATATCGACTCGGCTCGCAGGCCGGTCTCTCATATCAAAAATATACTCGGCTCGCAGCCAGTATCACCCAGTACAACCCGCACTCGCTCGCAGCGGTATATACAATAAATGAATAAATAAATGAAAGAATCATATGTGGGCACGCAGGCCTCTCTATACATAACCGGTTCGCAGACCGGTGCCTCTATCTAATATCCAATATACACACAAAACCATCTAACTCTGACCCAGGGATGTCTCAACTCTCCCCACCGCCCTCAGCACCTCTCCCTGCGGGTCCTGGCCCTGGCTCCCGCCTCCTCCCTATCACCGACCCACCGGCTGTAGCTGCACCACCCTGGGATCTCTGACTCCGCGAGGTCTCCGCTCTATGCGCCGCATACGGCTGATAGTCAGCCCCGGTACCATCAAGGATGTCCTGATAGTACCGGGCCTCCGCTCGCCTCCATATACGGGCCCGTGCCACCAAAGTCGCTGGGCTGGTCTCGACTCCTAATACCAATGGCCCCTATCCTACCAGTACACCCCCCGTGCCTCGTGCGGTGCTCGTGGCTGCCGTGGTGGTGCCTATACTGTGCTCTGTGCTGGTGCTGTGCTGGTGGTGCTCGTGGTGGTACTGTACTCGTGGTGGTGCTCGTGGTGTACTGTACTCGTGGTGGCTCGTGGCGGGCTCGTACTCGTGCTGGGCTAACTACCCCTGTAGGACACCTATCTGTGCCTGTGCAGCAGCAAGCTGCCTCGTAATAACCGTATTCGCCCCCGAGCTGGTCCTCTCTCGCTCTAACAGCCCGCTAAGTCTGGCCTGTGTGGGCGTGCTCTCTCTCGCGGCTCTCTCCCCGCCACCATACCAAAATGATCCTATACACCCGGCGTCATCCATCAGATTATCTCGCTCGCCGCCTCGGCTACCCAATCTGGGTCCATAGGCTGTGGTGCAGGCAGTGGAGCCTCTACATCATCCCTCCGGTATTGAGGGAAGGGAGGTGGCTCATCCTGTCGTAGCCCCACTGCTCGTCGTACCCTCTCCAGGGGTATCCACTCATACTCTCCCGCCTCCGTCCCGCTATCCAGAATGTATACTGGATCCACCGCAACTGTGATCGGGCTCCTCCGCGGGGCTGATGACCTCTGTAAGGCCTCCATACAATATCCAAGGTAGTCACGCCTCTAATACATGCCGGTAATATGCTACATCCCATCCGGCGAGAACTGCCTGTGGCTGGCCCACGACCCCCAACCACCTCTGAAAGCCATATCTATAAATCACTGTGGCCCCGCCGCCTGGGCAGCCCTATCGGGTCGAATGCATATGATATGCTCATATGCCCAACAAGTGTAAAAAAACGTAGAGAGCAAATCCCGAATCGCCTCATCCGGCAGTAGCCCCACAGCTTCTCGGTAGATAATCGCACTGTGTATATATGGTGCCCAAGCATAACATGTATGCTCCTCAACCATCTCGTGTAATACCCCCATCAGCGCCCATGGAAAGCGGCCTCCCTCTGAGTCCGGGAGGGCGAAGCATGTAATGCCGATCATCATCAACACGGCAAGCCGTGTCTCATGTCGGTGGGCACGATACATATCCCCATAGGTGATGCTCGCGCTGTGATAAGTCAATAGCGCGGCTGCATCCCTAAATACCTGTAAGATGTTGTCCATGGCTATCTCTGCATCCACCTGGAAGACTACCTCTCCATCGATCGGTAATCTAAGGATGCGATACACATCCTCCAATGTAATGGTCATCTCTCCAGTCGGGAGATGGAACACATTGGTCGCCGGATCCCATCTCTCGATGAGGGCGACCATAAGACTGTGATCCCTCTCTATCGCCCTATAACGCTGGACTCCGCCGAGTCCCACCTCGCGCATGATGGCCCAGTCCACCGTGGACACGTGTGGCCACATCCGTCTCAACAGCGGAGGCATCCTATCCCGCATAGTCAGCTGCTGACGTGCCTGCACAAATCACCCACTTCATTAGACCTACCCTTTCAAACAACAACTACGTTAACCTTCTATACCCCCTTTTACCCACCCGACCACAACCCGACTCTATAACACACACCTACACCCACCTATTTTACCCTAAAAACTTTACGATATCCCCTTGCCTTATCTCGCACCCTACCAATCACTCAGCTCTACTCTCGCCATTTACCTATGCCCCTACCAATTTAACACCTCCCCATTCATGCCCAACACCTAATCTATCCGAACCGCACCAACCACACAATCGCCCCATTTTTCCCCCCACTCACCAATCAACCTTCCTATTAACCTCTACCCCTTCCCTCTTCACCCCCACAAACACAAAACCCAAACCACTAATAACCAAACACCCAAACAACAGCCCCAACAACCACCAAACACCCCAAACCACAACAAAACCAACCAACAAAATAAATATTCCTAACTAGGGACCGGTACCGGTCACCCATGACCGCCACCGGTCCACTCTCCACCGACGCCGGTCGACGTACGACCGACGCCGGTCACCCACAAACCCACCCTGCCCCGAAATTTCTTGACCGATGCCGGTCGCTTAGTGACCGGCATCGGTCACTGAAAAATCATGGGGCCGAACCCGACGCGGCCCCCCAAATCCTTTTTTTTGCCTATTTATCCCTATTTACCCACCCAAACACCCTAAAAATCTACCCACCCTGCCGCCTTGCCCTCTTTCACCCATCTATCCTCTTCATTTTTCAAATAACTTCAATTTATTCATTATTTTACCAAAACATGGATTCCTACCCAAACACCCAAAAATAGCTTAACAACATCAAATTCACACAATGAGAGGTTTCGAACCTACCGGTACGACGACACGTCGTCGTGGTGGGATGGGTGGTGGTGGTCCAGCTGGTCCAGCACCTCCAGCTCCTCCTGGCTGTGCCATGGCTCTAACTCTCCTCTGCTGGGTCCTCCACCAATCAAATGCTGCCTCCTCCTCACTAGGGCCTACCAATCACTCACTTCTCCACTCAAATAGTGCCACCTCAGCCGACAAACTCAACAATCTCACCACAAGACCTCAGACAACTAAAATTGGTTTTCAAATTGACAATATGACAATGACAGGCCGTATTTTTTCTTTTTATAGGTTTTCGACCTATAACCGATATCGGTTATATTGTGCCCTAAGGAACCGGTATCGGTCACCTAACCGATATCGGTCATAGACAATCGATATCGGTTTTATCCCACCTCTTCCCCATTTCGCCCTTATTTACTAATCGCCCTTTCTCACAACATCGCCTATATCCACCTTTGCTGAACACCCTTTGTTAACCATTTGGCCCGACCCAAGGCCGCAACCAACCAATTTGGCCCGACCCAAGGCCGCAACCAACCATTTGGCCCGACCCAAGGCCACAAACCAACCATTTGGCCCGACCCAAGGCCGCAACCAACCATTTGGCCCGACCCAAGGCCATAACCAACCAACCAACCAATTTGGCCCGACCAAAGGTCAGCAACCAACCATTTGGCCCGACCCAAGGCCGAACCAACCATTGGCCCGACCCAAGGCCGCAACCAACCATTTGGCCCGACCCAAGGCCGCAACCAACCATTTGGCCCGACCCAAGGCCGCAACCAACCATTGGCCCGACCCAAGGCCGCAACCAACCCATTTGGCCCGACCCAAGGCCGCACCCAACCATTTGGCCCGACCCAAGGCCGCACCCAACCATTTGGCCCGACCTAAGGCCGCACCAATTAAATACCTCGCCCAACATCAACACAATACAATTTTATCCACCCATCATGTAGCTTTTTGTTCAATCGAGCTCACCTGTTTGTGTTTTAGCATGATTAGGGTCCTTGACTTGATCAGTTGACCAACTTTTCCTAGACCAAGACCGTGACGTTTATCTCAACCAAACCAACCATTTGGTACTGCCGAACATGCCTCAACGTTCCTGTACCTTACCCGTTATATCCCCTGGAGCTACTTCCTATGCCTTGGATACCAGGATTATATCACCCTTGTTTGGATAAACTATCGACCTTTGCCTATGAATTGCTTGTTTGCTCTTCAAATCATGTACCCTGGTCGCACTACTGCATGTCAACGTGCGTCTGCTTCCTTGGACCTACCCCACCATCTTACCATTATCTAAACACCATTTACCCTTTATCAACCCTATCCCTGATTTCACGCTACCTCAATCTGTGATAGATTTGAGGGGGATTACCTATACCCTTAACAGGGGTAACCACTTCTTATTATTGTCCGTGCAGCTTTAACAAGACAAGCTACACGACAACAAGGGGCTAAATGTAGACACCAAATTTGTGTCTTACGACACCCTGTGCCCCGCATCTCATTTCGCAACCTAACCTCATCACCTAAACCTTACACAATTATTTATTAATTACCTTATAATTAATAAATCCACATCGCCATACCTGCCACCTCATTTCGCCACCTCATCATGACCTAGTCTTAACCCTAAACTAACCTAATTAAGACCTATAACTTGGTCCAAATCCACACCCATGACTAATTACTCCTCACCCGCACCTAAAACCAACCTCATAATGACTTGACCAAGCCCGCCACTAATCCCTCGGGAGAAAAGGAGGGAAAGCTGGCTATTTTACCAAAAATAGCCCGCTTTGACCTGACCGATACCGGTTCCTACTCGATCGCCGTCGGTTGCATAACCGCCATCGGTTCCCTGTAAATGACCACTTCCAACCAAAAACAAAGGATCGGATTTTCATTTGATCGAGAAGAGGAGAAATCATTGGAAGGATCTGGATTTGCTTGGCCGAGCAGAGACAAGTGAAGAAACAAGAAGAGTTTGCAGAGAAGGACATCAAGCCCAAGACTACAACTGAATAACTAGAGCCCAGTGACACTCATCCGAGCATCAGAAGAGGAGATAGCTCATCTTGGATTGTCAGATCATCCTACTTGAGCCCTGTCTTCATCATCACAGTCCTGGAACCTGCATCTTCATCAGGAACGAGTAAGTAGTGTCTTGTATGTTTTTAAGCACCATTTCTTGAGCTTGTGGATTGATAGTAATTATAAGCTCATTCCTAGATCTACCACCTACCAGCACCCTGCACTTAACCTTCATCCATACATCCTTGTATTGCCCAGAAGACCATTTTATCACACTCTGAGTCTTCCCTATCCTCTCATTATTCCCCTCAGCCATCCATCAGTCTTAATAACCCCACAATCACCCTGCAACCAACCTCTATCCAGAAGCACCTAGATTGCTGACCCTACCGGTGTCGTTTATCCCCTACCGGCAGCGGTTCTCTAACCGCGGTCGGTTATCTAGTGACCGCATCGGTCACTGTGACTTATACCCCAAAACCTTCCTCTTGCCTATTTGTCACCTAACAACCTCAGATCCAGTCTGGTTTATCCCTGTAACTCAACCTGAATGTATCAACGACCAGTAACCGAACAAACAACGTGACGTTTTATTATTGATAGCTTAGCCTCTATTGTTTTGTAACGAGGTACCTAAATCGTGATTTTGCAATAGCTTTCTTTGTTATCATTTGTGTTAATTCGTATTAAAAGGGGAACTGACCACCTTCGAAAGGAAGTTTTATATTTCCTGGGCCCAAGGCAGTTCCCTCATTTATTGTCTAATTAAAATCTGGTGGTCTTGTATTCTTATTTGCAGGTAGTCCTTCCAAGACAAAAAGGAGTTCTTCGCAGTCGATCTGATCTTTCTCTACGGTACGCGCACACCATCTCAACATTCAACAGGTATTCCTCCTAGCCCTAACCCTTATCTGTTTCTCAAAGGAATGATAGGAGTAGAATTAGTGTACTCCAATGTATAACTACATAACACTCTATCCCACCAACGATATATAGCTCTAGTCCACTCCACATTAGAAAAATTCTAGTAATCTGTTGCGGCCCAAAGTCTTGATGTATATCCCAAGACTTTCCTAATGCATTTGTTATCAGACCACTCATACAATTCTAATAGAAAGTAGCTAAAGAAGGTATCATAGATATCATGATAAATATTATCTTCCACCTAATGATGTGCATTGAAATTAGGTCTAGTGCTATATCTCCATGGAAACTGATCCTAACCATTATCTACCAAAATTTTACTACTCTCTCCAGTCAATCGATATGCCATCTTTAAGAAACATCCTAACAGAAAAATTGAAAAGAGGTCTCGGTAATGGAACTAAAATGTAGTCTTATTATTTCACATAATTTTTATGTGTGTTGGCACCTCATTTAGAAAAATCTGAACACTCACCCAAAGCGTGTGAAGCTACTAGATCCCTCGTTTGTATTACTTTACCAGATGTTAGCATGTAGATACATTATGAAAGATAACCAATTTTTCATTCATTCATAAGAACTCATTACATACATTCAATTAGAAATATGTGTAGTAAGGAAAAAAACATAGATCAGATAACAACTAATATCATATGCACCATGTAATCACCATATTCAAATACATCAATTACCAGAATCCATCCTCCATATTCCATCATAAAAATTATTGCATAACAAAATATGAATACATAACAATCATTACCATAGAGTTATGCGCATAAGGAAATCTGATCGAATATCCCTAATACATCATAGATATGTCCTTACACTCGAGATTGTCTTGTACATGGGACCTAAAACAAGAACATACTCCATATATATATAGAGGTGGGGTCTTACCTTTCACCGCTTATGCACTCTCAAAATAGTCTTCAGGCCCAAAATATCTATGCGTTAACATATGCATGCTTTTACGATGGAGATAAAAATATATTATCCTATAAATAAGACTTGATTTAATCCTAATAATAGTCTTATCTATGCATTACCTTTTGATTAAATAAAATTGGTTTATAAGGGTAGTTAATCTAATCTAGGATGACATAAAACACAAAAATATTGAACTATGGGAATATATAAATTACCAAATGATTAGACTAAAAAATAAAATACTAATATGTAGAAAGAAGGTAAGGAAAGAACTCGAGGGTAATAAGAGGTTAAAATCACAAAGTGTCGCAGAGAGATAACTAGAGAAAATAGAAGAAGGAATTAATAAGTAGAGTATCCGAAAAGGACGGATCTAGAGAATGCGAGTGGACTATGGTACCTAGAATAGGATCGGGGTTCCCATGGGTGCTCGGTATGAAATCTGGGCATCCTAGATTGTGAAAAATATCCAAAACTGGTTCTCACATGGTCAAAATATGGTTTGAAACCCTCACTATGTGTCGCATTAGGTTCTCTATCCCGCGTTGTATGTCACCACTAATCCGAGTTGATGTAGAGATGTAGTAAGAATACAAGGAGTATCGAACCATAAAATATGTTGAATGAATGGGTTGGAATGACCTCAACTACCACAACAATGGGCTTACTAATTTGAGCATTGCACTACATTTCAAACCCAAACATAGTTTTGGTGTGTGTGTGTGTGTGTGTGTGTGTGTGTGTGTGTGTGTGCATGTCATGCTCTAGTTGCTCTTTGTCGGTCACACTTTTTGAAATGGAAAGAAATAGATAAATATAGAAAATGTAATAGCATGTGTGCATGTAATAGAATAGAATCCTTCCCTTATGAAGTTTGATGCAGACTACCTATCTTGTGCCTTGATGATGGAGCTATGTGGATGTAAATGCATAGATGGATGGATGATACTCTAGATGAGTGATAGTAGTAGATGATGTTAGGTCCCTCATTATGGTCTCATAACTTTATATTTATAGGGTTCTCTTGATCTAATTTCATAATTAACCCGACATGGCCGACTAGGAAAAAGATAAGGATGAAAAATGGCTAGAAAGAACCCAAAAAGTGGTGGGAAAGTAGAAAAAGGATCGGGGTACCTAGGTGGGACCAAGGTGCCCATGGGTGCCCCAATACTACCATGAACATCCCATAAAAGGCTAAAATGATGGGAAAGTGCTAAAAATATTGGGTGTGTAGATAAAAATGTGCGAGAATGAAGAAATAAAATAAAATAAGATGGCCAAAAGATGGGGTCAATTAGTGCTTTCTTCACTCAATAACCTTCTAAATAGTAGTATGAGAGTAGGATAAATAAATGTCTAAAGTGCATGATTTTGTGACTACATTTTTCCCCCACTTTATGTTAGTGAGCTCAAATCTCAGTAACATAAAGTATATAGAATGCGTACTGATGTCCATGAAGAGTGTAGTAGAAACACACATTTGAAGGACTAGACAAAAGTGTGGAATGACCAAAAAAATATGGAGGAGTGTGGAAACTAAAGATGAAAAATACACAAATAAAAAGGTGATGAGAGTGAACCTAGGGTGGAACACGTGTGTAGTTGTTGTAGTGTGTAGTGTACCTGCATGGTTAGTAAAGCATGTGTTGTTGTGGAATGTTGTTGTTATTTTTATTGATATCCTGGATTTGACTTCTTGTTTCTCATACGACCAGACCTAAAAGGAGAAAATGATCAAGTAGTCAAATATTTATGTATGTAAAAATGCTATGTGAAATAAGCATGTATATTTAAATTACACAAATGTAACATATGCAAAATGAAAAAGTGTAAATGGAACATGTGCACCTGATCCATGTCAAGAAAAAGAGTGTAAAAGGATATCCTGTACTGCAAGTTTTTTGGGTGATCTCACACCACCTGGTTGAAGAAGTGTAGGGAGGAAATGCTTTGTTTCCTCAAAGATCTAATCACTTTTGCTGAAATGTGTGTGAAGAGATCTTTGTAGTGTCTTGGTTTTTGGGTGATCCGATGCCACTGGCTGAAGTAGTGTAGAGATGCACACCCATTGTAACCCCTAATCCTGTAACTACTTCCCACAAATTATAAGGACACCATGTTCTATAAAATCCATGCTGTGTATGGGGTTTGTAGACTGTTCTAAACCCACTCGCTATAGAAAACTGAACCGTGTCGGTGTAGAATCTCTGTGTTAGTATGTAAAAATCCCCAAATGATGCCCCCTCTTTGGGGGTGCATGTGATATCGCTTGAATAGGAGACATGCGGCCCCAAAAGAGGGACCATGTATATATCTTGGAACCATGGAAAGTTCTTGGTAGAAACCAAAGGCATGCACAAACAAGAAGGCTAGCCAAAGAAAAGTGTAAGCAAACAATGCATGATATAAAAAACATGTGTAAGTACTACAAAAATAGTAGTAAATGTAAACACAAGAAAAAAAGTAAGCCAAAAAAAGTGGTTATAAACATGGGACATCACTCATGATGTTGTAAGACATGCAATGCCATCATGGCCGCAAAACAACAAGCAAGTGTGCACACAAAGTATAGGGAAAATCCCGCAGACAATAACAAACAATAGCAAACAAGTACAAACAAACAAAAAAGGAGTCACAGAAACATAAAATCCTACAAAACAAGTTTTTTACATGGAACACCCATTAGCATGTTAGAGAAATAACTAATATGTCAAAAGTCATGTATGATCAAGTAATGTAAGATGCTAAGTACAAAATGAAACAATAACACCTAGATGAGACGAATGTGGATGCCCCCAATGACCAATGTAGTAAGGGTAGAAGGAAAGCATCTATGTTGCGTGTAGGAGTCTTGTATCTATGATCACACTAAACAAATGTGAATGTGCATGTGTGGATGGTATAGATAATGACATATAAGAAATCAATCTAACATGTGTAATAAAGTGATCATGTAAAACACTAGTAAAGCAAGAATAAATTACCCCAAGACAATGTATATAAGTGGATGGATGGAATGGAATGAAAGATGGAATGATAGAGTTCACGTGCCCCATGAGTGGATGGAATTATATGCAATGAGGTTCATTTTTTTCCCCCTCAATAGTCAAGAATGAACCATAAATGAGAGTGCGTCATCGGGAAATGGTCGAGTAGTGTTTGTTGTGTCTAACGCGTTGTGATGAGTGTGTATGTAGTGGTGATGAAATGACATATAGAAAGGATGAGCATGAACCCTATAGCCAAAGCATATATCATGACTAGATGAATGGAGGAGTGATGATTTATCCTAAGCGTATATCACTATATGATGAAATGACTAGGATGAGTGATGATTTATCACTAAGTGTATATCACTATATGATGAATGATTAATGGTAGTGATGATTTGGTAATGTAACCTATAATGGTGTATATTCACTAAAGACAATTTTATATAATAGGGGTGGTGATCTAGCCTAAAGTGTATACCACTACAAGATAGAAAAAATGAGTGACGATTTAGCCTAAAGGGCATATGTCACTAGCCTAGAAATCGTCATGGGATGAAATGCCGCATTGTGAATGTAAGATCCATTTGATTTGTAAACCCTTGGTAATGAGTATGGACGAGGAACTAAAGTGTGTCATAAGGTGGTTAGCACAACGTGTATAGAAAAAAATGTAGTAGGTGTAATGATGAAACGACCATGTGGTGAATAGAATATGTAAAAATGCAAAGTGTGCATAATGTACCATGTGACATGTGTAAGTAAATGAGTAGTGTAGTATGTAGGATGAAATGTAAAGCTAGACTCATATGTGATGTAAAATAGCATAGGATGTAGAATATAGGTGATGTATAAATGCACAATGTATGATGTGACTAGTTGTAGTTAGGGTAATGATGTATGTAGTGTGTAAGAGGAATAGCATATGATCCTAAACACGTAGATGATAACAAGATTGGAAAAATAGTAAAAATGTGTGATGTATGAATGCATAAATGTCAAAAGGTTGTAGACTATAGATTGTATGATATATGACATGTAGTGTGTGATGGAATTAAAATGTGTAATGCCTATAGTGCAATGTGTGGGGTTTAGTGTAAAAGTAATCCCTCAATAGTCAAGTGTGTGAACCAAGCACAAGAGTGTGTCATTGGGTAATGGCGATGTAAGATGTGTGATTGTTATACCTATATGAAAAATGATAGGTATAAATGATAATGATTTATGGGGGTAATGTTAGGTCTTATGCCCCCAAGTGTATACCAATGAGTAAACTAACTAATGATAGTGAAGGATGAAGGTCCTCCATCCAATGGTTGTGGTGATGAAAGCATAGGACCATGCTCTAATAGTGGTGGTATGGTAGACAAATGATGTGCTAGTGAATGGGGCCTATATGCGTGTGAGGGATGAATATAGGATAAAAATCATGGTGTAGTAAAATGTGTTGGTGATGGAGATCTATGTGACACTCGTAGATGGTTGAATATAAGGAGATGGTGAACTAATTACAAGAGGTCATTGCTTAAGATGTTCTTGAGTAACACTATTCCAATGCTCATAAGATGTAAGAACATGATGGGCTTTATCGTTAGTATTAGAATGTTGTGCAAAAAATGAAAGAAGGCCTTGATGCTTGAGATGTTTGATTATTCATGAAAAAGAGTGGCAAGCGTTATCATGATGTCCATTAATTTGATGATAATGGCAATATGGATGACCTCAGTATTTTGTTATCCGGTAAGGAGGATAGTAGTGAGTAGGTGGTAGAGTGATCAACTGATGACTAAGGAGTTGAATAAGAATGTCATGTGGCAGTAGTATTATGTTCAAATATGAGAGGCTCAGGAAATGACATGCTTTGAGGTTCAGTTAGATGGCATGTAGTGGACATAGATCACATATAAGATGTAGAATGAGCACAATCATGTGATTGAGAAGCATCCTTAAGTTGTTGAATTTCAGATCTAAGGGAGGTGATAGTGGATTCCATAGCCTGAAACTTATCTTGAGATAAAGTATGTAGAGTGTGGATTGAGTCTAATAGGGGTGTATTAGATGGATGATGACACGGGTCAGAGTTGTTTAGCTAAACATTTGAATATAGGACTTATTTGGTATGGTGGTGTATTTTCATCAATAAAGGGAGGAAATGGATAAGTAAAATCTTCTAAAAGATCATCATTATCACTATTGAAATCATATTGAATAGTGCGGGAGACCTGATAAGCAATGGTGTGTGGTTGGTCATCCAAATAACCATGAAGACACAAGTTATACATTTCCATGGTGTATTGTTCATCAGTAAAAGGAGGAAATGGACACCCGAGCATACCAAATAGTAAAATTAGGTGAATAACAGAGAAAGGAGCTATTGCAAATGTGCACAATACCAAATGGCATGGGAAAATATAGATCAATATGATCAGGATCAAGTGTGCCTCCAATATAATCTAACCAAGATTGGTGAGAGTAAGTGGAGAGGAAGTATGATAACACGCAAGGTGAACAACAAGATGGAAAAAACATGAAGTCCATATGTAGTAGTGAGAATAATAGACCCATGATACAAATGTGGGTTATATAAAGGAGAATGGAGGTCTTCAAATGTAAAACTAAGCTGAAGAGACCATCATGTGAACATACGGTGGCTTGGTAGAAGTATCAAGTGGTATATGCTCCCAATAAGAATTATTCATGAAGAATAGTGCAAGTAAATGGAGGGTGTACTAAAGGGGATGGTGTTAGTGAAGGTGTAGAGGATAGAGTGACATCTGTAGATTGGACATGCCTTTGATATGGAATAAACTAGTAGTAATAGTTAGCATAGGAGGGACTACATTTATCATACATATGACACCGTAAATGGTGATAAGTGAGGGGGGTCATCTATAAGTTGTGATGTTGAAGGGGTAGACCATGCGGGAGTAGACCCCATATAAAGTATCATAGCATTTGTGACATCAGGAGTTGGTGATGAAGTAGGAGGAACCATATCAACCATGAAAAAAGTAGTGTCAAAGTCATGTGGATATTTGGGAGGTTGTGGTTCAAGAGAAGAAGATGAAGAGGTAGGGACACATAGTGTATCAAGAGAATCAGCTATGTATAAATGTGGAGAATTAACGGGTGAATGCAAATGAAAATCATCTTGTGGTTAACAATGGTAGGAGGTGTAACTATGTGATCAAGTTGAGGATTTTGTGCCTCTTCAAGATACATGCTAAATAATAGGATTAATAGTACATATAAGAGACAATGACATCATCTAGAGATTTAGGATCTATATTAGAAGATGGAAGCTGAATAAGTGGACAAGGCTTATAGCCAAAAGGATCAACAAGAGTATCAACAAAGGCTTGGCCAAAGCTATCAAATTGTAGAATGATTAGAGAGTCAGAAGGATTATTTTGGTCCATAGTAAGATGTCGGGTTCACCAAAATGATTAACTAAAATTGATTAATAGGGGGTAGTTAATCTAATCTAGGAGGACATAAAACAAAAAAACATTATATATAATAATATAGAAATTACCAAATGATTAGACTAATAAAATAAAACCCTAATATGTAAGAAGAAGGTAAGGAAAGAACTTAGCTGATAAGAGGTGACTGTCACAGAGTGTTGTAGAGATAACTAGAGAAAATATAAGAAGGAATGACTATGCAGAGGTCCCAAAAGGCTAGATCTAGAAAATCTAAGTGGAATAGAGATCCTAGAATGGGACCTTTGGGGCACCCATGGGAACTTTGGTATGCAATATGGGTTTGGTCTACAAAAAAGCTATGGAATTGGTTCTCATAGGATTAGAAGGTGATCTCAAACCCTCGCTATGTGTGGCATTAAGTTTGTTGTCCCATGTCCTATGTTACTAATAATCCAAGCTGATGTAGAGACTGCAAGAAGAAAATAAGGAGTATCAAAACCTAAAAATAAACATATAGAATGAATGGGTTGATTGAAATTAGCTTCCAAAAAATGAGCTTACTAATTTGAGTTGCACTACATTTTGGACCCAAATGTAGTTTTTGGTGTGTGTGTGCATGTTTAACCCTAGGTGATCTTGTGCTAGTTGCACTTTGTGAAATTAAAAGGAATAACTAAATGTATAAAAATTAATAACATGTGTGCATGGAATATAACATAATCCTCCCCTATGAAGTGTGATGTAGACTCCTTGCTTGTGCCTTGATGATGGAGCTATGTGGATGCAAATGCAATAGATGAGATGTAACTCTAGATGAGTGATAGTAGTAGATGATGTTAGGTCCCTCATTATGGTCTCATAAATTTATATTTATAGGGTTCTCTTGATCTAATTTCATAATTAACCCCAACATGGCCAACTAGGAAAAAGATAAGGATGAAAAATGGCTAGAAAGAGCCCAAAAGTGGCGGGAAAGTAGAAAAATGATTGGTGTGCCCTAGGTGGGATTGAGACACCCATGGGTGCCCAAGACTACCTTGGGTGACCAAGTCAAGGCTTAAATGACAGGAAAGTTCCGAAATAGAATGGGCATGTAGATAAAAATGTGTGGGAATGACCAAATAAGTAAAATAAGATGGCCAAAGTATGAGACTCACATAAATAAATGTCTAAATTACATGATTTTGTGACTACACCTTTCATCTTCACTTTACATGTGATTTATCCTAAAAATGGACATTCATTAGCTTTCAATTCACCTTTTTTTCTCCTTTATGTGATCTGCACTCCAACTTGATTTTCCTATTTTTATCCCATAACTACAAAATTGGCTAATTTTTGAGTCGGATATTCCTTCGCACCCGCCACTTTAACTATACCTTCATGCTTGTGCACCTCAATCTTCTACATGCTTTCCATACTTATCCATGTTTTCATTTCAACAAATATATTGGTGACTTATTTGCTATGCCCTTAATTATATATCTTACATGGGATAGATATAGCCGACTTGTTGCTATCATAATTTAATATCATGTGTATCTCTTTTATATATGATCTATTATCATTGGTTAGTCGGCATTGTTGATGGCCATAGCATAGGAATAGTATAAATAGGGGTTATAGGTAGTGGATGATCATTATGTTGAGTATTTGAGTCTTATTATATGTTCTGGAGGTTGCCCCCTCGAAGTGGCCAAGCTATTATACTTTCATATTGAGAGAATTTATTTGCAATATTGTGTTATTTGGTGTTCTATTGCTGGTGATAATCATAATTAATCAAGTAATTTCATTACAAGTGGTATCAAAGCTTGATCTCGGCTAGGATGACGTCAAACCCTAATTTTGAAGGTTCGGCTATATCTCAAGATTGGTAGTGAATTTTTCTACAATTGTTTTTGTGGTGAGGTGAAATAAGTCAAGTAAGCTTCTCTCCAAATTTCAATAAGTTTTGACTTGTTTTGCAAAAGTTATTACGGTTCTATATTTATTCATAATTTGGCTCCCTAGGGCGTAATTTTTGGAAATTTTTCAAATTTCTTATATTTTTGAAACCCCTCAAAAAAATAGCTAGGGTTTTTGTTTTATAAATTCCTATATTTAGCCAAAAAAATTACGAAACCATAAACCCTAAAATTATGCCCTATTAAGTCTACCCCTAGGCCCACATCCTTCGTCATGGCTGATAGATCTACCTGAGGCCAAGGAAAAGGACAAGAAACTCCAAGAATGACCCAAAATAAGGAAGATATGGCTTCAGATTCTACTAGTTTGGGAGTATATGAGGTGGTCATCTAGCTTAGGAAAGGGTAAACAATATGGTAAGGATGACCTTAATGTTGAGCTTCATCAACCGAAAGGTAGCCTTGTAACACTCTGAACTGTTGTTACTTCCTCCTGAGCATTCAAGTGTTGATATATGATTTCTTCTGTAAAAGGATATGTTCCTTTGATTGTGAAGTCACGCTTGATATGGACTGTATCTTCTTTGCAATTGAAGATCTTTGACTAAGTCGGAATATGATTGGACTCTTTTATTTCTTTCATTTTGCACCTGAGTTTAATCTGATCTCGGAATGAATTGTGGATTTATCCATCTATAAGTAGACCTTGGATCAGTGGCATTGATCCAAGAGATGCTTTAAGTTTATTCGGGATGAACAAAAATTATAGACCTTACGCGAGGTTGCAAGTGCGAATGCGTTGAATAAGCTATTTGAGTCTAACTCAGGTTGATCGTGTTAAATGAATTGGTTCCCGATATCATAATATTAGGAAGGTCTTGATCGTGGGCCAGGTAATAAATTCAGATACATTTATTCAACTAGCCTATTGGTAGTGCTGGAGTGAATCCTTTTCGTGAATGTATGTCCGTAGGTTCTTATTCGAACATTTTAAATGTTAGACCTAAACTAGATTTATTAAGGTTAATAAGCTAAACCTAAACTATAACCTATGCGTTAGGTTAGTGCTAACCTAGGCCTAAGCTATAAACTAATCTTCTAAAGTTAGTGACCTAGCGCTAAGGAGGTTAGACTAGTATCATCTTAAATCCTAACCTATGCTTCTAACCTAACAAATGTTAGTGGAGGAAAGGGACCTATGAAGGGGTGCGAGTCATGGGTGGTAGTTTCTATGGCATTAAATGGGATGGATAAGTATGAAGGACGAGGATTTAGTGGAAGTTTCAAAGCGGCTAGTGAGGCCGATGTGGCGAGTCGCCAAAGTTAGAAATGGTCTTTGACTTGCATTTGTCCATCTCCAACTATGGCGGTCGGTGGCAATGGAGATTGAGTGGGAATTTTGGAGTTAATACAATTAATGAACTCGGTCTTGAGCTTGGATTTCTCGGGAAGACATGCAAAATGGAAAGCTGGTAGTTTGTTTGGTTTTCATGCGCTCGGTTTTCTCTGTTTGATCATTGGTTCTTCTTTTGATCTACTTGGTGTTGCATGGAAAATATGAGTGTAACTCACTCTTTTCTCTGTCAAGGAAAGTTTATAAGGCATGGAAATAACAAATTATTGTTGTTGAATCTAACGTGGAAAAAGAGGAGAAGGCTCGAGCTCTTTCAGTGGTCTTCTTCGGATTTTTAAGCGGCATTACCAGGCATGTTAGGCCCTAAATTTTAAAAATCTTTCTTTCTTCCAAATGATTTCATTAGAACAACTCTGTTCAGATGATTTTTGGGTTCGATTGGTTTTTATGGTAGCTTTGTGTGATTTAATTCTTGTATCTTCTTGCGCTCGATTTTTCAAGTGAACCCTTGATGGGTGTGTATTGTGTCGAATTGTTGCACTATCTTCTTGTGTGTTTTGCATTTCGGTTAGATTTTGTAGAAATTATTAGAAGGAAAATACATGAATTCGGTTCTGTGGGAGTCCATGAATTGTTTTCTTGTTTGATTCAGACTTCAGTCGATACCTTGCTATTTTCACTTGTTGAAAAGGATACTGTTGGAATTCTTGAATGTACATGATTTTTCGACTTCTGTATAAGTTATGTCGTGATTAATATATGTTATTGATGTTGTTGAACTTCTTGAAATGAAATTATGTCTTGGCTTCTGAAGAAGTACAGTCGTGAATACATTATGTTATTGAATTCCGTTGGAATCCTTGAGTAGATAGTATTTGACTTCTGAAGGAGTTTTAGATGGAGAATATTACTTGGGCTCGAATCCTTTTGAACTATTGAAGCGTATATTATGTTTTCCTCTTCTGAATAAGCTTAGAGTGAATATTGTTGTATTGGACTCAGTTGGAGTCCTTGTTATGAAACCAGTATTCTACTTCTGTTTAAGCTTGTTTGTGAATAATTATTATTATTGCTTTACTTTGTTGGAATCCTTAATATATATATATATATATATATCTTGTATTTCGGCTTCTGTAGAAGTTAGTCGTGAATGCCATACGTTTCTACTCCTGAAGGAGTTCAGTTGTGATTATGGTATGTTATTGTTTTGGTTGGAATTCTAGAATTTTATAGGTATCTTGTATCTTACTATACGTATAAGTTTATTTGTGAATACTATGCTTGTTGACTCAGTTGGAGATATGGAAATGTAACCGGTGATTCAAATTCTGTATAAGCTTGGTTGTGAATACCTATTGATATTGGATCTGTTTGAGTCCTTAACATATATCTTGTATCTAGACTTCTGTAGAAATTTAGTTGTGAAAACTACGGTGTTGAATTAGTGGAAAACCTTGAATGCTTTCATAGGAATTCGGCTACTCTTGACCTTGTCCATGCTATGTTTTCTTTTTTAAACTTGACTCTGTATGAGTCCTTGCTATATTCGCACTATCACGGCTTGGATGAAACTTTGTTGAAAATAATGAATTGATGATGACCTTTATGAAGACCTTGTTGAGGTTATTATTTACAGTAGCGTCTTCTAATTCACACCCATGTTGTATAAACGTGGAGATTTGTTTCAGTTGAATGAAGCTGTGTAGGTTTGTGTTGGATTCAGTGTGAATGTCACTAGGTATGCATATGGAAACGTCATTTGTTTTAATGCTATCTAGCCTCTTGTTTGACTGTGATAAAAAGGTTATTCTTTTGATTTCAGCCTTGGATTTTAGTCCTTCTTTGTGTTATAGGGATTATATTGAGTTGTATGTTCTTTGAGTGTTTCGACTCGGTGGGATTGCTCATGTGTTTGTGCATGATTACGTCTTGTTATCATGACTATCTAGTCGTATGCTTGGTGAAGTAAAGAGCTATTAATTGTACCTTGATAAGCGATGGCGTTGGATATTTTCTCATTTGTTGATTAGTATGGAAGGTTATGTGGAGTCTATTTGATGGATTATTCATCACTGCCTTGTCACGAGAGCTACTATGGTGTTCAGTAAGTTACAGGCCATTTCTATTTGTGTATTTTGATGAACTGTAGATCTTCTTGTGGTCTCGACTAGCTTAGTCGCAGGTGTATAATGTGATTGCATTACTCTTAAGTGGGACAGTACAGTCATGAGCATGTTGGGAAGGAACATCTAAATGTCTCAATTTCTTTCTCTTCTGTTGTAAAGTATATGTTGATATATTTTTATCTAACTGTTGGAATTGTTTTAACATACTGATGGATTCATGAATTATTATGATATTCATTTTATTATGTTGAATGTAATGGTCCGTCTGATGTTTGCTATCCTTGGGATTCAGATGGATAGTTGTTTTGGATACATTTGTTCTCCTTGGTCACTTACATTTATGAAGAAATATCTGAAAAGTATCTAGGAGTATTTAGTAACTATAATATGAGTTACGCGTTTATAGTCATGTTTGAATTCCAAAAGAGCATAGTCCGAATATGTTTACATGTTTGGTGAAATGATTTCATTTAAACAAAGGTTGTTTAATGAAAACAATTGGTGGATTGCGATTGTTTTATGAATTAGTGCTTATCATGCTCGGTTCATCGAAATGACCCGTGTTGACAATTTTTGCGAGATGGTTTACGTAAGTGGTAAAAACATGCAGATCGATAGGATGTTGATTGTTTAATTTGGTTTTATGATGAATTACTGAGCATGATTCTCTGAATGTACTACTTGAAGAAAGATGTTCTTTTACGTTGAGTATTGTATCAAGTATCTTTGAATGCATAAAATGTATTTCATTAGCTTGAAAGAAATGAAAAGAGATATTTGTTACTTATGTGTTGTATTTGTATCTTGATGGTGTGACCTTCTTTGGTTCGAATGATCTTGAGAGCATTATTATTATTGTATAATTTGGAGACTTTTGTGATTATCTAAGTATACTTGCAAGATTATGTAACTGAATACTTATGATTGTTAGTAGTTCTAGTATGTTCTATCTAAAGCTAAATTGGAATTTAGATCACTGTCTTTCTGGAAGCTAGGGTTAAAATAAACCTGAGCAGGAAGCTAAACGAGCTGAATAAATTATTACTTCCTAGTCTTGATCTAAATCAAGACAACGTTTAATTGGATTCTTAATCACTATATCTCGATACTAATAAGTAAGATATAAATTCAGTTATGAGAACTGATATAAACCTAAAAAGGGTTTGGTTAGCAATCTCATGTGAAGGTTGATGGTTATTGTCCAATTTTGTTGATTTAGAATTATGTATATTCTATGAACACCTTGAAGGGACCGCTAGTCTTAATAACTTCTCTTGTGTAAAGGGTTTTACTAAGAAAGGTAATTCTAAGGTGAGGAACCCAGGGATTGGGAAAGACTAACCTTAAGGGAGCGTCTTTTAGTATAATTTTAACTCAACGTGTGTAACACTTATCAATAAGTAGATCTTTTTGAGGTGGATTTAAAGGTTGACGGCACAAGTCAACTGTAGGGTTGTACCTTCGAGAAGATTAGGATCTTCTCGAAGATACAACAATGCAGGTGACTTATGACAACACCCTTTGCATTGATCGTTAAGATTTACACCTTAAACTCGAACAAGTTACTCGGGACTGATTAGGAATGTGGTCACATTATAAGGCTGCCCTAGGATACTCGTGGTATCTTGACACCTTTGGATTAACTAGGGTTGACCCAAGTATGTCGGCGTATCCCTAGTCCTTGGGAGCATCCCTATAACATTGTCATCTTACTAATCCGTTCTGAGTGAATAACTTGGGAGAGAGAGTCGGACAGGTAAGTCGGTATAAGACATTCTACATAACACAGAATGGGGTGAAGGATGTATTCAGATTGACGAGTATGCCGTCAAGGAATATGAGACATAAGCGGTATGTTTCAAATCTTTGGCCAAAGTATCGCAAGCTATTGATTGCGTTGTCCTAAGTCACCTAGTCTAAGGGATGAGATCTTTGATGAATAATGGTAACAATTATTCGAGATAGGTTCCTTGGACAGAGCATTATAAATCCTAGATTAGGGAAGAGAACCGCAAGAGTATTGTGTTAAAATAAAAACACCAACTCTTTGATACTCATGAATAGATCGGTAGATTACCGAGTCATGGAATGAATAGATCGGAAGTACTACGAGTCATTACACTACATATGGTTATCGATATAAGAATGGTTGTTTTTATTTGTGAGTTCTAAATTATGTATTTAGAACCAGAAGCATTTGTCAAAAAAAAATTTACTTGTTCTAATGTATAAAAATGAGGATGTTACAAGCCTTAGGAGTGAGATTCGAAGTATTTTCATGTAAATGCGGCAGAGTTTTTGAATGCTATTTCTAATACAACTTCCAATGCTAGTCATATGGGTTCTACTAGAAATGGTCACACAGATCCAAATCACTCAAATCAAGGAGGATCCTTTAATCATTCAAGTGGATCTTCTCACCAATGGAGGGAATGATTCCAAAAGTTAAAATGCGTAAATTTGATGGAAAGGATCCACTCAATTGGATTACCCAAATGGAAAATTTCTTTGATCTCCATCAGATCCCAGGAGGACAAAAGGTAACTGTGGCATCCTTATACCTAGAACCTAATCAATTTGTTTGGTATTGTTGGTTATGTGCTCAAAGGCAAAAGAATGGCCTAAATGTCACCTAGACAGTGTTCACTAAAGATCTTCAATTACACTATAGTTCTAGTGTTTCTAAGAATTACTTCAGCCAATTAGCAAAGTTACACCAAAATGGTTCAATTAAGGAGTATGTCCATCAATTCCAAAATTTGTCCTTGCGTGTGGAGGATATTACAGAAGAGTATTTGAATGACCTATTTCTTGGGGGTCTTAAGGACCACATTGAGCATGAGGTATGCATGTTTAACCCACTCAAGGTTGCTAATTCTATTATCATGGCACGTTGAGTAGAGGAAAAATTTCTTTCTAGTAGAAGGCAGACCTTTTCTAGCATAAAATATTGTAACACCTTGTCTCCTTCTTACCCTCGGCCAATTGATTGACACCTCAACAAATTGAAGAAAAAAGAGCCAAAGGGTTATGCTTTAACTATGATAGCAAATATGGACCAAATCATAAATGTTCTGAGAAAAAATTGTTCTACATTGAAGGATCTGGTGATGAGGAAGAATATGAGGCAACATCAACAGAGGAAGTGGAAAAATTAGAGGAAGAATCTGGAGATCCTCAGCCCACTATTTCATGCCATGCTCTATCAGGTATTAGTACTCCATAAACCCTTCAAGTTGTGGGTTATCTTAAGAAGTAGAAGGTAATCAGTCTTGATTGATTCAGGGAGCACACATAATTTCATCAATCATAAGTTGGCAACAAGACTAAATTGTTTCATCTACCCAACACCTAAATTTCAAGTAATGATTGCAGATGGTGGCACAGTCCAATGTTTAGGTAAATGCCATAAAGTCAAAATCATGATGGGTGATTACACATTAGAATCTACGATGTTTGCTATTCCCATGGGTGGAGCTGATATTGTCTTAGGTGTTCAGTGGCTCACTACCTTGGGCACCATAGAGATAAATTTCTAGGAATTGTTCATGCGCTTTCATTTTGAGGGTAAAAATTTGAACTTCAAGGTCTACAAGCTAAATATCCTCTAGTGGTGAGTTCTCACCAAATGCAGAAGATTCTTAAAAATGGTTCTGAAGGTTTTGTAGCATGATTATTCTCTATAGAAGTCCAACCGCAAATGAAGGTATTGCATCTTGATCTTCAAAAGGTTATTAATCAACATGTAGTTGTCTTCAAGGAACCAAGAGGATTGCCACCTGAAAGAGAGCATGATCATGTTATTTAGTTGATTCTAGGAAGCCAACCCCCAACATCAGGCCTTATAGATATCCATATGTGCAAAAGAGTGAGATTGAGAAGATGGTGGAGGAAATGTTGGAAATGGGTATTATTCATCATAGTCAAAGTGCCTATTCTGCTCCCATGGTGATGGTGCATTGCAAGGATGGAAGATGGTGCATGTGTCTAGATTATAGAGAGCTTAACAAGTTCACTATCAAAGATAAGTTTCCTATTCCCATCATTGATGATTTATTAGATGAGTTGCATGGTGCCATTTATTTTACAAAACTAGATCTGCGTTCTGGGTATCACCAAATTAGAGTCAAGCAAGAAGATATTCATAAGACAGACTTTCAAAACTCATCAAGGCCATTATGAATTCCTATTGATGTCATTTGGCCTTACCATGCTCCCTCCACATTCCAAATCTTGATGAATTTAGTATTTAGACCATTCCTAAGAAATTTTGTCTTAGTATTTTTGATGATATACTCATCTACAACAAATCATGCGAGAAACACTTACATTACGTCAATATTGTCTTAGAAGTCTTAGAGAAACATCAAATTTATGTCAAGCCTTCAAAGTGTTATTTTTGGGTACAGGAAGTGGAATAATTGGGCCATATTTTTTTCTCATGAAGGTGTTAAGGTGGACCCTCACAAGATCCGAGACCATGGTGGAATGGGAAACCCCGGGAAGCCTCAAACAATTATGAGGTTTCTTAGGTCTCACAAGGTATTATCATAGATTTGTCAAAAACTATGGCAGTATAACAGTACCACTCACAAAATTATTGGACTCCTTTCAGTGGAATGAGGAAGCATTTAGGGCATTTGAAAAATTAAAGGTAGCTATGTGCACCACTCTAGTATTGGCAACCCTAGATTTCTCCAAAACTTTCGTAGTTGAGTGTGATGCTTCATGAAATGGAATCGGAGCAGTACTAATGCAAGAAGGACACCCCATTTCTTTTGAGAGCCGAAACTAAAAGGAAATAATTTTTTAAAACCCACATATGAAAAGGAAATGATGGCAATACTACATGTAGTCAAACAATGGAGACCATACTTGATGGGTAGACATTTTAAGGTAAAAATTGATCATGATAGTTTGAAATATTTCTTAGAACAACGTCTATCTTTAGAAGAACAACAAAAATGGGTCACTAAGATGTTGGGATATGACTTTGAGATTGTTTATAAGAAAGGAAAGGAAAATTTTGTCGTTGATTCTCTGGTCAGGAGGGATGAGTCCGTCAAAGCATTGTTATGTGCCATCTCTATACTACATGCAGATTGGGTAGATCAAGCACAAGAAGAATGGAAGAAAGATGCAACCACACATACTCTCATTCAAAATATTTAGGCAGATCTGTCCATATCAGATCAATCTATATGGAAGGGGATACATTGTAGTACAAATGTCGAGTTATATCTATGTAAGAACTCTACACTTAAACACCATGTTCTCGTCGAACTACATTCTTCTCCAATAGGTGGCCATCCTGGGGTCCTGAAAACATATCATAGAGTTAAGAAGGATTTATTTTAGGAGGGGTTGAAAGGAGATGTTCAAAAATTTGTGGCAGAATGTTTGGTTTGCCAAAAAAATAAGGGCAAGACCATTAAGACACCTGGTCTTCTCCAACCTCTGTCTATTCCTAGTGAGAGATGGGAAGAGGTATCAATGGATTTCATCACAGGATTACCTAAATCAGAAGGGAAAAGTGTCATCATGGTCATGGTAGACAGACTTACCAAATATGCTCATTTTTGTGCCATGGCTCATCCTTTCACAGCTAGTACCATTGCCATCTCTTTTATGGATATAGTTCAAAAGCTCCATGGCACACCAAAAATTATAGTAAGTGATCATGATCCAATATTTACAAGTAACTTTTGGACTGATCTATTCTCTTGTCTAGGTACCCAACTAGCCCAGAGTTCCTCTTATCATCCCCAATCAGATGGGAAAACTAAGGTGGTAAATAAATGTTTAGAGGGATATCTTTGATGTTTTACTTCAGATAAACAAGAATGTTGGGTGCAATGGTTGCCACTGGCAGAATGGTGGTACAATACTTCATTTCATACCTCCTCCAAAATGTCTCCATTTATGGCACTTTACGGGTACCATCCTCCATCACTCATATCTATCTTGAAGGTCAAACCAAAGGTGAGAGCAGTTGAATATCACATTCAGCATCAACATGATTTACTCTCTAGTATTAGAAAAATTGGCACGGGCACAAAACCGTATGAAGCAACAGGCTAATCAATATAGGAGTGAGTGACAATTTGAAGAGGGAGACTTTTTTTTTGTAAGG
Organism: Taxus wallichiana var. yunnanensis; assembly: GCA_018340775.1. Classification (NCBI taxonomy): domain Eukaryota; kingdom Viridiplantae; phylum Streptophyta; class Pinopsida; order Cupressales; family Taxaceae; genus Taxus; species Taxus wallichiana. Next base: position 398,654,308 of record CM031235.1, read on the forward strand.
TTACAGCCATATAAGAAATTATCCTTGAAACAACAACAAAAGGATAATAATCTTGCTTCTAAATACTATGGTCCTTACCAAGTTTTGCAGAAAATTAGTAGTGTGGCATATAAGCTAGAGCTCCCTCCAGGAAGTAGAATACATCCAGTCTTCCATGTTTCTTGCTTAAAGAAATTTATTAGACAACACATTTCCACCCAATCAATGCTTCTGGAACTAGACAAGGAGGGAAGGATCATATTGGAACCTGAAGGCATTCTTCAGACACGCACCAAAAAGACTGAGGACCGAGTCATTACCCGTGCACTGATCAAGTGGAAGAATATGAATATTGAGGATGCATCATATGAAGATGAAGCATTCATGCATCATCATCTAGGGCTTCCCAACATTGGGGACAATTTTGCTTTGAAGGGGAGGGGCATGTTACGCCCTTAATTATATATCTTACATGGGATGTATATAGCCGACTTGTTGTTATCATAACTTAATATCATGATGTATCTCTTTTATATATGATCTATTATCATTGGTTGATCAGCCTTGTTGATGGCCATAACATAGGAATAGTATAAATAGGGGTTATAGGTTGTGGATGATCATTATTTTGAATATTTTAGTCTTATTATATGTTTTGGGGTTGGCCCTCGAAGTGACCAAGCTTATTATACGTTCATATTGAGAGAATTTATCTTCAATATTGTGTTATTTGGTGTTCTATTGCTGGTGATAATCATAATTAATCAAGTAATTTTATTACATTATTTGGAATGCAATATGATCCAAGTCATGACTTACTTTATCTAGTAAACTTGGAGCAACCAAAGGTCCTAATTATTTTCCTCCCATTAAATACGAGGACCAAATCAAATAGATCTCTAAGGAAGTGGAGTTTATATATTGATCCCAACACCCATTTAATATGAGGTATTTTTTCACTAAGGCACCACCCATTTTATAAAGAAGGGGATCTTGACATTAATTATAAAGGGATTTTACATTTATACATCAAATCTAGATCCTCAATCATTTAATTATGCAACCACTAATGGGTGGTGTTATTTCTCAATCTGATCTCACCCTCTATCCAATTTATGCCTTTGAAAAATTCTCTCTGACTAATTTTCCCATGTTTCAAAATGTATGTTCAAAGATGTGATCATGTTGGGTGTAAATAAAAATCTTGTTTTTAGGGTGTGAATCCTCTTTTCAGTCGAGGAATGTAATAGTCATGTTTCCCCTAAAAATCCATGTGAAAAATCAATCATGGATTGGGTTTAATCTTGAAAATATTCCTTGTATATTATCCTTTAGACCTTTGTTACAAATTTCATATTTTTCTCCACCACCCAAAGATATGTGTACACTTCCATTAGTTATGTTGTAATGGGATCAATTTACAAAATTTTACTATCTTACTATAGACACTAAAATTAGGTCACACTCCCCTTCGTCCCTTGACATATAAGTCCCCCTTTATTACATTTATCTAGCCATGACCCCCTTCACCCCACTAATATTAATTTAATTAAATTAATGTTTTATCCTCACTATATTTATTATTTAAATATCTTATTTAAATAATATCTACACATATAGTTCACGTGGACACCTCACCAAGCTAACTTAACCTAAGACTGTTCTTAGCAAGTTACCATAACTAACTAAGACTTACCCAAACCCTTAAAATCAATGCCTACATTCCCTCTAACCACATTCCCACATGCTCACAAGAGGCTCGAGTCTAATCCGTAGGATTATGACATGAGATACGAGAAAATCGGGAGGATCTCCTAAGTTTAATAAACCTAGGAAATCCCACCTTGACCGACGCGCGTCGGTTACCCTAACCATCACCAGTAAAGCCAGGACCCTTTATCGATTACCCATTTTAACCCAAAAAAAATATTATTCTCAAGGTTGGAACTTGGAAGAGAGAAATTTGATGAGCAAGAAGAAATCTCATAGAGATAACACATCTTCGAGGAGCCAATTCCAATAAGAACTCACATCAAGGCGGGAGATTGAGCATCTTCTCCTGCACAACCATCCAGCCACGTTCTTACCTATCTAAACAAAGAGGAGTGTGAATACAAAGCACATGCGAAGCTTTTTATCATTTGGTGATCACTTGTAGCCTTCAAACCCATCATCAACACCAACATCCTTCACACACGGACCTTGGGAATGAAATCCAAGTAAGTACAACATAATACTTTCTGGTTATTTCATTTCACCATTATTTTATCATCCATTGTTTATCTTGCTCTCTATTGATCTTCTCCAAGATTTTCACCTCCATAAACTGATTAAAACCTTGCAAAAACCTATTCCATTCACCCAATACCTTGTCCCAACCAACCAAATCCTTTGTGTAATCAAAAGGAAACCAAAAACCCATTCTCGTGACATTTCCAAATCTCACAAGAATAAGTGCCAATTAAAACTAACCATGGTCGGTCACCCCGACAGACGCCGGTCTCTGTGTTTGCTTACATAGTCTTAAATAGAGACCTACTCACCTAATTTTACCTCACCCTCACTCACCTGTGACCTACCCAAGACCTTTATCAGACCTGCAAAGACCCAGAACCTATCCCTCGACCTTGGATTCTATTCTAGCTTAGCCTGTTAGATTAGATCTATTTCTTATTGTGTTTTTAAGTGAGATACCTAAATCATTTTGAAATAACAATAGGATTTACCTTGTCTTCATCATTAACTTGTTTTAAAAATTTGGTGAAATCCATCTAGGAAGTATCATACTTCCCGGATCTAGCTCATGTTAGGCAGTTCACTGCCCATATTGTTTAATTCTTTCTAGTGGTCTTGCTTTCATTATAGGTAGTTCATCCTAGCCAAAAGGAAACTCTCATGGTCAGTTGTGGATTTGGAAGTCATACGCACACAACAACCCATCAACCGATATTTTAATAGGTATTCCTCCTACGCCCGTTACCCTATCTGTTTCATCAATAATTCAAAGAAACAATCTAAGAAAAAGGTGAAACATTTTGGCACGCCAGTGGGACCCATCCAGGGTTCCTTACATTTCATTCATTCCTAGGAAAAACTTGTGTGTTTGTTTCCCTTCTAAAAGCATACACACTAATTTTCTTCCTTGGTAATCCACTTCTTCTTTCTATTTTCTCTAAAGGAAACTTTTCTTTTGGTGTATTTAAAAAGAATCATTTCTTCATGTTTTCTACATTGTAGTGAAAGAGCATCCATGTTACTCCTCATCTTATTGTGTCATCAAATTTCACATTTTGGATTTGGGTTTAAAAACAATCACATTTCATTCTGCTTTATTGCATTATCTCACATTAAATGAGGGCAACCTATATGTTGGAGGTCATGACCAGCTGATGATTGAAAAACGAATCATAGAAAAGAACTTCTATCCTTTTCTCTTTCTTTGAGTCTTACCAAAGCACACAAAAATTCAAAATACATACATTCTTAAACAACATCTTACCTGGAAGAAGCTGTAGGTGATCACACGATCATGGCACAATGGGCACCCAACTTGCTGCTCTATCGAGTCATACTTTGAGCGAAGCCCGCCCCACCATAACATACCGAAACCTCACCCTTTAAATATCCTTCTTTGTAGGAAGCCATCCTCACCAAATACTCTATTTAACTATTCATGTGTCGGTACCTAAATAGCATAAGCTAAACAAACATAATAGAAAAGGGCACTCTTAGGATCACAATTTCTTAGTGTTTCGCTTGGCTTGCGTTTTGAGGTAAAAGATCACGTTCATCACTTTTTTGTTTATCCTTGCATGCTCCTCATCATAGCTGGTGTATTCCGGCTTCACACGAGTATGCATGAGCCATATCACCATCATTCCCAAATTTCGGGTCTGATTCCACATCAAATTTTAATTCACAACCACTTTTTCTCATCATTGTTTCAATTTCACAGTAACCGTCATCGGTTACCTCTGACCGCCATCGGTTAAACCCAACCGACGTTGGTTCTAGGTCCTTTTGCTAACCTACTCAAAAGGACAGTTTCACTTCACTTTTTCCACTTTCCACAGTCTCTGTCACTATCATTTTTCCCATTGACATTTTACACATCCCCAAATTTGGCATACTTGTCATATTTTGCCTTTTGCCTCATTGTTTACTCACTGTCTATTTTCTACAAGTGACCAGGCGTGATTACCCCACGACCGAAGTTATTTTTCCCTAAGCGGCATCGCTACCCTATTTCACATTCCACCCACCATTTTTTACTTCATCCATTTTTATTTATCGCGATTCACCTATTCTTGCTATTCCCTATATCATTCAGTGGAAGCGACCCTACACGATCAATCTTTGGTTCACATGGTGTTGACTGCAGAGACAAGCGAATGCTCTCATGTTCCACTCCGATTTGCCAACCACTCCCAAATTTTCCTTCACCACCTTTTATTTTATCACTATCCATGGATCTTATCCATCCTACTAATATCACTATCGGAGATGAGGAGTTTGCATGACTCCTTGACCAGAACCCTGCTACCTTGTAGTTTTACCTCTCCCACTCATCCACTCAAGACGCCTCGGGTCAATTGATATATGGCATGCTGTATCTATCCCCTCAACTCTCACACCCACTTCCACATCAACCCCATCTGGCTCCATGCTACCCACATTCACCTTACCCCTAGTTGTTTCACAGTTAGGTTCTATACCTGATGACTATTGTGTCTATCATCTATGGCACCCATTACATCCACCATACCCTCAAAGATTACCTCAAACACAACCTCATCCACCACTCATGTCTCACACATACCTGTAGCTATGTTCCCACCTCTAGTGTCGGTGACCCCTACCCCATTTCAAAACATAGTTCTTTCCATTCCATAATCATTAGCCCCTATTGCCACTAGGGTTACCACAACCCTTTGACCCCCATATACATACTACCAAAAGCTGCCTGTTTCATCTATTATTCATTCAGGTATGTACCCCCTATTTCACTACCTTCTTCTCCACCACCTTACATGGTAATCCCATACACTGGAATGCCACCCCATTATATGCCCAAAACCAACCTCCTCACGCTATAGGAGGCATCCAATCATCACAACCCACCAATGACCTAATTAAAATGATGTTGGACAAGATGCAGACATTGGAGGCATCGGTTTCCAGCTCCTGTAACACTCTCACCTACGACGAGATTTGCAACGAGCCTATTCACCCATCCATTCCTATCCGTTCATACCTTGTGCATTAGGAAATGCCTAAATTCAACCACTTCAATAGTAAGGAAGACCCACAATAGCATTTGCACTCATTCAAACATGGGTGTTATCTAATTTCTCATGATGATGCCTTTCTTTTGAGAACTTTTCCCATGTCCCTCACTTGGACCTGCATTAGATTGGTATAGTGGATTACCCAAACACTCTATATTCTCATTCAATTAGGTAGCCCAAGCCTTCTTGGATCATTTCTCTATCAATATTGTCAAGAAGGTTATCATGGCCAATCTATATTCCACATGTCAAGTATGAGGACAAATCTATCATGATTTTGTCACTCATTGGCGTAAGCTTGATCAATAAACTTACCTTCTAACTACCACACTAAACTCATTGATATCTTCACACGAGCTTGCACTAGACATATCTCCCGACCTTGCAGGTCTAAACCTTCCGAACATTCAATGAGGCATTCACTATGGCATGAAAGTTAGAGATTCGGGCCATCGAAGAGAAGAAAATCCAATTACGAAATAAGAATTTAGCATTCAAGTCAAATGAAACCTCTTCTTCTTCCAAACCACAAACCAATTATTCCAAAACTAAGGGCACTGCTAACACAGTGGTACTCAAGGCTAGCCCATCTCATCCATCAAATCAAGCTACACCCTCATCTAATCTATCACCTGTCCAGGCTTTTTGATTCAGAAAAGAGCAGCGAAAATATACCCCAATTAGGGAACCTTACTCTTATGTCTTAGAAAATATTATCAAAGCTGGTGCCATCACACTTCCACCCATAAAACCACACACTAGTTTTGATCTGCTGCCCCATGCCCGCATGGTATAAGGAACATGATTTCTATAACTATCACTGAGTAAAGGTTTATAGTGACGGAAACTACATCACTTTCAAGAATATTATCCAAGAAATGCTTGAGAAAGGTGAGTTAAGCTGTGGATAATCCCAATGCCACCCCTAACCAAAATCTACAAATCTTTAAAAAACCATTTCACAATCATGTCCCTTTATCCAATCAAACCGATGAGGCCTCCACTCATGATACCCATACACGTGAGGTTCACGCAATCTTTAACAAGGTATATGTCACCTCTCAATTTCCTCACATCCCTTCCATAGAGGAAATCCTATCCCAAAATCCTCCTTCCACATTGGAACCAACCTCCATTGTTCCTTCACCAATAGAAGAACACCTTTCATCTCCTACATCACCTATGGAGGAGTCTTCTGCTAACATTGAGACCATCTCACCCCTAACTTCTCCACTTAGAGAACCTTTACCTACCGTACCTCCTCAACCCATAGAGGAGCTCCCATTACCTCCTCCACCCGTAGAGGAGCACCCATTACCTCCTCCACCCATAAAGGAGCACCCATTACCTCCTCCACCCACAGAGGAGCACCTATCTGTTCCTCCACTTATAGAGGAACTCCCATCATCTCTTCCACCCATCATATACCCAATGGAGATGCCTTTGCCTCTTGGTGAGCATTCTCCATCAGTTACCCAACATCCAAGACGACGTTCAGCTCTCTTACCCACGGAAGCTGAAGCTAGCTGATTTCCCATCTCTAAGATGCATTTTATTGGATTTTCCATTAGGTCCTCACCAAATCCACCCAAATATGTGCCATTCTCACATTTGGCTGATCACTTGGATTATGTGGATAGGGCTTTATTATGGGGGTGCCTCTTACTCCTTGTCTCAACACAGATGCAGATATCCCTCAATGACACCTCCACTATCTACCCAAACACATGTCCACCCATTAACCCAACGATAACCACTAATGTTGTAACCCCTTCCACGATACCTTTTAGCACTCACACCACACCCTTACCCGTAGCTTTGACCTATATCTACACCTAAACCCATACCCACAAAATTTACCTCCACCAAACCTATTACCGCTTTAGGGGTCACCCCAATCACTAGCCTTACTCATCCACCTATTAAACTGGATTTAGCTACATCCTCCAACGTTAAAACCACACCTATTCTGACACCCAAACTAAATAAACAAACTCATCGACCTCATACCCCAACCGCACCAATCACACCCGCACTTGTCCCATCCACCTTCAGACCTCAGCTTCCCAACATGGTCAAGCACCATTCACCCATCCATAAACCAATAACACAACAACCCATTCCTTCCTCACATACCTCTAACCTATCCAAGCACAAAAAATGACTCATACCCTCACTGTAGTCTCTTTACCACCAATACCCGTGATAGCTTCAGCCATTGCTTCACTACCCACTACACTTCAGTCATTGTCCCTTACACCCCAAACATGACCCGTTTCATCTAACTTCATAGTACCCCCATTATCCCCATGGGTAACTCACCCTCTTCCTCCATCTACTTTTCCTTCTAGACCTCGTACACCCACATCACCTTTACCCAAGAAGATGCAACCCAAAAACAAAACCCCACTACCCCACAACAAGGTAGTCAAAACAACCCCACACCCTCCTACCCATCCATCTACTATACCCCTACCCAAACAAACCCGACTGATACCTCAAACCACACCGGTACCTAAACCCATCACTCGACCTATTCCTACTCTTCCAAAAACAATTCCCCGATAACCAACCACACCTACACCCAAACCCACGTTCACTTCCCATTGTGATCCACTAGCAGGGTCCTATGCCAAAATTTTAACCAACCTCCTCGAGACTTATGTTATCACATTACCACCACTCTGACCTTATGACCCCCTCAAACCCAAGCCAAAGGGGTTTGATGATACCAAAATTTTCGCATACCATCGTGTGCCAGGGCATGATGTGGAGAACTACAAGGCCTTGAAAACCATCCTTATCCAATTGTGTCCACCTAAAACCAACTTTCATGACAATGACCTTGATGAGGGTCCTACTTCATCTACACCCATTACCACACTACCCCCTTAACATGCAACCACAACCTCCACCCTCACATCTCCTAGAACCACGCACAAAATTTGAAATTAACATGGTTCGCATCGGAGAATTTGCCATGCCACCACCAAAATGTCGTTGCGCCAAACTAACCTCACAGGATTTTCTCCTCTAGTATGTTTTTTTCCCTTGATGTCGTTATAGCACTTACCCTACACCTTCGCCATTTGACAACTTCCATCAAATCAATATGGTACACATCACTACGTGTGCCCAAAAGGGTAAAGAAAAGTAGTTGACCCACCAACCAATCCTATACCCAACATACCATCTTTACCCATACCTAAGATAACTATCTCGCAACCCCACATACCCCATTTCTAATGGCATCACACATCGCACCATGCTCAAACAACTACACCAATCTCCCCTCAAAATTTCCTTATATGACCTCATCCAAACCTCAGAATCCCATCGTCAAGCCCTCATGGAGGTTCTTCAATCTATTGAGGTTTTACCCAATGACCCTACACCCATAACCTCCATTATCACACCCCATCATGTAGCCTCTCTCACCAAATTACCACCTTCATCTTCACCTCACCTTGTTCACCAATTGGCCTCCCTTAGCTTCTCAGGGGAAGAGATCACGCCATACCAAAATGATGACCCGGACCCAACCCTTTTCATTTCTGTCCACATTGATGACATACAGGTACGCCATGTGATGATTGATGGAGGTGCTAGCATTAACATCATTTCATTTCATGCATTTTCTCAAATGCGCATACTTGATAATTGCATGCACAAACATCCGGTCATTTTGCATTCATTCAACGATGCTATCACATCCACACTAGGCATTGTCATCCCGCACGTTTGTATGGGCACCGCACTATTCGTAATTGTTTTATGTTTTGGAAGGAGAATTCCAATATAACTTGTTGTTTGGTAGAACCTGGATCCGTGTCATGGGTTGTGTTCCTTCCACTTTGCATCATTGTGTAAAGTTTGAACACGAAGGACACAGTTATACCATTCTAGCTGACCCATCACCTTTTAAAACATGCAACATGCTTTACCGACCTAATGATGTTCTCATACCTATCAAGTCGTCTACTTCTACAGCCAATACCACTTCACCTACACCCCCACCTACTAGTATAGCCGTTGCTTTCACCACACATACCTCCTCTATTCCTAACACTACTATAACCTCCACAACCGACCCATTAGCTTCCCGATCCGTTAAGTCCACCTCCATATTGATCTAAGACATATCATCCATACCACTACCCACATACCAACCGGTGATCCCTTGGAAGGTGTTTTTAACACCTCACTCTGGGGGAGTACCACCTATATAGTGTCAACACATTCCTTACTCTACATGAGTATGGAATCCTTCACTAACACCCTCGCTATGATCACCATATAGGAGAATACATCATTTATGGTCCTCCTCATCTTAAATCTTGGTCTAACCTATGGGGGACTTGATACTACCACTTACACACCGAACCACCATCACAACCCCGCCCATTTTCCATGACTTCCAATCACTTACCAATCATCGTTTCACCCACACCTTCCTGTCATCGCTTTGCATGGAAGGGTTTTGGTTTTGGATTTTACAATCAAGGCCGTCATACCATCATTCCATGTACCACCTATAAACATAATGATCGGAGTGGTATCATCTTCCTTGAACCTCCTACCAAATAGGCCCGCATTGAACTCATTGTAGACCCTAGCCCTTTTCCAACTTCATCACCACCTTCACCGATGGAGTCGATGGATCTGAATCTATCCCTCCTAAAATTTTTTTCATAAACACAATTTCCTTGGGGCCTTTAGCTTATCAACGCAAAGGTGAGGCCCCTTCCACTCTCCCATTTCTATATCCTAAAATGATCAATAATGACACACCTATAACTAACGTCTTTCAATGTCATGATGATGAATCCATACTCACCTACCTTGGTGCAGAAGAATCATATATTCATCGGTCGCTACCTTCTGAGACACAAACCATGTTGAATGAATTGACTATAGAGATCAACATTCATCCTCAAGATGACCCGCACATCCTAAATATCGGACAATATTTAGATCTTTGCTAAACAAGAAGCCATCACTTCTTTTCTCCGAGATCATAACCATGCTTTCACTTGGTCTTACATAGACATGCCTAGTTTTCACCCCACCATAGTGGTCCACAATATTGTATCCATTCCCAATGCTAAACCTATCAAAAAAAGTTGAGGAAAATGCACCCTCACATTGCTCTTCTCGTCAAAGAAGAACTCTAGTGCCTTCTCTCCATTTCCTTCATCTTACCCATTGATTATCCTCATTGGATTTCTAACATTGTCCCTATTACTAAAGTAACAGAGGGACTTCACATTTTCATAGACTTCTGAGACCTCAACCTCGCCTACCTAAAAGATGACTTTCCCTTGCCGGTATTGATCAACTGGTTGACCTTACCACTAGTCACGAGATGCTCTCACTCATGGATGGTTTCTCGGGTTATAACCAAATTTTTCTTACCCCAGAAGATCAGCACAAGACCACATTCATTACCCCTTGGGGAACCTTTTGCTATCGAGTCATGCCTTTTGGCCTTAAAAACACTGGTGCTACATATCAATGTGTTATGACTTACATCTTCCATGATATCATGCATCGCATATTGGAAGATTACATGGATGATCTCTTGGCCAAATATAAATGTCGTGTCGAGAACCTCGCCATCCTCAAAACCATCTTTGACTACCTCATTAAATATTACATCTACCTTCAACCTAAAAAGTGTGTCTTCACGGTTCTCTCAGGAAAACTCCTGGGATTTATTGTTTCCCTCTATGGTATAGAAGTTGACCCTACTAAAGTCAAGGCCATTCTGGAAATTCCTCCACCCACTAACCTCAAACAACTTCGTAGCCTACAAGGTAAATTGTAGTCCATTTGCCGTTTCATTTCACAATTATCTGATTGGTGTCAACCATTTCATCATCTTCTTAGGAAGGATGTCTCCTTTAAATGGGATGATGACTATCACAAATATTCTCGAGGCCCTAAAATAATACCTTCTCCAACCATTTGTACTCATTCCATTGAAAGATGATCAACTTTTTACCTATACATATCAGCTACCGATCATTCCTTGGGAGCCATGCTTTCTCATCGCGATGAACAACACAAGGAGCATATAGTTTATTACATAAGCCATACTCTTTTGGACTATGAAAACCAATACAACCATCTAGAAATTTTTTTCTTAGCTTTAGTTTTTCGTTGCCACCAACCTCCATCATTACCTACTCAACCACAAAACCTATGTTGTGACCAACACCGACCCTTTACACTTTATGTATGCCAAACCTTATCAAAACCAATGTGTCACACGATGGCTTATGCTTCTAGCTAATCTTAAACTCAAATTCATTCACCAAAATCCCATTAAGGGCTAGGCTATCACCATCCAACCGGTGATGCACCTATTTCGGGGACCAACCCTCTAATTTTGACTTTCTCGATGATTCATTGCTACACTTTCCCTAGACGAACCCCCTTACCAAATGACATTGTTCTTCGACAATTCCAAGTGTCAGCGTGGGGGTGGGGCTGGTGTTATCCTTATTCCTCTAGATGGAGAAACCATGCCTTTATCTTTCAAACTAGACTTTGAACGCACCTAACAATATTGCCGAGAGTACGAAGCACTCATACTAGGTCTCTAGGCCACCTATGCCATAGATGTCAAATCCATTCACATATTTGGTGATTCACAATTGGTCATAAACCAAGTCAATGGTATGTACCAATGTCTTAACAAGATACATAAAAAGTATAAACATCATGCGGACATCCGTTGACCACCTTTGATCATTACACCCTTCAAACCATCCCATGTTCAACCAATAAATTTGTAGATACCATGGCCTACTTAGCTTCCCAAATACCCGCTTCCCCTACCGATTCCAAAATATTTGTCACTGTACAATGCCTCCATTCACCTTCTTATTTACCTCATGATGTTTACTCAATCGGAACCAACACCCCTAACCTGAGTGACCTTTGGTATAAACAATACTCCGAATACCTTTCCCTCTCCATCTTACCTCTTGATCTCACCCGTAACAGACAACGCACCTTCCTTAAAAAGGTATCCCATTTTGTTATCCTGGGGGGAATCCTCTATAAGCACAACTTTGATGGTATTCTCTTACGATGCCTCACAAGTTATAAAATTCCTTATACCATTAAGGAGGTTCATGATGGCATATATGGAGGTCACTTTAGTGGCCTTGATGTTGCTAAGAATATTCTTCACCTAGGCTATTATTGGTGGAGCCCTTAACCATGATTATTGTGAATATGTTAGATGTAGTGTGAAATTTCAACAACATTCCAACCTGCATCATACACCCGGTAATGCCTTAAAGGTTGCTCATGACCTTTGGCCCTTCTCTTAATGGGGTTTGGATCTTGTCGTAGAAATCAATCCTCATTCTTCTCAATGTCATCAATGGATCATAACCGCTACTGAATACTACACAAAATGGGTGGAATCCATACCACTCATCTCCATGAAAGCTAAGAAAATATGTGATTTCATTAACCATCACATCATTTGTTGCTTTGGTGTCCCTCATCACCTCATCATTGACAATGGAAAATAATTCAAAAACAAAACACTATGAAAAATTTACGACGCCTTCAGCATTTAGCATAGTTTCTCCTCACCTTATTACCCACAAACCAACGGCCAAGCCGAATCCACTAATAAAACCCTCAACAAAATTCTCATGAAAGTGGTTGACGATACTGGGAAGGATTGGCATGCACACATTCCTTTTTCCCTATGGGCATACCGCACAAGTATTCACACTGCCACTATGGCCACACCCTTTTCATTGGTCTACAGAATAGAGGTTGTTCTGCCTCTCGAAGTCCAAATCCCCTCACTCTACATTTCTCTCTAGGACATGCTTACTGATGATGACTTTTGTCAAGACCACTTAGCACAACTAGAGTTATTAGATGAACATCGTCTTAACACTCTGGATCACCTTCAAGTTTATCAACAACGTATCAAACGTGTTTATGAAAAAATGTTCATGAATGAACCTTCCAAGTTGGTGACCTTGTTTTGAAAGAAAATCAACATGTAACCAAAGCAGAAAAAAAGTAAACGAGGAAAATTCACTCCTAATTGGCTTGGACCATACATCGTAACTCATACCTATGGATCGGGTGCCTATCGTTTGTCCTCGCTTGAGGGTAAACCAGAACTGAGCCCCTTAATGCATTGCATCTTTAACCATTCTATTGTTGACTCATTGTCCTACCTCACCCTTCGTCTCTCTCCACACTCGTCTCTTAAGTGCTATCCACTCCATCCACATCCCTAATGATTAAACAAGAATCATGTGAGTACCCATCACTTGTTATCTTCTCTTGAATATGTGTACCACGACACTACACATAGCATGATTCTCATGGATACTTTTTTCTACCTTTAGATGAGATCCCATGGTCATTCCACCTCACCTTTAAAACAAGAGTCCTATCCTTCACCTTGGTCTTTTCCATGATTTCCAAGACCTCCAATGGGACAAAAATCCTTGAGTCAAAATTCTAATAAAAAAGATGACTCCCTCAAAAGGACATCTTCCTCTCAACCAAATTGCTACTATAAATAGACTACTCCCTCGAAGGACAGCTATGTGAAGCTTTTAAAAAAACAAGAGAAACTGAAGCTTCCCGCATCGATCAGCTTCACAAAGACCTCAAGGAGTACCATATTATTTATCCCTTATAGACTTCCTGCATCGATCAGTATATAAAAAAAAAACATTTTTTCATCATGGACTTTCCATTGTGACCTTAGACCTCTTGCCCAAAAGACCTTTCACTCAAAACATATACAATTAATTACCTTTCACCCACCTTACCATTTCCATTCTCATTTCCTAAATTGCCTTAAGGGACATCTTGGAATTTTGAAACTTGGTGATCCTATGACTACTTTCACCGTAGAACAGCTTAATCATTCAATTCCTTTCAAGTCTTGTATTCATCACATTTTTCAAGGTATGATCTACTCAAGTATGATTCTACCCAATCAGGTGGCTTTATTGTCCCCCTCTTATCTTTTAAGCATCTTTTTTTACATTTTAATTACCTTATATAGGACTTGGTCCTCGACACTTACCTTCGGGGTCATCCTCCCCTTTTTCCATAATCACCCTCACCTACAACATTTTAACTATCATCTACCCACACCTATTAAACCTAAACCCACTACAGCCCACAAACCTACCAAATCATTTTCATCTTCTTCCTAGCTCATGGGAGAACTACATCGGCCTAAGGTCCCTTTTCGCCAGGACTATGTAGGCAACACTCTAAGGGCGGGGGCCCTTGGAGGATAGCTCAGACACTCTCTACCCTAAACAATTCATCAACCATGCCTAACCCACCATTTACCCCACATTTCACTTAGTTCCCATTTTCTCACAAAATTGGAAACTAAGCCACATACATAACAAGTTGTTTATGAGAGCATACATTTATTACACCTACCATCTCTCTATCATCACTATACATAGATTATACAACATTTCACATATGACCCATAGTATCATTCATTACAAACCATAATGAATCATGACTAACCAAACCCGACTCGATGCATGCCTTATCAAAATCGACTTGATCCATGCCTAAACAAACCCGACTCGGTCCATGCCTAAAATTAACTCGACTCGATCCATTCCTAAAACTGACTTGACTCCATCCATGCTTAAACCAACTTGACTCGATCCATACCTAAACCAACCTGAATCGATCCATGCCTAAAACTAACCCGACTCGATCCATGCCTAAACCAACCTAACTCCATCATGCCTAACTCACCTAATCTATTCATATCATAACGAAATTAAAATAAAATAGACATCATGACACATAATCATCTAAACATCATACATCTCATCATATACATACCTATGTATCACAACAATATACACCCATCTCAAAAATACATGTGTCTGTCATACATCTCCTAAGCAGGACCACCGCTATCAATACAAAGTATCTTCAGCCTACAAGCCGGTATCATGTACAAAAACTCATACTAAATACAAAATCTCTTCAACACGTAGGCCGGTCTCATATATAATCCATACAAAAATGACTCGCACACAGGTTGGTCCATAGCATGTCAATCATCTCCCCATCTGATGTCGGGAATGCTCCTGTGACTATGTCTCTCCCGACCCCTCTGCCACACCTGTTTGGTGCCCGACACCTACCTCACCTCTTGTTGATGGCCCCTCACCTAGGGCTAGCCTTTACACACTAGTGGCCTCACCATGACCCTATCCCTAGGCTCACCGGCCCCTATACTCTCCACACTGTGAGTGCGGGATCTAGTCCTCTCACTGGAGGCCTATTGTGCTCTGTACTCAAGCATAGGAGGGCACATCTAGCCCGGTAGCTAACAAATGATCTGATAATATCGTGCCTCTGCTAGGGCATCCCTGAATCTAGCCATGGTCACTATCTATGGAGGTGTCATGGGTCTCGCTACTGCATGGGTACCTGTATAAGGGGACCCTATCCCTGAACCTACATTGAGGACTGTCTTTGTACTTGAGTGCGAGTTGGCCTTGGAATCTATGCTTGTGCCTATATTTGGGCCTGCAGGGTAGTAATCTATGCATGTGCTACTATTAGCTGGTCCTACTGCACTGTAACGCCCCTGCACTGTGGCCAACTGGCCTGTAGATCTTATACCTACGCCTGTAGGGAATCTACCTTCCCTCCCTCTCCGCCTACCTCCTCTCCATCTCCATCTCCCCTACCTCCACTTATGTGGGTACCTGTCCCTACCCTGCTTGAGCCTATAACATAGCTATCTGGGCCTGTAAGATGGAAACCTATGCCTCTGAACCTGTAAGTTTCCCTGCATAATCCCAAGCTACATCACCAAGGTAGCTACCTACCCCTGTAGGGTGTCCCTCTACACTGTGATGGTTGTTAAGTCTGCCTTCCCTGGCCTCAGTGGTATGGCTCTCAGTTGTGCTGCCCACCACTGCTTGTATTTGTCTACCACTTTGGCATCATCAATCTATGAATCCACTGGCTTCTCTTCTTATCCAGTTGGCACAATGGATCATGGTGGAGACATAATTCTCTCCATGTCAGCTCTCTGTCTTTCGCAGAATGGAGGCGGTACATCCTAGACGAACCCAAACTGGTGCCTAACCCACTCTATGGGTATCCACTCATGCTCTTCTGCTCTCCTCCCCTCTATCCATAGATATAGCTATAGCCCATCTAGCTCCGTGGCCATATGTCTATATGTAGGGAAGCCCACATACAACCTCTAAATGATGTCCACCCCGGACAACCCCTCCAATAACCTCTTATAGTAAGCTACATCATGCGTAGCTCTGGCACCTCGGGCCTCTCCAACGGTTGGTACCCACCACCACCTGTACCCAACTCTAAAAACTCTTTGTGGGAATGCATCTACTTGGGTCATCCCCACTAGTCAAACATAAATAATGTGCTCATAAGCCCAGTAATGCAGTAGTATAGCATAACGGATGCTAAACCTCCGTAGTCACCCGTAGGCCCATAACTCTCTATATACCGTGTCAACAATCACAGTGCCCATGCAAACCGTGTCTACTATATCACCATGTCATGAAGGACTCCCATCAGTGACCTCGGGAATCTCCCACCCTCTACATCTTGCAATGCGTAGCAGCACACTGCCTCCATCAAAATTACCACTAACCTCATCTCCTCTGGATGAGTTCTATACATCACTCCATAGCTCATGTTAGCGCTATGGAACGTCATGTCTGCTACACCCTCACCAAAAATGGGTGCTAGTAGCTCCTCAAATGCCTCTAAGGAGATAGAATAAACCTAGGCCCCCAATATGGGCAACCACAGGATCCTGTAGACATCCTCCAGGGTGATCGTCATCTCACCCATTGGCATATGGAAGGTGTTGGTCGCCAAGTCCCATCTATCAATGAGGGCAACCATCAGACTCACCTCTCGGACTACATGCTGGTAGCACCTCACCCCTATCAACCCCACCTCTACAACATGCTGCCACTCCTCCTACATCATGCTCATTCGTACTGTCAATAATAAGGGTGGCACTTGGGACCTCATCTATAGCTCATCTCGGGCCTGATCCCACAAGAACAATGTATTACTACACCTTCCCAACTTACCCTATTTCACCCCACATCCCAACCTAATCTCTTTCCCCACCCCCATCCCGTTTCCCTTGTCACTAATCCAACCTACCCAAACCCATCTACCCTACCTATCTACCCTAACCCTCACCCAAACCTACCCAAACCCATCCACCTAAAACTATCTACCCTACCCTCACCCCAACCACCCTTAACCCTTCCTGTCACCCTTAACCCTTTTTTCCTCTCACCGACTAACCTTGATTATCACTGACCGACCATGGTCTTCCCCGGTGACCATGGTCTCCCTTGACCGGCATTGGTCACTGTTCTTGTGACCAATACTGGTCACTACCCACCGATGTCGACTCACATGCTGCTAATGACGCGTCGGTCACTATCGTCTACCCACCATGAATTTCCAATCCTACTTTTTCCCTTCCTACACATACCCACTTAAACCCCTTCTTACACCCCTCATTATTCCTATACTACCCTTTTACTCTACAACCTACCCTTCCCCATTCCCATTTCCCCCAACCCCCATTTTTAACATTTTTTTATATTTTCACCAATTTCACTAAACCATCAATAACCAAGGTTAGGAACTTACTACATCCCACCGCCGCCATCATGGTGGAACCTCGCCTCCATGTTATTCCTCCCAATCCCTCTCCAGCCTCTGCCATCCTCAAATGACCTCTCACTCTCCCAACCAAGAACCTTGTTTGATCCACTCTCGTGGCCTCACCTCTAGCCTAATCAACCTCACCTATGTGGCTCTCCAACCAAGCTCTCTGAGGTTCTCTTTTTCCTCTTCCTCTTTTCTCTCTTCTTGTCCTTTTCTCCTTTTCACAATGCATAAATGAATTTTACAAATGTGGGTTTTTCACTTTTTATAACCTACCCAACTCAACCGACATCGGTTAACCCTTGACTGATGTTGGTCTATTGCCCTAGATAACTTCCGTCATTTCCTCTACACCTTCATTGGTTCATACCGACACATCGGTTACCCCCGCATACTCATTGCCCTTACATTGCCCTCAATTTCCTTACCTCCTCTTTCTTTTGCATCCCCTACACCTACCTGGACCACTTTACCTTCCCCTCTAGCCCTCCACCTTCTTCAACCTCACCTCGTCCATTTGTTGAAGCCTCATTATTTTACCCCTACCTCGGCCTTACCCGTGCTGTGACCTATCTACCTAGACCCGGAAAACTATTTGTGACCTTTGAACCAATGTGCTCGTTATACCTTGTGACACCATCACCTGCGTTGTTTGACCTCATGCCCTTACATTGTCTATTGTCGTGACCATTTATCCCGACCCTACCTTTGGTGTACTGGAACATACCTAAACATTCCTGCACCTAACCTACATTGTGCTTCCGACCTTATCCTATACCTTGGATACCAGATTCACTTCAACCTTGTTTGGATAAACCTATCGACCTTAGATGATGTAGAGTTTTCCTACTCTTCAACTTGGTAGCATGCTGCAGTTTATACGTGTGTGTGTATTTGACTGTTGCTACCTTTGACCTTGACCCATTACCTAGATTGCTTGAGTAGACCTTTCACCCTTTTCCCCTGCACCCACTTGCCTTTTCCTCACATTTACCTTTTATCAAACCACTCACCACTTCAACCTACTACCTTGTCAGTTCCTAGTTTGAAGGGGATCACCTTCACCCTCACATGGGGCAACCACATCTTATTTTTGTTAGCATTGCTTACCAATACAAGCTACGCAAGAAAAAGGGGCAAATGTAGACACTAAAATTAGGTCACACTCCCCTTCGTCCCTTGACATATAAGCCCCCTTTGTTACATTTACCTAGCCATGACCCCCTTCACCCCACTAATATTAATTTAATTAATTAAATTAAATTAACGCTTTATCCCTTGCTATATATCTTATTTAAATAATATCTACACATATAGTTCACTTGGAAACCTCACCAAGCTAACTCAACCTAAGACATGTTCTTAGCAAGTTACCATAACTAACTAAGACTTACCCAAACCCTTAAAATAAATGCCTACATTCCCTCTAACCACATTCCTACATGCTCGGAAGAGGCTCCAAGTATAATCCATGGGATAATGACATGAGATCGAAGAAAATCGGGAGGATCTCCGTAAGTTTAGTAAACCTAGGTAATCTTTCCTTAACCGACGTCGGTTACCCCTAACATCCTTTGGTTAAACTAGACCACCGTTGGTTACCCCTTTTAACCCAAAACAACCTTATTCTCAAGGTTGAAACTTAGAACTTGGAAGTTGGAAGAAAGAAATTTGATGAGAAAGAACAAATCTAGAGAGATAACACATCTTAAAGGAGCCAATTCCAGCAAGAACTCACATCTAAGGAAGGAGATTGAGCATCGTCTCTTGCACAACCATCCCAGCCACGTTCTGATCTATCTAAGCAAAGAGGAGTGTACATACAGCCCATGTAAAAGCTTGTTTTTAGTTGGTGATCACTTGTAGCCTTCAAATCCATCATCATCACCCCATCCTTCACACATGGACCTTCGTGAATGTAATCCAAGTAAATACAACATCATACTTTCCTAGTTATTTCATTTCACCATTATTTTATCATCCATTGTTTATCTTGCTCCCTATTGACCTTCTCCAAAATTTTCACCTCCATAAACCCATTAAAACCTCACAAAAACCTATTCCAGTCACCCAATACCTCGTCCCAACAACCAAATCCTTTGTGTAATCACAAAGGAAACCAAAACCTCGTTATGTGACATTTCTAGATCTCACACTAACCGATGCCGGTTATACCTAACCACGGTCGGTCACCCTAACCAATGACGTCGGTCTCTCTGTGTTTTCCTACACAGATTTTAAACAGATACCTACCCACCTAATTTTACCTCACCCTCACTCACCTATGACCTACTCGAGACCTTTATCGGACTGTAGAGACCAGAACCTATCCCTCGACCTTGGATTCTATTCTAGCTTAGCCTCGTTAGATTAGATCTATTTATTATTATGTTTTTAAGTGAGATACCTAAATCATTTTGAAATAACAATAGGATTTACCTTGTCTTCAGCATTAATTTGTTTTAAAAAGTGTCTGAAAGCCATCTAGGAATTATCATACTTCCGGATCTAGCTCACGCTAGGCAGTTCACTGCCCATATTGTTTAATTCTTTCTCGTGGTCTTACTTTAATTATAGGTAGTTCCTCCTAGCCAAAAGGAAGCTCTCATGGTCAGATGTGGATTCAGAATTCATACACATGCAACAACCCATCAACCAACATTTTAACAGGTATTCCTCCTATGCCCATTACCCTATCTGTTTCATCAATAATTCAAAGAAACAATCTAAGAAAAAGGTGAAACATCTACATAATAAATACAAAATGAAAATTTCACACCAAGGCCTAATGAATATTCAAGTCAAAAGATGTAAGAAATAATAATTGACCCCGATCCCAAAAAAGGTATACGTGTCAAAATATGATTATAGAGGAAAATCAGGATGATAATGCATTTCTTGACGACAAGATAATGAAGTGTAAAATGTAATTAAATTTCCAAGGCCCATCAAGGATGCATGGCATATTCTCAAAAAGGGTCAAAGAAGTGGGGATTTGGGTCAATTTGGTAATTTTGTGCCTAATTGGGAAAATATAGATGTACACAAGGGTCCCATAAGTTCATTACCTCAAATATTTGAACACATGTCATGCTCTTAACAAAAGTCAAGGGCGGGGGCTTAGGTCAAATGTGTAAACCTATATGCATCTAAAAGATAGTGTAAAATTCAAAAAAGACTACCTCATCCTATGAAGCACCACATTCATCCATGTGGGTGGTCCACATTCAAAAAATAAAGGCAATATGGATGGATAGGATGCAATGCATTTATGGCTACCGCCATTAATGCATTTTTCACTAATTAAAGAAATTTTTTTGATGTATTCAAACAATTTGATATTTTTACTATCGCACGTGAGGATTTGGATGCCCTAGCTATTGGAATTCATAGAGGAATGAAGTGAAATCAAAAGAGAAGCTTTAATTTTGAGCTAGAGGATTGAGCTTCTAGGAAGCAAGGTAAAATTACATAGATATTTGAGTGGAAAACTTGTAAGGATTATATCCGCATTCATATTTCTCATTGTTTGTTCTGTAATTTACAAAGAGGTTAAAAGTTAAAAGTTAAGGCATAGAAAAATGAAGTCATTGTTGTTGGGTTTTCAAATCACATCCGGTATTACCAATAACTTATATAAAATTACCGACACGGACTTGATTGTTAGGAAATAAGGGATAAAATATGCGGAACAATCCCTCATAGAATTGCAACAGTAGAAACTAATATGCAAAAATTATTACAAATCTCAAATAAAAGTGTAGAGTAAAAATAACACAACACAAAGAGACAATATTTAACATGGTTCCCCCAATTTGGGTTACGTCCACTAAGAATCACTTGGTCAAATTTTATTACAAGCCACTGCTCTCTTAATACAATACCCAGATCTGTTTAGAGCTACGCTCAACAAACTCTATAGAATTCACACTGAATTTAGACACATCGTAATGTTACATCAACCTGTTATATGCACAAGAGAACATAATTAGACAATTACTTAATAAATTTTACAAAACCACGAGAATCAAAACCATGGGCCAAAACCATCCCATAAACCTATTGGTTAGAAATCCCAACCATATGAGAAAATCATGTTTCCTAGTATATCGTGCCCCTGCACCGAACCCCAGTGAGACAACTATGGAAAGTGTATAGTATTCTTAGTGTACGAGTCTTCAACAATTTCTCACATGAAAAATAGGCTCCACAATCTAACGTTCTCCCACTTGGAGACTAGTTTTCTTCTAAAAAAACTTATTAACCCTTCACTCTTTTCCATGAAGACCAACCAAAGCTAAACATAGCTTTAGTTTTTCCCTTGTGACCACCTTGGTCATCATGTCTATAGGATTTTTACTGGTATGAATCTTCTCTAAATTCAACTTCTCTTCCTCCAAAGTTTTCATGATGAAATGGTACCTAAGTTGTATATGCTTCATCCTAGAGTGGAAAGATAAGTTCTTAAATAGGTGTATAACACTCTGACTATCACTATGCAACTTCTCCTCCTCCTTATTATGCCCCAATTCCTCAAGAAATTACTATAGCCAAATCATCTCTTTACTTTCCTCTATGGCAGCAACATACTCAGCCTCCATGGTTGACAAAACCACCAACTTCTAGATTCATGAAATCTAGCTCACTGTTGTCCCACCTACAATGTACATATAACACTATCATGGCATTCTCCTCCTACTTTCTACATCTCCAGCCATATCTAAATCTACATAACCATGCAAAGTGGTGTTTGATCCAGTGTAGCACAAAACTTTCCCAATGGTCCCTCTTAAATACCAAAGGATCCAATTCACATCCTAACATTGATCTCTACCTAGATCACTCATAAATCTACTCATCACTCCCATTGCATGATCAATATTAGACCTAGTGCACACCATGGCATACATCAAATTGCCAACTGCTGATGAATAAGGTAACTTGGACATCTGGCTTTCTCTCTCTCTGTCTTGGAACACTGCTCCTTTGATAACTTGAAATGGCCTACCAAAAGAGTCCCAACTAGTTTAGCATCCTACATATTAAACTTCTCCAATACCTTCTTAATGTATTCTTCCTTGGATAAATTCAGCATCCATTTCTTCCTTTCTTGAGATATCATCATACCAAGGATTTTTTTGTCTTCCCCCAAATCCTTCATAACAAAGGAGTCACTTAGTTGTTTCTTGAGTATTTTTATTTCCTGAATGTTTTTACTTACAACCAACATGTCATCCACATACAAAAACAAGATAATATAACTGTCATCCTCAAATTTCTTTGTATACACACAATGGTAAGAATGACATCTAATATAACCTTAATCCATCATGAAGCTATCAAATTTCTTATACCATTGATGTGGATCTTATTTCAAGCCATACAATCTCTTCTTCAGTTTGCACACCATATCCTCTTTACCTTTGACCTCATAGCCCTCTGGCTGCTGCATACATATATCCTCCTCTAAATCACCATGGAAAAATGTAGTATTTACATCAAACTGCTATAAGTGCAAGTCTTCTACTACAACTATTCCAAGAATAGTTCTAATAGAAGTCATTTTTACTATAGGAGAAAAAATCTCATGAAACTCTATTCCTTTTTTTTGTGCAAACCCCTTGAGCACCAACTGGACCTTATATCTTTTCTTTCCTCCTTCCTCTTTGAATTTGTACAGCCACTTGTTCTACAATTCTCTTTTTCCTTCAGAGTAGATTCACCAAATCACATGTCCGGATCTCCATGAGAGCCTCGATGCTCCTCATTCATGGATTTCTCCTACTTCTTGTTGACATCTACCTGTATTGCTCCATAAAATATTTCTAGCTCTCCACTGTCAATGAGTAATAAATAATAAAGAGAAGGATAAAAATGTTCAAGTTCTATTCTTACCCTAGAATACCTCCTCAATATAAGAGTTTGGGGTTCCTATTGAGGAGGTTCTGAACTGATTCATGTGTCACTTTCCCATCCTGGAAGATCCTCTACCACTACAAATTCTTTCTTGGATTCTTCCTAGTTTTCCTAAAAAAATTCTTATACATGACTTTCTCATTAAAGACCACATCTCTAGATCAAATTATTTTCTCGTCCTTAATACTCCAACATTTATATCCAAATTCATCACCACCATAACCAATGAAAGTACATTTTTCTTATTTAGCCTCTATCTTGGTCCTATCATCCTTATCTATATGGACAAACACCTCACATCTAAATACTCAAAGAAATGAATAATCAAATTTCTTACCATACCAAGCCTCCTCAGGTATTCCTCCATCTAAGGAACTTGAGGGTTCTTTGTTTATCAAGTACACAAATGTGCTCACCGCTTCTTCCCAAAAAGAAAGAGGCGAGTCCCGCATGTAACCTCATACTCTTAGGACATTCCATTATTGTTATGTTCATCATTTTTGATACCCCATTCTAGTGGGGAGTTCTTGGAACCATATTTTTCCTATGGATTCCATTCTTAGAAAATTAATCATCAAATTCATTGCTACAATACTTGCCTCCATTATTTAACTTGAGATATTTTAGCTTAATACTTTTTTCATACTCTACCAAGGATTTCCATTTAACAAAAGTGTCAAATACATCATATTTATTTCTAATACAATAAACCCAAACTATACTTGTTACATCATCAATAAAAGTAACATAATAACTTGAACCCCCAAGAGATGATACCTGAGGCATCCCCCACACATCAAAATGCACCAACTCTAACTTACTCTCTTTCTTTGTAGGTCCAACCTTGAGAAACCTTACTCGCTTATGTTTCCCATATATGTGGTCCTTAGAAAAGCCCCAAACTTGTTTTGTATATCCAAGAAAATCCTTCTTTATGATCTCTATGCCCTTATGGCTCATACAACCGAGCTGTATTGCCACAATGTTATATCTGCTTCAAGCCACAAGATTACAAACATTAGTGCTATAAGTGGTTAACTACAAGGTTCCGACCTTCTTACCACATGCCACCACAAAATCACCCTTGGTAATTATACACACACAAAATTGCATGTGATATATTGTCAGAAAATGGTTACAAAAGTCCCCAATGATGATTCATGTCCTTTTAGAAGGTGTTTGAGTTCCTAAACCCATTTATAGTGTATATTTGTAGCCTAGACATCTTTACTTAGAATGTCCATGCTTTCTTCCAGCTTCCTACTCATTTTTGTGAATGTTTTGGCCTTATTGTTAGAATCACCTCCCGTGGGAAGGGTGACACTCCCTGAGATCGACTCCTAGAGAAAGATGATAGTTCTAGGACCACCTCCTTGAGCAGAGTGATGATCCTAAGACTAGCTCCTAGGATTTGGTGGTAGTCCCGATACCGCCTCCTGCGTAGGGCAGCAATCCTAAATGCTTTTTCAAGAATTTTTCATACATGTTTTTGACGTGCGACGCTTCACTTAACTTTTAGGGTGTGTTTGTGAACCAAATTTCCTAAAAATAGTATTGATTGCTTAGTTTTCCTTCCCTCTTCTATTTTCAAATATATTTAATTAGTTAGAACTGCCTCTTCTTGCCTTTTGCATGAAGTCACATCGCAACCCAATTCCTATATATTCCATGCTTGTATTCAAGTAAAATGGGCCTAAGAATTTTGTGTATCTTTCATAGTATTGCTGCCACAATCCTGCTAGAAATTACATAGTCAAGATCTATTCACTTTTGTTATCTCTCTTCCACCTGCATTACAACTAGATTGCCTTCGGTATGTCATTGCTCAAACACCTTATCCCTGTTGTTTCCTTTGTATTCCCAATTCCTTGGAATCATATGGAGACACGAGTAAAAAGAAAGGGACAAACCGAGAGGATAAATTACTACCTGTTTGGATTTACCTCTATTATGTGAATTCCAGGTTGGATTTTTTGTTTGATTTCCTTAATTCCTATAATTTATCATTGTTACATCATATCAAATAGAGAAGAAATCATTTTCCTTTCATTTTTAAGTAATTAGTTAATTTCAAGAGGGTTTGAATATTTCATAGCAACCCCAGTGACGGATCCTCTTCTTTCCATCCCTATGGATCTTAAGGAGAGAATATCTATAGGAGGTTGTTTACATGTCATAGATCATTTGGAAAAAAATTGTTTTAAGTTAGTTTATTATCAATACACTCATCACGGGTGAATAGCCACCGAGTATCTCACTTTTTAGTTTTAGTGTAGAAATATTTTCATTATTTAGAATAGAAGCAAATTGTTTTTGTGATTGTAATATTTTAGTTTTTGATTTGTTTAGATTAGTTTCCTTTTAGTGGTAGAATATATTGTTAGTTTCAACTTATTTAATTTAGACACTTCAAACTAGATCAACACTTACATCCAAGTTTAGAAAACAAACCATGGGGAATTTAGGCTACCCATTCATAAGCTCTAAATGTCCCCTTTACCAACTCGGCCTACCTGGAGATCACACTACCAGATCTTAATCATGGATCCTCCTATAGTTATCTATCCACACATTCAACATTGGTTGCTCCAACATGACATCGGGGGTGATTGAGGTTAAAGGTTGCATGTCAATTTTCATCCTTACAAATTGGTGAGCCCAACGTGAAGGATTAATTCCTTCTTATTTCCTTTTATTTCATTGTTATTACCTCACCTCTCCATTTCATTCCCTATTTTGGTAGGTATTTTATAATTTCTAAAATATGCCGGAAGTGAGTTTGATGGGCCATTTGTCTCGATAGATATTACACCAATATTCAACCACAATAGTCCCCTTCTCTTTTGAGGTGGTGTGAAAATTACGCAAACAACATCCAAACCTCCCCTAGTTACACTTCAAATCCCATTAGATTTGTAAGGATGGAGGAGGTTGATAAACCATTAAACATGCAATACAGTCAACCCAATGCAAACCATGTTATTATCAAAAACAAAACAAATTATTACCATAGAGTATTGTCAAGATCTCACATTGCCATGCAATAAACATGAAGATGACACATTCATATGAATAACAAATCATCTTCATCATATAGATGAGTATTTGGATAGAATGAAGGCTACAACCTCTAAGATTTCAAATGCCTATCCTAAGATTCTTACTTCTGAGGAAGACAAGAATTATAACACTGAACAATTCATGATAAGGTATTATGAGCCTGCTTAATCAAACCCTATGCCACATGCACCCCAACAAGGGAATCAATCCTATCCTAATGATCTTATTTATACTTTATTATGGATGACTAGAGAACTAGAAAGTGCCCAGACTTCACAACTAACACATATAGTAAGAAAAAACATGAGGTATCTAGCTGATAGAAAAGGATACATCTAATTTAATGAAAAACCAATGCAATATCATGTATGGAAAGGTTTTCTAGTTCATTCAAATCTAGGTGATCTTCTCATAGGGTTAGACATGCTACGGATGGAACCTCATCCTTCTCAAGCTTATCTTATGTAAGGGATGGCTGGAAGTGCATTCTTGAATTCCGCCACAATAGGAAATGCAAAGTTCCCTGGTTTTACGCCCTCTAGTCCATATCCTGGTACTATCCCACCTTACATGCATATGTATTCAAAAAATATGCAGATGGACCCATATAACATTACTACTCCCTACATGCCATATCAAGGGACCCCATACGTTCCCGTCAACACTTATAATGAAACTTATCTAACTCCTCCTCCTCCACCTTCTCATCAAGGATCTTTAATGGTGGAATCTTACGAAATGGGTACATACAATGAGTACTTAAAGGAGCCTCTTGAATTCACCATATGTGGTGTCATGCTTCCACACCCATTTTTGGATCTTCTAAAATTTAAGGGAGAAGAAGACCTAAACACTCATATCAAGGCCTATGCTACTACTACTATCGTGGAATTTCTTCCTTGGAATGTCAGTAGTGGCTAAGATATTTCTAAATACTCTCAAAGCAATCACACTGGATTGTTATTACCATATTATGGTAGATTCTAGAAATTATTTTAAATAACTTGTTTCTAAGTTCATTAAATCATTTGACATGAAAACTTTATCGTGTACAGTATTAGGGAGTTCTTGCATATTAGACACGAGAAAAATGAATCTGCCACCCATTTCATCCGGATATGGCACCAAGTTCTCTATTCCTCTGTAAGTGCACCCAACATATACCAAATGTAACTTTGCGATCTTTTCCTTCACTCGCTCAATCAAGAGACTAGGGAGGAGGTTTAAAATTTTATTTTCATAGTTATGAGGAAGTATTGGAAGGTGCACTTAGGATTGACCAAACCACTATATACGGTGGGCATAGGATCTATGCTCCCAATGGGAAATTGGTATCACCAAGTCAAAACAATGAAAATTATCAAAACAATGGTGCCAATAACCAAGGACCTAAGGGTGTGA
The DNA here is from genome assembly GCA_018340775.1 of Taxus wallichiana var. yunnanensis. Classification (NCBI taxonomy): domain Eukaryota; kingdom Viridiplantae; phylum Streptophyta; class Pinopsida; order Cupressales; family Taxaceae; genus Taxus; species Taxus wallichiana. The sequence continues at coordinate 398,682,678 of CM031235.1, forward strand.
CTTGCAATCTTAGTGATACCACAAATAGTGCTATTGATGAAGCCAAGAATGTTGGTTTTAAAAAATAGTAACACTAACAATAAAAACAACACGGGAAATCAAAGATCCCCTAACACTATCTCCTCGGTCAACACAGTTGACATAAACCATCCCTCTCAAAAACAAAATCAAACCCAAGGCCCAAACCAGTATCAAAACTCTAGCCAAGGGGCAACGAACCATGGTTATAATAATCAGTTCCAAAACTACAATCGAGGTTATAATCAACAACAAAATTTACCAAAGGCCACACAATTATGACCCTAACCTATTTGGTTTCCATAAGGTTCAAGGATATGATGCTAAAACTTGTTATGATTACAAAAATTCTTAGAAAGGTTCCCTAAGAATTGAAGGTAGCTCTTTGTTGATTTGTTCTTAGAAGACCCTAAAATAAACTTGTAGTTTGACTATATAGGATCTTTAGCTCCTTAGAATGCTAATGTGAGCATCTTTCAAGATCCACTCCCTACACATCCTAAAAATTTCAAAGTGAATTCAAAAATTATAAACAAATGCAATCCTATAGGAAACAATGACCATGAATCCTCAACTTTTAACAACTCTCGGCTTGCTCCTAACCTTGGTTCAAATGATAATATGAAAATCTTTGGGTTAGTTGAGCTAGAATTTGAACCATAAATTAATGCAACAACTCAAATAAAGGAGTACGTTTCACAACCCCTACCCACTCTTTCCTTCCACAGGATGACATTGTTATAATCATAAAACAGTAGGAGATGATTTAATTCATTATGAAAATATCTTTGTTATCCAAAACGAGTTAATTTGATAACAGCATCATAGTTTTTAGTTCCAAGCAAGTAGATTGATTCAGAGTTAATTTGAAAATCGTTCCAAAATTGATTAGAGAAAATCGTAAAATTGGCAAGGCCACGCTCAAGGCCACCTTTGGGACGCTTGGAACAATTATACGCGGAAGGCGCGGATCGAAAAGCCTCAGCCCGAAAGGCCTCCGGGTGGCCCAAAAAGATTTGGGACATTTGGGACAAATGGACGCAAAGGATGCGAACCAGCCGGATCGGCCGAAACAAGAAACTTCAGCACAAGGACAAGTGGGACAAAGGGGCACGCGGGACGTGGATAGCCGAAGGATCCGAAAGCCAATCAGATCACGCCACATGTCATCGGTAGAAAAGGGATGAGGAAGCCCATTTCGGGTGGATTAGAGGATTCTGTCCCACGAAGCACTAGGACATCAAGGACAAAAGGACACGGTGGATGTGAAAATGCAGCGCAGTCCGTGGACAAATCACGGCATGACACGTGTCGCCAAGGAAAAGGTCCAAAAGGTCAAAGGGGCGAAGTTTTCGAGAACCGATCCAAACCAATGAAATAGTGCCACGTGTTCAAGTTTAAGGGGACCAAAAGAAAAGCCTGCGAAAAGGTGGAGAGAGAAAATTACTCAGCGAACTAGAGCCCGCCACGTGTCGCCTAGATGGCAGAGAGCGCGGGAAAAGAAATTTAAAAACTCTTTTACTGTTTTGTGCCCTAAATCTTCGTGACCTTCGTATCTTTCGATCCATAGCTCGGATTTGCATGTTCTTTATATCAACGGAAAGATGTTAAAACTATCTACATGATTATGGGATCAATCTCACATTTTTGTGCAATTTGGAGGAGAAAATTAAGAAAACGTCTCGACATGTGTGGTGATAGATGAAGTAATACTTCAACAACCAACTTTAATGCAGCAGATACCGCCGCTCCCGTTAGACAAAGCCCGCCATTTTGCTAGGATCCACCGCTTGGCTGTCATAATGAGATGATTTTAAATGCTACCAAGAAGTGGTTGTGGAAGATTCTAGATTTCCTCTCTCTTCCCTCTCTCATTTCTTGATATATATTGTAAAGAAGAGCTCCTTTAAGGGGTCGACATTTTGTTTTGCATCCTCCCTTATTCCCTCGCTGCAAGAGAATTTGTGGAGCTTTCAAACCTCCCATATGGGTTGTAATGTCAGTCCTTTTTTCCTCTTGGCCACTGTAATGTACTGTATCGACTCTTGAGCAATAATATATGTGTTGTGATTGACTCTCAACCTTCTCATGTATTCATTGCTATCATTTTGATCTCTTATTGCAGTTTGGTTACCTGTGCATGGTGTTTGTATTGCATCTATGTGGTCTATGTTAAATTTGCAAAACGAGTGTCTAACATTCCTGCATCACCTTTGTAGTTTAGGTTTTATTCTATGCATTTCCTTACCCCGTCTCCTTGGCAAGCTAGATTAGGTTTTAGCAAACCTCTCTGCATTTTTGTGAGCATCCGAATAGAGGAATAGGAACCAGCCTTTTCTATGGAGAATCTTTTCTCATCTTTACAAGTCCCACGCTTGAGAGAAAGATTCCATGTTGTGCAATCACACTGGATGCCCGAACATCAACCTAGAAGCTTGATTTACATCCGTGGGTGCTTTGTGAGTCTACAACAACAATTTTGGCACGCTCGGTGGGACCCTAGAGGTCACATTTTTATTGCAACAAAGTTGATATGCATCTGCCAGTTTTCTTGCTTATAAGAGCTATTATTTGCATATCTCGCGACTCCAAGTGGAAGAATCAATCGGTTTCAGCAAAGGCAGCCTCGAAAACTCATGAGAAGAATCACCACAAGGTCAAGAGTGGAGAAGAAGAAGTTCTGTTTGAATACCCGCAGTTATCTCCAAGAAGAAGGCAAAGAGGAAGAAGGATTCAAAGGTCTCCATCTCCACCAAACAGTAACTCTCTCAACTCCTCCACCCGATAGGCCTTTCATTCAAGATACAAGGGTTTTAAGACCAATTAGAATGGCTCGTAACAATCCCTACGTCAACTTCACAGCAGCAGCAGCCCACTTTCTCTCAATGCATAGCATCCAATTCCTATTGCAGCCTTGAAGAACATTCCCTACTTCACCGGAGAAAATCAGACTACTGTGTGATCATGTTAAATATATTGCTAACCTTTGCGCAATCCATGAAATCAATGAAATGCAAGTGGTCACAAGTTATCGGCATCTTCCTTCAAGGGTAAAGCATTACAATGGTTTAGGAGCCTTGAGCCTGGTTCTATCACAAACCGGAATCAGTCAGGTATTGCACTTCATGAGTAATTTGGAGAAAGGGAGACAACTTGTCTCTTTTGGAGCAGCTAACAACTATCAAGAGAGCCCCAACGAGCGGTTGACTCGACTTCAACTTCAGATTTCAAAGGTCTTGGGATAGGATTCCAAAGTGGCAATCAAAGCCAAAAGCAGAAGATGCTTTTCTATATTACCTTAAAGCTTTGAATTCTGATATTTCTATGTTAATTCAGTCCATGGGAGGACAACAATCCCTATGGCTTATAAAGATTGCCATTAGAGCTGAAAACTGTCTTATTCAAGCTGGTAAACTAGCTCCTAGGCCTCCCATGCCCTTGTATCCAAACTTAGAAAATCCAAGCACTAGTCAAGCACCCACTTTGGCTCCTGTTCCCACTCCTAGAAATCAGAGTTCAAGTGAAGCTTCCACTTCATCTCCAAGTGCTTCGAATGAACTCCAAGAGGTCATGAAACAGTTGCAAAATTTGGGAAATGAGCTGGTTACTATTAAGAGGCAACAAGCCCAAGGTTTCAGACCTTCCTATCAACCTCAAGCTCAGCCTAATAGGTAGCCAAACCAACCACAAAGACCACCTAATCCAGTTGCAAATGTGAATCAAACAAGGCCTCCCTCTAATAGACCATTCTAGCCCTATAATCCAAATGCTATATCTGCCTCTAAGGCATTAGTGCCAACACAGAACAACATTGCTCAGGAATATGACTAGTGCTTTCCATGCAACGAGCCTCATAACCAATCCATGTGTTTCAATGGTGCTCTCAATCAAGCAATCGATGGTGAAACTACCGTGTGGAGGGCGAGGGCAGTCAAGGAAACAATCAACAACAAGAAACATTCCAACAGCAATCAGCCCCAAATGACACCACGTTGGTGAACTGGCAAGCAGAAGATTTTTGTGGCATGAATCAAGTAGTTTCTCAAGGTGTCGCAGCCAACACAAGGTCAAAGAGGAGAAATTTGGGTGAAGAACAGCCATTAGCCCCAGCCAATCCACCACCTTCCACGGCTCCACAAATGATTGGCAAGCAGAGTCCAGTTTCAAATACACAAGGGCAGCCAAGAACAACCCCTAGGCCAACTCAAATGCCAGCTGTTGCTGCCCACGTACAAGGAGTAAGTGTACAAACCAAGGGACAACAAAAGGATACTTCATCCCCATTCAGTATCATTGAACAGATGAAGAAGACTAACGTCAATATATCAATGTGGGAATCCCTATCCATCCCAAGACAAAGAGATCTCACGTAAGCTGCCATGAAGGATTGGACAACTTTGAATCAGCAGGTTCAGATGCAAGACAAAGTGCTTACAAATGTTGCCCAGCCTGAAGGAAGCCATGGAGGGCAACAAGGTAAAATTTTGAAGCCCCCTCCTTTCTATGTTTCATTAATCATTGGGGATAAACTAGTACACAATTGCATGATTGATTCCGGGAAAGTAGCTCGGTGATGCCCAAGCAAATAAGCTGATCATTTGGGTCTCCAATATGAAGTAATATCTAAAGGGGTAGTGTAATTGGATGGGACAACAATAAAGAAACAGTTGGAGTGATTAAAAACTTGAGTCTTACCTTGCATGCATGTCCAAATGTTGTTGTCTTACAAGATATATCAATCATAGACCTTCCACCACTCTTTGCCCTTTGCTTGTCAAGGGACTTCATACCAAGATTGGGGGTATTTGTCTCATTGATTGGTCTCACATGTTGTTTAGAACAAGGTATGGAACTAAGGCTAAAATTAGGTCCGAACCTATTACAAACTTCCATATTGAGCCTTACACTCCAAGTCAGATTAATGCCAATTGCTCAGCATTTGATCAAGAAGATCACCCTAGTACTGATGAGGCTGACACCAAGGTTGGAAGTATCCCGGACCTAACTCTCGATGAATGGGCAAACAAGATACATGCTTTTGATCCCTATCAAGAAGTAGAAGAATCTAAGCTGGGAGTCTATTGTATACACGAAGAAAATCAACCTATTCCTAGCATCACCAAGCCAAGCCATAATGATGACAATGAGGTATGGCAGCTGTTTTTTGACGGATCAAGGAGTAGGCAAGGTGCAGGAGGTGGAGCCATGCTTGTTTCACCTCAAGGCATCAAATATTATTTAGCTTTTCATTTCTAGTTTTCTTGTTCAAACAACACAGCTGAATATGAGGCCTTGATTCATGGACTTCATTGGGCTAGGAAAAAGGGATAAATAACTTGCAGGTGTTCGGGGATAGTGAGCTAATCGTCAACCAAGTTAGAGGACAACATGCTATGAAGAACGACTTGCTGAGGAGCTACAAGAATAGGGTATGGGACCTCATTGAGGATTTCGAAGCTTTCAACATTGTGTCCATACCCAGGAAGAAAAATGAAGCCGCGGATAGGCTCGCAGCAGTTGGAGCAACATTTGATGTGGTTGACAACATCAAAAGGGAAAAAACACAGCCACATATCCATGTGATTGTGAGGCCAGCAGTTCCAGATAATAACACAAGCTGGCAGGTGTTTGAGAACGATCAACAGATCATCAATTTTCTATAGGAAGAGGCTGAATTCTCAGCTAGAAATCAAGACTGATTAGAGCAGTAGTATGGGGATCAAGTAGTGCAGTTGCAGACAAACAAGCTTCCTAAGGGTTTAGTAACATTGGATTCTATCTTCAACCCTAACGACTAGTTCCGTAAGGAAAAGGCTAACATACAGGTCAAGAGAGAAGATTCAGAGCCAATTCTAGGTTGGGAAGGAAAAATACTTCAAATTGGTAAAGTGGCCACTGAGCAAGAGAAATCAGATTTCATACAGCTTTGCCAAGAATTTCTAGATGTCTTCGCTTGGAGTTATGAAGACTTGAGAGGATTCAATCCGAAGTTGGCACAACATACCATAGAATTGGATCTAGATGCTAAACCCATCAGGTAAGCAGAGACCACAACCCACACATTGAGCCTCTAATGAAGAAAGAGATTAACAAGCTGATAGAGGAAAGCATTATATTCCCAATCAAGCACTCAAGTTGGGTTGCAAACTTGGTTCAGGTTGGCCAGGAAGAAGAGCGGAGAAATTAGGTTGTGTGTAGATTTTCGGGACCTCAATAGGGCATCTCTCAAAGACCATTACCCACTTCCTTCAATGGAACAAATATTGCAAGTAGTATCCGGTTCAGAGAGATTCTCTCTCCTAGATGGCTACTCAGGGTATAATCAGGTGATGGTGAAAGAAGATGACCAATTCAAGACGGCTTTCACCACCAAATGGGGGACCTATGCCTACAAGAAGATGCCATTTGGACTATCAAATGCTAGAGCCACCTTCCAAAGGGCAATGGATATGGCATTTAAGGGGTTGATCAACAAAATAGTTCTGATATATCTTGACGACATCACTGTATTCTCAAAAAATGCAGTGGATCACCTTTGTCATTTGAGGCAAGTATTTCGTAGATGTAGAAGATTGGAGTATCATTGAATCCCAAAAAGTACATATTCTTGGCTCACGAGGGAAAAATTCTAGGCCATATTGTTTCAAAGGAAGGGTTGATGATTGACCCAAAACGGGTTGAAGCAATTCAAGCATTGCCATTGCCAAGTCACAAGAAGGCTCTTCAAAGCTTCTTGGGAAGGATCAATTTTGTCCGCAGGTTTGTTCCAAACTTTGCAGCTCTCGTAAAGCCAATAACGCTGATGTTAAAGAAGAGCATGGCATTTAAGTGGACATCTGAAGGCAAGGCAAGTTTTGAGGCAATAAAAGAGGCTATATCTCAAGCCCCAACTCTCGTCAATCCAGACTTCTCCAAGGACTTCGTGTTATATGCCTTCGGTGGTGGAGACACAATTTCTACAATCCTGGCACAACAAAACAAAGAAGGATTAGAACAACCAGTTGCTTTCTTCAGTCAAGGCTTGGAGGAATACGAAACTAGATACTCTTTCATTGAAAAGCATGTACTTGCAGTGATTAGGAGTTTAAAGAAATTCAAGCACCTAGTCTCAAACAACAAGATCCAATTATTGGTCTCTCATGGGAGTCAAGGAATTCCTTCTAAACAAGGATTTGAATGAGAAGTGTGCAGGTGGATAACTCATGTCATGGAATATGACATCGAGATCAAGGTCACCAAACTAGTACGTGGAAAGGGACTATGTGAACAGCTAGCCTTGAGTCAACAAAGTTGAAGCAGTGATGAAAAAGAGACTGCTCTGGTACTACAGATGGCCAAGAACATGAAAATGATGATGTGCCTACTCCTTGTTGGACTAAGAATATGATACACTTCACAGACAGACTATGCCCTCCGGAAATGAGCAAAGAAAAGAGGAGATATTTTAAGATTACAAGCCATTCCATATGTGCTTGTTGATGGTGTTTTGTTTAAGAAAGACATCAATGGGGTTCTATTGAGGTGCATTGAGACCGGTCAAATTGAGAGGGTGTTACGAGATTTTCACGATGGAGATTCGGAGGACATTTTGCCCCACGAGTAAATGACTCTCAAGATAATAAAGGCAGTGGTATTATTGGCCCACGTTGTTCAATGAGTGCTATACATGGATAAGAAAGTGTAAGAAATGTGCACTCTTCACAGGCAAAGAAAGACTAGCAGCGCTTCCATTGCACCCAATCTTGGTTGACCAACCATTTCTGCAATGGGGATTGGACTTCATCGGGGTCATCAACCCAAACTCAAGCCAAGGCCACAAGTGGATTCTCATGGCAACGGACTACTTCACCAAGTGGACTAAAGCAGTAGCGCTCAAAGAGGCAAACGAGTCTAATATACTAGAATTTTATGAAGGAATAGTGACCAGGTTCGGTGTGCCGGCCACTATCATATCGCATAATGCATGGCATTCGTAGGTTCCAAGATTTACGAATGGGCTGTCAAGAATGGAATCTACTTGAGCACCTCTTCCAATTATTACCCACGGTGGTAATGGACAGCAGAGAAGTCCACGAACAAAAATTTGCTAAGAATCATCAGGAGGACTTTGGATGAAAATCAAAGAACATGGCATACCAAGCTAAAATCAGCATTATGGGCTGACAGAATAACACCAAAGAGGTCTACAGGTAATTCCCCTTACAAGTTGGTCTATGGAAAAGAGGCAGTATTGCCTATATCATTAGAATTGCCTACATTGGAGTTCATGAAGCAGTTGGAGTTGGCTGAGTTCGAACCAATGGAGGCCAGGTATGTAGAGTTGATGGAATTGGAAGAAATTAGAGAACATGCAGTTCAAACAATTGAGAAAGATCAGGCCTTAGTGAAAAGATGGTTTGATAAGAAAGCAAGAGCAAGGACCTTCCAGGAAGGGGACCTAGTTCTGAAATGGGATGCAGATCGGGCAAAACCAGGAAGGCATTCCAAGTTTGATGCCATTTGGAGTGGCCCCTACATGGTCATGGAATGTAAGAATAGCAATTCCTTCCAATTGTCTACATTGGATGGAGAAGAACTCCCGATTCCGGTCAACGGAATCTATCTTAAACATTGCTACTGAAAAGAAAAATTTTTACCCTTGTAAATATTAGCCTAGATTTCAATTCCTCTAAGTGCGTATGCACATTGTCTTGTTGTAGTTAGGTTTCAATTTCCCTAAGTGCTTTGGCACAGGTTTTGTTACTCCTGGGTTGGTTTTCTACAGTTCAGCGTGCTCTCAGAGAAGGAGTTACGGTATCGGGCTCGGGATCAGATATCAGGTTGGTTTCAGGTTATTGCCTATGACTCCATGCCCAATGGATTGCTAAAAGGCCACTAATCTTCTACCTAGCAGGGTGTGACCGAAAAGTCACCAAATTGTTATCCAAATTTCACCCCCCATAGTTAATTTGATAACATGCATTAGAGTTTTTTTAGTTCCAAGCAAGTAGATTGATTCAGGAGAAAATCATAAAATTGGCTAAGTCCTGCTCAAGGCCACCTTTGGGATAGTTGGAACAATTATACACGGAAGGCGTGGATCGGGCCGAAAAGGCCTCCAGTGGCCCAAACAAAGCAAAAGGGACATCTGGGACAAATGGACATTTGGGAAAAGAAAATGGTCCGCGAAGGAGCGAACCATCTAGATCGCCCAAAACAAGAAACTTCAGCACAAGGACAAGTGGGACAAACAGCACGGACAAGTGGGACAGAGGGGACGAATGGAATGGATAGCCAAGGAGCCGAAAGCCAATCGATCACGCCACGTGTCACCCAAGCGAAAAGGGAGATGAAGCCCATTTCGGGCGGATCGAGGATTCTCGTCCCCGTGAAGCACTGGGACATCCGGGACAAAAGGACATGGTGGACGTGAAAATCCGCAGCCCGTGGACAAATCATAGCATGACACGTGTCGCCAAGGAAAAAGGTCCAAAAGGTCAAAGGGGCGAGTTTTCGAGCACTGATCCGAACCAATGAAATAGTGCCACGTGTCCAAGTTTAAGGGGCCCATAAGAAAATCCTGTGAAAAGGTGGAGAGAGAAAATTTCTCAGTGAACCAGAGCCTGCCACGTGTCATCCAGATGGTAGAGCACGGGAAAAGAAATTTAAAAATCCGTTTTCGCCTGTTTTGTGCCCTAAATCTTCAGACCTTCGTATCTTTCGATCCAGAGCTCGGATTTGCACGTTCTTTATATCAACGGAAAGCTGTTGAAATTCTCTACATGATTCTAGGATCAATCTCACATTTTGGTGTAGTTTGGAGGGAGAAAATTAAGAAAACGTCTCTGACGCGTGGTGATAGATAGAAGTAATGCTTCAACAACCAACTTTAATGCAGCAGACAGCTCGCCGCTCCTGTTAGACACCACCGATTTTGCTAGGATCCACCGCTTCTATCATAATGAGATGATTTTAAATGCTACCAAGAAGTGGTTGGGGCAGATTCTGGATTTCCTCTCTCTTCCCTCTCTCATTTCTTGATATATATTGTAAAGAAGAGCTCCTTTAAGGGGTCGGACATTTTGTTTTGCATCCTCCCTTATTCCCTCACTTGCCAGAGAATTTGTGGAGCTTTCAAACCTCCCATATGGGTTGTAATGCCAGTCTTTTTTGCCTCTTGGCCACTGCAATGTACTGTATCGACTCTTGAGCAATAATATATGTGTTGTGATTGACTCTAAACCCTCTCATGTATTCATTCTTTGTCATTTTGATCTCTTATTGCAATTTGGTTACCGTGCATGGTGTTTGTATTGCATCTATGTGGTCTATGTTAAATTTGCAAAACGAGTGTCTAACATTCCTCGGTGCTTCACCTTTGTAGTTTAGGTTTTATTCTATGCATTTCCTTACCCTGTCTCCTGGCAAGTTAGATTGGGTTTTAGCAAACCCTCTACATTTTTTTGTGCATGCATCGAACAGAGGAATAGAACCAGCCTTCTCGGAGAATCTTTTCTCATCTTTACAATTCCCAGCGCTTGGAGAAAAGATTCCATGTTGTGCAATCACACTAGATGCCTAAACATCAACCTAGAAGCTCGATTTACATCCGGGGGTGCTATGAGTCTGCAACAACAAATACCTTTTCTCACATTTTGATTCTAGATTTTTTGAAGAATTCACTGCTCATCATTTTGCATTGCTCAATGCCCTAGGTCTTGGTCATCTAATCCATGTTACACCACCTCCTAGTTCCCAAATCAATCATATTGACATTTACATACATCCTTTGGGACATAATGATAGGGGTACTAGGTTTGTTTTTGATATAGAAAAGATGTCATCTGATGCTGAAATTTCCCAAAGAGGTGATCCTACCTTATTTTTATAAGTCTTGGTTTATGAAAATTGCATTAAGAGAGCCATGATTGATGATGGGGCTGATGTAAATGTGGTTCCCTTATCTTTCTTGTAGAAGTTGGGATATGGAGAGATGAATTGTTCCTCTACAAGAAACATGTTATGGGGGTATGAAAGTCTTAAAGTGACCTCGATTGGAACCATAGTTCATCCTGTCACACTTGGTACAAAAACCATCTTGACAGATTTTTACATTATCGATAGGGAAATAAGTTATAACATGATCCTCGGGAGACCCTAAATTCATCAAATTAAGGGTATCCCTTCTACCATGTTCTAGGAGATTAGATTCCTCCATTTTGGGAAGGTCTTCATCACTCAAGGGGATCCTAAACCCTTTGATATACACTTAGAAAAAATCATGAAAAATAAAGGATTCCATATGGAGTACGCGCTTCCTATAAATAAATTAAACAAACCACGTCCAAGGAGTTAGTACCGATCACCATGGACATGTCGAAGGTTGAGATCATTGACCCAAAAACATTTGAGGTGGAAAAAATACATAAGGGTAAATCAATATCTATGGAAGCAGTGTCCCTTAAAACCACATAAGAAATTATGAAAATCTTCAAAAATGATGATCTAATCTTCCTCCCGTTTGAACTACATGGGATGGGTATTCTTCTTATTTTATCATATCTTCCATCCGATGACCTAGGTCTACGTGTGAACATGATAGAATTAACAAATGAATAACAGAAATTTGAAATTGAAACGATGCTCATCAAAACCATATCGAGGTTTGTTCAATTCTAAACCCCATTTTTAACCCATGTCCATATTAAAATAATCTTTCCATATACATGGGGCAAGGCCTCATCATTCATCAAGTGCCACAAAATAACATGACACTATATATAGGAAATGAGGTCAAGCAACATAGTCATGCTCACCCACACACCATGTCTCAAGAACGTGAAAAAGAGGTGCATGAATGCCTCTTTCAGACAAATGATTTTAATGATTGGACATATACACTTCTGGAAAAGGGTTGTAGGTTTAAACCTAGCATTTTAGGCCCTTGTCAAGAGAATGGAAATTTTGAGGATCATGGTTCTCCACTATGTAATTTTAGGGGTGAAGAATTCAATATTCATCAAATTTATTCACATTAGATATCATGACATCTAGTTTCACCTACATTTCCACATGTATATTAATACATCCACATTACATTTTCATCTACCAGTTCATTTTGTAAAATTTGTGATCAAGGGACTTATTCTTACAGAAATTCCTAAAAATTCCGAGAACATTGGAAAAACATTCAAATTACACCTCTACAAATCTCCACAAAGTGTCTTCAATTATTTATGAATCATTTCATCCATCCAAGAAAGAGAATACAAAGCCATCATAGTAACCATACCAAGGCTTGCATACTTAGTTCTACTCATAGTCTCTTCTAGATTAGGTTTATTTTCCTATAGTATACTCTAGAAGCTTCATGGTGTCACATCTATCTCGAATACATCTCTTTGGAAATAAGAACATTCTAGAAATTTTTCATAGATAAACAATTCAAATGAAAATACATAGATAAAATTTATTTTATACACTTCTTTGCCCTACCAACCTTTGGTGTTGATCCTGCATCTCTTACTAGTGATTTAGGGTTGGGAAAGGAGAGAAGTGCCCTTCCACACCTATACCTTTTCCATGGTAATGAGCCAAAAATTCCTACTAGTAGCATGGGGAAAGGTGTAGGGGGTCTCTTTGAAAAACTTGAATGTTAGAAATAGGTCATTCAAATGTTGTGAAATCATAAATCAAAACAAAGTGAATTAGATGTCCAAAATTCCAAAAGATTTTAACACCTCAAAACCAGATTTTGTCAAACAAGTGGCCATCTACGGATATAAGTCTAGATAAAATAGAAATAAATTCACATTCTAAACTATGTAATAAACTTGAGTAGAGTGGGGTTTTAGTTTCTCAATTTGGTTTTGTCAAATCCTTGTATTTATCTTGTCATTACCATTCAACAAATTTCATAACTTGTGCCCTTTCTATATTTTTGTTTTGAGCCCTCGCATCTTCTTGGTTGTGTCGAGTTAGGATAAGGGAAAGTTCATTCACTTATCATATCACTCTTTTCCATGTTTTTCCAAAACAATAAGAAGTACTAAAATTTTCTTGAAGAAACTAAAGTTCAACATTACAATCTGTTTGATTTATCATATATCAACATTACAAAATACAAAAACAAATCATTATGTTAGCATTCATATCCTTTGCAGTTATAAACATCTAAGAGTACACATGTGAATCAAATAATAAATGGAATTAAATTCTATGAAAGGAATAACCTAGCCAAAAAGAGATATATGTACATATCATGGTGTGTCATAGTTTTGTACAATGCCATCAAACACTAGGTGTGGTCAAAATGCTGCAATGAGCACAAAATAACAAAACATCATAAATGTCGATAAAATGGAGAGTAAGCAATAAAGGCCACTTTATGACCACTCTAGCTATGAATTTCTTAGGAGTTCTTCTCAAAAGAATTCAAACGGCAAAGGGCCAAGCCTAACATAAACTAGAATTCCTAAATCCATTTGAGTTCAAACATACTAAAAAATGAAATGGTCACCATGGGCCCAGAGCTTTACAAAAAAAAATCACCGAATCAATACGTGCAAATGAATTGAAAAATGAATTTGTTTTGATATATATATATAGTCCTCTTGTCATTTTAATTTAGTATTTTTTTATATTTCATCTATCTCGCACTTAAGTCTTATTTTTCATTTTACGGGTTGCGGGATTTTTTTATGGTGACGTTTTGACACATGGGTGTATTAGGTATAGCTTATAACTCCCCATTTAGGGAATGAAATACTACGATTCTACGTTTTATTCCTTTTTATGGTTAATACACTTTTCAAGGGGGAAATGTGTATGCACCCAAAATTACATGTGCTACATTGTCGAGAAATGGTTACAAAAGTCACCAATGATGATTCATGTCCTTTCGAAGGTGTTTGAGTCCCTAAACCCATTCGCATTGTATATGTTTATCCTAGACATCCTTACTTAGATTTTCCACACTTTCTTCCAGCTTCCCCCTCATTTTTGTGCATGTTTTGGTCATAGTGTCAAATCCACCTCCCAAGAAGGACAAAACTCCTAGGACCACCTCCCGGAGAGCAAAGCGGTGGTCCTAGGACCACCTTCTTAGGAAGGATGGTAGTCCTAGGACTACCTCCTAGGTTTAGGAAGGTCCTAGCACCGCTTCCCTAGGTAGGGTGGTGGTGTTTCACACGATTCTTAGATGTTTCTTTGGAGTATTGAAAAAACACATAGGGTAACTTGGTGTAGGAGGAATACCTATTTTAATGTTGGTTGATGGGTTGTTCCGCGCATATGATTTCGAATCCACAACTAGTTGTGAGAGTTTCCTTTTTTCTAGGAGGAACTACCTGTAATGAAAAGTAAGACCACCAAAAGAGTTAAACAATCGTGTAGTGAACCGCCTAGCATGTGCTAGATCCGGGAAGTGTGATACTTCCTAGATGGTCACGTCAGTCCCACTTGTTTAAAAAAATTTAATGCGAGAAAATGAAGTAAATCATATTGTAATTTGAAATGATTTAGCTATCTCACTTGACACAATAAGAAAAATCTAATCTAATAGGCTAAGTTAAAATAAGATCCGAAGGTCAAGTAAGCGGTTTACGGGTCTCCGCAAGTATGATAGAGGTCTCAAGTAGATCACGGGTGAATAAGGGTGATTTGGAATTAGGTGGATAGGTCACTATTCAGGTTGTATGGGAAAATACAGAGATCGATGTTGGTTAAGGGTAGTGATGGCGGTTGGGTATAACTAGCGCCCGATTCTTTGTGGAAAAATGGGAATGCCACGAGAATGAGTTTTAGGTCTCCTTTGTGATTACACAAAAGAATTTTGGTTGGTTGGAATGAGGTATTAGGTGATTTAGGTGGGATTTGGTGAGGTTTAAATGGGTATATGAAGGGGTGAGTGTTAATGGAGGTGCTGTGGGTGGCTAAGAGAACAAAAGGTGACAATATAATGATGAAATGAAATGAACCAAAGGAGTATAGTGTTTTACTTACTTTGATTCTAGTCTTGGATGTCTTGGAGTGAGGGATGAAGGTGTTGGTAAGAGGTTGAAGACTACAGATGATCACCAACCATAGGAGAGCTTTGCATCAGTTTGTATGTGCATTCCTCTTTCCTCGGTTAGCTCGAGATCATTGCTAGGGTGAGTGTTGGATGACTGTATGCAGAAGAAAATACTTGATCTCCTTCCTTGCATGCATGTTCTTGCTGGAATTCATTCTCAGAAGATGTGATATCTCTCTGGGATGTGCTAATGTTTACCAACTTTTTCCAACCTTGAGAATAAGGTTTTACGGGGGTTAAAGGTGACCGATGGTGGTTCCGGCTTAACCGGCGATGGTTAGGGGTAACCGGCGTCGATCAAGGTAGGATTTCCTAGGTTTACTAAACTAGGGAGATCCTCTTGATTTTCTCGGATCTCGTGTCGTTAACCTACGGATTAGACTAGAAGCTTCTTGTAAGCATGTGGGAATGTGGTTAGAGGAATGTAGGCATTGATTTTTAGGGTTTGGGTAAGTCTTAGTTAGTTATGGCAACTTACTAAGAATAGGTCTTAGGGTGAGTTGGCTTGATGAGGTGTCTAGGTGAGGTGTATGTGTGGATATTATCTAAATTGAGATATTTAAATAATAAATATGGTGAGGATAATGAATTAGTTTAATTAGAGTAATTAAATTAATATTAGTGGGGTGAAGGGGTCGTGGCTAGTTTAATGTGATGAAGGGTGTTTATTTGTCAAGGGACCCAAGAGGAGTGTGACCTAATTTTAGTGGCTACATTTTGCCCATTTTTGTTACGTAGCTTGTATTGGTAAGTGACACTAACAAAAATAAGATGTGGTTGCCCCATGTTTGGGTGAAGGTGATCCCCTCAAACCAGGCGATGAGGGTGAAGGCAGAAGCGGTGAGTGGTTTGGTAAAAGTTAAATGTGAGGAAGGGGAAGATGGTTAACGGGGAAAAAGGGTTGAAGGTCTACTCGGGAAATCTAGGTATTGGGTCACGGTCAAAGGTAGCAACGATCAAATGCACACACATGTATAAAGCTAAAGACACTACCGGAGTTGTAGAGCAGAAAACTCTACATTGTCTAAGGTCAATAGGTTTATCAAAACTAGGTTGAAGTGATTCGATATCAAGGTATAGGATATGGTGGGGAAACACAACATAGGTTAGGTGCGAGGAATGTTTAGGTATGTTATGGTACACGGGTTGGGATAAAGCTGTCACGGTGATAGGCTAGGTAAGGTCATTAGGTCAACAAAATAGGTAACAATGCCACAAGGTATAGTGAACACATGAGGTCAAAGGTCATGAAAGATGGTCCATGTCCAAAAATCTAGGTCATGACATGGGTAAGACCGAGGGATGGGTAAAATAAAGAGTCCCCAAAGGAGGACAAAGGTAGATAGTAAATGATGAGGTCAAGAGGGTGGGGTAAATGATCAGGGTGAAGGTTGGGTGAGGTAAAAAAGGATTTTAAGGGTAGGGTAAGAGGGTAAAATTTAGGGAAATGTGTAGGTGAGGGTGAATAATTTTGGTTAAGGGTAGATGACGTTGGTATAGGTCAAGTGACCATGGTAAGTTAAGACACGCGACCAATGCCGCTCAAGGGTAGGCTGACGTCGGTTAGGTCAGGTTTGTTTTAAAAACAAAATATCCATGTTTTTGTTATTCAATTATCATTTAGCTAAGTGAGAAAATGAAAAAGAAAAAGAGAAAAGAGAGAAAATTGAGAAAAGTGTCCAGATGGAATGGAGCATCGAGTTGGCAGTGTGATGATGGGTGATTGGTTGGTGAGAAGTGGGTCCATAGGATTAGTGTGGAGGCTTTGATTTGGTAGAGGTTGTGGGTAGTGATTTGGTGATGGTGGAGGCCAGAGAGGGATCAAGCGAGCCACTAGTGTAGGAGCGGACATGCCACCGAGATGACGGCGACAACAAGGTAAACATCCAACTCTAGGTGTAGTTGGTTAGATAGATTAGGTGATTAGTAAATTGTTTTTGTAGTTTTTTTTTTTATTTTTGTGGGTGGAGAAAAGATTAAATTTTAGAATATGGAGAAAAGTGGGTAAAAAGAGGAATGGGGAGGGTAATAAACGGGATAGGGGGTGGGTGGAGGTGCAAGGGTAGTTTAGGTCATTGTAGGTGGGTAAAAGGGGCAAGGGGGTTTGGGGATCACGGATTGTTACCGCACATGTTGTGACAGCGTCGGTTAAGTGTGGCTAGCGTTGGTAGTTGTTAACTAGTATCGGTCATGAAGTAAGTGACCGATGCTAGTTAGGAGGTGACTGGGTCGATTAAAGGAAGCGGCACCTATCGAGTTTTGGGTGATAAGGGACAAAAATTGATGTGGGCTAGGTGGTTGAGATGGGTAGGGTGAAAATAGGGTGTGGGAAAATGATAGTAGGTGAGTATGGGTATGGTAAATATAGATTAATTTTTGTTTGTATTGGATGCAGGGGAGAGCTTAGCTACATATGCAAGACAAGGATTTTCCCCTTCTCGTGACGGCGTGTGGCATAATGACCCCAGAAGGAGCTACTGATATGTGGAGGTGGTTGGCTTGAGTGGAGTGTAGCAATATCGACATGTAGTCTGATAGCCTAGTTTGATGGTCATGCTCATTAACAGATGGGATTCCATGACCAACATGTTCCACCTACCGATGAGTGAGATTACTATCACCTTAGAGGACATGTTCGGGATTCTACAATTACCCGTATTGGGTACACAGTCTACTATGTCTCTCTCAGAGGCCTCGAGGAGCCGATGCTAACTGATTTTGGAGAGGGGATGGCCGAGATGAGATTCCATAGTGCCAACTTGAGCTATGGAGAGATGTACCTATCCCGTCTAGAGGAGACGAGGCTAGTGGTTCTTTTATGGAGCTAATGTGTTGTTTTGCTCTGCCACATCCAGAGGGTGGATGTTTTCCCTGATCATTGATGGGGGTACTCCATGATATGATGATAGATGAGACCCACTTTTCTTGGGTGCCAGCATTCTGGTGCATTTGTATACGAGTTATGGACATATAGGTGACTACGCAAGTTTAGCCTATGATGTACCTTCTTACTACACTGTTGGGCATATGAGCACATACTTTGTGTGCGGCTAGTAGGTATGCCCCGAGCAGATGCATTCCCACCAAGATTTGTATGGGTGGGGTACAGGCGATGGGTGCCGAATATTGGAGAGTGGAGATTTGAGAGGCCCACACATGATGTAGTTTATTTCCGATGGTTACTGGAGGGACTATCTAGGGTGGACATTATATGAAGGCCGTATGTGGGATTCCCCTCATATAGGCATATACACAAGGAGCTAGCTGAGATCCAGCAGGTGAGATGGATATAGGGTCACCGTGTCAGGGAGCATGAGATGATCCTAGTAGACATTCAGCGGTAGTTCGGGTTATTATAGGACATACCTCTACCACAGCCTATAGTGTCCACAGGTTAGGAGGAGTAGGTAGTGGACTGGCAGATAGATGATGTCGAGGTCACAGATAGGTACAGATAGTGGTGGGTGGCTCACTTGTGAGCCATACCACCTAGACAGGGGTAGCTATATCTAGCCACCATCACGGTGCAAAGAGATGCCCTACTAAGGGCAAGTGGCTACTATAATTACCCAAAGTAGGGTATACTACAGAACACTGGTGGAGAGCCCCGAGGTAGAGTTAGCAAAGCTACATATACAGTGGCGATCTACGAGCCCGAGATGGCCAGTGGAGGAGATGGAGATGGAGAGGAGGGTGATGGTCAGGTGGCAGCCTTACGAGGCTCATGTGATAGGTTTACCGGGCTAGTTAGGCCACAACCTGTATAGATTGGGGTCTTACAGGCCCCGAGATATAGGCACGAGGCAAGGGGCACCACCACAAGCATCGGGACCGGGTCCCGGTTCATAGGTAGAGCAAGACAAGCAGTGTCCCGTCACGATAGGTACAAGGATAAGACCTATGGGACCACCACAGACCATGCCTATATTAAGGTTAAGGGATGCCTTAGGTGAGGTTAGATACTACCAAGACCAGTGATGGTGGATACTTGGGATAGACTTCATATCCTATGCCAGAAATCTGAGTCACATCGGGCATCAATGAGAGGACAAGATCCCACACTCATAGTGTGGAGAGTATAGGGGGCCATCGAGCTCCGAGGCCGAGGAGCAGAGGCGAGAGGCTACTAGTGTACGAAACCAGTTCTAGATGAGGCAATAGTAGGGACCCGGGAGGTAGAGGGTACAGTGATGATGAGAGATGGAGGACATCCATCAAGATGCTTGATATGTGGCATCTGGTTTTGATGTATCATAGTCATTTTTATGATATATCGCTTTACATCTTGAGAGATAGTTGTATTTTTTATCACATACCCGACTGCGTGCAAAGACAAAGTGAGGATGTATAAGAGGTTTTTATATTTTGAGCATATCTTGGCTTGCTTGACCGAAGAGGTTTTGTATTGGTTCATTATTTTATTGTATATGATATTGGCCTATGTGTTGATGACATTTTGTATTGTGTATCATCTGTGTGCTGATGATTTTGAGATGATGGACATGATGAGATAGCCATGTATATTGTATTGAGATACACATTTATTTATATGATAAGATACATGATATTTCTTGATTGGCTGATGTGGTGATGATATTTTGATTTATTGGTGCGTTGATGAGATTTTTGTTGTGTTGTTTTGATATGGATGGAAATTAGGTGAGTTTGGCATGATGGAGTCTGGTTGGTTTAGGCATGGATCGAGTCAAGTCAGTTTAGGTATGGTTGAGTCGGGTTTTTAGGCATGGATCGAGTCGGGTTTGTTAGTCATGGATCGAGTCGGGTTTGCTAGGCATGGTTCGAGTCGGGTTTTTAGGCATGGTTGAGTTAGGTTTTTTACGTATGGAATGAGTCGGGTAGGTGAAGTGTGATTTATTAATTTTTGTAATGAATGATAATATGGGTCAGATGTGAGATGTGGTATAATCTATGCATAGTGATGATAGAGAAATGGTAGGTGTAATAAATGTATGTTGTGATAAGGATTAAAATATGAAGCAACTTGTTATGTATGTGGTTTAATTTCCAATTTTGGATTAAAAAAGGAAACTAAGTGGGGTATGATGTAATGTGAGGAACACGGAAGATGAATTGGATAGAGAATGGCTAAGCTAACCTCTAAGGGCCTCATGCCCCGTGAGTGTTGCCTACATAGTCCCAAAGTGAAAAGGGACCTCGGGTGATGTAGTTCTCCCGGGAGCTAGCTAGAGAAGAATATGAGGAGGTATGAAAATGAGTTAGTAGGTTTTAGGCATGGTGTGGGTTTTAGATCTATGAGGTTTTGGTGGGTTATAGGTAAAGTGATGTAGGTGAGATCGATTGTGGTGAAAGAAGAAGATTACCCCAAAGGTAAGCGTCGATGACCAAGTCCTGTATAAGGTAATCAAAACATAAACAAAGACAGTTAAAAGAAAAGAGGGGGTAATAAAGCCATCGATTGGCTAGGATCATCTTGAACAAATCACACCTTAGAGGAGGTGATGAATGTAAGAACCTAAATACATTACATGATTGATTGTTCTACGGTGAAAAGTAGTCACATGATCACCAAATGTCTTGGTTTCTGAGAGGTCCCTTGAGGCAGTAGGAAATGGGAGTGAGAATGGTAAGAAGGGTGAAAGGTGGTTAATTTGTTTTTATATGGTATGAGGTGGCATGCTCTTTGGGCAAGAGATCTCGAGGTCACAATGGGAAATTCCATGACTAAAAATTTCTCTATTTTGACTTGTATTAGAGATAGACTGATCGATGTGGGAAGTCTATATGGGATGAGGAATTTAACTCCTTGAGGTCTTCGTGAAGCTGATCGATGCGGGAAGCTTCGGTTTGCTCTTTTGGAAGAGCTTTACATAGCTGTCCTTTGATGGAGTAGTCTATTTACAGTAGCAATTGTCAAGAGGAATATGTCCTTTTGAGGGAGTCATCTTTTGAGTGGAAGTTCGACTCAAGGAGTTGTATCCCATGTGAGGGTTTTGAATTCATGGACAATACCAAGGTAGAGAATAGGACTCTCATGCAAAAGGCAAGGTGAAACAACCATGGGATCTCATCTAAAGGTACACAAAAATTATCCATGAGAATCATGCTATGTGTAGCGCCATGGTACACATATTCAAGAGAAGATAACAAGTGATGGGTACTCACATGATTCTTGTTTAATCATTGGTGAGGTGTATGAAGTGGATAGTGCTCAAGGGACGAGAATAGAAAGAGACAAAAGGTGAGATAGGAATACAAATCAACAATAGAATGGTCGAAGATGCAAGGAATTAAGGGGCCCAGGTTTGGGTTTACCATCGAGTAAAGATAAATGATAAGCACCTAATCCATAGGTATGAGTCACGATGTATGGTCCAAGATAATTAGGAGCAAATTTTCCCCATTTAATTTTTTCTACTTTAGTTACATGTTGATTTTATTTCAGGACAAGGTCACCAACTTGGAAGGTTCGTGCATGGACACGTTTGTTGTACGCACATTTGATATGTTTTTAGTAAACTTGAAGGTGATCCAGAGCATTAAGACGACATTCATGTAATAACTCTAGCTATGCTAAATGGTTCTAATGAAATTCACCATCATTAAGCATGTCATGGATAGAAATGTGGAGTGAGGGGATCTAGACTTTGAGAGGTAGAATTTCCTCTGTACCATAGACCAGAGAAAATGGTGTGGCCGCAGTGGAAGTGTGAATACTAGTGTGGTATGCCCACAGGGAAAAAGGAATGTGTGTATGCCAATCCTTCCCAGTATCATTAACCACTTTCATAAGAATTTTTTTGAGGGTTTTGTTAGTGGATTTGGCTTGGCCCTTGGTTTTGGGTAATAAGGTGATGAGAAACTAAGCTGAATGTTGAAGGCATCGCAAAGTTTTTGCAATATTTTGTTTTTGAATTGTTTTCCATTATCAGTGATGAGGTGATGAGGAACACCAAAGTGAAAAATGATGTGGTGGTTAATGAACTCACATATTTTCTCGGCTTTCGTGGAGATTAGTAGTATGGCTTGACCCATTTTGTATAATACTCAGTAGCGGTGATGATTCATTGATGGCATTGGGAAGAATGGGGATTGATTTCTCTGAAAAGATCCAAACCCCATTGAGAGAAGGGCCAAAGGTCACAGGTGACTTTGTAAGGCATATTTGGGTGTATGATGAAGATTGAAATGTTGTTGTCATTTTACACAATGTTTGGCGTAGTCACAACAATCATGGTAAAGGGTTGACTAAGAATAGCCTAGGCAAATAATATGCTTAGCGACAACAAGGCCACTGAAGTCACCTCCACATATGCCATCATGAACTTCCTTAGTGGTATAAGGAATTTCAGAACTTGTGAGGCATCGTAAGAGAATAGCATCAAAGATATGATTATAGAGAGTCCCCTAGAATTATGTAACAAGAGACCTTTTTAAGGAAGGCACATTGTCGTTATGGGTGAGATCGGGAGGCAACATGGAGAGAGAAAGGTAGTCAAAGTATTATTTGTGCCAAAGGTCACTTGGGTCGGAGGTGATGGTTCCAATGGAGTAATCATTGTGAGCTATATAAGAAGGTGATTGGAGTCATTGTACGGTGACAACGATTTTAGAATCGACAGGCGAAGTGGGTATTTTGGAAGCTAAGCGAGGCCATGATATCTGCAAATTTATTGGTTGAACATGGGATGGTTTGAAGGGTGTAACGATCAAAGGTGGTCAATAGTATGTCTACATGATGTTTATACTTTTAAGTATCTCGTTATGAAATTGGTATATACCATTGACTTGGTTTACGATCAATTGAGAATCACCAAAGATGTTGATTGATTTGACATCTAGGGTGTAAGCATCTTGGAGACCTAATACGAGTGCTTCGTATTCAGAAATATTGTTGGTGAATTCAAAATCTAGTTTGAAAGAAAAATGCATGGGTTCACCATCAAGAGGAATGAGGATAATACCATCCCCACCCCCATGTTGGCACTTGGAACCGTCGAAGAAGAGTGTCATTTGATAAGGGGGTTGGTCCATGGAAAGGGTAGCAATTTACTCATCGGAAAGTCAAAATTACAGGGTTAATCCCGAAAATATGTGTGTAGGCCGGTTGGTTGGCAATAGCTTGGCCCTTGATGGAATTTTGATGAATGAATTCAAGGTCAAGATCAGCTAAAAGGATAAGCCATCGTGTGGCATGTTGATTCGATAAGGTTTGTGTACATGAAGTGTAAGGGGTGGGTGTTAGTCACAACATAGGTTTTTGGTTGAGTAGGTGATGACGGAGTTTGGTGGCAATGAAAAGTAATGCTAAGCAAATTTTTTTGGGATGGTTGTATCGGGTTTCATAGTCCAAAAGAGTACGGCTTATGTAATAAACTTTCGGTTCCCTATGTTGTTCATCACGATGAGCAATCATGACTCCCAAGGAATGATCAGTAGTTGAGATGTATAGGTAAAAAGTTTTATCGTCTTTAGGTGGAATGAGTATGGGTGGTTGGAGAAGGTATTTTTAAGGCCTCAAAAGCTTTGTGACATTCATCATCCCATTTAAAGGAGACATCCTTCTTGATAAGATGATGAAATGGTTTACATCAATCGAGATAATTGTGAAATGAAATGGTGAATAGATCGCAACTTAACTTGCAGGCTACAGAGTTGTCTAAGGTTAGTAGGTGGAGGAATTTTGAGAATGGCCTTGACTTTAGCAGGTCGACTTCTATACAACATAGGGAAATTATAATTCCTAGGAGCTTTCCTAAGAGAACATGAAGATGCACTTCTTAGCTTGAAGGTGGATGCACGATATTTAATGAGATGGTCAAAGATGGTTTTGAGGAAAGCAAGGTGCTTAGAGTGGCGTTTATATTTTCCCAAGAGATCATCCACATAATCTTCCAAAGTATGTGATGCATGATGTCATGGAAGATATAAGTCATAGCCCGCCTGATATGTGGCACCGGTATTTTTAAGGCCAAAAGGCATGACTCGATAGTAGAAGGTCCCGAGGGGTGATGAAGAAGGTTTTGTGTTGATCTTACGGAGCAAGTAAAATTTGGTTATAAACCGAGAAGCCATCCATAAGTGATAGCATCTTGTGACCAGCGGTAAGGTCAACTAGTTGATCACTACCGAGTAAGGGAAAGTATTCTTTCGGAGTAAGCTAGGTTGAGGTCATGGAAGTCCATGCAAATACTGAGTCCCCTATTACTTTAGTGAGCGGGGACAATGTTATAAATCCAATGAGGATAATCAATGGGTAAGATGATCGAAACAGAAAGAAGGCTTTGAAGTTCTTCTTTAACGAGAAGGGCAATGCATGGGTGCATTTTCCTCGAGATTTTGTTTGATGGGTTTGGCATCAAGAATGGTTATGATATTATGGACCACTATAGTAGGGTCAATCTGGGAATGTCTGCGTAAGACCAAGTGAAATTGTGTTTATGATATTTTAGAAAAGAAGTGATGGCTTCCTTTTCAGCAACATCTAAAGATTGGTCGATCTTTAAGATGTGTGGGTAAATCTAAGTATGAATTTTGATCTCGATATTTGATTCATTCAAAATGGTTTGCATCTCGAGAGGGTAATGACCGATGAATATATGAGTATCTGCACCAAGTTACGTGAGTATAGATTCATCATCCTGACATTGAATGACATTAATTGAAGGTGTATTTTCATCGATCATTTCAGGATACAGGAAGGGAAGAGTGGAAAGGGTCTCACCCTCACATTGATATGTCAGAGGCCCTAAGGAAATGATGTTTATGAAAAAAAAAATTAGGAGGGATAGATTCAAGATCTGTCAACTCCATCGGTGAGGGTGATGATGAAGGTGGAGCGGGTGAAGAAGGTGGAGAAGGTCTAGTGTCCTTAATGAGTTCAATGCGGGCCTGTTTGGTAGGTGGTTTGGGAAAGCTGATACCACTATGGTCGTTATATTTGTGGGTGGTACATGGAATAATGGTATGGCAGCCTTGCTTGTAAAATCCAAAACCAAAACCCTTCCACGCACATTGGTGCAGGAAGGTGTGGGAGAAATTTTGATTGGTGAGAGACTGGAAGTCAATAGAAAATGGGCAACTTTATGGTGTTGATTCAGGTGTATAAGTGGTAGTATCAAGTCCCCCATAGGTGAGAATGGTATGGAGATGAGGAGGACCATAAAGGAGGCATTCTCTTATGTGGTGATTGTAATGAGGGTACTAGTGAATACTTCCATACTCTTGTGGAGTAAGGAAGTTGTTGACACTATATAGGCATTTAAAAACACCTTCCAATGGATTAGTGGTTGGTATGTAGGTAGATGGAATGGATGAAGTGTCGAGAGTCAATGCAGAGGTCAAGCTAATGATTGGGAAGCTGATAGGTCAATTGTGGAGGTTGTGGCAAAGTGGTAGGAATGGAGGAGGTATGTGGTAGAAAGCTTGGTGTGTTGGTAAGTGGAGGTATAGGTGAAGAAGTAGCGATTCTGAGGTAGACAACTTAGTAGGTATGAGCATATCAATAGGTTGGTAAAGCATGTTACATGTTTTAAAAGGTGATGGGTCGATTGGAATGGTATAGGTGTGTCCTTCATGTTCAACCTTTACACAACGATGCAAAGTGGAAGGAACACGACCCATGACATGAATATAGGGTTTACCAAGCAACATGTTATATTGGAATTCCCCCTCCAAGATGTAAAATAATTCTAGAACAATGCGGGGGGGCCACACAAATGTGGAGGATGAAAATTCCTAGTGTAGAGGTGATAGCATCATTGAATGAATGCAACATGACAGGATGTTTATGCATGTAATTATCAGGTATGCACATTTGAGTGAATGCATGGGATGAAATGATGTTAATGCTAGCACCCCCATCAATCATCACATGGTGTACCCATATGTCATCAATGTGGATAGAGATGAAGAGGGCTGGGTCTAGGTCATCATTTTGGTGTGGCGCGATCTCTTCCTCTGAGAAGCTAAGGGAGGCTACTTGGTGAATAGGGTGGGGTGAAGATGAAGGTGGTAATTTGGTGAGAGAGGCTACATGATGGGGTGTGATAATGGAGGCTATGGGTGTAGGGTCATTGGGTAAAACCTCAATAGATTGAAGAACCTCCATGAGAGCTTGATGATGGGATTCTGAGGTTTGAATGAGGTCATATAAGGAAATTTTGAGGGGATATTGGTGTAATTGTTTGAGCATGGTGTGATGTGTGATACCATTAGAAATGGGGTACGTGGGGCTGCAGATAGTGATTTTAGGTATGGGTGTAGATGATATGTTGGGTATAGGATTGGTTTGTGGGTCATTTTCCTTTTCTTTTCCCTTATCCTTCTGAGCACATGTAGTGACATGTATCATGTTGATTTGAGGAGTCATTAAATGGAGAAGGTGTAGGATGAGTGGTATAATGACATGACAAGAAAAAACCTACTAGAGGAGAAAATCCTTGTGAAGTGAGTTGAGCACAATGACATTTAGGTGATGGTGCAGCAAGTTCTCTGATGCAAACCATGTTAATTTCAAATATTGGGGTTGCTCTAGGAGCTGTGAAGGTGGAGGTTGTGGTTGTTGAGTGGGCAGTGTGGGAATGGGTGTTCGTGAAGCAAGGTCCTCGTCAAGAAGGTCGTCGTCGTCAAAGTTGGCTTTTGGAGGACACAACTAGATAAAGATGGTTTTCAAGGCCTTGTAGTTCTCCACATCGTTCCTAGCACACAATGGTAGGTGTAAATTTTAGTATCACCAAACCCTTTTGGTTTGGGTTTGATGGGGTCATAAGGTCTGAGTGGCGGTAATGTGATGATAGAAGTCTCAAGGAGGTTGGTTAAAATTTTGGCATAGGACCCCGCATTAGTGGATCGCGGTGGGAAGTGAATGTGGGTTTGGGTATAGGTGTATTTGATTGTTGAGGAATGGTATTTGGAGGAGGAGGAGTGGATTGAGCTATGGTTTTCGGTCTTTGGTGTGGTTTTGGGTGTCGATCATGTTTGTTTAGGTAGGGGTATAGTAGATGAATGGGGAGGAGAGTGTGTGGCTATTTTGACTACCTTATTGTGGAGTGGTAGAGTTTTGTTTTTAGGTTACACCTTCTTAGGTAAAGGTGATATGGGTGTAAAAGGTCTAGAAGGAAAAGCAGATGGGGGAAGAGGGTGAGTTACCCACGGGGATAACAGGGGTGTTGTGAAGGTAGATGATGTGGGTCATACATGGGGTGTAAGAGACAATGACTGAAGTATAGTGGGTAGTAAAGAAATAGCTGAGGGTATTAGAGGTATGGGGGTAGAGATCTGCAAGTGCGAGTGTAAGCCATTTTGGGCATCCGGGTAGGTTGATGTTTGTGAAGAAGTAATGGATTGTTGTGTTTTTGGTTTATTGAGGGTGGAGGTTGTTGGACCATGTTGGGAAGCTAAGGTCCTACGGCAGAGGAGACAGTGTAGGTGTGGCCTGGCACAACAGTGGGGTATGAGTTCTATGGGTTTGGTGCTTATGTTTGGGTGTCGAGTAGGTGTGGTGTTGACTTTGGAGGATGTAGCTAAATCCAGTTTGATAGGTGGATGAGTAAGGCTAGTGGTTGGGGTGACCCCTAAAGTGGTAATAGGTTTAGTCGAGGAAGATGCCATAGGTGTGGGTTTGGGTTTAGATATAGGTTGGGTTATGGGTAAGGGTGTGGTTTGAGCTATGATAGGTGTTGTGGAAGGAGTTTTGATAGAGGTGGTTGTGTTTGGTTCGATTGGTCAAAATATTTTTGGGTAGATAGTGGAGGTATCAATAAGTGACCTTTGCATCTACATTGAGACAGGAAGCAAAAGGTGCCCCCATAGTAAAGCCCTATCCACATAATCTAAGTGATCAGCCAAATGTGAGAACAAAATGTATGTAGGTGGATTTGATGAGGACCTAATGGAAATTCCTGTAAAATGTGTCTTAGAGATGGGGAATTGTCTAGTTTCAGCTTCAGTGGGTAAGAGAGTGGAAAGTAGGTCAGTAGGATTTCGGTAGCTGATGGAGAATGCTCACCAAGAGGCAAAGGTAACTCAACTGGGTCTATGATAGGTGAAGAAGATGATGGGTGCTCCTCTATAGGTGGAGGAGATGATGGGAGCTCTTCTATGGGTGGAGGAGGTAAATAAGTATCTTCGTGAATTGTAGAAGCACCGAGGGTATCGATTCTCTAAGTGGAGAAGCCAAAGGTGAAATGGTATCTATGTTAGTGGAAGATTCCTCCATAGGTGAGGAATGAGGTGAAAGGTTTTCCTCTATGGGTGAAGGAACAGGGGAGGTTGGTTCTGACGTGGAAGGAGGACTTGGCTAGAATATTCTCTATGGAAGTAATATGGGGTAATTGGGAGGTGACAGGTATGTCATTAAAAATAGCGTGAACCTTGTAGGTATGGGTATCATGAGTTGAGGTCTCATCGGTTTGATCAAATGAAGAAGCATGATTGGGAAATGGTTTCTTGAATATTTGTAGGTTTTGGTTGGTAGGTGTGTTAGGATTATCCATGGTTACCTCACCTTTCTTAGGCATTTCTTGGACAATATTTTTGAAAGTGATGTAATTTCCATCACTTTGACCCTTTACTTGATGATAGTTACAGAATTCATGTTCTTTATACCATGCGGGCATGGGGTGAGCAGGGTTGAAACCAGTGTGTGGTTTTATAGGTGGAAGGGTGATGGCTCCAGCTTTGATAACATTTTTAAGATAGAAGAGTAAGGTTCCTCAATTGGGGTGTATTTCCGCTATTCTCGTTTGAATTGAAAAGTCTAGGCGGGTGAGAGATTAGATGAGGGGGTAGCCTGATTTGACAGATGAGTGGCCCACCTTGAGTACCACTATGTTGGTGGTGCCCTTAGCATTTGAATAATTGTTTTGTGATTTGGAAGAAGAAGAGGTATCATTCAACATAAATGCCAAATTTTTATTGCGTAATTGGATTTTCTTCTCTTTGATGGCTTGAATCTCTAACTTTCATGCCATAGCGAATACTTCATCGAATGTTCAAAAGGTTTGGACCTACAACGTCAATGACATATGTCTAGCACAAGCTCATGTGAAGAGATTGATGAGTTATATTTGTGGCAGTTTGAAGGTGAGTTGGTTGATCAAGCTACACTAATGAGTGAAAAAATCAGAATATATTTGTCTTCATCGACGCGTAGAATTTAAGTCGGTCACAATAACATTCTTGAGGATATTGATAGAGAAATGATCCAAGAAGGCTTGGGCTACTATTAGTGCAAATTCATAGCACCCCAAAAAATGATCTATGGATTTTCTTTTCTAAGGAAATGTCATTTGGTGTGAATGCACAACATTGAGCTTTCCCAAAGTGTGGGACCTTTGCAAATGGAAAAAGCCCTCCAGAGAAGGTTGGTTCCTCTTCCTAAACTGCTTGCCACAAGCTATTCTAGTGTAGGAAAGATAATATAATCCTAATATAACTTCTAAGGAGATACGGAGAGAGAGAAAAGAGTAAAAATATAAGCATACACTAAAATGGTGATACACCGAGAGAAGGAAAATGTTGAACATCTATCAAAAATACCATGGAACAAGAAGTGATGAGCAATGGGAAGGATGGATAGATGCATCACAAACCCAAGGATATATTTCAAACAAAAAGTGTCCCAAAACTCCATGAACACAGCTCCAAAACTTGTAATGAACATTCAAACATGCATAAATACCTGCAATGAAGATAGGCAAGAAGAAAACAAAGAAAAATGAGCAAGGATGGACAAATACTTCAGAAAACATGTTTTTTTTAATGCTCATAAGTTTGCACAGAACATCATTTCATTAGTAAAAGGAAAAAATGCCATTACAGAGTAGGGGAGGAGGTTTAAACTCCATTTTCAACCCTAGGGAAGAAGAGAAGGGAGGGCAGAGTAAAAAGATGAACCTTTAACAAAAGAGCCAAATCTGGCTTTTATCACGAAGCAGAATGAAGAAAAGTGAAAAATGTAAGAAAATTTGATTTGTAACTCCAACCACTGAAAAATCCTTCTAATTAGCCTACAAAATGATGGGTTCCCATGAAAAATCCCATACTTCAAAGTACATTGCTCTGCAGATCCAAAAACAACCCATACTTCATTAAATTTGGTGGTTGGGAACCATTTCTATGTTTTTGCATGCCAGGATGTTTCCCCATTTTTCTCCCAAAAATATCCATCAAAATACAAAATTGAACCCTCCATCATGTATAGAATTTTACCATCTTTCTAATGACACAAAGAACGAAAATCTGAGCTCTGGATCAAAAGTTATGCCCCTCTCGAAGATTTAGAGAGAAAAAATAGGGAAAAATGGATTGGCGGGCTGAAACTTTAAAATTTTCCTTTTTTTGAATTTGGGAAAATTTTCCAAAAATTCCCATGCTCCTTTGCCCCATTGCCATGTGGCACTCTCTCCGATGGTTGATGGGATCGCGGGCCCGTGACGCCTTTTCACCCCTTTGATTTTCCATTGGGAAAATTTCCCAACTTTGCCCCACGCTCCGTTGTCCCCGGTGACGTGTATCTTCCTCATTAGTTGACTGGGATGCACTTCCAATTTTTCCTTTGTGCATTCTACAATTTTTTCAAATTTCACCAAAACCCTCCGCGCCTTCAACTTTCACCTCCGGCTGGACACATGTCGGCCTGCTCGGTTTCAGTCCGCATGGCCTTCGCAACTTTTTCTCCTTCCTCCTCCACGGGCATGTGGGCTAGTTTTTTCCTTTTCACCCTCTTCCAACCCTTTTAAAAATCCTAAATTCACTCCACTCCCCAGAATTCCCCACTACCACGTGGCACGTTTCTATTGGTCATGGGCCTACTTAAGGAAAATTTCCCCCAAAAACTCCACCGAGCCATAACTTGAGAAATACAAGGAGTTAGGAGGAAAATTTTACCTTTCTGGAAAGGTGAGGAAAAATCCTATTTTATGGAATCATTTCTAGAATATTTTGAGTCTCTAAAGCATGCCAAAAATTCATTTAAGTTCCAGTAAAGGAGAAGAAGGAGGAGTTAGCCAAAAATAAGCATAGGGCTTATTTTGGATAACAATTTTGGCGACTCGGAGGGTCATCTTCTGATGGATGAAAGATCAATGGGATTTGAAGCATCCATTGGGCATGGAGTCATAAGTAGTAGCCTACAAACTGATCTGAACTTTGAAAACTTCCTTTCACTTGAGTCACTGAACTTGATCCCAAAATGAACCACTGAAATGGACTGTGCAAGAGAAAAACCAGCAGCACCAAAAACTATGTACAAAACTAAAAATCATACATGCTCCAAATGGAACATGTAGAGTGTGCACAAGCACTTATTTTGCTGAAAGAAAACCTACCTACTCTACTCTAACTAGAAGCAAAGGTGAGCTAAACAAACCCTGCAACTGGTTGTGCAAAATAGCTTCCTTTCTTCAAAATGGGCAGCCATGCAACTGATTTGGCACTGAACATGGCTGGTTGGATGAGTGGAAAATCAACAAGAAGTTGGTCTTCTACCCAAATCAGCAAGGTATCAACTGAAAAAAATCCAATACCTCTTTTAGTTGCTCTACATTTGGATTGAAGAGGTATGGCAGCTGATCCTTGGTACTTTGTAGCTCATCCTCATGCTTAGAAGCAAGCATGACTAGTTGTGGCTTCTCCTTTGGCTCCAATGAATCCAAATACCTTATTAGGAAAGGTCTAATCCATTTGATATGCCCATTGCTCTGATTTTCAAATCCAAAAATGAAGTCCTCTTGTAGAACTTCTTGGATGGATGATGTGGGAGAATTGATGAAGTTCTTTTGTTGTTTTCCTTCTTCCTCCAATGAAGAACATTGAAGATTAAATCTTCCAATCTTGGCTCCAAAAGTCTCTGTTATAAAATGCAGGCTGCTGCAATTGAATGATCTCCTTCATGTAGTAGGTTCTTGTGTTTGGAATGTGGGATTATGGAGAGAGAAAATGGTGTGATTTCAACTGGTTCCTCTTCATCAAAACAATCTTCCAAACGACAGATAAACTACCTCATTGTTGTCCTACTATAAATGCTCAACTTCCTCCATGGTGTCCTCTTGATTATAAACTTGTTCACAATGCTTCTCCTCATCTTCAATGATTGAGTTTGAAAGATCAAACTCTTCTTCAATAATAGAACTCAAGAGAGATGAAGTAGAAAGAAGAACTGAAGGTTCTTCTATAGCTTGCTTTGTGCTCAAAGCCTTTGGATCTGCACTTTTCTCCTCCATAACCGGAATGTGCTCCTCTTCTTTTGGATTTGGAGTAGCTTCTCCTTCCTCTGCTGCTTGAAGACAAGCTATCTCTTGATTGAACTCTTCCTCTAGCATGAAGTTTGTCAAGTCAAACTCTTTAATCTGCTGCTCTAGAGGACAAGTTGGTACTGCAAGATCTTCTTTAGAGCTTTCTTCCTCCATGGCTGATTGTGCAACTTGAATTGGATTAGTATTATCCTTGGCCAAAGTGCTGACATGGACACTCAACTCTTCACAAACAAATTTCTTTTTTCTTGCTTCATTTCTGCTATAAAATCAGCCTTGTTTGCCACTTGTTCTCCAACTCCAACCTCTTATGAAGGCTTAACCATCAAGGGGATCTTTGTTATCCCAAATTTGAGAGCCAAGCTTACCAAACTTTTGATTTTTTCTTCTTTGTTTGGCTCTTCTTCTTGCTGTCCTTGATGACTGATTTTCTGATTTTCATCTCCTAATATGGATTTGGGAATGCAAGAGGAGGGGTGGGTTGTAACTCAATTGATTTTACAATTTTTTTTGGTGGTGGAGGAGGTGAAACCTCTTGTTTCTTTGGAGGAGAGGGTGTTTCATTTAGCTCTTATGGAGGGGATGACTATTTGGAAGGAAAAAGGACAGAAGAATTGAGATGAGGTGGAAGACTAGGGAATGGAGAAATGGATTCAACACTTGGGGCAGCATTCAATGGGAAGCTTGAAAATTGAAGCCCAAATTGAGATGGTGTTGCTTGAGGAATGGAAAGAGAAGAACCAGATGATGGTGTAGAACTTACCCATTAACAAGGTTGTTCAGCACCAAGTTTATAGGCCTCTATCTCTGTTGTCCATTGTGCAAGTTGGGGCAGCATCTCCATCATGAAGTCCAGCTTCTCCTGAGGGCTGAAGTGTCTTGGAAAAGGGCCTCCCCATGGACAAGGAGTCCTATAACCAATTCTAAAATCCTTCATTTGAGTTGTTGCTCTTGATTGCACCATTTTGCCTCCATATTTTGGATTTTCTCCACAAAATCAGCATCTTCCATTTGATTGTCTTTATTGCATGCATATCCTTGCTCTTGATATGCTTCACAACCAAACTGATTTTGGTATTGCTCATATGGGTAAGCATGCTAATCTTGAATTTGATAAAAATGCTAATTTGAAGGAGTTGTAAAACATGTTGGAGGTGAAATATATTGTTGTTGTTGTAAATGTGAATTCCATGATGGAAATGAAGTCATTATTGCACAACTTCATGAAATGAAAGAAGATGGAAGAGATGGAAAGAAGAATGGATGGAAAATAGGTCTACAACTCAGAGAATGAGTTATTTACCAGATGGAGTCACCAGATGTGCTTTTGAATATGAATACAAAGGCTGACTCCTTAACAGGAACACACCAACCTATCAAAAATAAAGTGGAAGACATCTAAGGTCCCACCGAGTGTGCCAAAACTATTAGTGTGAATTCACAAAGCACCCCAAAATGACTTACGGATATGCTTTTCTAAGGAAATGTCATTTGGTGTGAATGCACAACATTGAGATTTCCCAAAGTGTGGGACCTTTGCAAATGGGGAAAGCTCTCCGAGAGAAGGTTGGTTCCTCTTCCTAAACTACGCCACAAGTTATTCCAGTCTGTAAAGCAAGATAATCTAATCTTAATCTAACTTCAAGGATACAAGGAGAGAGAGAAAAAAGGAAAAATAGAATCCTACACTAAAATGGTGATACACCAGAGAAGTAAAATGTTGAACATCTATCAAAACTGCCATGGAACAAGAAGAGGTGAGCAATGGGAAGGATGGATAGATGCATCACAGGCCCAAGGATAGATTTCACAAAAAAAGTGTCCCAAAACTCCATGAACACAGCTCCAAAACTTATAATGAACATTCAAACATGCATAAATACCTGCAATGAAGAGAGGCAAGAAGAAAACAAAGAAAAACGAGCAAGGATGGACAAATGCATCACAAAACATGTTTTTTTATTGCTCAGAAGTTTGCACTGGAACATCATTTCATTGGTAAGAGGAAAAAACACCATTACAGAGTAGGGGAGGAGGTTCAAACTCCATTTTCAACCCTAGGGAAGAAAAGAAGGGAGGGCAGAGTAGAAAAGATGAACAACCTTTTACAAATGAGCCAAAACTGGCTTTTATCATGAAGTAGAATGAAGAAAAGTGAAAAAATGTAGGAAAATTTTATTTGCAACTCCAACCACCAAAAATCCTTCTAATTAGCCTAAAAATGATGGGTTCCCATGAAAAATCCCATACTTCGAAGTACATTGCTCTGCAGATCCAAAAATGACCCATACTTGATTAAATTTCATGGTTGGGAACCATTTCTGTGTTTTTTGCATGCTAGGGACGTTTCTCCATTTGTATCCCATAAATATCTATAAAAATACAAAATTCAACCCTCCATCATGTAGATAATTTTACCAGCTTTCCAATGACACCAAGAACGCAAAAATTTGAGCTGTGGATCAAAAGTTATGCCCCTATGAAGATTTAGGGAAAAATAGGGCAAAAATGGATTCATAGGCCGAAACTTTAAAATTTTCCCTTTTTTGAATTTGGAAAAATTTTCCCAAAAATCCTTGCACTTTGCCACCCTGCTGCCACATGGTGCTCTCTAATTGGTTAATGGGATCACGGGCTCAAACCTGCCTTACGCCCCTTTGATTTTCCATTGGGAAATTTTCCCAACTTTGCCCCGTGCTCCACCTGAATCCGGTGACATGTGTCACTTCCTCATTGGTTGGTAGGGATGCGCTTCTAATTTTTCCTTTGTAAATTTTACAATTTTGGAAAATTTCACCAAAACCCTCTACGCCTCGACTTCTTCCTACGGATGGACACATGTCGGCCTCTAGTTGGTCCATGAGCCTTGCAACTTTTTCTCCATCCTCCTCCTCCGGGCTGGGCATGTGGGCTACTTTTTTCCTTTCACGCTCTAACCCTTTTGCAAAATTCCTAGCTTCACTTCTCTCCCCTGACTTCCACTACCATGTGGCACGTTTCCATTGGTCACGGGCCTACTCAGGGAAAATTTCCCCCAAAAACTCCACCGAGCCATAACTTGAGAAATACAAGGAGTTAGGAGGAAAATTTTACCTTTTTGGAAAGGTGAGGAAAAATCCTATCTAATGGGATCATTTCTAGAATCTTTTGAGTCCTTGAAGCATGCCAAAAATTCATTTAAGTGCCAAAAAAGGAGAAGAAGGAGGAGTTAGCCAAAAATAAGCATGGGGCTTATTTTTATAATGTTTTTACCTAATTGAATGATTATATAGAGTGTCTAGGTAACCCATTATACCAATCTAATGCAGGTCCAGTGAGAGACATGGGAAATGTTTGCAAGAGCAAAGCATCATTTTGAGTGATCAGATAACACCCATGTTTGAATGACTACAAATGTTGTTGTGGGTCTTCTTTGCTATTGAAACAATTGAATTTAGGCATATCCCAATGCATGGGGTATGGGTGAATATGAATGGATGGGTGGATGGGTTTGTTGTAAATCTCATCATAGGTGAGAGTGTTGCGGGAGCCAGAAACCGATTCCTCCAATGTCTGCATCATTTCCAACATCAATTTGATTAGGTCGTTGGTAGGTTATGATTATTGGGTGCCTCTGTTGCATGAGAGGGTTAGTTTAAGGCATATAGCGAGGGTGACACTCTAGTGTATGGTGCTACCATGTAGGTTGATTGAGAAGAAGGTAGTGAAACATTGAGTACATACTTGGAGGGAATAATAGATGAAACGGGAGGTGTTAATAGTATGTATATGGAGGTGGAAGGGCGTGGTGACCCTAGTGGCAATGGGGCTAATGATTGTGGAATGGAAAGTACCATGTTCGAAAATGGGTAGGGGTCACGACACTTTGGAGGTGGTACATGCGGTAGTCATAGTGGGTATAGGACCTAGCTGCGAAATGATTGGGGGTAAGGTAGATGTGGGTAGCACGGAGCCAGATGGGGTCGATGCAAGAGTGGGAGTGAGAGTTGAGGGGATAGATATGGGAATGTCATATATCAACTGACCCGAGACATCTCGAGTGGATGAGTGGGAAAGGTAAAACTACAAAGCAGTAGGGTTTTGGTCAAGGAGTGCACAAACTCCTCATCTCTGGTAGCGATAGTGATAGGTTGGATAGGATCCATGGTTGGTGATAAAATGGAAGGTGGTGAAGGACTAGGTGGGAGTGGTTGACACTGGCTAGAAATACAAGTGTGCTTACTTGTCTTCAAGTCAGCACCATGTGAACCAAAGATCTTGATCAAGTAGGGCTTCTTCTCTGTAAATGATATAAAAACAGCATGAACAGGTGAATCTAGTGGTAAAAAGTGGATTAGGTACAAAATGTTGGTTGGAAAGTGAAACAGTCTAACCGATGTCAGTTAGGGAAAATTGACACCGGTCGGGCAACCACCGCTACTTGAGTCTACATAGAAAATGGATAGTGAGTGAAAAACAAGGTATAAGGTAAAATCGATAGGTATGTCTAATCGGTGAGTTTTACAATGTCAATGGGAATGATAGCAATGCGGGGACTATGAAAAGTGGAAAAATATTAATAAATGTCCCTTTGAGTAGGTTAACAAAAGGACAAGGAACCTACACGGCTTTGATTGGATATAAGCGGCAGCGGTAAGATGATAAGCGTGATGATCACTAGGGACTAGACTGACTTTGGTCTCTATGAAATTGAAACAATGATGAAAGAATGGTGGTTGTGAATTAAAATCTGATGTGGAATCAGACCCAAAATTATGAGAATGATGAGAATATGGTCCAGGCACACTCAGGGGAAGCTGAAATACACCAGCTATGATGAGGAGCATGCAAGGATGAACAAGAAAAATAAACAACGTGATCTCTCACCTCAAAACCTAAGCCAAGTAGAAACACTAAGAAAAATGCGATCCTAGGAGTTCCTTTTCTATTATGTTTGTTTATCTTATTCTATTTAAGGATCGATGCATGAACTGTGAAATAGATTTTTTTGGTGAGGATGGCTTCCTACGAAGAAGGAGATATAAAAGGTGAGGCTTGGGTATGATATGGTGGGGGTGGGCTTCGCTCAAGTATGACTCGATAGAAAGCGATGAGGTGGGAGTACCTACCAATCCTCATATTAGTGTGATCGTTGTGGCGTTCCCAGGAAAGATGTTGTTTAAGAATATGTATTTGTTTTGAATTTTGCAATTTGGCAAGACTCAAAGAGAGAGAGAGAGATGTGCTTTCTACGGTTCATTTTTCAACCATCATCTGGTCATGACTTCCAGCGTATAGGTTTCCCTCAATTAATGTGAACTAATGTGATAAATCAGAATGCAATGCACTTATTTTAAGCCCAAATTAAAGTGTGAAGTTGGATGAAACAAATAGATGAAGAGGAAGAGGGATGCTCTTTCACTAAAATGCAAAAGACATGAAGAAATGGTTCTTTTTAATTACACCAAAAGAAAGGTTTCTTTTAGAGCAAATAGAAAGAAAAGGTAGGTTACCAAGGAAGAAAATTAATGTGTATGCTTTTTAGAAGGGAAAAAAACACACAAATTTTCCTAGGAATGAATAAAATGCAAGGAACCCCGGATGGGTCCCACTAGGCATGCCAAAATGTTTCACCTGATTCTTACACGTTTCTTTGGAGTATTGACGAAATAGATAGGGTAACGGGAATAGGAGGAATACCTATTTTAATGTTGGTTGATGGGTTGTTGCACATGTATGACTTCTGAATCCACAACTAGTTGTGAGAGATTCCTTTTGGCTAGGAGGAACTACCTATAATGAAAAGCAAGACCACCAAAAAGAGTTAAACAATATGTGCAAAGTGAACTCGCCAACATGTGTTAGATCCAAGAAGTGTGATACATCCTAGGCATCTGTCAGTCCATTATTTAAAACAATTTAATGTGGGAAATGAAGTAAATCCTATTGTAATTTGAAATGATTTAGGTATCTCACTTAAAACACAATAAGAAAGATCTAATCTAACAGGCTAAGTTAAAATAAGATCCAAAGGTCAAGTAACTAGTTCTGGGTCTCTGTAGGTCTGACAGAGGTCTCAGGAAGATCACAGTGAATAAGGGTGATGTGGAATTAGGTGGATAGGTCACTATTTTGGGTTGTATGGGAAAATACAGAGACCGATGCCAGTTAAGGGTGACCAACGGTGGTTGGGTTTAACCATCGCCGGTTACTTTGGAAAATTGGGAATGCCACAGAATGAGTTTTAGGTCTCCTTTATGATTGCAAAAAGGAATTTTGGTTGGTCAAAATGAGGTATTAGGTGATTTAGGTGGGATTTGGTGAGGTTTTAATGGGTATATGGAGGGGTGAGTGTTAATGGAGGTCTATGGGTGGCTGAGAGAACAAAAGGTGACAATATAATGACAAAATGAAATGAACCAGAGGAGTATAACATTTTACTTACTTAGATTTTGGTCTGGACACCTGTGAGTGAGGGATGAAGGTGCTTGTAAGAGTTTGAAGACTGCAGATGATCACCAACCATAGGAGAACTTCTGCATGGGCTACATGTGCATTCCTCTTTGCTTGGTTAGCTCATATCCTTGTTGGAGTGAGTGTTGGATGATTGTGTAGAAGAAAATGCTTGATCTCCTTCCTTACATGCATGCTCTCATTGGAATTTGTTCTCGAAGATACGATATCTCTCGGGGATGTGCTAATGTTTACTAACTTTTTCCAACCTTTAGAATAAGGTTGTTTTGGGGGTTAAAAGGTGACCGATGACGGTTCTAGCTTAACCGGTGATGGTTAAGGGTAATCGGCATCAATGAAGGTGGGATTTCCTAGGTTTACTAAACTAGGAGATCTTCTTGATTTTTTCGAATCTCATGTCATTAACCCATGGATTAGACTAGAAGCTTCTTTTAAGCATGTGGGAATGTAGTTAGAGGGAATGTAGGCATGATTTTTAGGGTTTGAGTAAGTCCTAGTTAGTTATGGCAACTCACTAAGAATAGATCTTAGGGTGACTTGGATTGATGAGGTGTGTAGGTGAGGTGTATGTGTGGATATTATGTAAATTGAGATATTTAAATAATAAATATGGTGAGGATAATGAATTAATTTAATTAGATTAATTAAATTAATATTAGTGGGGTGAAGGGGCCATGGCTAGTTTAATGTGATGAAGGGTGTTTATTTGTCAAGGGACCAAGGTGAAGTGTGACCTAATTTTAGTGTCTACAAAGGCTGTCTGAATGCTTTTTCTAGAATCTTTCATTTGTGTTTTTGACATGCAACACTTCACTTAACTTTTAGGGTGCATTTGTGAACCAAATTACCTAAAAATAGTCTTGATTGCTTAGTTTTACTTCCCTCTTTTATATTTAAATATATTTAATTAGTTTGAACTAACTCTTCTTACTTTATGCATGAAGGCACATCCCAACCCAATTCCTATATATTCCATCCTTTTATTCAAGAAAAAGGGGCCTAAGAATTTCATTTATCTTGTATAGTATTTATTTAACAATCCTACTGGAAATTACATACCCAAGATCTATTCACTTGTTTTATCTCTCTTCCACTGTATTGCAACTAGACTTCCTTCAAGATTCCATTGCTTAAAATATTTCTCATGTTTCTTCCTTTGCATTCCAAATTCCCTAGACTCATATGGACACATAAAGAAAGAAAGGGATAAAATGAGGGAAAAATTACTAAACAATTAGATTTACCTCTTTTCTATTAATTTTAGGTTGGATTTGTTATTTGATTTCCTTCATTCCTGTAATTTATCATTGTTACATCATATCAAATAGAGTATACATAATTTTCCTTTCATTTTTGAGTAATTAGTTAATTTCAATAGGGTTTGAATATTTCATAGCAACCCCAAGTGAAGGATCCTATTCTTCCCATCATTTTGGATTTGAATGAGAGAATATCTATAGGAGTTTGTTTACATATCATAGATCATTAAAAAAAAGTTCTTATTTTAAGTTAGTTTAGTTTCAATACACGTAGCACATGTGAATAACCACACTAGGTACCTCGCTTGTTTAGTTTTAGTGTAGAAATATTTTAATTATTTAGAATAGAAGCAAATTGTTATTTGTTATTATAATAGTTCAAAAAGTTCTTATTTTAAGTTAGTTTAGTTTCAATACACGTAGCACATGTGAATAACCACACTAGGTACCTCACTTGTTTAGTTTTAGTGTAGAAATATTTTAATTATTTAGAATAGAAGCAAATTGTTATTTGTTATTATAATAGTTCAATTTTGTGATTTTTTAGATTAGTTTCCTTTCAAAGTAGTAGCATAGACTGTTAGTTTTAGCTTATTTGATTTGGACACTTCAAACTAGATCAACACTTAGATCCAAGTTAGGAAAACAAACCATAGGGAATTTACACTACCCGCTCGTAGCCTCTAAATCTCCCTTTACCAACTTAGCTACTAGGAGATTAAGCTACTAGATCTTAGTCACTAATACTCCTATAGTTAGTTATCCACACATTCAACATCAGCTACTCAGCACGCCCTCGGGGTTAAGTGTGGTTGAAGGTTGCATGTTAATTTTCATCCATAAAGTAACATTTGAAGAGTCCATTGTAAATATCATAATACAACCATCACTTCCCAACTGCCCTTCTAATATCAAATTTCATCTTAATGTAGGCACATGTCTAACATCCTTTAATAGCCAATTATTCCCATTCTCGCATCTTAACTCGAATAGAACCTTTTTCTAACTATGTTGCAAGGCTCATCATCACCAAGAAAAACATGCCCAAAATCTCCTTGAACATAATCAATAAAATAATGCATATGTGGAGTAACATGGAAAGAAGCCCCAAAATCTAAAACCCAAGATTCAATAATATTGTGTAAAGAAAGAATCAAAGCATCCTGACATACATTACCCGTTACCACATTTTCCTCCTTGTTTTCTTCCTATTATTTTTTCTTGTCCCGAAGCACCCAACAGTCCTTTGCATTCCCAGGACTTTCCACAGTGCTAGCATACTATCTTTTGATTCTCCATGGCTTTCTCTATTCTTCTACCTTTCTCTAGTTTCCACTCACAAAGAATTCCCAAGTATAAGATTCCCCAGAGATTTTTTTGTGTTTCCTCACTTAGAATCACCCCTACAACATCCTCAAACTTCAACTTTGAGTTATCTTGAACCGAAGTTTTTTACCACCATTACAAGGTTATTCTAACTCTCGGGTAAAGAGAACAAAATTAATAAATCCCTAACTTATTCATAAAATTATACTGTAACCAAAGCTAACATATTTACAACCGTATTAAAGTAATTTAAATAATTTTCTATCGAACCATTCTCGACATCTTCATATTAAAACATGTTTTCATGAAAAATATCCTATTAGAGGCAGTTGGTTTTTCATACAAATTCCCTAATGCATCTATCAGTTCTTTTGTAGTCTTTTCCTTTGAAACATTAAATAATACCGAAGATGCAAGAGATAACTAGATCGTCTCAGGTGCCTTCCTATCCAGAAAATCCCATTCAAAGATCCGTCATTCTCAATGTTTTTTTCATGTTCTCAGATAATAAAATATAAATATACTTCTAATAAAGGTAATCTTCCATATGCATCTTACAAACAAACTAAAATTCTCGCTGTTGAATTTATTAACCCTTGATCTTCCATCATCTGTCATAGCTCCCACTCAATCTAAAAAATTTCCCGTGATTCAACACTTCAAAAACCAAACCAGATCTCGATACCAATTATTAGGAAATAAGGGATAAAATATGTGGAACAATCCCTCACATAATCACAACAATAGAAACTAATTTGCAGAAATTATTACAGATCTCAAATAAAAGTGCAGAATAAAAATAACACAACACAAAGAGATAATATTTAACGTGGTTCACCCAATTTGGGCTACGTCCACTAAGAATCACTTGCTCATATTTTATTATAAGCCACTTCTCTCTCCAAACAATACCCAAATATTTTTGGAGCTATACTCAACAAACTCTACATAATTCAAACCCAAATTCGAGACACATCTACAATGTTACATCGACCCTACCATATGCACAAAACCACATAAATAGACAATTACTTAAGCATTTTTATAAAACCCTGGTATCAAAACCATGGGCCAAAATTGTCCCATAAACCTATGGTTCAAAATACCACCCATATGATAAAATGATGTTTCAGTATATCGGGCACATTTCCGAACCCCGACGAGACAACTATGGAAAATGTACAAGTACTCTTAGTATACAATATTCAACACTTTCTCACATGAAAACAACCTCCATAACCTAACATTGATGAATGTTGATTTGAATGATTTTTATAAAGACTTAATAGCCCAGATAAAAATGAATTCATGGAAGCAATGGAGGCTAGTAGCATTGCCCTAGCCGGCATTATACCTCCTTCAAAGATACATTTTCCTAAATTGGAAAGGCTTTGTGCTATTAACTGTAATCCAGAGAAGAGGGAAGTTTTGGATGGGAGTGGTGAGGTAGTGTTGACTTTAAAACCCAGATCTTTTAGGATAATGATGGGATTACCAATAATCAAAATACTTGTAACCTTAAACACGAAATCAACCCTTAAGCAATTTGAATCCAAAAAGAAAGATTATGCCAAGGATATAAACACAAAGTTACTGCTAGAAGATAAGAAGGTAACTACTAGACTTCACAAAATATTGGTTAAGGAACAATTTGTGGAGGAAGCGAAAGATTTAATTATGTTGCTAAGCATGATGGATGGCCTTGAAACAACAAATTAATTCAAGGAATGGATGTACC
The DNA here is from genome assembly GCA_018340775.1 of Taxus wallichiana var. yunnanensis. NCBI lineage: Eukaryota > Viridiplantae > Streptophyta > Pinopsida > Cupressales > Taxaceae > Taxus > Taxus wallichiana. The sequence goes on from CM031235.1 coordinate 398,725,758, forward strand.
CATATATGTGGGATATTTTAGAAAGAAGGAGAATTTGTTATCTAACCCTTATAGCTGATTCAATTCATGAATATATTTTAGCACTAATTGAAAAAAATCAAAATGGGTGGTACTGGGGAGCTTGAGTTTTATATGATGACATATTTTATTTACAATATTGTAGGCCATATGTGTTTTTTTGGCCTTGTACCATACGCCCCTTTCAAAAAAATAAAATACATTAGATTTATCCCCAATTATAGTTGAGTAATTGGAAAGGAAATGTGATATTGGTGAATGATGCATTCTTTGCACCTATCATATGCTTATTCAAACCTAAGTGGGAACAATACAAAATATTAGAAGAAGACAAGAATGAAATAATGGAATATGGTTATTTTTTTATCCAATATAGATTGTTCACCTACATTAAGGCTAGTGGGTTTGAGGGCTAGCCATGCAAATTGCCAATATATTTAGATAATAAGAAGGATTTATGTGAACTTTCATGACAATTAACACCAGTTCACAAGTTGATTACTCGGAAACAAAAAACAAACATCAAATTTCCTATTAAAATTGGAAGATACTCTTTCCCCTCCATTATAAAATCTAGATTGATAAAGGAGGAGATGGAAATATTTGACATGGAGAAATTTGAGGCAAGATGTAACTATGATATTAGATGGGTGGTCAACACTACTTTGGTAAAAAAATTTAGCATGAACCTCACTTTGAGGATTATTGGATGAATTCTAGAGATGGGGAGGAAGTTAAACTCAGAGATTTCTCAAGGATGAATCTCAGAAAAATCATTGATTTTAATATTGTTTTGGTGCCTCAAGGAATTGTGAATGACCAAAAACAATGAATCAATATTATATTTACCAAAAGATATAAGGACAACCAATGTCTCCCATAAAATGGGATGAGTGAGAATCAAATGATCAATATAACATGATTTCTAATGTGATGAGAAGGACCTTGACTTGGCTAAAACGAAAGAGTATATATTTGTCCATTCAAAACCCAAACATAATAATTTTAGGGACGTGAAAATTTTGAAGGAATATGTTCTCGATGAGGCCATGAATTGGCCATAAATTACCATTATTTTGTCCTTCCAAGTTACCTTTGAAATTGGATTTAAATGTAATCTAGAACTTATAGTTTACTTAAGATATAATATAGGATATATATCTAGTTCATTCGTAGAAATATTTTGTTATCTATTTTGTTGACTAATCCTATTGATTATTTAGAAAAAGATGCAATGTCTTATGTATGCAAGCCATAATGGAAAGATAATACTAGTATTGATAAAAGTGTAATTGATCATGGATGGTATATTTAAACTCAAATTTGATTTCATATTCAGATTCCTCTCAAAAATTATGTAATTTCAAAAAAAGAATCATCTCAATTTGAGATCGTATGCAAAAGTTATAGTTGTTTTAAGTTCACTGGAACTCATAGAGTTAGTTTTGAAACTCGCAGACTTGGTTCTGGAACTCGCAGCTTGATTCCGAACTCGCAAAGCTTAGTTTTAAAACTAAGCAAATTTTGACAGTTTTTGAGGAATTGTGAAAGATCAAAGAATCCAATGGAAAATATGAGAGAGGTTTTTGTTCATAGTAATGTGTTTAACAAAAACCTCATTCAGATTTGTTACAGGTATCACCAATAAGGAGAGATCTAACTTTTAGTGAGGTGTAGTATGAGGAAAAGTCTATCAGACGAGTGCTAAAAGTTACATAAATAGAAACAGAAAAGTCAAATGGAAAATATGAGAGCAGTTTTTGTTCATAGCAATGTGTTTAACAAAACCTCATTCATATTTTACTACAGGTTTTACCAATAAATGAGAGATCTAACTTTTCTTGAGCTGTAGTTCGAGGAAAAGTGTATCGATTTAGTGCTAAAAGTTCCATAAACAGAAACAGAAATGTCAAATGGAAAATATGAGAGAGGTTTTTGTTCATAAAAATGTGTTTAAAAAAAACCTTATTCAGATTTGCTATAGGTTTTACCAATGAAGATAAATCTAACTTTTAGTGAACTGCATTCTGAGGAAAAAGTGTATTAGACAAGCGTCAAAAGTTCCACAGTCAAAAACAACAAAGTCAAATGGAAAATATGAGAAAGGTATTTGGTCAAAATCATATTTTGAGAAAAATTATCCTTCCAATAATGTAGAAGAATAAAATCATTATGATTCTTGTTACCGAAAAGCAAGGAGAAGATTTGGGAGCAAATCTTCCTAAAATAAGTAAGATAAGATTTGACCCCAATAATATATCTCTCTCCATATTTTGTGGAGATGGAGATCTTAGTTGTTAGGATTAGAATAAAGATAAGATCATATTATATTTCCTAAAATAAGGAGTTGGTTGGATGCATGAATTATAAATGCAACCTTCCACACTTAGATATGTAATGCTTTTCTCCCAAGAAATAAAAATATGTTCTTTCCTCTCAAATATTTTGTAGTTTTAAGATCTCAGAAGTATGATTTAAATAATCTTCCAAGGAATGAGCTAGCCACTCATTCCAAGGAATATGGATCTGTGTATTTATGTTTATGTTTATTCATTTGTCTTTAATTCATTCTGTTGTATTGTTTTTATCCTTGTATTGTGAAAATGCAGTCTGTTGTGAACCTGCAGGTGTTTTGTTCAATTATGTTTATTTCTAATTCAACAATTTCAATCTATGCAAGTGTTCCTTTCAATTCATGCAATTTTGTTTCTTTCATGTAAAATTTATTTCCATGCAAGTGTACCTTTCAATATCTGCAAGTGTGATTTATTTTATGCAATTTTGGTTTGTGTTTAAAGGAGTTTCTTTCCAATATTTTATTCTCTTAATGCATATAGCCTTCGGACACCAACTTGGATTGACATTATTAATGGCGAGGATTGACGACCCTTATCATTTTGGCAGCATTTTCGGGTAACACGGTGTTATTAGGAGATTTAGAGTTCTCTAAAAGAATATTCTAGTGATAGTAGAATACCTTTTAGCAAAATTCTGCAACAGGAGGTATTTGGTAAGTAGTTTCTTTAGACTTTTATTTCCTACAAGTAGATTAAAATTTCATTTCTACAATTAGGAATATTAGATTGTAAATATTTATCTCCCCACAAACTAACTGTGTATAAGAAAATGACTATGATGTTTGATCAAGAAGGTATAATGGTATGAACAAAGAATTCAGATCTAGAAATGGTAGAATATGATATTGAATTTGGAAGTAGATCTAGTTGATGAAATATCATATGCCATTCTTGATAACCACCACTATTTCCCCTTATATCAACTAACTAGCTTAGTGATCTTATTACACATAACCTTAGTAAAAAATTGACTTTTCCAGTTTTTAATAATGAAGTGGTAGCATTTCTAATTAACTCCATCCATATTTAGGGATTTCATTAGAGCCAAAATAAAAACTCACTCATTATCCACTCATCCAAATTAGTTTTCATCCCATAATAAAATTCAATCCCCTAACCATATCCATTAGAAAAATTTGTTTTCATGTCTTTCAATTTCTTCATTTTTGTATATGCTTGTATAACGTTAAGAAGCAATTATGGTGAATATCAAGGAAATAACTTTTTGTGTACTAACATATGAGGACTAGATCTATAGGAATTTTCAAAGTTGTTCTTGATACCAACATGCATATTTTTAAGCACCAACAGTATCAACCAAGGAGCATGCAAATTTTGAAGGGACACACAGATACATTCACTCTCTCTTTTAATAACTATCCATCTCTAGAGATCACTAGTCTGGGATTTGAAGATTACTATGGTGATTCCAATAATGCACAATTCAAGATGGGCTTTGAATACCTAGAAATTGTCTACACAATTTTTGGAAATCTTCTTGGAGTTACTAAGTATGAAAAAGGTTTTTATGAGATCTCAGACATTGCTTCCTATTTTACACAAGTTTTACTTTGATGAATATAGTCTGATGATGGATCAAAATTTTCTCTAATCCTTCTCATGCTATCATTTCAGCAAAAAAAAGAAAAAAGAAAAAAAATCAAAAAGCTTTGATTGGAAAACTAACCCAGCTTGCTGGCCAATCAAAGGAAAAAAATCAAAAATAAAAAATCTTTGATTGGAAAACTAACTTGCTAGCCAATCAAAGGAAAAAAAATCAAAAATAAAAAAAGCTTTGATTGGAAAACTAACCTGCTGGCCAATCAAAGGAAAAAAAATCAAAAATCAAAAAGATTTGATTGGAAAACTAACTTGCTAGCCAATCAAAGGAAAAAAATCAAAAATCAAAAGCTTTGATTGGAAAACCAACTTGTTGGCCAATCAAAGGTAAAAAAATAAACAAATAAATAAAAATCTTTGATTGAAAAACTAGCTTGCTGGTCAATCAAAGGCAAAAAACAACTTTGATTGGAAAACCACGACTTTGCCAATTAAAGACAAAAGAAAAAGGTAACTCTTCTTCAAAAAGCAATCAACTATTACCTAGTGGCTTCTTTCTCGACACTATTTGACCATGTTAACAATAGGATGAAAAAGACAACTAAAGGTATGATCAAGTTATTTTGTTCTACTATTTTATTTTAAGCCTTCTTGTAAGTTTTTTATTACAGATAGATCCACTTTTAAGATCTCCAGGAAGGAAAGATAAAATTCATATCTCCCCTACTTATATGAAAAGTATGTGCACCTCTTTGCAATCAAATTTTTAAGTCTAATTTATAGGCAGCCATGAATAAACAACATACATGAGGACATGCATGAGCTTAAGTGTGGGAGAGAAGGAGAAGTATGAGGTATGCATTTTGATTTTAAATATGAGACACAACTGAAGGATCTCCACAAAGAACCTACTTTAAAATAAATGAGATGAAAAGTAGCAGAAGGATCTCCACACAAGAACCTGTTGTACAAGAAAGAAAATCAAAAACAAGCAAAAGGAGATCCACACAAGAACCTGCTATAAAAGAAAAGAAATTAAAAAACAGAAGGATATCCACACAAGAACCTATTGTACAAGAAATAAAATCAAAAATAGAAGAAGGATATCCACACAAGAACCTGTTGTACAAGAAAGAAAATAAAAACAACAGAAAGAGATCCACACAAGAACCTACTACAAAAGAAAGGAAATTAAAAACAGCAGAAAGAGATCCACACAAGAACTTGTTGTACAAGAAAGAAAATAAAAAATAGTAGAAGGATATCCACACAAGAACCTACTACAAAAGAAAGAAAATCAAAAATAGTAGAAGGAGATCCACACAAGAACCTGCTACAAAAGAAAGAAAATTAAAAATAGCAGAAAGAGATCCACAAGAACTTGTCTTTGAACTATATATGGAATGCATACATGCATAAGCTCAATGTGGAGAAGACTCTAAGAAGAGGAGATAATAATATAATGCATGAGGACATGCATAATATTAAGTGTGGGGTAATGATGAGGCCATAAATTGGCCATAAATTACCATTATTTTGTCCTTCCAAGTTACCTTTGAAAGTGGATTTAAATGTAATCTAGGAACTTATAGTTTTCTTAAGATAGAATATAAGATATGTATATTGTTCATTCTTTAGAAATATTTTTTTATCTATTTTTTTGACTAATCCTATTGATTATTTGAGAAAAGATGCAATGTCTTATGTATGCAGGTCATAAGGAAAGATAATGCTAGTATTGAGAAAAGTCTAATTGATCATGTATGGTATATCTAAACTCAAACATGATTTCATATTTAGATTCCTCTCAAAAAATTATGCAATTTCAAAAAAATAATCATCTCAATCCAAGATCGTATGCAAAAGTTATAGTTATTTTAAGTTCACTCCGAAACTCGTAGGCTTAGTTCCAAAACTCACAGAGTTAGTTCCGAAACTCGTAGGCTTAGTTCCGAAACTCGCAAGCTTAGTTCTGGAACTAAGTAGATTTTGACAGTTTTTGAGGAATTGTGAAAGATCATAGAATCCAATGGAAAATATGAGAGAGGTTTTGTTCATAGAAATGTGATTAACAAAAACCTCATTCATATTTGCTACAGGTATTACCAATAAAGAGAGATCTAATTTTTAGTGAGCTGTAGTCCGAGGAAAAGTGTATTAGACGAGCGCTAAAAGTTCCATAAACAAAAATAGAAAATTCAAATGGAAAATCTAAGAGAGGTTTTTGTTCATAGCAATGTGTTTAACAAAACCTCATTCAGATTTGCTACAGGTTTTACCAATAAAGAGAGATCTCACTTTTAGTGAGCTGTAGTTCAAGGAAAAGTGTGTCAAATGAGTGCTAAAAGTTCCATAAACAAAAACAGAAATGTCAAATGGAAAATATGAGAGATATTTTTGTTCATATAAATGTGTTTAACAAAAACCTCATTCATATTTGCTACAGGTTTTACCAATGAAGATAAATCTAACTTTTAGTGAACTGCAGTTCGAGGAAAAAGTGTACCAAAAAAGCATCAAAATTTCCACGGTCAAAAACAACAAAGTCAAATGGAAAAATATGATAAAGTTATTTAGTCAAAATCATATTTTGAGAAAAATCCTCCTTCCAATAATTTACAAGAATAAAATTATTATAATTCTTGTTACCTAAAAAGAAAGGAGAAGATTTGGGAGCAAATCTTCCTAAAATAAGTAAGATAAGATTCGACCACAATAATATATCTCTCTCCATATTTTATGGAGATGGAGATCTTAGTTGTTAGGATTGAAATAAAGATAAGATCATATTGTATTTCCTAAAATAAGGAGTTAGTTGGATGCATGAATTATAAATGTAACCTCCCACACTTAGATAGGTAATGTTTTTCTCCCAAGAAATAAAAATTTGTTCTTTCCTCTCAAATATTCTGTAGTTTTAAGATCTCAGAAGTATGATTTAAATCCTCTTCCAAGGAATGAGCTGGCCACTCATTCTAAGGAAGATGGATCTATGTATTTATGTTTATGTTTATTCATTTGTCTATAATTCATTCTTGTTGTATTATTTTTATCCTTGTATTGTGAAAATGCAATCTATTGTGAACCTGCAGGTGTTTTGTTCAATTATGTTTATTTCTAATTCAACAATTTCAATTTATGCAAGTGTGTCTTTCAATTCATGCAAGTGTGTTTCTTTCATGCAAACTTTATTTCTGCAAGTGTGCCTTTCAATTTCTGCAAGTGTGATTTATTTTATGCAAGTTTGGTTTGTGTTTAAAGGAGTTGCTTTCCAATATTTTCTTCTCTTAATGCATACAGCCTTCAGACACCAACCTAGATTGACATTATTAATGGCGAGGATTGACGACCCTCATAATCTTCCCCTTTTAAGGAAGGGGATGATAAGATAGATCCTTTGGGAGGAAAGGACCCTCGTTTCCTTCAAAGAGACCTACATCTTCTACAACATGTGTTTCAAGTGATATATGGAGAAATTATTTTAAAGTACATGCAAAATGTTGCTATTACTTTTGTAATGCCCATACAGGCTAAGGGAATTGGTGTAACAAAAAAGGAACCCCCACAACAATATTAACAGGGGCATCCAGCTCAACTAAGATAATGAGAGGATCTATATCAGGTTTGGACCCTGCATCTTTCTTACAATGTGCAAAAGAAAGAGACCCACCAGATTTAGGCATTTTGAAAGAGCCAAGAAGAAGGTTAAACTTGTATTTGAAAAACCCTTGGAAAGAGATGTTGGTGGCCATGCATCAAGAAAGAAAAATCATAGAGAGAATGAGGTGATTGATCCTCCTGATTTTACAGAATTAAAAAAAAAATTAGTTGCTTCCTTCATTCACCAAGTAACACCACCACATGATCAAGAGACACCCCAAGTTAATCCAATTTTGCAACTAGTTTCCACAACTTTAGTTTTATTTCCAGGAGGAGTAGTAGCTGAAGTTATCTAGGAACAGGTAACCCAAAGTAATATCCCATCTAATATGTAAGGAAATTCTATGATTAAACAAGGTTTCAAGAAACCTAAGGCAACACCATTTGGAAGTGTGAATGTACCTCTTTTTGACCAACCACATGAAGAAACGAAGATCCCGATTGAAATAATGGACATATACATAAGTGAAGAGATTCCTATACTCAAACCATTTGATGTATCAGTTGAAACACATGTGGTAGAAGGTGTAGGTGTTCTCCAGTCAGATGAAGGAGTAAAGGAACTTACCCATTTTCTAGTTGTTGAGCCAAAAATCCCAATGCCATAAGTTTCAGTTGAAGGCCAAACTATTTCAGAAGTAGGTAAATCAGAAACTCAAAGGATTTATAGTGAAGCAATTATAGATACTATGGCACCAAACAAAAATATCCTCAAGAGGAAAAAAATTCATCAAAATTAGTGAATCACCTCAAAAGGTAGATTCTACTGAAGAAAGAGAGGTGGAAATTGTAAAGGAAGATAATGCAGAGGTGAAGATCAATGGAAGTCAAGATTTCTAGAGAATTGATAAAGGTGAAGGATTAATTACTGGAGGTCAGCCTATTGAGCCACAAAAGGAATAATTGAAATAATAAAAGGTAACTAGCATACCCTCTCATGAAGATGTTTCCATTGGACATCAACCTCTAAAAGAGGCAAGATATTGCAAAAAGAGATGAATTTCCCAAAATGACAACACCAGTCCAAGAGGTTCCTAAGGAAACCATAGGAGTTATGGCTACCTCAGCTGAGGGAACAAATAAAGAACATGCTCTAACTGATAATGTGACTCAAAAGGAAATCAATCAATCCCAAGTCCAAGATCAAGGAAATAAGTAGTTGGAGGAAGTGCCAAGAAAGGATGAACCCAAAGAGTCAACATTGGGAGTAGACAAGGCACAACAAGAAGCTCCATCGGTGTAAGAAACATCTAAGAAATTGGTTATTTTCTATGACAAACCCCAATAGGAATCACAATATGTAAAAATGGGGACTTCTCTCACAACTGGTTGGTTAGGAGGGTTGATCTTAGAAGAAGAAGAGGAGATTGTACTTGAGAAATTTATAGATATTACAACCTTGGATTTCCCAAAGCCTACTAAGACTCTAGAAAGGGATACTAAGACTCATGTAGATCCATATGGATCTAGAACACTGGAAGTGGCAACCCCACATGAAGGTAAATCAAGAAATGATATAACATCAAGTGATTATAGTGTCTAGCTTATCCCTTTGGGAAAAACCTCAAGAGAAACATTAAAACAAGAGGTTTCAGAAGTAGTCCAGGGATTGTTGCATAAAGTGGATGAGGACAAGATATCAAAAAGGCATTTGAAATAATAGGTAAGGTCTTTGAATTCATGTTTACAATAGCTAGTGGGCCAATCTAGTGAAAGCCAAGAATATATCTCTATTGTTACTCCTAAATTTATTGGACATATTAAAAAGGTTGTTAAGAAGGTTAAAGTTGTTGATGATTGGGTAGAAAAGTTATTTGAAAAATGGAAGAAGATCTTTGAGAAATACAAAATGAAATATGGAGAGATTAAGACCAAGCTTAGTGAAATTGATGAGCTAATTGAACAATGTGACAATGAGATTTTTTACTATGAAGGAATTATTCCCAAGTTGAACCATATCACTCAACTTGATGAAGATCTAGTTGAAAAGGAAGGAATTGTTCCACTAGAACAAATGGGAACCCAAAGTATGCAATTGAAGATTTGGCTAAAATCAGGGTTGAAGTTTTGAATGAATTCAAAGAAAATATGGAGATAGAAAGGAAGTGGGTTGACAAAGGCATTGACACCATAGATATGAAATTGGAAGGTATGGTGTTTGATAAATTCAAAAAGAGTTATGGTGACCTGGAAATGGACTTCCTAATCAATTCTTTTGAGAAAAACATCTGAGTTGAAAACTTTTCTTATGAGGTCATTGAGACACTAATGGTTATAGAAAGCAGAATTATAGAGTTGAAAGAAAAGCCATGGGAATACAAGCAAAGGATGGATCAATGTGGAGATGCATTGAATAGGAAGACCTTGATTTTTCAACACCACATAGGTCCAACTGAAGAGGATGTAAGGAATTTGTTTCAAAGATGAAAATGCATCATCTTAAAGGTGGAAAAAACATGACTTATCCTAATAAGTCTTATAATCAACGCTACACGAATAGTTGAGGTAGTCAATGGACCTTTGTAATCTTTTGGGTCAACAATGTTGAATAACATCCTCACAAATGCCTCATCAAGGCTTGATAGATAAAATAATTGGTTCAAATATTTCAAAGATATTTCCTTCAAGATAGATGCCACTTGCTGCTCCTTTCATGTCACCATGTTATCCCGTAAAATTGACAAGGGCAATTTTACCGATAACCATACCGAAAATTTTGTTTCGATCCCTCGTTAGGGATCCTTCGCGTTCGAAACGTTGTAAAATCCCTTCCCGGGAAATCTAGTTTTCGAACTTAGTCTTTTTGAGCCTTTTTTGGCTGGGCGCATGGATTTGCCTTGCAACACAAAGTTTTGGTGCGCCCACTTAAAAGCCTTTGGCGCATGGTTTTCCATGTTAGCACGTCTTTCGGTGTGCCAAAGGATGTTGAGTCTCTTTTGCGTGCGCCAAGGCGCATGCGCCTTATTGTTGACATTGCTTTTGTTGCTCCACTTTTCGGTGCGCCAAAGGGCGCACATAATCTCGCTGCAACACAAAGTTTTGGTGCGCCAAAGGGCGCACGCTTTCCTGTCGACAGCAACTTTCATGCGCCATTTCAAAAGTGGTTGGCGCATTGATGACCAGTTTTTCTATAAATATACGTGCGCGCCCAATGTCATTTTCATTCTTTTGCAAAGCACGTGATCGTTCTGGACTTGTCAGCCTCTGCTCCATCGTTTTCATCGCCCTGTGGACCCGCTCTCCAAACTTTTGCTATATATCCAAGGTGAGAGGTTCTCCCTCTTCTCCGTTTTGTGCTTTCGGTTCTTTGAGTGTTCTTGGTCTGTGTTTTGGCTTGCTGGCCGGTTTTAAAATGAGATTATGATTAAGCTAGCTCCTCCCCTGTGCTGTCCTGTCTCATTTTCTTCTTCTTTTCCTCCTCCCTTCCCTCCCTCTTTCCAGATCTGCTGGTAAAGAGTGTTGTTTTGAAAAGGCTTGGTCTGAAAATCTTTTTATGAAACCTTATATGTCCAAGCAACCTTTGAAATGGAGGAAAGAAAGAAAAGGTTTGCTATGAGTTTAGTTATGAGTTTAGTTCTTGTTGGCTAAAAATAGTTGCGCCCCTTTGGCGCATCTACCCGCCTTGTTACATGATCTAAACCCGCGCAATGGCGCACCCATTTGTCATGCTGCATCTAGAACTCATGCGCCCTCAAGGCGCGCCTTTCTCGCATGCTACAAGTGTCGATCCCGCGCCCCCTTAAAAGCCTTTGGCGCACCATTTATCCATGTTACATCCCGTTTCCATGCGCGAAAAGGCGCACCCCGACTTCCATGCAACACAAGCCTTATTCGCGCGCAAGTATAAAGCTATAAAGCGCGTGGCGCCCCGATTGCGATAACATGATGTTTTTGTAAACCCTTTTAGCATATCCACGAAAATTCCATGTTACACACGATCCATCCATGTGCGAAAGGGCGCACCGAATCCCAATGTAACACACAATTTTCATGCGCCCTGCTATAAAATGCAATCTGCTACATCCGTGCGCCATGCGCCTTTGGCGCCAGTATAACCTCTGCAACACTCTTTTTCTGTGTGCCTTATCCATTTGGCCTGCAACATGCAATTTTCATGTGCCCTGCGCCCTAAGCCTTAAAATCTCTAACTCTTTCTTCTGCTAGCATTCCAATGGAAGATCAAATGACTAATTCAACTTTTGTGGATTGGGTCTCACTTCTTCTTCATGCAGATCAGCAACTGAGTTCGAAAGAACACATGTCTACGTCAAGCAAGAAACCCACCAAACCAAGAGGAAAGGCTAAGCTGACAGAAGAAGAGATGAAATACAAATATCAGAGGGTCAGGATGCCCGAATCACAGGCTGAGTGCAGTATGGATGTCAGAGACTCAGAATTGGGTCACATTGACATGGAGGAATTCTGGGTTAGGACTCAGAAAGTTACAAGAAGTCCATGGATGGACAAGTTAATAGGCAGTGCCCTGCACTTCGCCGGAGGAATCCCCGTCAGCGCTGTCAACAACGAATTCATGATGGTGATTGCCCAATGTTACAACAAAGACACAAGATGTGTCGAAAATAGCAAGGGCGAGGTAGTCATAAACCTCACTGCCCGTCATTTTGAAATAATGCTCGGCATCCCTCACCACCGGAACTTCGTGGCTGTTAGCCAACAAGAATGCATCAAGGCCTGGGAAGACAACGAAGACCAGTGCATGCAGTTGATGAATGAGGTCTACCTAAAAACAAGAAGGTGGTGACCCGGTGGCCACAGACTATCCACCGAAGTGATTTCTCAGAGGAGCTCAGCGATACTATCACCTTCCTGAGCAGAGTCTTCGGGCTTTCAGATGCCCACTATTTCCATAAGTGGATGCTGCGGTACTTGGAGACAATGAATAAAAATTTACCCGATCAGCGCTTTTGCTGGGGTGAAATAATAAGCAGCACCATCTCTGAGCAGCTACAACAGTTCGCCACAACAGGAGTGTTCCATATGAACTCCTATGTAGTCTATGCTGCGGCGTCGCGAGGATTATCACGGGCTGAACCGAAGTGGAGTATGGCCTCGAGGCCAAGATATTTGATTACTACCCGAGGTGAGGTGGAGAATAGCATCAACATTTCACAAAAGTTAACGATGCATTCTTTATCATGTCATCGCCTACGAGGCCAAACATGACTCATAGTGGATGACCAAAAACATAGTGGCGATCACGAGAGAAATGGGGGCCTGTTCACCCAATTTCCACGTTCACCTATATCGAGGGCTGCCAACTTTTTGGGAGAGCCAACCGAGCTACCAAGGTATCTTGGGCCTAAGCTGATTCTACTAGAGCTGTCAAGGCGGTGGTCACATACCATGAGAAGTGCCTCGAAAAGAAAGAAGGGTGGAACTCCTTTCCCCCTCAAAGTGGGCCGATACACATGCTCCACCCACCATAAGGCGAAGGAAATGTTCGCAGAGCTGGAGCTACTCAACTTGAAGCATGACTTCCCAGCCAGGCCTACCTTCGACCCTAAGAAGCTGCTGCCCAGCGGCTTCGATCCGATCCATGTCCCTCAAATTGAGGATATTTACATTGACGTTCTCCATGAGGCGGAACTCAGAAGAAAGGATCACTCTCGCTTGGCATTGGCGGAAATCATCCAATACGGAGTGGCCATTGTCCCCAAAGGCTTCCAGACTACGGAAGATGAAGTAGATAAGGTGTATAATGACACTAGATGGGGACAATTGGCCCTTCCGGCCATTGGCAGAAGCAAGGCTCCTCAAAAACAATTGAGGAGAGGGTCAAAGAGACTATGCGGAGAGAACAGAGCATTGGTGCCGCATGAAGCGGACTAATCTACCTAGGGGTAGATTTCACAACTTCCCGTTGGGCAATGCACCTCGAGGTCAAGAAGCGGTGAAAGGCAAAGGTGCGAGAAGGTGAAACTAGCACCATTCGGGAAGAAGCCCTGAAAGTCCTCTTCCCTCGAGGCGAGCGAGTTATAACTCTGGAGGAAGAATTGTGAGAGGATAGTCCTATACGCCCATCCACCGGGATGTCGGCGTCGCTACTGACCAGAGGTCCCTTCTATCCCTTCTTCTTCTCTTCCTTCCCCTCCTCGAGTGACTCAAATGACCACCCCTTTGGTCGTGTCCTCTGCCCCTTCTTCTACCCTTTCCCCTGCTTCTTCATCTATCTTCTCCTCCCTCGCTGATTTGTCTTCCTCTATTTCTTCCCTCATCTCCGAGCTCCCTTCCCTTCCTATGTCTTCTGCAGTTGCGGTTTCCCTTCCTCCCGTGGACACTTCTTCGGCTATTCTTTCAATGCCGCCGCCGCGTGTCTCCACGTTTTTCCCCTCCTCTACCGTTACTGCCTCCCTCTCTGTCTCTGGTCCTTCTTCTATAGGACCAGCTTGGATCTCTCAGCAGCTGAGCCAACAAAAGAGGAAAGTCCCCATCGCTCCGATGGACTTTTCGGTCATTCCAGCTAAAGGAGCAAAGAAACAGAAGCCGGTTACACGCTTCTCGAAGAGCGCTGCAGGTGAGAGAGTCATGGAAATAGCGTACCCCAACCCCCTCAAAGAGAAAGAAGATCTGTCTCGACAGATTTCACCGTGACCCAAGTCACAATGGGGACATCCTCTGAAAGTCTCCAGGGGGAAGCTCTTTCCGCAGTTGATGCACTCTGCAAAAAGCTTCAGGAAACGAAAGAGGAGAAAAGGCTACTGAAGGAGCAGAACAAATACCTGCTTCAAGCCTTACAGAAGATGGGAAGTGCACCTCCCACAACTGCCGCCGAGACTCCTGAGCTGCTCAGTCAGGAGAAGATCAATGAGTATTCAAAGATCGGTGAGCAGGGTATGGCCGTTTCTGCTTGGAGGAGCCAAATCCTCAAGGATAGTGAAAGAGTAATCGCCGAGTATATCAGTTTATACCTAAACATCGGAAAGGCGAATAAGGAACTCCAAGCATTAGCGGGTCCGATATCAGAAGAGTTAGAGCATGCTAGACTCCAGCACGAGACCTTCCAACAAATGTTCGACTGTTCAGTCGAAGATCTGGTCAAGTTCGGAGTATTCGGCCATCCAAGGGCCCTCAACAAAACTATGTCCACTCTGGACTATCGGATGGATCAGCTGGAATTCGTTCTGGAAAAGATAGACAAGGTGAAGGAAGAGGCCCTGGATGCAATGCATCAAATGGAGAAAATTGTCCTCGCCATGACTCCAGGGTTGCTCTCTCCTTCCCTTACCTTGAGATCGGTGATGACACTATCCGGATTTTGAGGAGATAGCTTCTCAAGGGACAGGGCCAGAGGTCACATTCGACACTGAATCTATCAACAACCTACTGGCCTGTAGGGACTTCATCGGGTTCCTTATCGAGGCGGGGAAAGATTATTCCAAAATCCCAGAAAAGCTCATAGACGAGCGGGAGACTTGCGAAGCAATCAGTGAACGGCACAAGGATCCATCACAGGATCAATTTGGGCCGATGATTAGCAAGTTTTTGGAATACCGCGCTCAGTTCCACATATCATCTCCTGAGCAGCATCAGAAACAGGCAACCCCTTTTCGGCCGCAGGATGATGATGATGAGTAGCTTCTTCTTCTTCTTCTTCTTCTTCTTCTTCTCTCTCTATTCTCGACTTTCTTTTTGAAATGTCTAAAATGTGTTGATACAAATGATGACATCATCCATGTTGCATCATGGGATGATGTCATCCACCAAGTTGTCAAAGTCAACATGACTTTTAGATATTTTGTAAATATCTTTGTAAATAAGTGGTTGGCTCCATTTTGCCTTCTCTCTCCCTCATCTTCTATAAATATGGGAATACTTGTTGTATTCAGGGTGAACATTTTCTAGATAGAAATAGAAGTGAGGAGAGAAAGACTTTGAGCTTTCTTGTAACAGAGAGAACAATAATACAATTATTCAGACTTTGTGCTCAATAGCTGTGTTATACATTAGATCTTTCTTACGTTAGATCTGTATGCGTTTAATCTGTTGGATTCATATCTAATTTTCCGTCACTTGCTCATCAGTATTGCTTTGTTTATTTATGCAAGTAGGTTTGGCTCTGTTTACTACCAAACTGAAAACATAAATCTTCTGACCTTTCTGCTTTGGAATTCATTTCTTTTCTTCCTTCGGATCTGTTCTTTCTCTTCTCCCTCTTTCATTCCTTTCTTTTCGCAGCCTGAAACACTCTACTGGGATGAGATCCCAACCCCGAAGGAGAATCATGAGACTTGCATAGGTTCTGCTAGTAGAAATAGCAATAAACAGTTTCGCTTTCTTTGTCTCAAAAAGAGGGCTAAGCCACGCACTGCTTTGTTGGCTCGTCTATCCATAGATCTGTCCACGCGACAGATTTTCGGACCAACAGTTTTTGGCGACTCCGCTGGGGAACGGATAGATCTGTCAGATCTATGGTGGTGGTATAATATAAAATCAGAAAAATAATAAAATCGCTGCCAGTTTGCAAATCTGAACTTTTTGTTGAAAATCCAAAAATTTGCAAAAGTGCCCGAAATTGAAAATTTTCTTCTGAGATCCATAGATCGGGCCTAGTTACAGATCTTTAGTTCGCTGAGTTTTTATCAAAATTAGCATTTTTCCGTAGATCTGAGTTTTTGACTGTTTTCTAAAAAAGTTTAAAACCCTCTGAAAAAGTAAAAATCAGATCTGAAAATCAGCCTGCTATTCTTCCCTGCCATCTTATCCTCGCTACTATTTGTCATTAACCGCAATCGGTTTTTCGAAGAGGATAGTTTTAAATATCTAGAAAAGTGCATCTTTGCTGGTTTTGTGAGAAAAACCGAGAAAATCAGCAAGTACACCCAAAAATAAAGTTTAAATCTGTGCCATAACATCGCAGATCTGGAAGGTACGCTGGCAAGTGAACCTTTTACGCGCAGCAGGAGAGCCCGTGGAGAAGTTGATCCCACTTTCGATCTGCTTCAAAGGCACAATTTCAGCGTAACACCGGCACGTTTTTCAGCGCTAAGCTCGGCTAGCCGGTCATCCAGGAGTGTCTCACCCCCACGAAGAAAAAGTCTTTTACAAGGAGCATCTACATCCCTTTGTAGTGCCTTGCTGCTCAGTGGAACCACCCTCCCAGCTCGTGTGCTTTTTCCAGCCTTTCAAATGGCGGTACCATGGGGAAATGCTATGGGTCCTCTCGCACTGCCACATCCAGTTCACGCGCTCCCTCACGGAAACCGAAAGAATTTTCCTAAATTCGACGGGAGCGGAAATCAAAGCACGGATTCCCACATATCTGCTTTCATTATGTCATGCAGTATTTTGGACGTGACTCACGAAGATGTGTCGGTTCGCCTTTTTCTGGAAACTCTACAAGGGCCCGCAGCCGAATGGTTTCAGCATTTGCCGGCCGCATCTATCACCAGTTGGGCAACCTTGCGGGAAGCTTTTGAAGATAGATACAAGCCTTCAGAAGATGCATTTGCGTTGTTATCACGGATCACTCACCTGAAGAAAGAAGCCAATGAGACTATGCGCGATTTCGTCGCCCGGTTCAATGCATTAATCAACCGTGTCCCTACTGCCATGCTTCCAACACCGGAGAATCAGAAGTGTTTCTTCGTGAACGCCATGAGCTCAAAAGTCAGCTTCTTGCTCCTTCAAGAGCGAGTAGCTACCCTGCCACTCGCTCAGGCTGCTGCCATTCGGATAGAAGACAATTTGATAATATCTGGCGAGTTGAAAAAGGAATCATCAAAGTCCAAATCTTCAGATCCCTGCTTTCTTTACTTAAATCGATCCGGCATTCCAAAAGATGGCGAATGATCTGCTCGCATTGAAAAAGCAGTTGGCCCAGGCTCCTAGTTCTTCATACCGAGACGTTCCACGAAGGAGTTTCGTTCCCAACAATGTTTCACAAAGACCGCGTCTACCTGCAACTGCTCCACGGTTGGCGCTTGAAGCTCCTCCGGTCAATGCTTTGGCTGAAATTGAAGAGGAAGAGCAGTACTATGAAGAACCTTCACCTCAAGGCGAAGATGATCAAGATGTCGGTGAGCCGACTGGCGACTCTACTATTGGATACATGGAATTTGATGAGGATGAATCTGATGAAGAAGAGAGTACTCAGGGCTATGCAAGCGGACAATCCTACGTTGTTTTTACCCGCTCGCAAGGAAAGGAAGCGGAAGTTGCTGCCCATGTGCAGAAGGAGAAGGTCGTGTCAAACGTGCCTCCAACCATTGTTAGAAGAGGTAATCCTCTTCCTACTCAATTCCCTGTTAAGTCTTTTGCAAAGAAGTCTTTTCCACCCATCTCTCCTCCGAATCAGCCCCCTCATATTCCTATCAAGATCAGTAACCCTGTTCCACCATCGCGAAGTGAAGGACTCATTCCCTCACCAACGTAACCCTTGGCCGCATTCGATATAATAGATCATGCTAAAAAGACCAAGATCCAAATGTACGAAGTGAGTACCTTGGTCAAATCCCGAGCGACTTGTAAGATTAACTAAATATATTCAGAGTCAAGCTGTTACATCTAAACAGGTTTCCCCGAAAGGAATCCTTTCCACTCCTCCTGAATCCCACATAAACGTTGCTTCAACATCCGCATCAGGCAAGATAGAACCTTTCTATCTCTCTCTCCTAATCAACGGCCATAAGTTGAGCAACTGTATAATTGATTCCGGAGCTTCTGATAATGTCATGCCGGCGAAAGTCGCCCATGCTTTGGGCCTCACTCTTACCAAACCGTTCGGCAGATGTTATTCATTGGAAACCAAGCAAGTTCCGTTGGTTGGCCAAATCAAAGACGCGCAATTTGCGTTTGCGGCTTTCCCAGATAAAAGAGTAAAAATGACAGTCCTCGTTGCTGACATTCCAGCAGCCTATGGAATTCTGCTGGGAAGAAGCTTTTGCAGCGAAGTTGGTGGAGAAATTCACATGGACTGGTCTAAAGCTAGAATACCCGTCAAAGGTGTGATGCAGACTTTAGAACCAGAATCGCAAAAGAAGTACTTGGTTACTAGCTCTGAGGACCCCAAAGCCCAAATCCTTTTTGAATCATCAGGGATGGGGAACTACTTCTTATCTACCGAGACAGTACAAAGGGCGTTTTGTTCAAGAAAAGGATCTTAATGAGATCTGGACCTTGCAGTTTGATGGCAGTTGCGCGACTAGTGGATGTGGCGCCGGAATCGTGCTAATATCTCCCGAAGAGGAGGTAATTCCTCTTTCTTTCAAGTTGCAGTTTTTCAATACTAACAATACTGCTGAGTATGAATCTCTGTTACTCGGTATGCAAGCTGCAAAGGAAAGAGGAATTAAAAATCTAAAGGTACAAGGTGATGCTGAGCTAGTTGTAAATCAGGTCAAAAGGATTTACCAAGTGAAAAATGAGAGGCTCAGGCACTACCGTAACGCAGTATGGGACAGCATCGAGGAATTTGATGCCTTTTCGATAGGGGCAATTCCAAGAGCTCAAAATGACATGGCGATTCATTGGCGTTTCAGCATCTCTCATGCTCCACACACCGGGTTTGAAAACGAACAAATACACCATTGAAGTGGTTTTCCGCCTGAGCGTGCCAGACAACTCTCAGCATTGGCAGGTATTCAACGATGATAATCACCTCATTGCCTTTCTAGAAAAATCAGAAAATTTTGACGAGTTGTATTTTGAAGGATCCACTTCTACATGCCGTGAATCAATCAATGGTCAAAACCATGAATCAGAGGAGAAAGACGGCATATGTCAGCTCAAAGGAAATAAAATTCCGAAGGGCCTGGTTTCTCTGGAGCGCCTGTTTGACAGGCATGACCGTTTTGTGAAAAAGAAGAGGCGAGATGGTCCTGACTCATCCCCAGAGACAGAACCAGTCAATATAGGTTCTGAGGCACACCATGATTTGTAAACATTGGCAAATGTTGCACACCTGAAGAGAAGCGGAAATTTGTCAAATTCTTTGAAGAAATATATGGATGTGTTGGCATGGTCTATGCCGATCTAAAGTCCTTCAAGCAAAGGCGTTCGGCATGACATACGCTGAAAGAAGATGTCAAAGCCTTTCGCCAGAAGCAAAGGCATTATAATCCTAAGATCTCGGGTACCATCCAGGCCGAAATTCAGAAGATGCTGGATGCGAGAATCATCTTCCCTATCCATCACAGTACTTGGGTGGCGAATATTGTGCCAGTACGCAAGAAAAACGGCGAGATACGCATATGCGTAGACTTTCGAAATTTGAATCAAGCTTCGCTGAAAGACAACTACCCTCTTCAGATAATGGATCAAGTTACGCAAGCGATGGCTGGATCGAGAGATGTTGTCCATGCTTGATGGTTTTTCAGGCTACAATCAGATTGAAGTCTCGCCTGAAGATCAATTCAAAACAGCATTCACTACTCCCTGGGGTACATTTGCCTACAGCAGGATGCCTTTTGGCCTAACTAATGCAGGTGCTACTTTTCAACGGGCCATGGACTTTGCATTTAAAGGTATGATGGGAAAAGTCATTGTAGTTTATCTAGATGACTTAACCGTGTTCTCTAAACAACGAAGTGATCATTGTGATCACTTGGAGCAAGTATTGGCCAGGTGCCGAGAACATGGAATTTCCCTAAATCCCAAAAAGTCCGTTTTTGGAGTCACGGAAGGGAAGTTGCTAGGGCATGTGGTTAGCAAAGAAGGAACGAAGATAGATATTGAAAGGGTTAAGGCTATTCAGAGCCTTACTCTGCCTACAAGCAAGACTGGTGTTCATTCTTTCTTCGGAAAGGTGAACTTTCTTAGGCGTTTTGTTCCTGACTTTGCCGAAAAGACTCGCCACATACCGAACATGATGAAAGGATCACCCACTTTCAGATGGAGTGAAGAAGGGAAAAGGTCATTTGAAGAAATAAAAGCTTCTGTTGCTCGTGCACCAGTCCTGGTATGTCCGACTTCTCCAAGGACTTCATCATGTATAGCTACGCATCGGAACATACTGTGTCTGCAATCTTAATGCAAAAGAATTCCGAAGACATTGAATCCCCGATTGCATTCATGAGTTCTCCCCTCAAGCCTCACGAGTTGAAGATGACTCAATTGGAAAAGCATGCCTTTGCCGTTGTCAAAGCAGTGAAGAATTTCAGGTATTACATTCTAAACTCGCATACGGTGGTCTTTGGTCCACGACACGGCGGTGAAATCGATTCTAACTCGGCGGGAGTTAGGAAGTTTGAGAGGAATTGGATCGCAAAGGTCACGGGGAATATGACTGGATATTAAACCAACCAAGCTGGTAAGGGGCAAGGGCCTGTGTCAGCTAATGGCTGAAAACAAAGATTCAGAAAACCCTAAAGGAAAAGAGGACTGTACCGACGAAGAGCAAAGCCCTCTAGAGGAACCTGATTCTCTGCCTCTAGTTTTATTTGTTGCAACTAGTGATGAGTGGTACTCCGACATCACTTTCTTCCTTACCTACGGCGAATGCCCAATGCACCTAACCGCAAAGGAGAAGCGCACTATAAAGCTCAGGGCAGCTAAATATGTCATCTGGGATGACGGTTTATATAAGCGCGGGATAGACGGTGTCTTCCTGCGATGTGTTGACAAGCCCCAGCAAGTAAAACTGCTGGAAAGTTTTCACAATTCAGCCTGTGGAGGCCATTTTTCTTCTTCCGTGACAGCACACAAGATCATTCGAGCCAGGTACTATTGGCCGACGCTCTTTCAAGATGCGGCTACCTGGGTGGCAAAGTGTGAACCCTGTCAGCAATTCGTCGGCAAGCCCAAGTTGGCTGCCCTTCCCTAAGGCCGGTCATTATCAATGAACCATTGAGCGATGGGAATTGATTTTATTAGCGCACTCAATCCTCAATCGAGTGCGGACATAGCTATGTCCTTACAGACAGCAGATTACTTCACTAAGTGGGTGGAAGCCATACCTGTCAAGCATGCCACTTCTGAGGTGGTTTGCAGTTTTATCAAAGAAAATATCATTGTCAGGTTCGGCGTTCCAAACAAAATCGTTGCTGATAATGCTTCTAACTTCTCCTCGTGGGAAGTTATTAGTTTTTGCTATGAATATGGGATAACTTTAGCGCATGCCTCGGATTATTACCCTCAGGGAAATGGTCAGGCGGAATCCAGTAATAAGAACTTGGTGACCATCATACGGAAATTAGTAGATGAGAACCAGCGGATGTGGCACAAGTCTTTGTACGACGCTTTGTGGGCGGACCGCATTACTCCCAAGAGATCTCTCGGCATGTCACCTTTTCAAGTGTTATATGGCACTGATGCCGAACTTCCCATTTCTGCTGAACTTCCTGCTCTACGCTTGGCACGAGTAATCGAAGATGAAACTTTTCAGAATTCTCTAGAAAAGAGAATCATGTATCTTGCGGAACTTGAAGAAAAGAGAGTAAGAGTGGTCGACAGGATCACTGAACATCAGAATCAAGTAAAGAGGCTTTTTGATAAGAAAGCCAAGCAGAGAAATTTTCAAGTGGGAGACCTTGTCCTCTTGTGGGACAAGCGAAGAGAGCCAAAGGGCATGCACGGAAAATTTGATTCCCTGTGGAGAGGGCCCTTCAAAATCAAGCAACTCAATGGAGAGAATAGTTTCTATCTCTCATATCTGGATGGAGCTGAACTCCCGCTTCCCTATAGCGGGCAACATCTCAAGATCTTCAGGAAGTAGAGCTTGCTCTCTTCTTTGTACAGTTTATATTTTAGTTGTGTGTTTGCTTTCGTCGTGTGTTTGCTTTCGGTTGGTTGTGTGTTTCCTTTGTCCTCCCTCCGGTCCCCCTTGTTTTTGACTCCGTACCCAATGGATAGGCACATGAAATCTGGGATTCTCTACCCCCGAGTTCGCTCAGGGATAGTCCCCAGAAAGAGCCAGCTGTTATCCCGTAAAATTGACAAGGGCAAATTTACCGATAACCATACCAAAAATTTTGTTTCGATCCCTCGTTAGGGATCCTTCGCGTTCGAAACGTTGTAAAATCCCTTCCCGGGAAATCTAGTTTTCGAACTTAGTCTTTTTGAGCCTTTTTTGGCTGGGCGCATGGATTTGCCTTGCAACACAAAGTTTTGGTGCGCCCACTTAAAAGCCTTTGGCGCATGGTTTTCCATGTTAGCACGTCTTTCGGTGCACCAAAGGATGTTGAGTCTCTTTTGCGTGCGCCAAGGCGCATGCGCCTTGTTGTTGACATTTCTTTTGTTGCTCCACTTTTCGGTGCGCGGTGCGCAAAGTGGCGCTTTTATAATGCGCGCTTCATGACACAAATTTCGGTGCGCCAAAGGGCGCACGCTTTCCCCTGTCGACAGCAACTTTCATGCGCCATTTCAAAAGTGGTTGGCGCATTGATGACAAGTTTTTCTATATATATACGTGCGCGCCCAATGTCATTTTCATTCTTTTTGGCGAGCACGTGATCACTCTGGACTTGTCAGCCTCTGCTCCGTCGTTTTCGTCGCCCTGTGGACCCGCTCTCAATTTTGCTATATATCTAAGGTAAGAGGTTCTCCCTCTTCTCCATTTTCGTGCTTTCGGTTCTTTGCGTGTTCTTGGTCTGTGTTTTGGTTTGCTAGCCGGTGTTAAAATAAGATTATGATTAAGCTAGCTCCCCCTGTCTTTGTCTGTCTCATTTTCTTCTTCTTTTCCTCCTCCTTTCCCTCCCTCTTTCCAGATCTGCTGGTAAAGAGTGTTGTTTTGAAAGGGCTTGGTCTGAAAATCTTTTTATGAAACCTTATATGTCCAAGCAATCTTTGAAATGGAGGAAAGAAAAAAAGAAAAGAGTTTAGTTACTATGAGCGCGTCTTGTTACACTGGCGTTGCGCCCCTTTGGCGCATCTTCTACCCACGCCTGTTACATGATCTAAACCCGCATGATGGCGCACCCATTTGTCATGCTGCATCTAGAACTCATGCGCCCTCAAGGCACGCCTTTCTCGCATGCTACAAGTGTCGATCCCACGCCCCCTTAAAAGCCTTTGGTGCACCATTTATCCATGTTACATCCCGTTTCCATGCGCCAAAGGGCGCACCCAGCTTCCATGCAACACAAGCCTTATTCGCGCAAGTATAAAGCTATAAAGGCGCGGGCGCACCCCCGATTGCAGTAACATGATGTTTTGTAAACCCTTTTGGCGCATGAAAAGTCCATGTTACACGATCCATCCATGCGCCAAAGGGCGCACCGAATCCCAATGTAACACACAATTTTCATGCGCCCTGCTATAAAATGCAATCTGCTACATCCGTGTGCCATGCGCCTTTGGCGCCAGTATAACCTCTGCAACACTCTTTTTCTGTGTGCCTTATCCATTTGGCCTGCAACATGCAATTTTCATGCACCCTGCGCCCTAAGCCTTAAAATCTCTAACTCTTTCTTCTGCTAGCATTCCAATGGAAGATCAAATGACTAATTCAACTTTTGTGGATTGGGTCTCACTTCTTCTTCATGCAGATCAGCAACTGAGTTCGAAAGAACACATGTCTACGTCAAGCAAGAAACCCACCAAACCAAGAGGAAAGGCTAAGCTGACAGAAGAAGAGATGAAATACAAATATCAGAGGGTCAGGATGCCCGAATCACGAGTGAGTGCGGTATGGATGTCGAGACTCGGGGTGGGTCACATTGACATGGAGGAATTCTGGGTTAGGACTCAGAAAGTTACAAGAAGTCCATGGATGGACAAGTTAATAGGCAGTGCCCTGCACTTCGCCGGAGGAATCCCCATCAGTGCCTGTCAACAATGAATTCATGATGGTGATTGCCCAATGTTACAACAAAGACACAAGATGTGTCGAAAATAGCAAGGGCGAGGTAGTCATAAACCTCACTACCCGTCATTTTGAAATAATGCTCGGCATCCCTCACCACCGGAACTTCGTGGCTGTTAGCCAACAAGAATGCATCAAGGCCTGGGAAGACAACGAAGACCAGTGCATGCAGTTGATGAATGAGGTCTACCTAAAGAACAAGAAGGTGGTGACCCGGTGGCCACAGACTATCCACCGAAGTGATTTCTCAGAGGAGCTCAGCGATACTATCACCTTCCTGAGCAGAGTCTTCGGGCTTTCAGATGCCCACTATTTCCATAAGTGGATGCTGCGGTACTTGGAGACAATGAATAAAAATTTACCCGATCAGCGCTTTTGCTGGGGTGAAATAATAAGCAGCACCATCTCTGAGCAGCTACAACAGTTCGCCACAACAGGAGTGTTCCATATGAACTCCTATGTAGTCTACGCTGCAGCGTCGGCAAGGGATTATCCGGGGCTGAACCGAAGTGGAGTATGGCCTCAGGCCAAGATATTTGATTACTACCCAGAGCTGAGGCTGGAGAATAGCATCCAACATTTCACAAAAGTTAACGATGCATTCTTCTATCATGTCATCTGCCTACTGAGGCCAAACATGACTCATAGCCGGACGACCAAAAACATAGTGGCAGTCACAGAGAAATGGGGGGCCCTGTTCACCCAATTTCCCACGTTCACCTATCTAAGGGCTGCCAACTTTTTGGGAGAGCCAACCAGGCTACCAAGGTATGCTGGGCCTAAGCTGATTCTACTAGAACTGTCAAGGCAGCTGGTCACATACCATGAGAAGTGCCTCAAAAGAAAGAAGGGTGGAACTCCTTTCCCCCTCAAAGTGGGCCGATACACATGCTCCACCCACCATAAGGTGAAGGAAATGTTCGCAGAGTGGAGCTACTCAACTTGAAGCATGACTTCCCAGCCAGGCCTACCTTCGACCCAAGAAGCTGCCTGCCAAAAGTGAAGCTCGATCCGATCCATGTCCCTCAAATTGAGGATATTTACATTGACGTTCTCCATGAGGCGGAACTCAGAAGAAAGGATCACTCTCACTTGGCATTGGCGGAAATCATCCAATACGGAGTGGCCATTGTCCCCAAAGGCTTCCAGACTACGGAAGATGAAGTAGATAAGGTGTATAATGACACAGATGGGGACAATTGGCCCTTCCCGGCCATTGACAGGAACAAGGCTCCTCAAACAATTGAGGAGAGGGTCAAAGAGACTATGCGGAGAACAGAGCATTGGTGCCGCATGAACGGACTAATCTACCTAGGGGTAGATTTCACAACTTCCCCGTTGGGCAATGCACCTCCAAGGTCCAAGAAGCAGCTGAAAGGCAAAGGTGCAGAAGGTGAAACTAGCACCATTCAGGAAGAAGCCCCTGAAAGTCCTCTTCCCTCAGAGCCAGAACAGGTTATAACTCTGGAGGAAGAATTGACAGAGGATAGTCCTATACGCCCATCCACCCAGGATGTCGGCGTCGCTACAACTTCAGAGGTCCCTTCTATCCCTTCTTCTTCTCTTCCTTCCCCTCCTCGAGTGACTCAAACGACCACCCCTTTGGTCGTGTCCTCTGCCCCTTCTTCTACCCTTTCCCCTGCTTCTTCATCTATCTTCTCCTCCCTCGCTGATTTGTCTTCCTCTATTTCTTCCCTCATCTCCGAGCTCCCTTCCCTTCCTATGTCTTCTACAGTTGTGGTTTCCCTTCCTCCCGTGGACACTTCTTCGGCTATTCTTTCAATGCCGCCGCCGCGTGTCTCCACGTTTTTCCCCTCCTCTACCGTTACTGCCTCCCTCTCTGTCTCTGGTCCTTCTTCTATAGGACCAGCTTGGATCTCTCAGCAGCTGAGCCAACAAAAGAGGAAAGTCCCCATCGCTCCGATGGACTTTTCGGTCATTCCAGCTAAAGGAGCAAAGAAATAGAAGCCGGTTACACGCTTCTCGAAGAGCGCTGCAGGTGAGAGAGTCATGGAAATAGCGTACCCCAACCCCCTCAAAGAGAAAGAAGATCTGTCTCCGACAGATTTCACCGTGACCCAAGTCACAATGGGGACATCCTCTGAAAGTCTCCAGGGGGAAGCTCTTTCCGCAGTTGATGCACTCTGCAAAAAGCTTCAGGAAACGAAAGAGGAGAAAAGGCTACTGAAGGAGCAGAACAAATACCTGCTTCAAGCCTTACAGAAGATGGGAAGTGCACCTCCCACAACTGCCGCCGAGACTCCTGAGCTGCTCAGTCAGGAGAAGATCAATGAGTATTCAAAGATCGGCGAGCAGGGTATGGCCGTTTCTGCTTGGAGGAGCCAAATCCTCAAGGATAGTGAAAGAGTAATCGCCGAGTATATCAGTTTATACCTAAACATCGGAAGGCGAATAAGGAACTCCAAGCATTAGCGGGTCCGATATCAGAAGAGTTAGAGCATGCTAGACTCCAGCACGAGACCTTCCAACAAATGTTCGACTGTTCAGTCGAAGATCTGGTCAAGTTCGGAGTATTCGGCCATCCAAGGGCCCTCAACAAAACTATGTCCACTCTGGACTATCGGATGGATCAGCTGGAATTCATTCTGGAAAAGATAGACAAGGTGAAGGAAGAGGCCCTGGATGCAATGCATCAAATGGAGAAAATTGTCCTCGCCATGACTCCAGGGTTGCTCTCTCCTTCCCTTACCTTGAGATCAGCTGATGACACTATCCGGATTTTCAAGGAGATAGCTTCTCAAGGGACAGGGCCAGAGGTCACATTCGACACTGAATCTATCAACAACCTACTGGCCTGTAGGGACTTCATCGGGTTCCTTATCGAGGCAGGGAAAGATTATTCCAAAATCCCAGAAAAGCTCATAGACGAGCGGGAGACTTGCGAAGCAATCAGTGAACGGCACAAGGATCCATCACAGGATCAATTTGGGCCGATGATTAGCAAGTTTTTGGAATACCGCGCTCAGTTCCACATATCATCTCTAAGCATGATCGAAGCAGCAACCCCTTTTCGGCCGCAGGATGATGATGATGAGTAGCTTCTTCTTCTTCTTCTTCTTCTTCTTCTTCTTCTCTCTCTTTTCTCCGACTTTCTTTTTGAAATGTCTAAAATGTGTTGACACAAATGATGACATCATCCATGTTGCATCATGGGATGATGTCATCCACCAAGTTGTCAAAGTCAACATGACTTTTAGATATTTTGTAAATATCTTTGTAAATAAGTGGTTGGCTCCATTTTGCCTTCTCTCTCCCTCATCTTCTATAAATATGGGAATACTTGTTGTATTCGGGGTGAACATTTTTTAGATAGAAATAGAAGTGAGGAGAGAAAGACTTTGAGCTTTCTTGTAACAGAAGAAAACAGTAATACAATTATTCAGACTTTGTGCTCAATATCTGTGTTATACATTAGATCTTTCTTACGTTAGATCTGTATGCGTTTAATCTGTTGGATTCATATCTAATTTTCCGTCACTTGCTCATCAGTATTGCTTTGTTTATTTATGCAAGTAGGTTTGGCTCTGTTTACTACCAAACTGAAAACATAAATCTTCTGACCTTTCTGCTTTGGAATTCATTTCTTTTCTTCCTTCGGATCTGTTCTTTCTCTTCTCCCTCTTTCATTCCTTTCTTTTCGCAGCCTGAAACACTCTACTGGGATGAGATCCCAACCCCCGAAGGCAGAATCTGTGAGACTTGCATAGGTTCCTGCTAGTAGAAATAGCAATAAACCAGTTTCACTTTCTTTGTCTCAAAGAGGGCTAAGCCCCGCACTGCTGTTGGCTCGTCTATCCATAGATCCGTCCACGCGATGATTTTCGGACCAACACACCAATATGAGAAACTCACCATATTTTTCACACTCAAAAGGATGTAAGTTTGAGAAGGGAACAACATGCATTTATAATAAATTAGAAGTGGGAAAGCTGAGTAAATTATAATCATGGTGAGATGACCTCAAAAATTTGTATATGATATCCACATGGGATAAATAATCTTGAAGTAAATTGGCATTATTCAAAAGATAAGGATTGGCTTGATATGACATGATCCATGTGGGAAAAATCATCCCAAAAAGACATAAAAATGAGTGTGTTTACTTAGAATCTCAAAATGTAAAAATGGATTACACATCAAATCAAATCACCTGGAGGCACTCAAAAATAATAAAAAAGGCACGAAGGGATACATTATTAAACAAACATCAAAGAAATGACATGGCATCCTAATCATTCTAGGAGAGTGAAAAATGTGAATGACTCGTGATTCTTCCACCTGAAAACATAAAACATAATATTTTCAAAAGAATAAAGATGGATTAGAGTACGTGCTTTGTAAAAGAATTATATTCTTTGAAGATTCATGCATTTTGGGGGAAAATAGAAAACTTTTGAAGGATTGATATTGTATAAATACGATGAGGAAACTCTCGCATGAGGGGGTTAAAGTTTTCTAATATTTTAGAGAGATAAGAGGAAAACCAAGTCATATTGCCTTAAGCCGAACCGATCTAAGATACCTGAGTTTTTTTCATTTGTTCCCAAACCTTCTTGCTAAGATGATTTCACTATACATTCATTGGTGGACATTGAGGTCATATGTGTTGTGTCCCCTTATCGAAGTGTTGGAGTTTCTTGAATAAATTTATGTGTATTATCATGAGAAATGTTGTTTTGTTTCAGGATGTGTTACTTTGAATCAATTATCTACATTTCTATCACACTCTTATAATGTTATTTTCTCTGAATTACACAAATTCTTATCTTAAATAGTGACAATTTGGCAATTGTAAACTGCATTATTGATGGATCTTTCCTTCATGTTGTGGTAAATAGTTTTAAATTCAAGTTGTATTTGTTTGATTTAAGATCTTTGTTAGTTCTTGAGGGTATCTAGAATGTATTTGATAAGAAATTATCAGTATTTTATTGATAATTTATCATGATATTTTATGTTTAGGTTCTCAAAGTTTGTGTGAAATCTTGTGTTCTTAGGCCTCCATGAATACAAACTTTCTAGTTGAAGAAATGCTTTGGATTGTGTGATCTATATTTTTCATCAAGAACAATGGTTTACAACATTTGTTAAGGTTCATTTAATTATTTTATAATCAAATTTATCCTACTTAACTTCCCATCCATACATCAAAACCACAACTAATAACCATTTGATCCACCCGAATTACCCATGCTTACATTGTTTATGCACAAATGCTAAGGATATATATTAATTTTTTCCATCCTTTATCCAAAATATGTAGAAGAAAGCTGGAAATACCATTGTCTTTAGTAACCTAAGCCTCCTTTAGAATACATCTACATTTTCTAGTGTGAAAACTCATGAGAGTTAGATAATGTCTACATTGACCATGTCTTCTTGAGGCTATCTTTTCACATCCCTAAGAAAGAGAGTCCAAATATTGTTTTTTATCCATTTCTTTCATAAATACAAGTTACAAAATGGGTCCTCTCACCCTGGTTGTAGGAAGAACCTAAAGTAGCAAGGTAGGTCATACCCTTAGTGAGGTGTTATCTAATATTCCCCAAGTCAAAGTGAAAAATATATTTCCAAATCCATCCTCGGCTACAAAATGACTCAAATACTTTGGTTTGTCTCTCTCTAAGAATCTTGCTTAGCTCATTGATGTTGTTTGGCTTACAAGGTGGGACTAATTTGGGTACTAGTAGGTGGGAGATTTTAAATTATGGCCCAAGTTTTTCTTTTCTCTTATTCTTCTCCACTCTCTACCTTTTAAAAGGTAGAGTCATTTTTATAAAGGTCTCATTTTTTGAATTATTGTTACTTTTCCCTTTTGATTACTGAAATTCATAGTGTATAGACCTTTATGTTAGGATTTATAATGTGTTTAGTGCGTCTTTAGTTTTTATCATATTGTTCATACTCTAAGTAATGCAAAACATTAATTTTGGTTTTTTCCCTTTAGTTGTTTTATTTTATTATCTTACCTTCTTTTCTTCATGATATATTGTTTTTGGGATATAGTTGTAGGTTTAATTTACTATGTCATTAACAATCTAGGAAATAAATATCCAATTCCTTCTTTGGTGTATCACTTTGTTATATTTTCATTTTTTCCTCCTCCCTTTTCTTCTTGCAATGTTATAGTAGGTAGATTAGTGATAGCAATATAGTATTTAAGATTAGAATAATATGTCTCTGGAGGTTTATTTTGAAGGATCCAAGTCCCACAATTGGAATTAGTCCCATTGTTTTTATTTATGCACCATACCTTTGGTGTTCTTTGGCACACAATTTCAACCACCAATAACAATCATTACATATCCATGACAATTTCTAAAGAAAATGAAAATAACTACAAATAAAAAATAGCATAGCACCCTATGAAGTGGATATCAAATAAATATCTATGAAGATGTGATTTTTGTATAGAAGCGTGCGAAAAAATAAATTCTTAGGGTTACTGAAAATAAGAAAGTGGTTGTACACCTTAGGACAAAAATACAGTTTACTAAAATTATAAAATAGGGACACCTTTGTACCTAAAGGAAAGTGTATCAAAATATAAATAAGATAAAATGGGGATAATGGAGAATGTCATCTCACCAAAAATGAAGTTTTCATCATATTATTCATTATTCATTTCATTTAATTGATCCACTAGGGGTAATAATATATTTGGATCAAGTAACTTGAATCATGTGACCCATATTTTGCAATAATTTATTAATTCTATGATTTCATGGTTTTGAGAAAATGTAATTTTTTTATTGGTTTTCATCATTTCCCCTTCATTTTTGAAATTTTTTAATTTATAAATATCACATGGCATCCAAAATGTGAAATCGTTGGCACAAAATTCGAGGTAGTAGTTTTTGTCATTATGAAATTAATAAATTTATAAGTGAATAAAAAAATTTGGTCACTGAAGTAATCCATGACTTCATCAATCCATCCCTTGTTATGTCATTTTCATTAGACAATATGCATCATCTTAAAGGCCTAGTGTGCTACCTCATGTACTAAAATAATCTGTATATATCATTATGCATAATCTTTTGACCATTTGGATTATAAAATGGTTCCTCTTACCAAATGTAATGTATATCATTATACGCAGTATTACATCTTAACATTGGGAAGAAATATGTTCATACCATTTGGGTATCATGGCTCAAATTTAGTACTTGGACATGTTTTTTTTATATTTATAATATTATAATTCATTATATTACAAATGAAATATGCTTATAATTGTGTTGCATATCACTTATAGATGTGTTGTATATCACTTGAAATTGTATTGCATATCACTTGTATATTTATTAGTAGTTACAAGCTTGAATGGATGAGAAATATTATTTAAAAGATATTATAAACACATAGAGGATAATAAGTTTTCTAACAATCAGCATTCAACATTAAACATCAAATAAAAATAGAGAATCTAATAATTTTTCTAGCATTAAGCATCTAGTAATTTATCCAATTATAATTTGAAGGAGACTATAAATAAAACTTATACACCAAATTTTAAATTTTTCCCAACTTTGAGAATCCAATAATAACATTGAGCATAATTAAATCAAATTATCATTTTTTAGATAGATAATAAGATTTAGTTTTTAAGGGACTATCAAACCCTTTACACAAAAATAAGCAGAGGCCCATAAGCTAACAAAAAGAAACTAGAAGAACCAAGTCATATAGGCTTGACAAGTTGTGCTCACAAAAAGAGCAGACCACATCTGTTCTAAGTATTACAAGATAGTATATAATTTTTTTAAAACAAATTACTTAGAACACCAAAGTATCTAGACATAAAAACCGAAGGAAAGTAACAAAGAGAAAACGGTTGCCATCATTCCACCTTTCCCCGAGAATATTTTCTTCGATTCTCATACTTGGACCCACTTTCTTGTTCCCTTTGCACTTGATGATGACCCTGGAAGGCATTTTTTTAGTTTTCTTCTCCTCCATTTCCATAATTTCTTCCTCATCTGAATTTCTCATTTCTAGCCTCATTTTAACCTCATCCTTTTTAGATTCTATTTTAGTAATCTAATATTGAATTATTGATATCCTCTGTTCTTACATAATAAACTCAAAATTCATCCCTCCAATATAATTTTTAAAATTTCAATTTATCGTGTGAGTCTTTAACTTCATGTACCATAATTTTATTAACCACCAAAATGGTGTCCACAACCAACTCCACTCTAAGGATGCAGACTTCCTAGTCGATTATTTCTCTATCTCTCTCCCTATTCCTAACACTTTCCTCCCTACCCATGTCTCCCTTTCTCATATCATAGATAATGTCAACAATGCCCGAAGGACCATCTTGTTTCCCACCCTTTTTATTATTTTCATGTGTTATGTTATGGTTTCATTATCTAAATCATCACTTATGTCTTAAGGCTAGGGATGAATAAGGATTTTACCTTTCTTAAACATTAGAAAAATTAAGCCATGGTGGAGAGAGGTTTCCAACTTATCATTTTGGTAGTATTCTATAGAAGTAGTCAAGGACCTAAGGAGGAAAAAAGGGAAGCTAATTTCTTGGTTTCTTCTGAGATAATTCAAAATGTACAGGTGGTAAGATATTTTTTTGAATTTACCTTTGAGTGTGAGGTATTTCATCACCACAAGATACGTCTCATCCCACCTATCTAGAATATATTTTTAGCAATACCATCATCATACTAAAGAATATTTTCCCTAGAACCAAAGAAGGTAGAAATTTTATGCTTTCTTCTAGTTTTATCTTTAAAAATTTTAGGCCATTGGTGGACATACTAGTAGTTTCAACAATGGTGTTCTCATTGACCTTGATTTCAATGCCCCTCATATTGACATGACCTTTCTCCTAGGATTTCCCAAATTCATTAGAGATTTGTGGATCATAGCCCTACAATGTTTTAATGAAAATGGAAAAGCCTCCTCGATGAAGGATCCGCCAAAAAGTGGGATCCCTTTTCAAATTCATATAGGTAGTGGGTTTAGTACACACTCTATTGCCACCCATGTTTTTTCCTCCAAAAAAATTGATATTTTCATTACTAATAAAATTATCATTCAACACATGATGTAGGAACATAAAAAATAATATTAATATTTTTCATTGATTAAATATGTGATGCAACATGGTCTGTGGTATTTAACAACCTACTCAACATATATAAATATTTTCATCAACAACATATGGTCCTTGGTATTCAAAAACAAATTCAGAATCTAAATATCTCCTCATCATTATTTGCATTGTGAATATAATCATGTTTTGGCATTTTTAACATAAAAATACTTTTACTAAATTATAATACATAAACATAGATTAAAATGAGCTATCATTATTCATAAATTATCTAATCTATGTGCTAAAAATATAGTTGATTTATTTGAAGGTTTTAGTTACATTCACCACAACATTAAAGTAATCAATATTTAAAAGGTATGACAAATATCTAACTAAAATATAGTGAGGGATTATGATATCTTCCTCATAATACCTTCCTTAAGGTGGAGTTTTACTAAATAAGAATGACTATCATGAAACATAGAAATGATAAAATTACTCATGAAACCAATCATTTGATAAAAACATATTTCTCACCTCTTCCTTTTTATAGTGATGATGTCTCATAATAATTGTTTTCCACCATTTTCATTGAGACGTGGCCAATATTTCTCTCATTAGATAGTTTATAGGGAAATTTCATTTGATATTAAATCCATGTGTGGTGTGATTGTAAATGTGATAACTGGGGTATGATGTTCATTTAAAACCTAATCCTTCTCTACATAAATAATTGTCACAACAACATCCCTTTTTCCATCTAAAATAACTCCACTAGTTGGTTATCCTTTAAGGAATGGTCATTAACGTAGTGCATATAACATGATTTCGATTTTTATGAAATTTTCTCTAAATAATGTATGAACATAATGTATCTATAATAGTTAGTAACATGTCCCTTTAATAATGAAAATATTTGTATACTTGAAACTTGTATTGACATGAAATTTTAGGGGCATGACTTGTGAATAAATTTTCATGTGCATTTTATTACCCATCCCTATGCAACAAAAACATCAACTATTAGGAGATCCAAAATATCTTAAAAGTGGAATTTAATTTTTTGGTTGGTTTACTTTTTCACAACTTCCACCTTATTTTTACCTTAGTGTCATGTTATTTTTTCCTTCTATCATCATTTCCCTTTTCCATAGCCTCTAATTCATTTTGTATCTTAGTTTCATATTCATTATTTTGTTCATTACCATTTTCCTTTTCCACAATTTCTTCTTCAATATGTACCTTATAATCATGTTCCTTTTTCTTTTCATTGTCATCACCTTTTAGTGAAATGTCTATGAAAATTTCAATTTTCTTTTCATCATATAAAAAAACTTAATTCTCTCTAACATCATTCATCACATATTTGTTATTCATTACATTAGCTAATGGAACACTACAAGAACCCTTCAATTCTATGTTAAAAATGCCAAGTTCTCATTTCAATACACAAGTAAAAAAATTAGTATATATTTTATTTTAGTAACTAATAACATCATATTTGAATAGACACAACCTATAGCTACGCACAATACCCATTAATTGTGATATATTTATCTTCATCCCTTCATTGTTTTTCCTCCCATGCTCCTTATTTTGTACATAAGTATATAGTAGTTTTATAAGGTGTAATAAAGTCATAAATTGATTGTATTGATGATGTAATTTAATCAATATATCTATATATATATATATATATATATATATATATATATATATAGGTACATCTAAGAAATATTCTAGGGTTCATCTTAAAAATATCAAAATAAAAATTTAATGGGAAAATAGGGGAAATAATTCAAAAATCACCTGTAAATGTTCTAATAAGAATATTATAAAATCAAAGGAAAATAAACATGTTCACCATACTACATACCCTTCTCGCCTTTTCTAATAATTTTTTTCCTAGCAATTTTCAACAAGTAATGAGTAAGCATAAAATTCTCTTTGTACTCCTCGAAGACAAGATTACAATAGAAGAATGACAATGTATTAATTATTGTCTAAAATTATCTTATTATTATGATCTCCTTCCTTATTATCTCTC
This sequence comes from Taxus wallichiana var. yunnanensis, assembly GCA_018340775.1. NCBI lineage: Eukaryota > Viridiplantae > Streptophyta > Pinopsida > Cupressales > Taxaceae > Taxus > Taxus wallichiana. The sequence goes on from CM031235.1 coordinate 398,761,241, forward strand.
TTTTTCTATGTTATCATATATAAAAATTTCTTCTCGCTATATTTTTAAGGTCCCCTATGATCAATTCATTAAAATCATAAACAAATTCTTTCTTCATTAAGGACAGTTCCTTCATTTTTTCAATTCATGCACTTGTAGATTTAAATTCTGGTCCACAGTCCTCCATTTTATTTTATTTGGTGGATTCATTTAGGATTTTTTGTTCTACAATACCTGGTAACATTTGCATTTTTGCAAGATGTGAATTGAATTTTTTTTTCAATTCATCTTTCTATTATCATACAATATAAGACATGGTGGTGCAATACAAAATAATATGTATCTATTTCCAAATTCTCTCACACTCTTATAGAAACCCTCCTCATATTTTTGGATAGTCTACACATATGTAAATGAGTACATTATTAGACATAAATAACTAAATTAAATCTCTAAAATATGTACAATATTCTTAAGTATAACACAAATATATATTAAGTTATTACCATCATTTTAATACATATTAAACATTATTATACATAAATAAGTGAATTAAAGGTCTCAATTACTACGAAAGATGTGAATTGATAATATTTCCCTTTTACACTATGGTTGGGCAATGTAATTCTAGTAACCTTTGGTAACTCATCACATTAATCTATTCTTCATCTGAAATTATCATATGTTCATAAGCATGTAAATGCAAAAATATTATTATAAACATGTTTCGTTATATGTTGTTAAAAATTTCAAACCTTGAATTTGAACAATGGATATCACATAATACCTTATCCCTTAGACTATGAGAATTTTTTTAGTAATTTTTTAGTATCCTTTGAAATCTACCACTCCTACAAACAACATTACCGCAACCTTCCACACTATCATTATTTTCCAAACATTAAGTGTAATTATTAGGACATAAAATAAAAATTAAATAAATTAATAAAATGAATGAAAATAAATCAAACACCTTTTTCACATTATCAATGAACTATGGTGCATATTGTATTTGACGGTGTAAGACTATATTTGGTTAAAAATAAGTGCAATAGTTAGGAATTAAAATTATAATTAAATAAAATAATATAAGGATGGGTATGGTCTTTCTTCCCATCACGTTTCTTCTATTTATAAAGTTTTAGGATATACTCACAAAAGATTTCTCCTTAGAATCGAGGTACCTTACCTCCTCTATATAATTATTACGCTATAAAATAAATAAACCAGTTAAAATTTACAACTATAATAGAATATAATAATATAACATATGAATACCTATAACTACCCTTAATGAAATTTCTAAATTGTAACACCTACAATTTACAATGCACAAACTCAAAACAAGATTACAAAAACAATCTTAAAATTTTTACATATGTGACACTTATGAATCACTTATTACAACACAACAATGTCTAATATTCTTACATAGTAAAAACCCACTCATTACATGATTTAATTTTTATTTGGAACTATATACAAGAGAAAAAATACACCAAACATAAATGCAATTCATACCACCAAGTCCATAAGTGATACCTTGTTTACCTCCACGAGAGGAATCCCAAATAGCATTTAGTTCCTCCAAGATAAAACACACAACAAAAACAATAATAACATACCCCTTATACTGGAATCAAGGTCTTGGTCTATTGGTAAGTTACAAGTAGTTTGTAATCATCAACCTAAGTTCCATTCCCATTGAGGCCATTGGACACTTTCAATAAGTAGCCATGGAGACACCTTGAGGTAGGGGTCAAACTTCTCCATGTGAACCAAGAGGAACACAGTGGGGTGCTCCGAATGCGGATCACTCGGCGGACATTAAGGACCCAAGCCCACCTCCATGTCTCACTTATGAAAGTGCTCCTCCAAAACCACCACTCCAGTTCATAGCTATGGTATAATAAAAGTGTTTACCATCCAAAGTTTTAGAAAAATGGAGGGAAACAGAGAGGAGATTTTGAATCTATTTGAGAGGGAAAGTGATGGAAGGGAAATCCTACCTAGATCAGAGGATCAGTTGGGAAATCTTGAGGAAGGAGAGATAGATGGGGACATTGATCAAGAGGATAGGAGCACTCCCATGCAAAATATCTAGATTCATGGTCGAATAAAGTTAGAAATGGTGGATCGGCCTTGAAAACCCAAAAGTTCTTTCTCCAAGTGGTTAAGGAGGTTTTTGGAAGCACTCTAGAAATCCCTGACTTGCTTCTACAACACACTACTGAAAAGTTAAACAAATCACTGGTGGGGAAGCTGGTAGGTGGGAGACCCAATATTGACATTGTTAGAAGATGGGCTAAACTGAAGTGGATCCCATTAGGTCACTTAGAGGTAAGTGCTCTTTCTAATGGTTTTTTCCTTTTTAGGTTTAATACCCAAGAGGATATGCAGAAGGTTTTGGAAGAAGGACCCTAGTTTTGGGGAAAATCTGGTTGGTATCTTAGGAAGTGGGAACCTACTTTCAACCCGAAAAAGGAAAATTTGAACCAATTTCCTGTTTGGATACGCCTTCCTAATCTCCCTTTGGAATTTTGGCATGAAGACATTATCAAAGGCATAGCAAACTCCCTGGGTTTTTTGGTCATAATTGATAATGCTACCAAGAAAATGACTAGACTTATCTGTGCTCATTTTTGTATTTATATAGTTTTAGATAAGGATATTCCCAACAGTATCAAACTAAAGTCACGTCTTTGGATTTGGGAGAAAAAGATTGAAATGGAAAGCTCCCAACAAAATTCTCTAAGTGCAATGGATGGGGTCATTATTCCTAGAACTGTAAGTTCAAGGTATCCAAAATATATATTCATGTGCCAAGAATTGAAGGTAAAGGGGAAAAAGGGAAAGGCCTAATGCAAAGTGTAGCTGATCATAGGAAATATTTTCCAAAGAATCTGAAAAATTTCTACTCCTTTGAGAATAAAGGAAAAGGTGGTAAATGAAACTCCAATTAAAGCTACCATAGAAATGGAGGAGGATGGTTTCACCCTAGTGGTCAACAGAAGGAAATCAAAATTTCTGTCCTGGTCGGATTCTAAGGTAGGGGAAAAATGGAAGAACCTGTTAAGGATTTCATGAAGGGTAGGAAGATAGAGCTTTTTTTTGTCAAGAGGGAATGAGGAATATCCCAAGGAACTATCTAGGATTGAACAAAAGTTAAAGGAAGTTGGGAAGCTGGGGGACTTTGAGTTGGAGGAAACTATTAAGGAACAGAGTAAGGGGGAAGAAACTATGGGGCAGAAGGTAAGTCGGGATTCCCATGCGGGTGAGGAGTTGATAGGGAGAAATTCTTGTAACCTTTCCATGGAAGAAATGGTGAATATTAATATGTCCCCAATCAAGATGATGGAAGAGAAGAAAGAAGAAATTACACCGGGAAACAAAGGAACCTCTAGGGAAAAAACCCCCTTAGGAAAAAGAAAAGCGGACTCAAAAGGAAAAAAGGGGGAATCCTCAATATCCTCTCCTAAATCTCAGGAGTTTGAGAATCCTATAAATGTGGAAGTTGTTAGTAGTAAACAAGGTAGGCCTAGAAAATTTGAATCAAGGAAAAAAAATACCCAAAAGGAAATAGATTCAAGGAAATAGTTGTGTTTAGACCAAAAGGTCTTTAAGAAAAATAAACCCAATCTGCAGAAATGAATTGCATCTCATGGAATGGTAGAGGGCTTAATAACCCTGTGAAATGGAGGATTCTCAAAGACATGATTGAAAGACAGAAAATTGATGTGTTAGTTGTTCAAGAAACTAAAATGAAAGAAGACCTTTTTTAAGTTCTTGCAAGTCCTTTTGGAATAATTCTAAAGTTTTGTTGTTAGTTCGAAAGGAGCCTCTAGAGGTTTAGTTGTGGTGTGGAACCCAACCCGCTATGAAGGAACTCTTCTGGTCAAAAGAGATAATCATTTGGCGGTGATGATGAGAGATCTTGAAAATAGAAATATATGGGTTTTATCTAACATTTATGCTCCTACCCTTCATAAAGAAAGGAAAAATATTTGGCATCACCTTCTTTCATTTAACCATTCCATCAAAGGTTCAGGATGGATTTTCATGGGGGATTTCAATACCCCTCGAGACTCTGAGGGAAAAAATGAGGATCTAAGGAGTTTACAGTAGGCATGGAGGATTTTAATGATTTTATTACTTCTTCACAGCTCCATGATATTGATCTTAAAGTGGCAATTTCACTTGGTCTAATAGAAGAGTTGGAACCCAACATATTCAAGTAAGATTAGATAGGGTTTTAGTCTTAGAGGAGTGGTTAATCTAGGATATCTCTCTTTTATCTCTTCCCTAGGATAGGGTTTGATCATAACCCTATTCTCTTACAAATCAAGAGTCCATCTAGAAGAATAACACCCTTCCATTTTGAGAAGATGTGGCTCTAGAATGAGGAACTGTATGACCTCATTAATGACTGGTGGAAACTAAAGGTTAAAGGAACAACTATGTATAGAATTTCTAAAAAACTCCAGAATGTTAAAGGTCACCTCAAATCCTGGAATAAAAAAGCTTTGGAAATATCTTTCAGAAGAAAATGGAAATCAAAGCTGAACTGTAGAACATTCAAAGATAGACAAAGAGTTGGGATTCGAGATGGATATAGAGGACCATGAAAAGGAATGGTCCCTTCTGGTGGAATACCACAACATACTGGGAAAAGAGGAAATCTTCTGGAGGCAAAAATATCGAATTACTTGGCTAAAGGAAGGGGATAAAAATACAAGATTCTTTCACTTGTCTACTTTAAAACGTAGAAGTTTCAACAGAATTAATAGAATTAGAAATGAAGAGGGTGTTATGGTGGAAGAAAAAGAAGAAATAAGTGAAGAGGCTATCTCCCTTTTTGTAACCTTCGACTAATAATTGTGATCCAAATTTGAATAAAGAGAAAGAATTTTTAAAGTGCATTCCTCTGTTGGTTTCAGAGGAAGATAATTTGATGCTTTTAGTGATCCCATCAATGGAGGAAGTGGAATTCACTGTCAAACACCTCAATCCTGACAAGGCTCTTGGGCCGATGGCTTCCAAGCCTTTTTCTTTCAACACTTTTGGGACATAATTAAAAAAGATGTCTTTGAGGCTGTGAAGGAATTTTTCAGACAGAAAGTTATGCTAAAAGACATGAACTGCACCTTTCTATCTCTGATCCTGAAATGTGGTAATGTCATGGAATTAAAAGATTTTAGACCTATAAGTCTATGCAATACCTCCTATAAAATATGCACAAAAATTATGGCTCTCTGTCTATAGTTGTTACTTCCCTCTATCATTTCAGAACAACAAGGGGGTTTTGTCATTGGTCACCAAATCCAGGATGGGATCATTACAATCAAAGAGACTATTCACTCAGCTAAGCTCAACAAGAAGGCTGCTTTGTTTTTAAAATTGGATATGGCCAAATCTTATGATAGGGTCTCATGGTGTTTTCTTGATAAAATCCTTGACAGGTTTGGTTTTGATGTTTCCTTTAGGAATCTGGTTAAGGCATGTATCTCTAATGTCTAGTTTTCTATTCTCATTAATGGATCCCCTTTGTTTTTTTCCTAGCTCTCAAGGCTTGAGGCAAGGGGATCCCATTTCCCTTTCCTCTTTATTATTTTGGCGGAAGCTTTAAGCAGAAGATTAAATGTTGAAACTGAAAATGGATTTCTCAAAGGGATTTCCCTGACAGGGAGATGGAAAAGGTATCACACCAACATTTTGTTGATGACACTTTCTTGGTGGGGGAAGCTTTTGTCCCCGAAGCTAAGAAAATAAAATCTCTCCTAGATGACTATATGGAAGTTTCGGGATAGATGGTAAACTTCAGAAAAAGATCTCTCTTCTTCCTTAACACCATGGATAGCCGTTGTAAGAAGATAGCTGAAATTTTGGAATGTGACTATAAATCTTTCCCTACCTTTTATTTAGGTATCCCTCTTGGGGACAAGAGACCATCTTGTTTAGATTGGAACTTCTTAATCAAAAGGTTTGAAAGCAAACTTTTTAGATGGAAAGCTAATGTGTTATCCTAGGTTGGCAAGATTACCCTTCTCATCAGTTCTCTTCAGAGTCTCCTGGTGTATGCCATGTCCCTCTATCAACTTCCTGGAGGTGTTGGGGAAAAACTAGAAAAATCCAAAAACATTTCTTATGGAGTGGCACTGAAAGCAAAAAAATAATTCCTCTAGTGGCTTGGGACAGAGTTTGTAAACCTAAAAATATTGGGGGACTTGGTCTTAGCGACTGGACTAAAATGAATAAATCCCTTCTTACAAAAATTGGATGGAGGTTAACTAAAGAAAATGGAGTTTGGACCAGAATTATAAAGAAAAAATATTAGATGGATGTTAATGACAATAAATGGATTTTTAAATAGACATCCTTTAATGGTTCATGCATATGGAAAGTTATTAACTGAGAAAAGGAAATTGTGGCTAGGGGTAGTAGGTCGAAAATAGGAAAAGGAAATGAGATAATATTCTGGAAAGATAAATGGGATGGGAATTTTATCCTTAAAGATCAATTCCCCCAAATTTCTATTTAGCTGGAAGATAAATATGGGGAAAAAATCAATAACTATATGGCTAATGAAGACAACTTTCAGACATGGAAACTCATGGAACTGGACAGACAGGAACCCAATGAACACTTGAGCAGGCTCAATGATTTTCTAAAAAATTATGTTTCTTCTAACAACAAGGACCAAGATAGAATAGTCTGGGACAAAGAACAAAGTGGTAATTTCTCTGTCAAATCAGCCTATTCCCTTTTTTTAGGGAGAAACTAGAGAAGAAGATTTAAATTGGTAAGATATGGAACAAGAACATTACTCCTAAGGTTAATGTTTTCAGTTGGCTTTCAATAATAAATAAAATTCTTACTGTTGATAATCTTGCTAAAAGAGGTTTCAGATGGCCAATAGATGTGTTCTGTGTGAAGTGAATATGGAAACTATAAATCATCTTCTCTTGGAATGTCCCTTTGCCCATCTAATGCTTTCTTCTATTCTGGGTTGCTTCTCGGTTTACTGGGTAATTCCTAAAGAGATCATGGATGCCTGGAATCAATGGAACTATCCTTTCTTCAGTCGAGGGCTTAAAAATATTTGGGTCATGAGTTTGGGTCACCTCTGGTGGGAATTATGGAAAGAAAGAAATAGAAGGATTTTTAAAAATAAGAAACTTCCCATTAGGTTGACTATTAACAAACTCCTACAAGCTGTTAGAAATAATTTTTCTATCCTAAGGAAAAATGAAATGGAAATTCTTGACAATGAACAACACTTCTTTAAGAATTGGAACATTATAGGTGACCCCAAACCCAAAAGAAGTAATCCTCGTATGGGGATTAAGTGGAATTCACCTAGGGAAGGTTTCTTTAAACTCAACTTTGATGGGGTAAGAAAAAGGTAATCTTGGGAAAGCAGGGGAGGAGGTGTTTCTTTTTGCCTACTTCTTTGACTTGGGCCTCCAATCTAACAATGTTGTTGAGGCAACTGTGATGTTTTGGGGGGTGAATTTAGCCAAGGAGAAAGGATTAAAACTCCTTGAAGTGGAAGGGGACTCTTTATATATCATTTCATGTATGAAAGGAAAATATCAACCTTTTATTTCTGTCAATGAATTCATAAATAAAACTAAGCTTTTATTATCCTCTTTTGAGGTCATATCCTTTCATCATGTGTATCGTGAAGGAAACTCTCTAGTTGATTTTATGGCCAATTTGAGGGTGAATGCAAGGGGTCTTAAGGTGGTAGAGGATCCAAATAAGATGCAAGCCAAATTTATTGAAATCATGAAAAGGGAAGGTATAACTAATAATACTCCTACAAATGAGGAGGTAGTAATTCAGACTCGTGACATCTCTTTTTCATGATTCTTGATCTCGTGCAAAATTTTCTTTCTATTCCTCGCAAGGGAAGGCTAGATTTTTTTGTTTTCTGGAAGTGGGACGATAATATCTGGGAAGGTAACTATTTGCATAACAAAAATAAGAACAGGGTTAGAAGCATGGGGGCAACTTAGTGAGAACTGAACCTAGCAAGAGGCAAGAGATGTCCATTGAGGCTGAGACCTTGCTTGAAAAGGTGGGTATGTTACCCTTTTTCAATATCTTTGATGGCTATGATGAAAATTTGAGTGAAGATGTGGCAAAAATGTGGAAAGAATGCCATGTTTGGGTTAGAAACTTATCCTTTACCATTTCCCCAAAGCTTATTGCCAAAGTCTCAGATTTATCTCTCGAAGGCAGATGCATCTACAAACCTAAGTCAAACTATAACCTAGAGATTGAATGCTTTATGAAAGGTAAGGGAGCACCTATCTCTCTTCATAATGGTTATGCTCGGGGAAATTTTCCCCATCCTTTTGATGAAATTGCTCAGTTTTTTATGTCCTACATTACCTTAGAAGGGTGGTATAAAGTGATATATGGATATCACTTCCCTATGCTGAACCATGTCCATAATGCTAAGCCCTATAATTTCCCTTTCTTCCTATATACTTCCCTTGCAAAATCTATTGTCATGGTTGAAAGGTACCTTCCCCTTACCTTTGCACCAAGGCCTCATCAAATCCCTTCTTAGGCTGGGAACTCCCCTTTTGGGGAAAAATGATAAATTTGGGGCTTCTATTGCTGAATGTTCGGTGCCCAAGGAGGAAAGTTTTAGTGAGGATCTATTTGGAAAACTAGTGGCTAAAAGAACCAGATCTAACCTGAGTCATGGTGGCATCAAGAAATGAAGCAGGGCAGAGGAGGTTCCTAAGATGGTTGAGGAAGTGGAGACTATCTTAGATTCGGGCGAGAACCAAGAAGGGAACCCGAACTTTTGGTTTCAGTAAGGATAAGGAAGTTCTGAAGGGGATAACAGTGAGGAGATGGTGAGCAAGAAATCTCTGGACACTTTAGAAGATAAGCGTTCAAAGAACTCGAGAGGAGGCCATTGAGATCCTGCATGCTCTTAAAACTGCCCAATTGAAATTGTTTGCCACCGGGACTCTCGCTATCAAGTCTCATACTTTTATGTGGGAATTTGAGTATTGTAGGCTTGATACTAATATCAATAGACATAATATTAGTATGGTTTCCATGGATCTAAAGGAACTAACTGATAAAGTGGAAAAGTTATCTTCTTTGGTCCTTAGTGAACAACTTAAGAATGCAAATGAGAGAAGCCTGGAGATGGCAAAGGATATGTCTGAAGATGAAAGAAGTTTTTTTCCAGATTCATGATGTCCATCTCCTCAATGTCAAAAGCACCATCCACCATCTCAAGCTATTAGCTAAGATGATTCATTCTATGGAACTTGCTAAGGAAAGAGAAAAATAAGGAAAAGGCCCCAAAGTGGAGATTCCTGAGCCTAACTATAAGTACTGGAAAGCTACCATTGACTCCCTTATCAAAGAATGGGATGGTTGTATGAATTCAGTGGGGGACATGATAAAAGAGTGATGAAGAAAATGGGATATTGGTTTGTTGTTGTTAGTTCTATGTTGTTTTGTTGTTAGTTTCTTTGTATTGTTGTTGTTAGTTATTTCACTATTTTTCTGCTGTTTGGATACTTTCCTTTATGGTTGTATCTCTTTGTTGTTTGTTTTGTGATGCTTTGGGTGTTTGGTTGGGCTTCAATGGTAATCCCTTGGCCTCTTTGTAAGGAACTGGTAACACTTTGTATGGGGTAGGGTCCCCTCAACCCTTTTTTACCTCTAATAAAAAAAAGCATACCCCTTATACCTCCACTTAAACCACCCCCTTATCCCTCCACCAAGACTAGCCATGAATTCCCTGGATTCCTCTTTAAATGCAACAACACACAAATCTTTATTCATTCCTTCAAATAAAAACTCATTATCCCTACACTAAATAATGATGTATTATCATCACAAATGTATACAAAATATACATACAAGCTTGAAAAAAATAATCTAAGTTCAACATTTGCTCAAAATTAGTTCACCAAAAGTTAAACCATTAAATTACATAGATTGTGATTTAGCTTACACATTTATCATAATTAAAATTCATATCTAATATTTTTTTGCAATATATTCAAAGTATATAAGAGATACATACAACATGTTTTCAATTTATTAAATTCTATTTACATTTGAATGTGTTTCCCTCAAGGAAACACCCTACTTTACTGTAATTGATTAATCCAAAGGTTAATCAATAAGTTAAAGAGTGAGAAACTCGAATTCATAATTCCACATTCAAAATTATATTATTAAACACAATTTGGATATTGTAAGTTACAAATTTTGACCCACAAGCTCCCTCCTAAAGAGGTCCTAGGGTTTAGTCCATCCCAACTTATAAAAAATTAAAACCCACAACTAAATAAACAATGAGATTATCATAATATATTTGTTTTCATCTAGCTTTCACAACTTAATTAATCGTTCATTTATTTCATACAAGGAAAAGGACACATGATTATACCTACTTAGCTCAAACTAGAGTGGAAACATGAGGGGAGAGATTCTAGGTAGCAAGATCACATTTCCCTCAAGATTAAAAAATAATTAGGTCCAATATACTTTTAGATACCACAAGAAAAGTTTGAAGGACAATGACTCATACTCATTAGGATGGACCTAACATGCCATTAGGTAACGATCACATGTGACCTCATCCTTTCAAGTTCTCATATAACAAGACAAGTATTCTAGAGTGACATATGGAAAATAGTTCAATAGGACAAGTTTCCCATAAAGGAACAACACAAAAGGGCTTATATATCAGATTGTATGGATTGGAAGTCCCATCTCACATGTATAAGATAATATTAATTCATCAAATTACATAAGTACTTTCCTATGGCTTTTAAGGGGTTTAAAGGTTGGCATCAACTCAACCAAGGAGAAACTAGTGCAATGATAATTTTATAGAATAATTTATTCACTTACATAATTTTTTCATTTTATTACTGTTGGCGAGAAAATTTGACTTGTGGACAAATTGGTGAGTTTCAAGCCAACACTATGGGAATCTAAGTCCCTCTACTTGACCGGTGCAGCTTCTGTATGTACATGCGTGAAGAAGTGGATTTCAATGGTGGCCTTTCAACCAGAGGTCCAACAGGGGAACTCCACTGACCCTATGGCAAAGCTAGCAATTTCTCACTAGAGAAGAACTTTGTCTAAGAAGGGGAAAGGGAGTGAGAATGGAGATAGGAGAAACTAATGTTGTGAGTAGAATATCAGATGCCCACACACATTAATTATAAATTTCATTTCAATGAATTTATAATTAGAAGAAAAAAAAGTGCAAGAGAAGCTACAAGACCGAATGAAACCCATTGGTCGTAAAGTACCAATCAATTCCTCAATCAAAGAGGAAATAATTCCTTCTTTTTATTATTGAAGCTCGAGTAGAGTTTGTACATAGCTTGAGAATGGAAGAAATTCGAGGAAGAAGAGAAAATAGAAGAAGAATGGTGTTTTCTGTCTTTTCCAGGTACAGAGCACTCTGGTCTTTTCAAAATCAATCGCTAGCCCTTAGAATGATGTCAAGAAGCCATTATATCCTTTTCCAAAATGGTTACAATATTTACAAATCCTCGACACCTTTTCAAATTCCTTTTTTGTGAAGAAAACACTCATGGCAGGTTAAAAACTAGATCTTGCAAAGCAACCGTTACATTTGATTTGCCAGTTTAAATATAGACCATTTGATTTTCTCCTATAGCTTTGAAATCAGGTCATCCACGTGGTAGGAAGGGATTGGAGTGGTTACGGGGGAAAGCCCTTTGCATTTTGAGATTTTTTAGAGATTTGGCAATTTGGAAAAAATTGGCCCGCACCCCCGCTTTGACTTTTCAACTTAGACACGTGGCACCTTCTTATTGGAAATGGGGTCACGACCTTTTTCTCAACATTTTAACCTTTTTTGGAAAAAGGCTCAAAACTCAATTTCCTCCATCGGCCCATTGCTCGATTTGACTAGGACACGTGGCACCTTCACCTTTGAATTTTTCCTTGTGGGCTTCAACTTTGATTTTTTCCCTTCAAAGCTTGATCGGGGTTGTGAGTCACTTTTTAACTTTTCACCTTTTTGCAAAGGGGATCAAAAAAAAAAATCTCCCCAATGACCCGCTCGTCCACTATGAATTTTCAACGGCGGGATTCACCTTTGAATTTTTCCCTTCAAATCTTGATCGGGGCTGAGGGTCACTTTTTAACTTTTCAACTTTTTACAAAGAGGCTCAAAAACACAAATTTCTCTGTCGACTCGCTGCTCTAATTTGACTAGGACATGTGGCACGTTCTGGTTGGAGACGAGGTCATAGCTCTTTTCTAAACATTTTAACCTTTTTTGGAAAAAGGCTCAAAAACTCAATTTCCTCTACCGGCCCGCTCTCATGCTTTTGAATTTTTTTGCCAATCAGATTTTCAGTCCTAAGTGTCCCTCGTGAACTTGTGCAACCTGGGACAAAAACTTCCACTTTTTCCACAATCAGTAATTTTGGATTTTCAGTCCCAAGTGTCCCTCATGAACTTGTGCAGCCTGGGACAAAAACTTCCACTTTTTCCCAATCAGAAATTTTGGCTTTTCGGGTCCCAAGTATCCCTGTGAACTTGTGCACAGGGAAAAACTTTTTCTTTTTCCACAATCATCAATTTCAGCTTTTCGGGTCCCAAGTGTCCCTCGTGAACTTGTGCAACCTACGACAAACACTTCCACTTTTCTACAATTAGAAATTTTGGATTTTCAGGTCCCCAGTGTCCCTCATGAACTTGTGCAGCCTGGGACAAAAACTTCCGCTTTTTCCACAATGAACCAAAATCGGCAACTTCAAACTTTCCGAGACCACGGGGAAAATTTACTAGTTTTTTCAAAAGTGACCAAAATTTTTAAGTTCACCAAAAATCCCATTCCTCCCCATCTAATAGGATCTAACCATGTACTTGCATTCATTGGGGTCAAAATTTGATGGGGAAAAGACGCCCATCATCCCGACTATGGAAAATATGCAGAGGAAGAAAACTTCATCGTTTTGAGTCCAATTTTTGAATTTCCTTCACAAACCAGAGGCATGGAGGCAAAAAAATGATTTGATGACCCATGCCATAGAACAAGTGAACAATTTCAATCAAAAATGGAGGTTGTAAAGAGGATATTATGTGCACAGACCAGAAATGGAGGATTTCTAAAAATGAGCAAAATAGAGGTTTAAACAGCTCTAGGGCATGATGTTTGATAATTTATTAAATCTTTGACTTGGCTTAAACACCAACGAAGGGCATGAGATCAAAAAAATTGAATTTGGCTATGAAAATGTAGAGTAGTTTTCGAGGCGACAACTTGGGTTGGCTCTAGCTTGGGGACATGGCATGAACTGGGCATGGCTAGGGCATGACATGAGGATCCAGAATCTCAAGTTTTAAAACATATTACGTTGATTTAAAGTGCCTTGTCCATTAGTCTGGCAGAGTCATGTACAATTCTAAGAAATAATGGAAGAAGGAGAAAACACACAACAAACCAACAAAACTAAACCAAAACCACACAATAGAAAAGGGAAAAACACACCTACGAAAATCACCTATGGTACAAGACGGGGACAACCCACTTTCATTGATGATACGTTTCAAGTATTTCCCACTTCAAGGAAATTCCAATGGCATTCCATCCAAGTATGAGAGGAGAAAAACATTCTCACCACAAGTTCCATGAATTTGGAATGGGCTGAGCCATAATGAATCAAACTTTCCATGGCTGCCCTTTGGTTCTCTTCTCTTGTCCCATAGCAAGATAAAGTCTCCAACCTTTAATTATCTAGCCTTTTCTCTCTTGTCAAATATATTATTCACTTTCAATTGATGTTCTTTAATTCTATCCACCACTTGACATCTGCTTTATTCCAACTTCTCCAGGAATAGGATCCTCTTGTCAATGGAGTCTTTGTATTGACCATCTTCTATTTCTTATAGCAACTTGAGAGCTAGCATCTCAATTGTGAAGGGATTCTTTACCTAAAATCCATATAAAATTTGGAAAGGTGGCATACATATTGCCTTCTTAGGATTGATCCTATCATCTCACAATGCATCATATAACTTCTTGTGCCAGTTCCTTTGATTCTCATATACCAGCTTGCGGGAAATGGTCACAATGTTCTTATTGCTTGACTCATTTGCCCATTTCCTGTGGGTAAATCAAAAGAGTGAGATAGGGAGATTCTAAAGCCATAAAAATCTCTCGTGAGCTCCTTAGAAGATAAATAGGTTTCATTGTCTACAACAATTTTTTGTGGTATTCCAAAACGAACAATGATATTCTCCTTGATGAAGTCAGCAGACTGTTTCAGAGTTGGCTTACTTGGTTGGGATGGCTTCCACCCATTTAGTGAATTAATCAGTTGTAGTGATTACACAAGTATGTCCTACACTATAATGAGGATTTAGAACACCAATAAAACCTATCCCCCATTGCTAAAATGGTTCTTCAATCACCACAGCTTGAGTGGCAAGTCTGCAACTAGTTGTGGCTTTCCAAAAATTGTTGACATGATTTGCATTTGGAAACCTAATCCCGAGTGTCTGCAAAGATGGAGGGCCAATAATATCTCCTCTCGAGGATCTTATGTGTGGTGACCATTGCTAATAAATGTCCACCACAATCTTGATCATGATATTCCCTAAGCAACTATTGTTGCAAATCAGCAGCACCCCTGGATGTTGATCAGATTTCTAGTTTGATCATCCTAAGCATCCAGTGTGATTGCACAACATTGAATCCTTTCCCCAAGTGTGGGACTTGTAAAATGGGAAAGGAATCTCTAAATTAGAGGTTGGTTCCTCAACTCCTCTGATCAGATTTATCACTTACAAGTTGCAGAGGTTTATGTTCCTAGTTCTTACTCTAAATTTCAAAAGGGGAAAGATAGAGAATGCAAAAAAACTAAAACTAACGCTAATAGGTGATGCACCAAAGGAGTGGTGAGAATTTCTCACTTTTGCAGATTGACACAGTTCATAAAAATGCAACAAAACTTCATGCACAAACTAATAACTGTAATGAAAGGTTAGAAATGAATCAAACAACACAGACAAAGGATTAAAACTCATTCACAGAGCCTGTATTGTGATTTTCATCAAAAAAAACACTTGCATTACAACACCTGAGAGGTAAAATAGGTTGCAGTCTTGAAAAAGTTCTGATTTCTCCACCAAATAACTTTCAAGGTGAAAGAGAGAGCCTGCAATACAAAAGAAATGTTCAACCCTTTGAAAACGAGCTAAATCTGCGGCAAACGGTGCAAGGGACGAGCCAGAGAGAGAAACGTGGGAAAACTTGGAAGGGATTCAACCATTGACCAAAATGCAATCAAAAAACATGAGCATCCTTACAGACCCATCCCCTAACATTTTTAGCCATGCTGGGAGAGAATGCGAGCCATTCTTCATTAAAAACGGTGGTTGAAACGTCATTTCTGTCCATGACCACGTGCCAGAGGAGTTTTTTATTTTCTCTCTCCAAACTCCAATAAAATGCAAAAAAGACCTTGGAATCTTGTAGATAATTTCACCATCTTTCCATTGATATAAAGAACGTTAAAATCTGAGCTCTGGATCAAAAGATATGGCCATTTGAAGTTTTAGGGCAAAACAGGGCCAAATCGGATTGGCGGGTGAAAATTTGAATTTTTTCACCTTTTTTGCATTTGGGAAAATTTCCCAAAAAATCTAAATGCTCCGCAACTCCAAGTGCCACGTGGCACATTTTTATTTAGCGCGGGCCCATCCTGCTCCATTTTCCTCTAATTTTCCCTTTGTGAAATTTTCCACAAAATCCCTGTCGAGCAAAGTGAGTTGAGGCCACGTGGCGTGTACCGATTGGGCATGGCCTGTCCTCCCGATTTTTCTCGTGGGTCACTTTAAATATTTTGACTGGACATGTGGCAAGTTGTCTCATTGGGTGTGGGCCTACCCCTTTGAATTTTCCATGCGGGCTTTTCTTGAATTTGGGTGCCACCTAAACACGTGGTGAGATTCAATTAGCTCACATCTTGGGGCGGGCTTTTACCTTTTAAATTTCCTTTAATTTTTTTCTTGGGAAAATTTCCCAATTTCCTCCCGTGCTCCATGGCTCTAGGACATGTGGCATCATATTACTATCTGTGGGCCCTTAGGGCGAATATTTTCTTTTACACCAACACTTTGAAAAAAATCCCTCCCCTCCCGCGCTCCGCGGCTCCGCTCTCGAGGACACGTGTCAAAACATGATTGATTGGCGGGGAAGCAAGCCAAAAATCCTTCTTTGAAATTTGGTGAAAAACTTCACCAAAATTCCAACTTCTCCTCCGCCCTCCGTGATTCCGGCTCCATAGGACACGTGGCACATTTTTATTGGGCGCGGCCCTCCTTCCAAAATTTCCATGCGCTAACACTTAGCCAAATTTTTCAAATTTCACCCTTGGACACATGGCATCACCTGATTCATCGACGGTCCTGCAGGAAAATATTTCCTCTTGAAAACTTTGCCAAAACACTTGGTAAAAAACCAAGTTCTCCTCCGACCCCTGCCACTTCCCTAGACACGTGGCAGCATCTCATTGGTTGTGGGCCTTTCTGGGAAATTTTCCCACAAAAACTCCGTCAAGCCATAACTTAAAAATACATGGAGTTAGGAGGAAAACTTTACCTTTCTAGAAATTTGAGAGAGAGCCCTATTCAATGATGCCATTTTTAGAAAGTTTTGAGTACTGAAAAAAAAAAATTATGATTGAGGAACAAGAGAGGGAAGAATGGAAGGAGTTAGCCACAAAATGAGCAAGGGGCACATTTTGGATAAAAATTTTAGCAACTCAGAGGGGTCATCTTCCTGCTGGATGAAATTACCAGTTACCTGAAGCAATCCATTGGGAATGGAGCCATTAAATTCTCTGTTTGGTATCCCAACCGACTAGAACACTACAAGGAGGAAGATGAAATGTCATCGATGGAGCAAGGCCTATAAACACATCTCCGGGGACAACAACTCTGTGCCAAAGCACTTAGGGAAAACATACTAACCTACAACAAAACAATGTGCACAAGCACTTAGAGGAATGGAAACCTAAGCTAATATATACAAGGTAGAGAATTTCCCTTTAATAGAATGCTTTAGATGGATTCCATTGACTGGAATCTGTAGTTCTTCACCATTCAATGAAGACAATTGGAAAGCATTGCTGCCCTTGCACCTTATGACCATGTATGGGCTACCCAAATGGCATCAAATTTTGAATGCCTTCCTGGTTTTTCTCTTTCGCATTCCATTTTAACACTAGATCTCCAACTTGGAAAGATCTATTCTTGGCCTTTCTATCAAAGGTATTCTTTATCAAAGCTTTGATTCTTATCCATTGCTTGGGATGCCCGATTTTTGATCTCTTGGAGCTCCATCAATTCTGCATATCCGACTTACATGGGCTTAAACTCCAACAAATCCAATCTGTTTCATGAGTTCCAATGTTGGCAACTCAAGTGACATGGGTAGAATTACCTCTCTCCCATAAACAAGCTTAAATGGAGAGTTACTGTAGATCTCTTGGGAGTTATCCTATCAGCCCATAAGGCTGATTTCAATTTAGTATGCCAAGACCTCTGATTTTCATCAAGAGTCCTCCTAATGATCCTCAACAAGTTCTTGTTTGTAGACTCACTGGCCATTACCCTGAGGGTAATAGTTTGATGAAGTACTTAGGTAGATCCCATTCTTGATAGCCCATTCAGTCACCTTGGACCCAATGAACACCAATGCGTTATCTGATATTATTGTAGTTGGTATGCCAAACTGGTTGTTATTCCCTCATAGAAGTCTAGGATACTAGATTCATTTGCCTCCTTGAGTGCTACTGCCTCAGTCCATTTGGTGAAGTAATCTGTGGCTGTTAAAATCCACTTGTGTCCTTGGCTTGAATTGGGATTAATGACTCCAATGAAATCTAAGCCCCATTGCATGAATGGCTAGTCAACTGAAATTGGATGCAATGGAAGGGCAGCTAGTCTCTCCTTACCTATGAAGAATGCACAATTCTTGCACCTCTTGTTCCATGCATAACAATCACTAAAAACCTTGGGCCAATAATAGCCAGCCCTCATGATCTTTAGAGCTGTCACTCTTGGTGCAAAATGACCACCAGTTGGTCCACCATGGAACTCTTCCAACACCCTATAAATCTGATTTGTACCAATGCATCTCAGCAGTACTCCATTCACATCCCTCTTGAACAAAACACCATCAACAAGGGAATATGGGACATCCTGCAATCTAAAGTGTCTTCTTTTGGTCTTGTTCATTTACGGAGGGCATAGACCTGTGCTTAGGAATTACATTATGTCTTGGGTCCAGCAAGGAGTGGGGACATCATCATTCTCTTCTTGAGTGCTTCCTTGCTCATGGCTGTCTTGCAATGCCAAAACAACCTCCTTCTCATTGCATGCTTCCTTTTGTTTGCTCAAAATCAGCTGCTCACACAATCCTTTTCCTCTTACCAACTTGGTAACTTTGATCTCAATGTCATACTCCATGACACGAGTAATCCAACCTGCCCTCTTTTCATTCAAGTCTTTGTTGAGGAGGAAGTCTTTAACTCCCGCATGAGAAACCAGCAATTGGACCTTGTTGTTTGAAACTAGATGCTTGAATTTCTTCAAGCTCCTAATTACTACAAGAACATGCTTCTCAATGAAGGAATACTTCACCTCATAGTCTTCCAAGATTTTGCTGAAGAAAGCAATTGGCTGCTTGTCATTGTCTTTGTTCTGCTTTACCAAAATTGCAGAAATAGTATCATCACCCCCAAATGCATAGAGGATGAAGTCCTTGGAGAAATCCGGGTTAGTGAGAGTTGGGGCTTGAGAGATGGCTTCTTTGATTGCTTCAAAACTTTCCTTGCCCTCTGTTGTCCATTTGAAAGCCATGCTTTTCTTTAACATCTTGGTGATAGGTTTGACAAGGGCTGCAAAATTTGGGACAAACCTCTGAACAAAATTTATTCTCCCCAAGAAACTTTGAAGAGCCTTCTTGTGGCTTAGCAATGGTAGTGCTCTTATGGCTTTAACTCTCTTTGGATCAATTGTTAATCCTTCTTTGGAGACAATGTGGCCAAGGAGATTTCCTTCATGGGCTAGAAAAATACATTTTTTAGGATTCAAGGAGACTCCAAACCTTCTGCACCTTGTGAATACTTGTCTCAAATGAAAGAGGTGGTCTGCTGCATTTCTTGAAAAAACAGTGATATCATCAAGATATATCAGCACTATGTTGTTAATCAAATCCTTGAATGCCATGTCCATTGCTCTTTGGAAGGTAGCTCCAGTGTTGGACAGCCCAAATGGCATTTTCCTATATGCATAAGTTCCCCATTTGGTTGTAAAGGCTGTCTTGAACTGATCTTCTTCTTTCACCATAATCTGATTGTACCCTGAGTAGCCATCAAGTAGTGAAAACCTTTCAGAGCCAACAACAACTTGCAAAATTTGCTCCATAGAAGGAAGTGGATAATGATCCTTGAGAGATGCTCTATTCAAATCTCTGAAGTCAACACACAATCTAATTTCCCCACTCTTCTTTCTAACTGGAACCAAGTTGGCTACCCAACTAGAATGCTTGAAAGGTAATATGATTCTTGATTCTATCAACTTATTCAATTCTTTTCTCATGAGAGTCTCCATGTGGGGGTTGACTGGCCTTTGTTTTTGCCTGATGGGTTTAGTACTTGGATCCAATTCAATGGTATGTTGAGCTAACTTAGGATTGAAACCTTTCAAATCTTCATAGCTCCAAGCAAACACATCAGGGAATTCTTGACAAAGCTGTATGAACTCATACCTTTCTTGCTCAATTGTCATCTTACCAATTTGGAGTGATTTGTATCCTTCTACCGAGATGGACACTGAATCTTCTCCCTTGACTTGGATGTTTGCTTTCTCCTTCCTAAAGTAATCATTAGGATTAAAAATGGACTCCAAAGTAACAAGTCCTTGGGTAGCTTGTTGGTTCTCAGGCCTGTACCACTGGTCACCAAACTGCTACTCCAACTTTTCCCTGATTTTTAGATGAGAATTTAGCTTCTTCTTGCAAGAAATGGATTATTTATCTGATCATTTTCAAACACTTGCCAACTTACATTGTTACGGCACCGAAGGCCTCACAATTACATGGATGTTTGGTTGTACCTTATCTTTTTGAATGCTTTCAACAACGTCAAAGGCTTCCCCTACTGCTGCAAGCTTGTCAGCAACTTGGTTCTCTTTTCTAGGAATGGATTTTATGCTAAAGCCCTCAAAATCTTCAATGAGGTCCCACACCCTATTCTTGTAGCACTTGAGTAGATCATTCTTGACAAAGATGCTTCCCCTTAACTTGTTTGACAATCAACTCAATATCACCAAAGACTTGTAAGTTCTTTATTCCTCTCTTGATTGACCAATGCAATCCTTGTATCAAGGCTTCATATTCAGCAGTGTTATTAGAGCATGCAAACTGAAATCTAAAAGCTGAATAATACTTAACTCCTTGAGGTGAAACCAGCATAGCTCCTCCTCCCCGCACCTTATCGCTCCTTGACCCATCAAAAACAACCGTCATACCTCATTTTCATCCTTGTGGTCTAGCTTGGTGATGCTAGGAATAGGTTGATTTTCTTCATGCATGCAATAGACTCCTAACTTAGATTCTTCTATTTCTTGATAAGGATCAAAAGCATGCACCTTGTTTGCCCATTCATCAAGAGTTAGATCTGGGATACTTCCTACCTTGGTGTCAGCTTCATCAGTGCTTAGATAATCCTCTTGATCGAATGCTGAACAATTGGTATTGATTTGGCTTGGAGTGTAAGGCTCAATGTGAAAGTTTGCAATAGGTTTAGATCTGATTGTGGCTTTAGTTCCATATCTTGTTCTGAACAACATGTGTGACCAATCAGCAGATAAGTAACCTCCAATCTTGGCTGTGAAATCCCTTGACAAACATAGGGCAAAGAGTGGTGGAAGGTCTATTACCGAGACATCTTGCAAAACAACAACATTGGGACATGCATGCAAGGTAAGACTCAAGTTTTTTATCGCTCCAACTATTTATATCGTTGTCCCATCCAATTACACTACCCCTTTGGATATGGCTTCATATTGAATTCCCAACTCGATCGCTTATTTGCTTGGGCATTCTTGAACTACTTGCCCCTTAATCAATCATGCAATTGTGTACTAGTTGATTTCAATGATTAATGAAATATAGAATGTAGGGGCTTCAACATTTTACCTTGCTGTCCTCCATGATTCCTCGCTGGGTAGCATTTTTGAGAACCTTCTCTTACATTTGGACTCGTTGATTCGAAGCCGACTAGTCCTTCATGGCAGCCTGGTAAAAATCTCTTTGGCCTGGGATAGATAGTGATTCCCACATTGATATGTTTACATTTGTCTTCTTCATCTGATCAATGATATTGAATGGGGATGAAGCATCTCTTTGCTGTCCCTTAGCCTACACATTCACTCCTTGCACATGGGCGGCAACAACTGGCATTTGAGTTGGCCTAGGAGCTGTTTTGGGCAGTCCTTGCATGCTTGGGATTGGATTTTGTTTGCCAATAGTTTGTGGAGTGATAGAAGATTGAGGATTGCTTGGGGCTAATGGATGTTCTTCACCCAAATTTCTCCTCTTTGACCTCGTGTTGGCTATAACACTTTGGGAAACTGTTTGATTCATGCCACAAAAATCTTCTCGCCTACCAATTTACAAGGGTGGTATCATTTGGAGCCGATCTTTGCTTGGAATGTTTCTTGACTACCCTCACCTCCACACTAGTTGTTGTCACCATTAATGCTTGATTCAAGGCACCGTTGAAGCACATGGATTGGTTATGATGTTCATTACATGAGAAACACCAATCATACTCTTGAGCTATAATGTTTTGTACCGGCACTAATGCTTTAGAGGCAGATGTAGCGTTGGGATTATAGGGCTGAAATGGTCTCACAAGGGCAGGAGGCCTTTCTTGATTTAGATTTGCAGCTAGATTGGGTGGTCTTTGGGGTTGATATGGATTCTGTTAGGTTGAGCTGAGGTGGAAGGGAGTGTTATCAAAATTTCACCCCCCCTGGGTAATTTTGATAACATGCATCAGAATATTCAAGTCCCAGGCACATTGATTGATTCAGAGAAAACATCATGTTTCTGAGGTTCTCTCAGATATTTTTCTAACTCTCCTGTCCAGGTAGTTAGGAGCAAGCTCTGAGAAAATGCGGGAAAAGGTTGCAGAAGGCAAGAAGGTTGATCCAGAAAAAATGGTGAAAATCGGCTAAGTCCTAGTCCTAGGAGCAATTGGGACATCTGGGACAAAAAGGCGCGGATCGGCCGAAAAGCCTCCAAGCGGCCCAAATAGCAACAGGGACATCTGGGACAAAAGTACGCGGCGGGCGCGAAATGCATTCGATCGAGAGAAAAAATTGGCTAACTGCTGAGAGGGTCGCCTTTGGGACATTTGGGACAAAAAGGCGCGAAGCGGCCGAACCGGGCGAAATGAGCACAAGCAGTCCGAAACAAAGTGGGACAAGCGGGCCAAAAAGACGCGAATCGGCCGAACCTAAGGCGAAAAGGTCGAGGCGGCCCAAAGCAAAATGGGACGCCTGGGACAAATGGACGCGAAATGCCCGAACCGGCCGAAATGAGCACAAAGGGCCCAAAATCAAATGGGACATCCGGGACAAATGGAGGCGAAGTACGCGAAGGAGCCGAATCAGCCGAGGACCAATCAGAAGCTGCCACGTGTCCTCACAAGAGAAAAGTCAAAAAGTCAATGGGCGAGTTTTCGAGCACCGATCCGAACCAATGGGATAGTGCCACGTGTCCCAGCTAGGGCCCACAAGGAAAATTCAAAAGACAGCCCGCCGAAAGGTAGAGGAGAGAGAATCACGCGACCAATCAGAACATGTCACGTGTCATCCAAGTGGCAGAGCGCGGGAAAAATTCCAAAATCCGTTTTGGTCTGCTCCGTGCCCTAAATCTTCAGATCGCCATATCTTTTGATCCAGAGCTCGGATTTCCACGTTCTTTATATCAACGAAAAGCTGTTGAGATGCTCTACATGATTCTGGGATCAATCTCGAGTTTTGGTGTAGTCTGAAGAGAGAAAATCGAGAAACGGCTCTGACGTGTGGTAATGGCCAGAAGCGACCTTTCAACAACCCGTTTTTATGCTAATGGGTCGCATTCTTCTTCTGCACGGCCAGAAGTGACATTTTAGCGGCCAAATTAATAAAAATGGGTCGTATTCTCCTCCAAAATCACTCAAAGTGACGGGGTATGGGTTGTTAAGATTCCTCCATGCCGAAAGTTAATGCATCTGCAGATCAATGAGGAATGGGCTTGCACGTTTTCCACGTTTCTCCCACGGGTTCGACCCATGCAAAAAAGCGATTTGGCTCATTTGGAAAAAAAAAAAAAAAAGGTTGTTCATTCTTTCGCTCTCGCCCTCCCTTCTTTTCTTCTCTCGGGGTTGAAAATGGAGTTCAACCTCCTCCCTGCTCTGTAATGGCGTTTTTCGCCTTTTACTAATGGAATGATGTTCTGTGCAAACTTCTGGAGCAACAAAACGTGTTTTGTGATGCATCTGTCCATCCTTCCTTGTTTTTGCTTGTTCTCTTCTTGCCTCTCTTCATTGCAGGTATTTGTGCATGTTTGAATGTTCATTGCAGGTCTGGAGCTGTGTTCATGGAGTTTTGGGACATTTTCTGTGTGAAATCTATCCTTGGGCCTGTGATGCATCTGTCCATCCTTCCCATTGCTCACCTCTCTTTGTCCCATGGCAGTTTTGATAGATGTACAACATTCTCCTTCTCTGGTGTATCACCGTTTTAGTGTAGGCTTTTGCTTTTTTTCCTTTCTCTCTCTCTCTCTCTGTCTCCTTGGCACGGTTAGATTAGGATTAGATTAGCTTTCCTGCACTGGAATAGCTTGTGGCAGGTAGTTTAGGAGCAGGAACCAGCCTTCTCTGGAGATTCCTCTCTCAGTTTCACAAATCCCCACGCTTGGAGAGAGGTTTCCATGTTGTGCAATCACACTGGATGCCTGAACATCAACCTAGAAGCCTGATGTGTGTCCAGGGGTGCTGTGATTTTGCATCAACAGTTTTGGCACGCCCGGTGGGACCTTAGAGGTCTTTCACTTCATCTTTTGCAGGTTGGTGTGTTCCTGTGAAGTTTTCAGCCTTTGGAGGCACTTGCAAACACATCTGGCGACTCCATCTGGTCAACAACCCATCTGTCAAGCTGCAGACCTTCCTTTCCATCCATTTTCATCCATTCTTCCTTCCATCTCTTCCATCATTCTGTCATTCTATGAAGTTGTGCAATCATGACTTCATTTCCATCATGGTATTCACATCAACAACAGCAGTATATCACACCTCCAACACATTTTGCAAATCCTCCAAATCAGCATTTTGAGCAGATTCAAGATCAGTATGCATACCCATATGAACAGCAGTGCCAAAGTCAGTTTGGCTATGGAGCTTTCCAAGAGCAAGAGTATGCATACAATGAAGACAATCAGATCCAAGATGCTGGTCTGTTGGAGAAAATCCAAAAGATGGAGGTGGGGATGGTGCAGTCCAGAGCAACAGCTCAAATGAGAGCTTTTGGAATCGGTTATGGAGCACCCTGTCCATGGGTGGGACCTTTTCCAAGGCATTACAGCCCTCAGGAGAAGCTTGACTTCATGATTGCAATGCTGCCTTTGCTTGCACAATGGACAGCAGAAATAGAGGCCTACAGACTTGTTGTTGAACAACCTTGTCAATGGGTAAGTTCTACACCATCATCTGGTTTTTCTCTTTCCATTACTCAAGCAGCATCATCTCATTTAAACTCCTCATCTGCTGTCCCAAATATTGAATCCATTTCTCCACCCCCTAGTCTTCCACCCCATCTCGATTCTTCTTTCCTTTTCCCTTCCAAACAGTCATCCCCTCCACAAGAGCTAACAGAAATACCCCCTCCTCCAAAGAAACAAGAGGTTTCACCTCCTCCACCACCACAAAAAAATGTCAAATCAGTTGAGTTTCAACCCATCCCTCCTCTTGCATTCCCAAATCCATGTTGGGAGGATGAAAATCAGAATGCCAGTCAAGGAAAACAACAGCAAAAAGAGAGTGCCAACAAAGATGAAGAAATTCAAAATCTGAAGAGTTGGGCTCTTAGATTTGGGATGACAAAGATCCCCTTGATGGTTAAGCCTACAGAAGAGGCTAAGGTTGAACAAATGGTGGTGAGGACTGATTTTGTTGGAGAAGAAGATCTTGCAGTCCCAACTTGTCCTCTAGAGCAACAAATTGAAGAGTTTGACTTGACAAACTTCATGCTGGAGGAGGAGTTCAATCAAGAGCAAGATTGTCTTCAAACATTGGAGGAAGGAGAAGCTGCTCCAGATCCAAAAGAAGAGGAGCACGTTCTAGCTGTGGAGGAGAAAAGTGCAGATCCAAGGGCTTTGAGCACAAAGCAGGCTACAGGAGAACCTTCAGTTCTTCTTTCTACTTCACCTCTCTCAAGTTCTAATACTGAAAAGGAGTTTGATCTCTCAAACTCAATATTGGAGAGTGAAGGAAACCATGGTGGTCAAGTTGTAGATCAAGAGGACACCATGGAGGAAGTTGAAAATGAGCAGCAGGACAGCAATGAGGCAGTTTACCTGTCAGATTTGGAGGACTGTTTTGATGGAGAAGAGCCGGTTGAGCTTTCACCTTTCTCTCTTTCATCATCCACATTCCAAACACAAGAGCCTGCTGCCATGAAGGAGAGCTTTCATTTGCAGCAGCCTGCATCTTACAGCAGCTCTTTGGGATCAAGATTGGAAGATTTTTATCTTCCATGTTCTTCATCGGAGGAAGAGAAAGGACAGAAGAATTCCACCTTTTCTTCCACACCATCCATTCAAGAAGGTCTACAAGAAAACTCCATTCTTGGAGTTGAAAATCAGAGCTATGGGCATATCAAACTGATCAGACCTTGCCCAATCAGGTATTTGGCTTCATTAGAGCTAAAGGAGAAGCCACAACCAGTCATGCTTGTTTCTGAGCATGAGGATGAGCTACAAAGTACCAAGGATCAGCTGCCATACCTATCCAATCCAAATGAAGAGCAACTAAAAGAGGTATTGGATTTTTCAATTGATACCTTGATGATTTGGATAGAAGACCAGCTTCTTGTTGATTTTCCATCCATCCAAACAGCCATGATCAGTGCCAAATCAATTGCATGGCTGCCAATTTTGAAGAAAGGAAGCTATTTTGCACAACCAGTTGCAGGGTTTGTTTAGCTTGCCTTTGCTTCCAGTTAGAATAGAGTAGGTAGGTTTGCTTTCAGCAGAAGAAGTGCTTGTGCACACTCTGCATGTTCCATTTGGGGCATGTATGATTTTCAGTTTTGTACATAGTTTTTGGTGTTGCTGGTTTTGCTCTTGCACAGTTCGTTCCAGTGGTTTTTGGTGAGAACAACTCCATGTCCGGTGGGTTTCCAAGTGGCTCAGAGGGAAGTTTTCAAAGTTCAGATCAGTTTTCAGGCCTACTCATGACTCCATGCCCAATGGATGGCTTCAGGCAACTGGTCTTTTCATCTAGCAGGCAGATGACCCCGCTGAGTCGCCAAAACTGTTATCAAAATTTCACCCCCCCTGGGTAATTTTGATAACATGCATCAGAATATTCAAGTCCCGGGCGCATTGATTGATTCAGAGCAAACATCATGTTTCTGAGGTTCTCTCAGATATTTTTCTAACTCTCCTGTCCAGGTAGTTAGGAGCAAGCTCTGAGAAAATGCGGAAAAAGGTTGCAGAAGGCAAGAAGGTTGATCCAGAAAAAATGGTGAAAATCGGCTAAGTCCTAGTCCTAGGAGCAATTGGGACATCTGGGACAAAAAGGCGCGGATCGGCCGAAAAGCCTCCAAGTGGCCCAAATAGCAACAGGGACATCTGGGACAAAAGTACGCGGCGGGCCCGAAATGCCGGTTCGACCGAGAGAAAAAATTGGCTAACTGCTGAGAGGGTCGCCTTTGGGACATTTGGGACAAAAAGGCGCGAAGCGGCCGAACCGGGCGAAATGAGCACAAGCAGTCCGAAACAAAGTGGGACAAGTGGGCCGAAAAGACGCGAACTGGCCGAACCGGGCGAAAAAGGTCGAGGCAGTCCAAAGCAAAATGGGACGTCTGGGACAAATGGACACGAAATGCCCGAACCGGACGAAATGAGCACAAAGGGCCCAAAATCAAATGGGACATCCGGGACAAATGGAGGCGAAGTACGCGAAGGAGCCGAATCAGCCGAGGACCAATCAGAAGTTGCCACGTGTCCTCACAAGAGAAAAGTCAAAAAGTCAATGGGCGAGTTTTCGAGCACCGATCCGAACCAATGGGATAGTGCCACGTGTCCCAGCTAGGGCCCACAAGGAAAATTCAAAAGATAGCCCGCCGAAAGGTAGAGGAGAGAGAATCACGCGACCAATCAGAACATGTCACGTGTCATCCAAGTGGCAGAGCGCGGGAAAAATTCCAAAATCCGTTTTGGTCTGCTTCGTGCCCTAAATCTTCAGATCGCCATATCTTTTGATCCAGAGCTCGGATTTCCACGTTCTTTATATCAACGAAAAGCTGTTGAGATGCTCTACATGATTCTGGGATCAATCTCGAGTTTTGGTGTAGTCTGAAGAGAGAAAATCGAGAAACGGCTCTGACGTGTGGTAATGGCCAGAAGCGACCTTTCAACAACCCGTTTTTATGCTAATGGGTCGCATTCTTCTTCTGCACGGCCAGAAGTGACATTTTAGCGGCCAAATTAATACAAATGGGTCGCATTCTCCTCCAAAATCACTCAAAGTGACAGGGTATGGGTTGGTAAGATTCCTCCATGCTGAGTTAATGCATCTGCAGTCAATGAGGAATGGGCTTGCACGTTTTCCTACGTTTCTGTCCCCTGGGTTCGACCCATGCAATGTAAAAGCCAGATTTGGCTCATTTGGAAAAAAAAAAAAAAGGTTGTTCATTCTTTCTGCTCTGCCCTCCCTTCTTTTCTTCTCTGGGGTTGAAAATGGAGTTCGAACCTCCTCCCGCTCTCCGTAATGGCGTTTTCACCTTTACTAATGGAATGATGTTCTGTGCAAACTTCTGGAGCAACAAAACGTGTTTTGTGATGCATCTGTCCATCCTTCCTTGTTTTTGCTTGTTCTCTTCTTGCCTCTCTTCATTGCAGGTATTTGTGCATGTTTGAATGTTCATTGCAGGTCTGGAGCTGTGTTCATGGAGTTTTGGGACATTTTCTGTGTGAAATCTATCCTTGGGCCTGTGATGCATCTGTCCATCCTTCCCATTGCTCACCTCTCTTTGTCCCATGGCAGTTTTGATAGATGTACAACATTCTCCTTCTCTGGTGTATCACCGTTTTAGTGTAGGCTTTTGCTATTTTTCCTTTCTCTCTCTCTCTCTGTCTCCTTGGCACGGTTAGATTAGGATTAGATTAGCTTTCCTGCACTGGAATAGCTTGTGGCAGGTAGTTTAGGAGCAGGAACCAGCCTTCTCTGGAGATTCCTCTCTCAGTTTCACAAATCCCCACGCTTGAGAGAGGTTTCCATGTTGTGCAATCACACTGGATGCCCGAACATCAACCTAGAAGCCCGATGTGTGTGTCCAGCTGCTGTGATTTTGCATCAACAGGAGGTCTAAAACCTTGGGCTTGCGCCTCTTGAGTGTAACTAGCTCATTACCTAAATTTTGCAGCTGCTTCATGACTTCTTGAAGTTCATTCGAGGCACTAGAAGATGAAGTAGAAGCTTCACTTGGATTCTCGATTTCTAGGGGTGGGAATAGGAGCTAAATTAGGCATTTGATTAGTGTTTGGGCTCTCTAAACTTGGAAACAAGTGGCATCAAGGCATAGGAGCTAGTTTGCCACTTGAATCAAACAATTTTCAGCTCTAATGGCAATGTTATAAGCAATGGGGATAGTTGTGCCTCCCATGGACTGAATTAACATAGAAATATCATAATTTAAAGCTTTGAGGTAAAAAATAAAAGCACCTTCTACTATTGGCCTAACTGCCACTGGAATTCTCTCCCAAGTCCTTTGAAATCTGAAATTAAAATCAGTACCTACTTATTGGGAGCTCTCTTGATGGTTGTCAATTTGCTCCAAAAGGGACAAGTTGTCTCCCTTTTCTCTAAACCGCTCATGGAGGGCTATACATAGTTGATTCTAATTTTGAATAGAACTTGAGGCAAGACTCCGAACCATTGCAAAGCTTTCCCTTTGAATGAAGATGCCGAGTTTGACAAAGAACTTGCATCTCATTGATCTCATGGATTGCACAAATATTGGCAATGTCCTTAACATGATCACTAGAGTAGTCTAATTCTCCCGGTAAAGTATGGGATGTTCTTCAATGCTACAACCGGGATTGGGTTTTGTGCATTGAGAGCAAGTGGGCTGCTGCTATTGAAATTGACATAGGGGTTGTTTTGTGCCATCTCGATTGGCCTTAGAACCATTGTTGATTGAATGAAAGGCCTACCGGTGGAGGAGTTGAGAGAGTTTTGTTTGGTGGAGATGGAGACCTTTGAATCCTCCTCCCTCTTTGCCTTCTTCTTGGAGATAATAGTAGATACTCAAACAGTACCTCTTCTTCTCCAACTCTTGACCTTGTGGTGATTCTTCTCATGAGTTTTCAGGCCTGCACTACTAAAACCAGTTGATTATTCTTCCTGGGAGTCACCAGATGTGCAATTTAGGGGTCTTTTAAGTAAGAAACTTGCAACAAATGCATATCAATTTTGTTGTAATGAAGATGGAGAATTCTAGGTCCCACCGGGCGTGCCAAAACTGTTGTTGCAAATCAGCAGCACCCTTGGATGTTGATCAAATTTCTAGTTTGATCATCCTAAGCATCCAGTGTGATTACACAACATTGAATCCTTTCCCCAAGTGTGGGACTTGTAAAATGGGAAAGGAATCTCCAGATTAGAGGCTGGTTCCTCAACTCCTCTGATCAGATTTATCACTTACAAGTTGCAAAGGTTTATGTTCCTAGTTCCTACTCTAAATTTCAAAAGGGGAAAGATAGAGAATGCAAAAAAACTAAAACTAATGCTAATAGGTGATGCACCAAAGGAGTGGTGAGCATTTCTCACTTCTTCGATTGACATGATTCATAAAAATGAAACAAAACTTCATGCACAAAATA
Organism: Taxus wallichiana var. yunnanensis; assembly: GCA_018340775.1. NCBI lineage: Eukaryota > Viridiplantae > Streptophyta > Pinopsida > Cupressales > Taxaceae > Taxus > Taxus wallichiana. Next base: position 398,791,425 of record CM031235.1, read on the forward strand.
ATAACTATAATGGAAGGTTAGAAATGAATCAAACAACACAGATAAAGGATTAAAACTCATTCACAGAGTTTGTATTGTGATTTTCATCAAAAAAACACTTGCATTACAACACCCGAGAGGTAAAACAGTTGTAGTCATGAAAAAGGTTTGATTTCTCCACCAAATCACTTTCAAGGTGAAAGAGAGAGCCTGAAATACAAAAGAAATGTTCAACCCTTTGAAAATGAGCCAAATCGGCTTTTTACAAAGTGCAAGGGATGAGCCCATGAGAGAGAAACGTGGGAAAACGTGGAAGGGATTCAACCATTGACCAAAATGCAATCAAAACTAGCATGGGTGTCCTTATAGACCCATCCCCTAACATTTTTAGCCATGATGGGAGAGAATGCAAGCCATTCTTCATTAAAAACGGTGGTTGAAATGTCATTTTGTCCATGGCCACGTGCTGACCCATTTTTCAAATTTCTCTCTCCAAACTCCATAAAAATGCAAAAATAACCCCGAATCTTGTATAGAATTTCACCATATTTCCATTGATATAAATAACATGAAAATTCAAGCTTTGGATCGAAAGATATGGCCGTTTGAAGTTTTAGGGCAAAATAGGGCCAAATCGGATTGGCGGGCGAAAATTTGAATTTTTTCACCTTTTTTGCATTTGGGAAAATTTCCCAAAATCTCCATGCTCCGCGGCTCCAAGTGCCACGTGGGACATTTTTATTGGGTGCGGGCCCATCCTTCTCCATTTTCCTCTGATTTTCCCTTTGGGAAATTTTCCACAAAATCCCCACCGGGCCGGTGAGTTGAGGCCACGTGGCGTGCGCTGATTGGGTGCGGCCTATCCTTCCTAAATTTTCCACAGGTCACTTTGACCATTTTGACCTAGACACGTGGTAGTGTCTCATTGGGTGCGGGCCTGCCCCTCTGAATTTTCCACGCGGGCCTTTCTTGAATTTTGGGCGCCACCTGGACACGTGGCGAGATTCAATTGGCTCGCATCTTGGGGGCGGGCTTTTACCTTTTAAATTTCCTTTAATTTTTCGCTTGGGAAAATTTCCCAATTTCCTCCGTGCTCCATGCCTTTGGGACACGTGGCATCATATTAATTGCGGGACCTTGGGGCAAATATTTTCTTTGACGCCAACACGTGTCGAAACATGATTGATTGGCGGGGGTAGCGGGCCAAAAATCCTTCTTTGAAATTTGGCAAAATAGTTCCCCAAAATTCCAACTTCTCCTCCGCCCTCTGCGATTCTGGCTCCATAGTTAATGTGGCACATTTTTATTGGGCGCGGGCCCTCTTTCCAAAATTTCCATGTGCCAACACTTAGCCAAATTTTTCAAATTTCACCCCTGGACACGTGGCATCACCTGATTCATCAAAAGGCCTGCGGGGAAATATTTCCTCTTGAAAACTTTGCCAAAACAATTGGTAAAAAACCAAGTTCTCCTCTGACCCCCGCCACTTCCCTAGACATGTGGTGGCATCTCATTGGCTGCGGGCCTTTCTGGGAAAATTTCCCACAAAAAATCCACCGATCCATAACTTCAAAAATACATGGAGTTAGGAGGAAAACTTTACCTTTCTAGAAAGCTGAGAGAGAGCCCTATCCAATGATGCCATTTCTAGAAAGTTTTGAGTACTTGAAAAGCAAAAATTTATGACTGAGGCACAAGAGAGGGAAGAATGGAAAGAGTTAGCCACAAAATGAGCAAGGGGCACATTTTGGATAAAAACAACTTTTCTTGTTGCTCCTTATCTACACACCTGAGGAAAAAACCATCTAGGCCTCTCTTGTAAAGTGCATGATTCCAAATCACAAACTTGTCTTCCTTTAGCTTGAGTGTCCTTTTTTGTTTGTAATCAAAATGAGGGGGGCATTCTCCATAAGTGAGATAGTAAGAAATTTCAACATACCACTCATCAGTGGTGGTGACAAAGAGCACCTATGGACTGCTCTCTGAAAAGGTTGAGCAAACACCATCCTTTTCTCCCTGTTAAGCTTTGAGAGCTTCATCTTCAACAATCAACTTGCACAAACCATTTCCTCTTACCAGATTAGAGGGTCTAATCTCCAAGTCATACTCTTGGGTCTTTGCAATCCAACTTCCTCTCTTATCCCCAGGATCTTGTTGAGTCAAAATGGATTTGATTGTAGTTCTAGGGACCATCACCACTGTATGGGAATTGAGAATGTAGAATTTGAAACTTTTAACAGCTTTGACCACTGTGTAGGCATGTTTCTCTAATTGGTTGTACTTTAGCTCATGATTTTTCAAAGGACAAATCATGAAAGCAATGGGTTCTTCCAAATTTTCATCATTTTTCTGAACAAGGACAACATAGAGTGTATGTTCTAATGCATAACAATACATGATGAACTCCTTGTTGAAATCTATGGATACAAGAGTTGGAGATTTGGAAATGGATTTCTTGACCAACTCAAATTTTGTTTTTCCTTCCTTATTCCACTTAAAACTTTCTTGAGGCTTCATCATGGAAGTTATAAGTTTAGTCGATGAAGAAAACTTAGGCACAAAATGACAAAGGAAGATTACCTTTCCAAAGAATGAATGAACTCCCTTTTTGCTGATTGGTAAGGCTAGTGCTTGGATATCTCTCGACCCTCTTGGGATCAATGTGTGCTCCATGTTTGTTCACAATGTGTCCCAAAGAACTTACCTTATGTGACTCCAAAGATTCACTTATTTGGATTTAGATAAATGTTGTGTTTCTTACACCTTGCAAGGACTTGCTCCAAATGACAGATATGATCTCCCCTCCTCTTTGAAAAAACCATGAGGTCATCAAGGTAAATGAAAATACAAAGTGTTTCAAATCTTTGAAGTCCAAGTCCATTTCTCTCTGGAAAGTGGCTCCAGCATTGATCAAGCCAAAAGGCATTCTGTTGTAGGCAAAAGTGCCCCAAGGTGTTGTGAAGGTTGTTTTGTTGCAATCCTCTTATGCCACCTTGATTTGGTTGTACCCTGAGAATCCATCAAGCAAAGAGAGCATCTCAAATCTAGTGACTTCTTGCAAAATATGATCCATGATTGGAAGAGGGTAGTTGTCCTTGAGAGATTCCTGATTCGATTTGGAAGTCTTCGCAAATCCTTATTTCCCGTTCTTCTTCCTTACTGGCACAATGTTAGCCACCCATGTTGAATGGTGGATGGGGAAAATGATTCTAGCATTGAGCATCTTTGTCACCTCTTCTTTGATAACATCAACAATCTTTGGATTATATGGCATTTTTTTCGTGAAGGGCTTGGCTCCTTACTTCAAAGGAATGGAGTGATGCATTTCCTTTGGCTGAAAAGATTTGAGTTCATCATAGGAGTAGGCCAGGACATCTAAGTAATTTTTTAGCAGAGCAACAAAATTTCTCTTCTCTTAAAGTAAGCAGCATTTACCAATGTTGACCATCCTTGGATTCTTTGAAGTGCCAATTTTTTCTTGATCCGAATTAGATGGACACCGAGAAGACTGTTTTTATTTATATTGTATGAACCTATCATGCTTTTCAAAGAGGTCTTCCAAAGAAACTAGGACTTTGGGGATTTTATTTCCTTCCAGTTTGATTACTCCCTCTTCATCAATTCCCTCAAATCCTTGCTTCTATTCTTTGGGGATTGATTCACGGTGTGGGTTTTCGCTTCCTTTAAAGAACAAATTATTGAAGTTATCCCTTTGTTCTAAGAATGCTAGGATATTATTATCATCATTGAAGACCTGCAGGTGATTTGCATTTTCTCGGTATCTTTGGTCCGAACACTATCTCAATGGTAACTTTATCCTTGCCAAAAGAAGGATGAGGTGTCACTAAGGAAGATGACACTACTAGAGAATCAGCCTTTTCATTCTGCTTCCTAGGGATAGATTCAATGGAGAATGCAACAAAGAATTCAATGTAGTCCAACACTTTATTTCTATAGTGCCTAAGCCTAGGATTTTTCACCTGATATTGTTGGTGGACCTGTTTTACCACAACCTCAACATCACCTTTGCATCTCAATTTATTGATTCCCATGTCCTCTGCTACATTCATGCCTAAGAGCTTCATACTCTGCAGTATTGTTTGTATTATCAAATTGTAGCTTGTAAGAAAAAGGATATACCTCATTAGAGGGAGAGTATAATACTACACCAACTCTAGAACCTGCTCTAGAATGACTGCTATCAAAATCCATTGTCTAAATCTGATCTTCTTCTTCCTCCATGAGGAGTGGCAAGTTCTATTCCTTTTGTGATGTAAGGAAGTAGGTTCCTAGCTCACAATCTTAAAAGAGGATGTTAGCTCTTGGATCATCAGATTTCCTTATTGTGAATTTCATTTTCTTGACTGGCAGTAGCTTCTTCATTTCTATTTTTACTGGGATAGTTATAGATGACCAATCCATTTTTATTTCCCCACTTAGATCTCTTCAAAACTTATACTCAATAGCATACCAAAATATACCTTGGGATATCTGCACCACCAAAAGGGTCACAAGTATCTTCTTGTCAGGGTAATCAACTAGTGTGACTTGAGCATCCTTGATTCTTCCCACCAATGGAACTTGTTTGGATTCCATTGAATATCATGTGCCATTTACCCAAGTTAAAGTGAGGCCAAGAGCATTTGCAAATTTTTCTGGCATCACATTATCTAAAGCTCCAAATTCTATGATGTAATTTTTCAACTGGAAGCTTTTGATGAGAAGTGACAGTAGAAAGGATCAACTCTATTGGTGTTAGAAGCACTTTGAGGGCTAACATGTTTTGATAAAGTGGTATGGATGGTGTGGGAAATAGGCCTTTAGAATTAAAGATTTTGGATGTAGAGTTACCAACCCGAATTGCCTTGATGAATCTATCAAATTGGGTAGGATGTGTTTGTAGGTATTCAATCTTAGAGAGCTGAACTTTGGTTTTGCTTGCATGCTTCACAAAGTCAAATGGAGTTATGGTAGATGAGGAAGAGGTTTCAGCAGTGGATGAGGACTTAAATGGTAGAGGTCTTGTTACTTTTGGTGCTGGGTTCTCCTTTTCAAATGTAGCAATTGACTTTGAAGGAGGTGAGGGTGTAGCCTTTGATCAAAATTTAGATGTTCTTACAGAACTAGCATTTAGAAGATAATTGCCCTTAGCAGCTTTTAAGTTGGGAGAAGAATCAGATAACTTACTTGGCATAGTGGTGTGATCCTTGACAACTGGTGAATCTGATTTCTCTCTAGCTGATTCCATGGAAGGTGGTAATGATGATCTCATGTTGATGATATTGTTTAGTGGAGGCTTTGAAGAGCTATCTTCTTTGTTCTTCCTACTCTCGATTGCTGTTCGCCGAGGTGAAACACCATTCTTGGACTATGCGCCGATGAAAAAAACACATGAAAAACTTGGAGATTCTTCATCACCTTCCTACTCATCATCAATGTATTCAATCAAGCCATTGTGCATGCTGATCTCTTCAATTTCAAGATAGTTTTCATAGTCATTCATGATTTCTTCATCAGTTTCATCAATGTTTGTTCCTTCTTCGCTTCCCTAGTGTCAAAAATGGCATTGAGTGGTGGTGATTCAAGAGTAAGCCTATGAGGAGGTGGAGAAATTCTTGGTCTATCATGAGGAGTTGGTCTCCTTGGAGCATTCCTCATTGTGATTTGTGATAGATGCTTCTTCAAAGTAACTAGGTCATTCGCCATTTTTTGGAACATTGGATTAGTCGTGATTGAATTTGAACTCGACCTCTTCGCTTCTCATTTGGTCCTTTCACTTTTCCAAAAAGAATTAGATCATTGTCGGTCTCAACTGCAAAGTCTTGAACCTCCTTAGTGTTCTTGGTTGGGATCTTTCGAGGAAGAAACCAACTTCTAGTGATAAAGCACTGATGAAGAACCTTTTCAAGTTGTTTTCAGGGGGTACCACATCTTCTGGGATTCTTCTTGTCAACCAATTATACCTTGCTACAAAATCTCTCATTGATTTAGAGGTCTCTTTTTTCATCTAAACCAATTGGACCAGAAGATCCCGAAATCTTCTCGTGCTCTTGAACCTATGTTCAAATGCACTTCTTATATCTTCCCAAAGCATGTGAGATATTGGGGGCAACATGTAGAACCATTCGGCGACCTTTTCTTGAAGTGACTCCAAAAATATCCTAATTGAAACATCTTCATCTTCAACTCCTAACAATCCACAAGCAGTGATGAATGATGCTACATGTTCTTCCTGGAGCTGAGAACCATCCCCTTTGAATTTTGGGAAGTTATTTCTTGAGCCTCTTGGGAGGTCATGAAGTGGTTGTGGAAGAGAAAGTGGACCATTATTTCTTCCCCATGGTACGTTAGGCTTGCATTCCTCATGCTCATGATCACCCATTCTATTCATGTTTCTATCCTCCAGTCTTGCTAAGGCTTTCTTCATTCTGCTATTTCTTCATATTCAATTTGGAGTATTTCTATTTCTTCAAGTTGATCCATTATCTCCTCTTCAGCAACTGCCCCTCTTTCAAGCTCTTTAAATGTGGGATCAATTTGTCCTCCAAGCCTCAGTTTCTGGGTGTACCTTCTATCATCCAGCTTGAAAGTTTATGCTCTTCTTTGGGGTCTTGGAATTTGTCTCTGCCTTTCCAATTTGACAACACCTTCCTCTTCCAGTCCGAATCCTTATGGCAATGAAGTATTGATTGAAATTTTTCTATTATGCCAAATAGCTTCTCTCGGATCTGAAGCAATGTCTTCTTAGATGTTAAAGAGTAAATCAGATCTCTCAATAGGATGATTTCCTAAGATAGCCATGATTTACATCCATGAATTTTGTGTGATTATCAATCTCCACAAAATTTTATTCTAGAATTTTTTTTGTATTTTATGACCTTGAAGTCGTTTTTAGGTGCAGATGCTACAAAATCTACCCCACGGTGGGCACCAAAAGTTGTTGGCGAGAAAATTTTTCTCATGGACAAATTGGTGAGTTTCAATCCAACGCTATGGGAATCTAAGTCCCTCTACTTGAATGGTGCAAATTTTTTATGTATATGCATGAAGAAGTGGATTTCAATGGTGGCCTTTCGACCAAAGATCCAACAGGGGCACTCCACTAACCCTGTGGCAAAGCTAGCAATTTCTCACTAGAGAAGAAATTTGTCTGAGAAGGGGAAAGGGAGTGAGAATGGAGATAGGAGAAACTAATGTTGTGAGTAGAATATTAGATTCCCACACACATTAATTAGAAATTTCATTTACATGCATTTATAATTAGAAGAAAAACAAATCTGCATGAGAAGCTACAAGACCGAATGAAACCCATTGGTCGCAAAGTACCAATCAATTCCTCAATCAAAGAGGTAATAATTCCTTCTTTTTATTATTGAATCTTGAGAAGAGTTTGTACATAGCTTGAGAATGGAATAAATTTGAGGAAGAAGAGAAAATAGAAGAAGAATGGTGTTTTCTATCTTTTCCAGGTACAGAGCACTCTGGTCTTTTCAAAAATCAATCACTAGCCATTGGAATGATGTCAAAAATCCCTTATATCATTTGCCAAAATGGTTACAATCTTAACAAATTCTTGACGCCTTTTCAAATTCATTTTTTGTGAAGAAAACACTCATGGTGGGTTGAAAACTAGATCTTACAAAGCAGCCATTACATTCGATTTTCCAGTTTAAATATTGACTAGTTGATTTACTCCTATAGCTTTGAAATCAATGCGTCCACATGGTAGGAAGGGATTGGGGTAGTTATGGGGAAATCCTTTGTATGTTGAGATTTTGCAATTTGGAAAAAAATTTCCTACACCCCTGCTTTGACTTTTCAACTTAGACACGTGGCACCTTTTGATTGGAAATGGGGTCACGGCCCTTTCTCAACATTTTAACCTTTTTTTCAAAAAGGCTCAAAAACTAAATTTCCTCCATCGGCCCACTACTCCGATTTGACTAGGACACGTGGCACCTTCACCTTTGACTTTTTCCTGTGGGCTTCAACTTTGATTTTTTCCCTTCAAAGCCTGATCGGGGCTACGGGTCACTTTTTAACTTTTCACCTTTTTGCAAAGGAGCTTAAAAACACAAATCTCCCGATGACCCACTCGTCTACTTTGAATTTTCAACGACGGGTTTCACCTTTGACTTTTTCCCTTTAAAACCTGATCATGGCTACAGGTCACTTTTTAAAATTTTTCCTTTTTGCAAAGAGGCTCAAAAACATAAATTTCTCCACCAACCTGCTACTCCGATTTGACTAGGACACGTGGCATGTTCTAGTTGGAGACAAGGTCGCGGATTTTTCTAAATCTTTTAACCCTTTTTGGAAAAAGGCTCAAAAACTCAATTTCCTCCACGGCCCGCTCTCACGCTTTTGAATTTTTGGCCAATCTAGCTTTTTCAGTCCCAAGTGTCCCTCGTGAACTTGTGTAGCTTGGGAAAAAAACTTTTATTTTTCCACAATCAAATATTTTGCCTTTTTGGGTCCCAAGTGTCCCTTGTGAACTTGTGCAGCCTGGGATAAAAATTCCACTTTTTTCACAATCAGAAATTTCAGCTTTTCGGGTTCCAAGTGTCCCTCATGAACTTGTGCAGCCTGGGAAAAAAACTTCTTCTTTTTCCACAATCGTAAATTTTGGATTTTGGGTCCCAAGTGTCCCTCGTGAACTTGTGCAGCCTGGGACAAAACTTCCACTTTTTCCACAATTAGAAATTTCATATTTTCAGGTCCCAAGTGTCCCTCATGAACTTGTGCAGCTTGGGACAAAAACTTCCACTTTTTCCACAATGAACCAAAATCGGAAACTTCAAAATTTCCGGGTCGTGGGGAAAATTTACCATTTTTGCCAAAAGTGTTAAGTTCACCAAAAATCCCGTTCCTCCCCATCCAATAGGATCTGACCATGTACCTACATTCATTGGGGTCAAAATTTGATGGGGAAAAGACACCCATCATCCCAACTATGGAAAATATGTAGAGGAAGAAAACTTCATCGTTTTGAGTCCAATTTTCAAATTTCCTTCACGAACTAGAGGCATGGAGGAAAAACAATGATTTGACAACCTAGGCCATAGAACAAGTGAACAATTTCGATCAAAAATGGAGGTTGCAAAGAGGATATTACGTGCATAGACTGGGAAATGGAGGATTTCTAAAAATGAGCAAAATAGAGGTTTAAACAACTCTAGGGCACGACTTTTGCTAATTTCTTAAATCTCTAACTTGGCTTAAACACCAATGAAGGGCATGAGCTCAAAAATTTAAATTTAGATATGAAAATGTAGAGTAGTTTTCAGGAGACAACAATTACCTAAATTACAATAATAACTAGTTCGACATTTAAAAGATTCACTTAGGTACAACTTACTTTTTTTTCAATACATGATTATTCATAATTTCCATATATGATATTTACTATTTCAATATTTTTCAACCGATAAATAAGTATGACTACTCAAATATAGGAATACAAAAATTTCAATGATATTATTATGAATTTGATAGAGAAAGATTTAAGCACCGATCATCTTTCATATGATGAAAACAAGGGAATGGATCTTGACAGGGTTTTATCAAAGTGTACAACTAGATTGTCTTGATGAATATAAGACTAAGTACTAGGGTTCAAAATTTGAATTCTCTAAACATGTAGAATTTTTTTATGTTCTTATATGCTCTTTTATGGATCCCTAGAGGATAATAACTAACTGTCTAAGGTTCCCTTCTCTTAACAACTATTGGAGGTGTCTTATGACCCTAAATCAAAGTTTCTCTATGTACAAGACAAGGGAAAATATTTTAATAATAGTATGTTCTCGTAGCCATATCTTTTCTTTGTTCCTCTCCTATTGAATAAAAGTATCAATGAACCTCTTTCTTCCCGTGATGATCACACACCTAAATAGGTAAATACAATGTAACCATACATTCCTTAATATTGTGATGGTCTCGAGAAAGATAAATGAGGTTTTATGATGATTTATTTTATTTTTCAACACTTGAGCTAACTCAACATATGTTTCACTCCATCAATCATATGAAAACAACTCCTTGAATTGTTCTTCAATCCTCCACTTAGCTAGGAAAATGTAAGAAAATTTATCAATTATTGAAAGGGTGAGATTGTTTGTGTCATTGAAAGACTATGAGAATAGTTTTCAAAGAAATATGTATGTATGTATGTATGTACGTACGTACGTACGTACGTATGTATGTATGTATGTATATATATATATATATATATATATATATATGGGTATGTGTGTATGTATATATTTAAAAGGATTGTTTTTAGGTTTCCATCATGATCCAAATTCATCCACACACTCTTTAAGACATATAACAAGATTCTCAAGTCTTAACATATTAAGAAATATACACCCACATAGTACAATTTGATATACAAAAGAAAACATAGAGTTTCACTACTCGTAAATCATAACAATTAAAAAAACTACATAATCGAGAAAAATTATTTCATTATCATTAGATACTTAAACCTTCGGACACCAACTACATACTAAAAATACACTAAACCCCTATAACATTTCCATTTTAAGACTTTAGAAACAAGGAAAATTATTTTTTTAACACAATGTTCTCTGTTATAAATAAAAATCATTTAGAACACACATTCCATGCCAATCAATATCATAATAGATAACCATATGCATTTGTAAATGACTTTGTGAATTACTAATCTCTCATTTTGTGACTTGGTTTTTATTTGATATCTCATGTTTTTATTTAAGTATAGAATACTTTATGCATACTATGAGTACTTGGTTTTTCTTACCCTATTCTAGTCTTGAGTGATCTCTGTTTAAAGAACCTATCGAATATTTATTAACAATATTCATCTCGACATCACGTTTCTTTAAACCAGGTGACATAGGACAATGCAACTAGTAGCTTGCAATAATTTGGCCAAAGATTTCTAGTATATTATTTATGTTACTATTCATAGATGACATACTCGTCAATTCAGAATACGTCCTTCACCTCACTCTACTATTATATAGAATGGTATTTACTAACTTTTGTCAGTCCACTTGCCCAAGGTTTCATCCTTACCTAGGTTAGCAACATAATTTGTTATAGGGAGACGCTCATGATGACTTAGGGTATATGGGCATACTCGACTAACCTAAGTCGACCGAATGTGCCAAGTACCCTAAGTCATAGAAAGCTACTTCCTATTCTAATCATGCTACTAACTTGACCTAGAGAGAAACTAATTTCAAGTCCATATGTGTGTAGATCTAGATGAACAAATACGGAAGGGTGTTGCCACATGTCAACTGTAACATTGTATCCTCGAGAAGCCCTTAGTCTTCTCGAAGGTACGATCTACAATTGGCATGTGCCAACATCCATTAGAACTACTTCATCACGATGTACATACCCCTAGGTGGTCATTAACTCATAATTAAATTTGGATTAAGATTTAGATTGCAGCAACCTTGCAAAACCCTAATTCCAACATTCATTAAGTTCTTCTTTCATATTTAATCTGATTAATATTAAGAACTTCATTAACTCATGATTGCTTTTATGTTCATTAACTTGGCATAACAAGCAGTTATCCAAAAACAGGGAAGCAAACATCATAAGGTTAGTTTAATATATCTTTACTGTTCAAGATGGTGTAGCATCCACATAGGTTCAGCTAGAGTAGACTTCATGGAAATGAAGTACAATGATTAACGATCATAAACACCATTCCTTTTGTTTTACATTCTTTTGAAAGAGGAAGAGTCTTCCTCTACATGATTAAATGTTAGGGTTATCATACCCTTTTTATCTTTCACAATTCATATAGTTTAATTGTATGTCCAATACACATTCCATAATTATACTATAATTGTTTAGATAGAGAACGACATCTTATGCAACTTAGCAAGTTGCAGCTTAGTAAGGGAGATTGAACTATTCCCTTAATCCAACTTATTAAATGATAATAGTAATAAGTATACAAACAGTTACAAAGAATATCAACAAGATAAATTCCAATTTCCTCATAAAAAGTACAAGAGAATTCACACAAAAATTTGGATTCAGTCTCCAAACCTTTCAATTCATCATGATAAAAATATACACTTTACAAGACTATGCATTTAGGCATACTACATGTCAAACAACATTAAGATCATAGAAGAATACAACTTTTCTTTTTCAATACAACTCATGAATGAATCAAAATTCTTTACAAAAGTACCATATTTTACATTATCCAAAACATCACAAAGCTTTTTACCTTCTTTTATGATTTACGAATTCCATCTACAAAAACTACTAGCACGGGTCAGTTCATTAAATTGAGCATGATAAGCACTAAGCATTAAAATGAAGTGCATTCCACTAATTGTTCCATTAAAACAACTCTGCTTTAATGAAACAATTAATGTATCATACAAATAAGCATAAGTAATAACAACCATAAAATAAGTACAAATAATAAATTAGAATTCACTTTTAAGAAAAGATCATAATATAATCAGCAACTACTGCATTATACCAGGTAAGTATTGTCCCAAACAATTACTTATTTATATCAAACAACAACCCTTGTTGTTTAATCATTTCATAATTCTTTCTGAATTTGAAATATAGAATTTAACTTTACTATGTAACAAAAAGAGTTACTTTCAGAACCAAAAACCTTATTGTCATTTTACCAAGTTTCCGAAATCATGTACAAACAAGTTCATTTCAGCATAGTACATATTTAGGATGATTCATCCTACAACTTAAATACATAAGATGAAGAACCATTATGAACTATCTACTATTCACCATTCCTCTAAAAGATATAAATCAAGTTTAGAAACTACATAACCGATTACCTATACAACTATATCAGTCAAGGAAACCAATAAAAGGATTCACCATGCAAGAGACAACAACCATTAACAAGAATCCCAAACTAGTCCAAGAAGGGAGAGAAACAAAATAGTCATCATCTCACTTGCAACTCTTATGTAATATTCTACATTATAGGAGATATCAGTCAGTGGCCATACGTTCCATAAAACAAGGTAAGCCTTATGAAAGAATTATTTCTTACTCGTGTCCATCTAGGAATGGATCATACTTACTATTGAGTGCACAGAGAGGAGTCCCTCAGAAATTTTTTTCCTAATAATGCATGACTCAGCCAATCAAAATAGTCAGACAAGAATTGATTACTTTTTCCCTTCTACAGGACAGGATCATTTGTACACTTCCCGAATCGACATGACAATTGATTCTATACAAATTAGTTGAGATCAAGAAAGATCAATGGGAACAGTTTGGTTTTCCCCTATACCAAAAATGACAGTCCCAAAAGTTTCCTAAACATTCTACTATTCCCAAGAAATTTCCATAGTCAACTAGCAACAAGTTTAATTAAATAACCACAAAGAAGTAACCAGTTCTAGAGAGTGATTTCTCATTACCTCATCCAAGATCAAAAGGGCAAGAGAGCCAAACTCAAGAAGTCAAATAGGCCTAGGAGGGTAAACACTCTAACAACATGGGAGAGAGTTGATCTATAGAGTAGTTCGAGAAAATAGAACTTAACTTCCCAAAAGTTAAAGGAAACTCAATAGAAAGGATCCGAACCTAGAATTCATTCACCATTGTTTTATCAATTGAATTCCAAATCCCATTTAAAACCTAGAAGTTCTTTTGAAAGTTCCAATAGAGAATACAAAACCAAACGTGAAGTTTAAAGAAAACAATACTTCTATTTTCCTTACGAATTCAAACCTTATCATAACATCAATACCAACACTAACCAGTTCATATACAAATAGAAATCTAGGATGCATATAATTCCAAAATCCACATTCATCTATTCAACATTGTTTTAACACAAGTTCGAGTTCATACTGTAGAGTAAAGTATATAATACAGTCAAGCAGAAGTATAAAATCTTGGAAAAACAAGATACAGTTTACAAGAGTATTCAACTCCTTTCTCTTTTAAAAACCCATAAATCCATTCAAATGGATCTGAAAGAGAATACAAAAACCCAACACTAAGTTTAAAGTCAAACATTGTTCTTTATTCCTCACGAATTCAAACTGTAGCAATGATTCCAACTACAAGTGCTTACACAACTCCATACCAAAAGAAACATAAAGTTTGAGTTCATAATGAAGAACAAAGTATACCATACAATCCGGAACAGAAGTACTTTCTTCCCAAAACAAGCTACGGTTTTATGAAAGGATAAACACCTATCTTTCAAAACAAACAAAAATTCAGTTAAAAAACACGGGTTACCCCAAATAGAGGGAAACAAGATATCCTTACCCATTTTTACGCAAGTTCATGTTCAAAGAAAATAGTATAGTCCAAGACAGAGTACTACAACTTTTTCAAACTCAAATATGCATCAAAGAGAAGATTTCTAAAGAGACTACCAGTTCAAACTAAACCAAAAACCATTTACTCAAGCTCTTTTCCGGGTAGGCAGTCTAGAATGCTAATTCTAATCAAACACAAAAGTCTTGAAAGCTCTATATGAATTTCACCATTGAACTTTCTCAGAGAGAGAACAACCAAAACTAATATTATCATGCAATGGATTCATATCCAAAAATCACAAAAATTCCATCAACATGAAGTAAATAACCAGAACAAGATAGATAACCATATATCTCAAGAGAGCAGAGTTATTTTAATGAAACATTTAGAGGAAAGCAAGAAATCTTAATGGGTAGAGCCTATCATGCCTGATAGTGCTTCTGCCAATTCAAAGGAGACTTCCAGCCGAGCTTCCAACTCTTCTTCTCCTCCAAGAAATATCAACAACAAAACATCTCTTTCCCTAATGCCTCATATACTTTCCTAAATCAAAAATAGACTAGGGAAACCAAAAATAGCCACAAAGTGAAAATCAAACTACGCTTTGAAGAACCAGATAGCTCCATGCAGAGAAAAATGGTAAGGCATGTAAGAAAAAACAACCTTAAACAAATCCACCCACATTGTTTCCAAGATGGTTTTCTTGCAAAAATCGAGATTCATTAATGCCATTTACTCTCACATTCCCACCTATCTCTCCATGCCACCACCATCCGAATTGGTGAATCCTAATTCAAATTTTGCATGCATTGATAACTTTAGTGAAGACTCCACGTAGGTTCTACCAACTTTTCATGCTTCCGCCTAATCTGGAAGTTCACTGAAATTTAATACAAAAATCTAAATCTCATAAATAGCTTAGGAACCACTACCTAGCCTCCCATTTTCCATATGACCCTTAGGTCCCCTTTCCACACTTCATTAGTTTAGGATAGGTACCATTAGCTTAGGATAAGACCTTAGGCTAGTTTAGAAATAATAACCTTAGGTTTAAAAACATTTCAATAAGTAATTTCCACCTTAGGTTAGGTCGTAACTCTCAATCGTATCACATAAGGTATTAGAATTAGAAATATCCTAGCATTACCTTAGTTGGTTCCCTCAATTTAGAACATGCAACTTAGGAAAGGATGTTGTCCCGAATACAGTAGACATAGCTAGAAAAATAGATACATCTACCTTAGTTTAGAATCCCGTTAGGATATATCTCTTAGGTCTAGGACTTAGATTGTTCCTCAATAGTCCTGAAGCAGACCTCACTTCACTTAATTCCATAAGTGTCCCACTGAGATAAATTAAGAAGATCTGAGCACAAAACATACAATGTAATGCGGTCATGATCTTACAAGACAAATATTTTTAAACATACAAAATTTCAATCCGTTACGTCTCTCAACCTCTCGAATGTCGGGCCACTTCGGACAGGTAAGGAGATTTAAAACATTCATAGAGATAATAGATGAGTCAGTTAATAGAGATAAGTTTGCAACCATCATAACCAGATTACAACTCACCTATCTGAAGTGAAAATGGATTCTTGCAAGTAACAACATTTCAGCCTAATGAATCCAAGGGTAGAAATGGTTTATCCCCGAGAAATCATGATTTTCAACAAGCAAAAGAACACTCCGTATTAAGAAAATCACATGTCAACACTTGCAATGTAAAAGAGAAATATAATAGTTTTTCAAAGGTGTTACATACTTCCCTCCTAAAAATAATCATCATCCCAATGATTATCTTATTTTGACCATTTGCATTAAGGACAATCAATTTATTCACTTTCTTTTCATATGTTTGCAACAATATCAGAATTTTAAAGTTCCAGAAATCAACATTCACATAGTTGTTTATTTAAAATAAATAGTTATCTGCCCAAAACTGGCAGACTTATTGTCATATAAAGATAAAATCACAAATTTTTATCAGTCATCAGAATCAATTCTATTCAAATAAATATGGAAAAGCAGTTTTCATATCTTCCATATTTTCCCAGGTTGTACTTTCTTCGTTAAACTAGTCCCACTAGACCTTACATTGACTTATTTCATGATTTCTTAAATGCAATTGATGAGTTTCCAGCACTTGTATGGGTTTAACCATGATTATTCATGGGTATTGGACATGCAAGGAATTCTAATTTAACACATGTGATAAATCTGAAACGTATTTCTTAAGAAAATAAATATGGAAAACAACATGCATTCATGAAAAAGGATGAGGTAATGCTAAACGGTAAGCTATAGGGTTGATCACTTCAACTATTTCAAAATTTCCCACGTAACAAGGTGATAACTTGGTAGCGTTGCCAAAAGTTATAGAACTCTTTTCAGTTTAACCCAAAGAAAGACCTTCTCACCAAGTTCAAATTTCCTATCAACCCACTTTAAATCAGCATAACTCTTTTTCCTATCTATTGCTTCTTTCAAGCGTTCACGAATCATTTTAACTTGTTGTTCCATTTCCATAAGGATTTCAGGTCCAATTACCTCTCTATCCTCAATGTTGTCCCAACTAACGGGGTTCTACATTTTCTTCCGTATAGTGCTTTGAAAGGTGTCATCTTAAGAGAGGCATGATATGTGTTATTGTAAGCAAACTCAACTAGTGGAAGGTACTCTTCCCACTTATACTATTGATCCATACAATACATTCGTAACATATCCTCTAAAACTTGATTAACTCTTTCAGTCTGTCCATCCATTTTCGGATGATACGTAGAACTGAAATTCAGCTTAGTTCCTAGAGTTGCATTAAGTGTTTTCCAAAACCTTGAAGTCATTCTAGGATCTCTATCAGATATGATTAATTTAGGTACTCCATGTAATCTGAAAATTTCATGTACAAACCTCTTTTCCAAAATAGGAGAATCATCCTTCAGATTACAGATAAAATGTGCTACTTTTGTTAGTTTATCAACAACTACCAAAATAACATCATGTTTATTTCTTGACATAGGCAACCCTTGTACAAAATCCATGCTTATTACTTGTCATTTGTATTGTGGTATGCTATGAGGATACAATAAACCGGTTGGATGCATATGTTCAGCTTTAACACATTGACATTCCAAACAATGTGTCACAAAATCAATGTCCTTTTTCATCCCTTTCTAGAAATATTGTTGTCTTATATCAACAAGCATCTTTGTAATACCTAGGTGTCTAGAGAAAGGTGAATTGTGAAATTATGCTAACAATTTCTTCCTTAAATCATTTAGCAAAGGTATGTATACTCTATTTTCAAATCTTAAAATTCCTTCGTTGTCAAAGTGAAAAACTTTATACCTTACATCATTTGGATCTACAACAAGCACTATTTTTATTTATTGCAAGTAAGAATCTGATTCAATAACACTTTTACTTCATCCTTAAACTGAGTTCTCAATGTTATAAGAGCATAAATGTGCTTCCTACGACTTAGAGCATCAGCTACTCTGTTTTCCTTACCTTTGATGTAATTTATGTCAAAATCATATTGAGACAAAAACTCTAACCATCTTCGTTGTCTTGCATTTAGATTTGGTTGAGTGAAAATATACTTCAGCCCAAGATGATCAATTTTTAATTCAAAAGGTTTACCAAGCAGATAATGCCTCCAAACTTGTAGTGCATGAACAATGGCAACAATCTCTAAATCATGTGGAGCATAATTCAACTCATGTAACTTTAGTTTTCTACTTTTGTAAGCTATGACATGATCATTTTGTAACAAAATACCTCCTAGACCTTCCCTAGATGCATCCGTTACAATAGTAAAGTCTCCATTAGGGTCTGGTACCGCTAGAATAGGTGTTGATGTTAACTATTCCTTCAAAGTTCTGAATGTAGATTCACATTTCTCATTCCAAACAAACTTCTTATCCTTTTCTGTAATGAAGTTATTGGTGCAACCACTTTAGAAAAATATTTTACAAATTTTCTATAGTAACCAGTAAGACCCATGAAGCTTCTAACTTCATGTACATTCTTTGGTGTAGGCCACTCAGTTATAGCTACAATTTTAGAAGGATCTACAACAATTCCATTCTTACTTATTACATGTCCCAAATAGTGCACTTCTGTGTCATAGAAAGAACATTTAGATAGCTTACCATATAATCATCTTCTTCTCAAAATTTCCAAAACTATCTTCAAATGCTCATGATGTTCCTCAATACTTTTAGAATATATGAGAATGTCATCCAAGAATACAAGCACAAATTTGTCCAAGTATTCTTGAAAGATATTATTCATTAAATTCATAAAAGTTGCAGGTGCATTTGTTAATCCAAAAGGTAAAAATGTGAACTCATAGTGTCCATACCTTGTTCTAAAAGTTGTTTTATGAATGTCCTCATCCTTAATCTGTAATTGATGATATCCAAATCAAAGATCTATCTTAGAATATACCGATGCTCCATACATTTGATCAAATAGATCATCAATTCTAGGGAGTGGATATCTATTCTTGATTGTTTCTTTGTTTAACATTCTGTAATCAATGCACAATCTAAGTGTTTCATCTTTCTTTTTCACAAAAATTACTGGTGCTCCCCAAGGTGAAACACTCGGTCTAATCAAACCTTTAGAAAAATTTCTTGCAATTGTGCCTTAAGCTCTACTAATTCTATAGTATTCATTTGATATGGTGCCTTAGAAATAGGCTCGGTTCCAGGCTTGATTTCAATTGTGAAGTCAAATTCCCTTTTGGGTGGAAGACCTAGTAACTCTTCCGAAACACATCAAGTATAGTTTCATAATATTGGATATCGTTCCATGGCATCATTGTTCTCCTCAACAGATTCTAAAATCTTAATTGCATATAAGGTACAACCCTTATTTTTGGCCTTTTTAAGTTGCATAGTTGACAGTTTCCTAACAGAAATCTCACGTTTCACACCCTGAATCTCTACTATTTTCTACAGTCATCTAAACAAATAATATGTTTTTCAAAATAGTCCACTTTTTCTTTATGCTCAGCTAACCAATTAACACCTATGATTACATCATAAGACCCCAAAGGTGCAACATAAAGATCAACTTCAGTGGAAAAACTAGGTAAGTCAAGGACTGCTCCAAAAAGACACATACTAATTGTATGAACAACATTGTTTCCATAATGTACAGTCCATGTTTTATCCATTTTTCCAGCTTTTCTTTTTAGTTTTGATGCTAATTTACTAGAAATAAAACATTTAGTAGCTTTGGTATCAAAAATAATAGTTATAGGTATGCCAAATAACTTACCCAAAACTTCTATGGGCATGGCCTATTTTTTTCTACGTGTTTTTGTCGACCTCTTTGCATCGTGTATCTTGTGTTGTTGATTACGATCATCCTTTTTCAAAGGACATTGATTTGCATAATGATCTTTTCCACAGTTATAACAGCCTCCTACAGGTCCCTTTCTAGGCTCAGATTTATTTCCAGCCTTAGAGTTATCATTCTGACCTCCATAGGACTTCTTTCTATTATTATTATTCTTGACAAAGTTGTTTTGTGCATTACCAGTAGACTTATTTGTTGTTTTTTTCTTATTATTATCAGCTGAAAACTTACTTTTCATTCAAATTTCTTCCATGGTCCTTTCTTAGGTGCAAGAGATGATGAAGAGGAGTTTGGAACTTTCTTCCTTACTTCCTCTTTATGAGCAGAAATTGCCTTTAATTTTTGTTCCTGCCTTATGGATTTTTCAACAACCCCTTCCATCGTGGTTGGGCTGTGAACATCCACCTCTCCTCCTATAATAGGATTCAATCCCATGATGAATTTCTTGTATCCTAAACTTCTCGTCAGTTTGATACTGAGGTACATACTTAAAGATTTTAGTAAACCACTCCCAATGCGATTCTGCCATGCTTAGCTTTCCTTGAGCTAAGTTCTGGAATTCAATCATTTTCTAATCATAATAAATTTTTGGTAGCCAACGTTGCCTAAATTAACCTTTAAATTGATCCCAAGTAATATTAGTTTCATCAATATTCAACTCAGCCTTATGGTTGTCCCACCATGAAGATGCCTCATGAGTTAGTTGATATGCTCCCTAGATCGCCTTTGTTTCTTCTAAGAAGTTCCTTATTGCAAAGTACTTCTCCATTTCACTGATCCAATTCTCAACTCCATCTCCTAATGTGGTGCCATCAAACTTGGGTGGACTTATCCTTTTTATATCATTAGTGAGTTTAGCTACCAGCCTAGCCTTTTTGTTTTCAGGATGATCAAGTATGTTCACATTGTTATTATCAACACCTAAATTGGCATTGTCCTCAGGAGGTGGCTGATTATTATTACCAACATCTTCTTCCTCCTCATTGCCCATTACTTGTTCAAGTATATCCAAATGATCCCTTGTGTCCAATAGGGAAACAAGGATCTCATCAAGTTTTTGGGTAGTTGTTGATCCTTCCTTAGGTGGAGGATTATTTACAACATTTCCTCTTGTTCTAACCATTTTCTGTTAACAAGAAAATTTAAGTTTTATTAGATTATGGACACAATAGGTCCAAGAGCTGCAACCTTCATCTTTGATACCAAGATGTAACATTCCCATTTTAAGACTTTAGAAACAAGGAAAAAAAT
Source organism: Taxus wallichiana var. yunnanensis (assembly GCA_018340775.1). Classification (NCBI taxonomy): domain Eukaryota; kingdom Viridiplantae; phylum Streptophyta; class Pinopsida; order Cupressales; family Taxaceae; genus Taxus; species Taxus wallichiana. The sequence goes on from CM031235.1 coordinate 398,812,310, forward strand.
TACACAATGTTCTCTATTCTAAATAAAACATCATTTAGAACACACATTCCATGCTAATAAATCTCATAATAGATAACCATATGTAGCTGTAAATGACTTCATGAATTACCGATATCTCATTTCATGACTCGATTTTTACTCGATCTCTCGTGTTTGTCTATAACTATAGAATACTTTATGTATACTATGAATACTTAGTTTTTCCTACCTATTCTAGGTAGTGAGTGATCTATTTAAAGAACCTATCTGAAAACTTGTTACCAATATTCATCTAACATTGTGTTTCTTTAAACTAGGTGACATAGGACAATGCAACGAGAAGCTTGTGATACATAGGCCAAAGATTTCCAACATAATTTATATTACTATTCCTAGATGACATACTCATCGATTCTGAATATGTCCTTCACCTCACTCTATTGATATCTAGAATGGTCTTTATTGACACATGTCAGTCCACTTGCCCAAGGTTTGACCCCGAGTGTTAGAGACATTATTTGTTTTAGGGAGACACTCACGATGACTTAGGGTATATGGGCATACTCCACCGACCTAAGTCGATCGAATCTGCCAAGGTACCCTGAGTCATAGATAACTACTTCCTATTCTAACCATGCTACCAAATTGACCTAGAGAGAAACTAAGTTCAAGTCCAGATGTGTGTAAATCTAGATGAACAAATATAGAACAGTGTTGCCACATATCAATGCAACATTGTATCCTCAATAAGCCCTTTGTCTTCTCGAAGGTATAGTCTTGCAATTCACGTGTTCCTTCATCCCTAGAATTGCTTCATCATGATGTACATACCCTAGGTGGTCATTAACTCATAATTATATTTGGATTAAGATTCAGATTGCAATAACCTTGCAAAGCCCTAATTCAAACATTCATTAAGTTCTTATTTCATATTTAATCTGATTAATATTAATAACTTCATTAACTCATGATTGATTTTATGTTCATTAGCTCGACATAACAAGTAGTTATCCAAAAATAGGGCAGCAAACATCATAAGGTTAGTTTAATATATATTTACTGTTCAAGATGGTGTAGCGTCCACATAGGTTTAGCTAGAGTAGACTTCATGGAAATGAAGTACAATTATTAACGATCATAAACACCATTCCTTTTGTTTTACATTCTTTTTAAAAAGAAAGATTCTTCCTCTACATGATTAAATGTTAGGGTTATCATACCCTTTTTATCTTTCACAATTCATATAGTTTAATTGTATGTCCAATACACATTCCATAATTATACTATAATTGTTTAGATTGAGATCAACATCTTATGCAACTTAGCAAGTTACATCTTAGTAAGGGAGATTGAACTATTCCCTTAATCCAACTTATTAAATGATAACAATAATAAGTATACAAATAGTTATGAAGAATATCAACAAGATAAATTCCAATTTCCTTCATAAAAAGTACAAGAGAATTCACACAACAATTTGGAGTCAGTCTCCAAACCTTTCAATTCATCATGATAAAAATATACACTTTACAAGACTATGCATTTCAAGCATACTACATGTCAAACAACATTAAGATCATAGAAGAATACAACTTTTCTTTTTCAATACAACTCATGAATGAATCGGAATTCTTTACAAAAGAGCCAGACTTTACATCAGCCAATACATCATAAATTTTTTTTCTTTTTTATCACTTATGAAGTCCATCTACAAAAATTGCTAGCATGGGTCAGTTCATTGAACTGAGCATGATAATCACTAAGCATTAAAATGAGGTGCATTCCACTAATTGTTCCATTAAAACAACTCTACTTTAATTAAACAATTAATGTGTCATACAAATAAGCATAAGTAATAAAAACCATAAAAGAAGTACAAATAATAAATCAAAATTCACTTTTAAGAAAAGATCATAATATAATCAACAACTACTACATTATACCAGGTAAGTATTGTCCCAAACAATTACTTATTTATATCAAATAACAGCCCTTGTCGTTTAATCATTTCATAATTCTTTCTGAATTTGAAATACATAATTTAACTTTACTATGTAACAAAAAGAGTTACTTTTAGAACCAAAAACCTTATTTTCGTTTTACCAAGTTTCCACAAATCATGTACAAACAAGTTCATTTTCACGTAGTACATATTTAAGATGATTTATCCTACATCTTAAATACATAAGATGAATAATCAATACGAACTATCCACTATTCACCATTCCTCTAAGAGAGAAAATAGGTTCGAGAAAGTACATAACTAATTACCTATACAATTGTATCAGTCAAGAAAACCAATAAAATGATTCACCATGCAAGAGACAACAACCATTAACAAGAATCCCAAACCAATCCGAGAAGGGAGAGAAAAAAATAGTCATCATCTCACTTGCAACTCTTATGTAATATTCTACATTATAGGAGATATCAGTCAGTGGCCATATGTTCCATAAAACAAGGTAAGCCTTATGAAAGGATTATTTCTTACTCATGTCCATCTAGGAATGGATCATACTTACTATTGAGTGCATAGAGAGGAGTCCCTCAGAAAACAATTTCCTAATAATGCATGACTCAGCCAATCAAAACAGTCAGACAAGAATTGATTACTTTTTCCCTTCTATAGGACAGGCTCAGTGTACACTTCCCAAATCGACACGACAATTGATTCTATACAAATTAGCCAAGATCAAGAAAGATCAAATGGGAATGGTTTGGTTTTCCCTATACTAAAAATGACAGTCCCAAAAGTTGCCTAAACATTCTACTATTCCCAAAAACTTTCCACAATCAACTAGCAACAAGTTTAATTAAATAACCACAAAGAAGTAACCGGTTCTGGAGAGTGAGTTCTCATTACCTCATCTAAGATCAAAAGGCAGAGATTCAAACTCAAGAAATAAAATAGGCCTAGGAGAGTAAACACTCTAACAACATGGGAGAAATTTAATCCCAGGTTATTTCGAGAAAATAGAACTTAACTTCCCATAAGTTAAAGGAAACTCAATAGTGAGGATACGAACCTAGAAATAATTCACCATTGTTTGTTCAATTAAATTCCAAATCCCATTTAAAACCCAGAAGTTCTTTTGAAAGTTTCAATATAGAATGCAAAACCAAATGTGAAGTTTATAGAAAACAATACTTCTATTTTCCTTACTGAATTCAAACCTTATCAAAACATCAATACCAACACTAACCCAATTCATATACAAATAGAAATCTAGGACGCATATAATGCCAAAATCCACATTCATCTATTCAACATTATTTTAACACAAGTTCAAGTTCATATTGTAGAGTAAAGTATACAAGTACAATCAAGTAGAAGTACAAAATATAGGCAAAACAAGATACAATTTACAAGATTATTCAACTCCTTTCTCTTTTAAAAACCGAAATCCATTCAAATGGATCTGAAAGAGAATACAAAAACCCAACACTAAGTTTAAATTCAAACATTGTTCTTTATTCCTCATGAATTTGAACTAAAGCAATGATTCCAACTACAAGTTCTTACACAAATCCATACCAAAAGAAACATAAAGTTCGAGTTCATAATGAAGAACAAAGTATACCATACAATCCGGAACATAAGTACTTTCTTCCCAAAACAAGCTATGGTTTTATGAAAGGATAAACACCTATCTTTCAAAACAAACAAAACTTTTAGTTAAAAAGATGCGGTTACCGAACAGAGGGAAACAAGATATCCTTACCCGTTTTTACGCAAGTTCATGTTCAAAGAAAATAGTATAGTCTGAGACATAAGTACTACAACTTTTTCAAACTCAAAGATGCATCAAAGAGAAGATTTCTAAAGAGACTACCAGTTCAAACTCAACCAAAAACCATTTACTCAAGCTCTTTTCTGGGAAGGCAGTCCAGAATGCTAATTCTAATCAAACACAAAAGTCTCAAAATTTCTATATGAATTTCACCATTGAACTTGCTCAGAGAGAGAACAACCAAAACTAATATTATCATGCAATGGATTCATATCCAAAAATCACAGAGATTCCATCAACATGAAGTAAATAACTAGAACAAGATAGATAACCATATATCTCAAAAGAGCAGAGTTATTTTAATGAAACATTTAGAGGAAAGCAAGAAATATTAATGGGTAGAGCCTATCATTCCTGATAGTGCTTCTTTCAATTCAAAGGATACTTCCAGCCAAGCTTCCAACTCTTCTTCTCCTCCAAGAAATATCAACAAAAAAACATCTCTTTCCCCAATGCCTCATATACTTTCCCTTGAATTGAAAATAGACTAGGGAAACCGAAAATAGCCATTAAAGAAAAATCAAACTTCTAGTTTGAAGAAGCTGAATAGCTCCATGCAAAGCAAAAATTGCAAGGCATGCAAGAAAAAACAACCTCCAAAAAATCCACCCACATTTTTTCCAAGACGGTTTGCTTACGAAAATCAAGATTCATTAATACCATTTACTCTCACATTCCCACCTATCTCTCCATGCCACCACCATCTATAACTAGCAAATCCTAATTCAATTTTTTTCACGCATTGATAACTTTAGTGAAGACTCCATATAGGTTCTACCAAATTTTCATGCTTCCACCTAATCTAGCAGTTCACTAGCATTTAATACAAAAATCAAATCTCATAAATAGCTTAGGAACCACCACCTAGCCTCCCATTTTCCATACGACCCTTAGGTCCCCTTTCCACACTTCATTAGTTTAGGATAGGTTCCATTAGCTTAGGATAAGACCTTAGGCTAGTTTAGAAATAATAACCTTAGGTTTAAAAACATTTCAATAAGTAATTGCCACCTTAGGTTAGGTCATAACTCACAACCGTATAGCATAAGGTATTAGAATTAGAAATATCCTAGCATTACCTTAGGTGGTTCCCTCAATTTAGAACATGCAACTTAGGAAAGGATGTTGTCTCGAATACAGTAGACATAGCTAGAAAAATAGATACACCAACCTTAGTTTAGAATCTCGTTAGGATAGATCTCTTAGGTCTAGGACTTAGATTGTTCCTCAATAGTCCTGAAGTAGGCCTCATTTCACTTAATGCCATAAGCATCCCACTGAGATCAATCAAGAAGATCCGAGCACAAAACATACAATAGAATGTAGGCACGATCTTACAAGACAAAGAATTTGTAAACATACAAAATTTCAGTCCATTACGTCTCTCAACCTCTGAATGTCAGTTTACCATTCAGACCAGGTAAGGAGATTTAAAAAATTCCTTGGATCAATGGAATTGATCCAAGGATGAGTCAGTTAATAGAGATAAGTTTGCAACCATCATAACCAGATTACAACTCACCTATCTGAAGTGAAAATGGATTCTTGCAAGCAACAACATTTCAGCCTAACGAATCCAAGGGAAGAAATGGTTTATCCTGGAAAGCATGATTTTCAACAAGCAAAGGAACACACCACATCAAGAAAATCACATGTCAACACTTATAATGCAAAATATAAATATAACAGTTTGTCAAAGGTGTTACAACTCCTACCAAAAAACCCCGTTTCTAAGTTTTATTAAGTATGTCACAATTTTAAACCACAACCTCTAACTTTGGACCTCCAAATTTTCCATTTCTTACACCAATGAATTTTTCCCAATATTCTTTTACTTCCTCTCTAAATGAAATTTTTATCACCAAAAATTAGCACCCTACATTGTTTGGTTATGGATTCCTACTTCTAGGTAACATTGGGTCATTTATCAAGTTGTGGGATTTGCGAACTTGAGATAACCCTTCGATAAAGTTGGATCTTAATCCTAAACTTACCTACCAAAAACAGTTCCTAATGTAAGAAAGAAAACAATCTAATCCTAATCTAACTCAAAGGGGACAAAGAGAGAGAGAGAGAGCATGAAAATAAAGCCTGCACTAAGAATGGTGATCCACTAAGAAAAGGAGGATGTTAATCAAGAATCCAACTACCTGAAATAGAGAAAGGTGAGCAATGGAAATGGTGGAAAAAATACACCACAATATAAAGATAGATTCACACAGTAACGCCACTTCAAACCCATTAAGCACAGCTTCCAAAACATGTAGTGAACATTAGAAATAGGCACAATATACTTGCAGTGAATAAAGACACGTAGAGATGATAAAAACATGCAAAGGATGGACAAAATGCATCACATGACACATTATATTGCTCCAAAAATATGCATAGTATAACAACAAAAAGCAAGAGGAAAGAAAAATTCCATTATAAATATTTGAGAGAAGTTTTGAGTTCCACATTCAAAACCCTAACATAGAAGAAAGAGGGGCGGGAAGGAAAATGGCTAACTCCCTCACCAATGAGCCCCCATTACAATATATAGAATGAGATGAATAGTGGAGAACAATCTCGAAATTGTCCTTCTAACCAATTGAAATATGTAATAAATTAGTTCAATTAATGATCATTTTCTGTAAAAATAATCCCCATGTTGTCTCATGACCTACGATTGTGAACAAAATGATGGTCATGCTTATTGAATGCATTTCCAAGAAATCTCCAATAACCAAACTGAATTGGGCTCTTTTTCTATGAAATTCACCATCAAATATTCATCAATTTCTGGATTTCTTTATTTTTGTGTGTTGATCTCAGAGCCATGACTCTAATGAGTCAAATTTTGTGCAATTTCATTGAGAAATTCTTAATATATGGCCATCTTACTGGAGGTAGCTATATTGAATTTGCAAAGCTTACTTCATCTCCACGGGAATGAGAATTAAATTCTTTGGCTAGAAAACATAATTTTAATAATTTTCCCTTTCTTCAAAGTCATACGTATCTTTATGATTGTTTATTAAAAATCTTAGGGACCCACCCTTTCTTATTTATACTATGTTTGCATTGGGGAGGGGGTTATGTGTTTGCATTGTTTGATATTGAGTATAGATAGCTCATCTTGAACTTGGTTGAGCTGGATCCTCCCTCACATTCCCGACCTCCTTTACCTCCAAATGCACTAGGTCCCTTAAATTTAGTGTTGATTCACTTTTTCATTGCTGACTTGCACACATTGCATCAAGCTCCTCACCATTTAACTCTTCTCGCGTCAGTTGGCATTGACTAATCACTCGCCTCATTCCCCATGAGCCAAGTCACTTAGCTTCTTAGACTTCACATCAACAATATCTCCATCCCTAGATGACTTGCCTCAAGATTTCTACTTTCCTCTTTCATTCCACGAGTTGGGATTTTCCTACCTTAGTCTCATGAACTCATTCCCGCCATGTGGAGGCCCAGTATGTCACACCCTTTGTGGCATGCTCCACATGGATGCACCTGCACCCTTCCAAGGTTCCCACCCTAGCATGGCCTACAAAAATGCATCGAGGGGTTATGTGGTGGCCCCTCACTATAACCTACCTTCATGAGCTTGTAACAAACTAAGCCGATCCCGAGCTCAACTTAGCGAGCTGCTCACACCGATTGATTTGTCCTTTTTTTCGATGAGATTGGTCAACTATAAACAAAATCGACTTATTCCATACATGAATTTCTCCAATGTTTCAAGATCACCCATTTTATGTGCGTCTATGCTTTGACTAGGTTGCGATCCTTCTTCCTTTGTTGATATGTCCTAGCAATCCTTTTCATAGCACCTTAAATGCTTGGTCGGGTAGTTCAATTATTCCCTCGAGTTGAGTTTCCTATCCTTCCTTACATGAAGCTCAACCCATCATTTCCATTTTGTCTTATGTTGCCTTCACTACAATGTTGAGTGACATGGTTTGGGCATGAGCTTTCATATCACGGGTTCTTCATTTCATGGCTCGGTTTCACTATTTCGTGCTTTTCTCCATGGGTGCTTAAGGCAACTCGACTAACCATCTCCTTGAGGTAGCTCGGTGAACAAAAATTTCATCAACTTGGTGATATCATCAATCTTACTCTCGGCTCTAATCTCAAATGAAGAAATAATTTGTTTAATGTTGAAGTGGTTTGGCCCCCGACTCTTCTCCTAGCCTAATCCTCATCGGCTCGGCCGAGGCTCGTGTATATTGGTACCAACTCGAACTTCAAAAGTGGCTTGGTTCAAAAAGGCTCAACATACTTCTTAACAAGATGGGAAGCTAAAAGTTTCTTGGTGGGTCCGCATGGATCAATCACGAGCTCGATCTATGTGAGGATGGGCTCGGGCTTAAAAATAGATCGGTAATCAATAAAAACTCACTAATGAGATGGCCATATAGCTGATAGCTTTCCATTGAAATCCTCACCCCTTTTAAATATTTATGATACCCTTGGGACCATCAAGTTTGACATTCCGCCTATAATTGAATCCCCATCAATTCCATAATTATCACAATAAGCTTACTTTTTTGGTAACTCACGGGCCTATTATCCTGTTAGCTCGGAGCATGACCCACTTCTATAGCAATCCATTAGGCATGGAGTTTGTGTGATGAATGTAAACTGGTATGAACTCTAAAACTATTAACCCTGAGAATGCTTTGAAATGTATTTGCTTGCCCTCTCAATGCCTTATGTTGTTTTCACTTCCAAATTATCATAAGAAGATCTTGAAGTCCAAATTTTTGAGAGTGGAAAATTGCTTTAAACTCCGGATTTCACCCATTCCCTCAATCTGCGATCTCGAGGCTGAATGATGGAAACTTATAAGTGCTGCCCCTAACATTTGATTTTGACTTGACACTCGTGGTTGATCCTTAATCATTGCACGGGAACAAGGGTTTGTTGCATTATTAGATAGAATCATCAAGATCTCCTCCTTAACTCGATTTTAGTTGCTCTACATTTGTTTAAATTTGGAATTTGCAACTATTACATGCAAATACAATTTTTTCATTGCAACAACTAGAGGCATGATGCACTATACTACATAGAGAAACATGAGAAAAATCTATATACAAAGAGACAAAATCATACATGCCTCAAGTGAGACATGTAGAGTGCACAAAATCACTTCTTCTACTAGAAAAAAATATACTTCTACCCTACTCTAACCATAACAAGGAAAAGTTAAATAAATCCGCAACAGAAAGGTAGAAATAACTTCCTTCTTTACAAAGTGTGGCCATGTAATTAATTTAGCAATGGATATGGCCTACAACAAGAGTGAAAAATTACATTCTACTCATCCACCCAAGGTATCAATAAATAAAATGAATACCTCCTCAATATGTTTATCATTTGGCTAGGGGTGTTGTAGATGATCCTTGGTGCTTTGAATATTATCCTCATGGTTTAAAGTGAGCATGACCGGTGTTGGCTTCTCCATTTTCTCCAATGAAGCTAAATATTTGATTGGGTATGGTGCCTTGGGGACCAATGTGCTAATCCTTTTGATTTTCCCATTCCTGTAAAGCTCATCCCCATGAATGGGGACATCTTGCAGACTTTCTAGAAGAAGGTGATTATTTGTAAGCTGATTTGAATGTTTCTCTACTTCCACAAACAACATTTCTTCTTCCAAAACTACCCTTTTCATTATGACTGATTTAGCCTTATTTTCATCATATTCTTCTTCCTCCTCAAACATAAATTTTGAGATATTGAACTCCTCCACAAAATCATATTCTTGTAAAGATGTGATAGAAGAAGAATCTAAAATTTCATCATCAAAATAAAGAAATAAGCTTCCTATGATCTCTTCTTCATCCAAGGATTCAAAATCTTATTTGTTCTCCTCCATAGCATAGAGTTCGCCATAGTTGGTTACAACTGATGATGATGACTACGGTGGCTAAATGTAACCTTCCAATAGTGCAACAAGCTCTAGGCATGCAGGACAATGAGGATCACTACATTCCATCAAAACATCTTGCACTTTAGGGAGCTTTTCCTCTTTTTCTTGCACATGCTCCTCTTTTTGTGGATTAGGGATCCCTCTTACACTTCCGATTCAATAAGATGAGGTGAATCAACAATTCCTGAGAATATGGTGCCAATATGCACACTACTTTCAGAGAAAATAGATAGTTGATCATCTACTTCTTGTTCTTTCTCCTCTGCAAAATCATCCTCCACCTATGGCAGGACCTCCATATCCTTAATAGGTTTAACCAGTAAGGGGATCTTATCAATCCCGAAACTATGAGCCCATCTTTTCCAATCTTCAGTTATTTCTTCTTGATTGGACTCTCCTTCTTGTTTCCCTTGACTGATTTTAGTATTGTTTTCTTCCCAAGATAAACTTGAGACAACAAGAGGAGGGTTGGGTTGGTTTACAACAGGTTTTGTAACCATTTGTGGTGGAGAAAGAAGTGTAACTTATTTGTTTTGAGAGAGATGATTGCAAAGGGAAAATGATGGAAGAATCGAGATGGGATGGAAGGCTAGGAGATGGAGAAGGGAACTCAATACTTAGGGAAACATATAATGTGCTTAAATCATTACAATGTTGAAATGGTAATGCTTGGGAAAGAGAGAAATAAGAACAAGGAGTTGGTGATTGACTTACCCATTGACAAGGTTGTCTCGCACTTTTCTCATATGTTTCAATATCCTCGATCTATTATAAAAGTTGGGTCGAGTGTTTCAATCATGAAATAAATATTTTCCAATGGTCTATAGTGTCTTGGAAAATGGCCTTCCCATGGACAAGGTACCTTGCAACCAATCCTGAATTCCTTCATTTGTGTTGTAGCCAAAGATTAAACCATACCAACCTCCATTCTTTGGACCTTCTCCAGTTGACCAACATCCTCCATGTGAATGTTTTCATCAAATGCATACCCATGTTCTTAATACATTCCATAACCAAATTGGTTTTGGAATTTCTCATATGAGTAAGCATAATGGTTCGAATCTAGTCATAATGCTAATCTAGACGAGTTGAGAAGCTCATTAAAGGATTATTGTATTCTTTGAAAGTATGAATTCCATTATGGGAATGAATTCATGGTTACACAACTTCATAGAATGAAATAAAATGAGATATATGGAAAGAAAGATGAATGGAAATGGATGGGATAAAGGTCTGTAAAATACAAGAATGCATCGTTTGAACCAAACGGAGTCGCTAGATGTGCTTTGCAAGTGCCTCCAAAGGTTGAATCTCACAAAGAACACATCAACTTGATGAAATGAAGTAGTAAGGTGCTTCAAACATGTCCCACCGAGTGTGTCATAATTGTTATCACCAAAAGGTAACACCCTAGTTTTTTTAGTTATGGATCCCTACTTCTAGGTAGCCTTGGGTCATCTCTCAAGCTATGGGACTTACGGACTTGATATGAACCTCTAGAGGAAGTTGGATATTCATCCTAAACTTACCTCCCAAAACTATTCCTAACGTAGGAAAGAAAACTATCCGATCCTATTCCTAATGTAGGGGAAAAGAGAGAGAGAGCATGAAAATAAAGCCTACATTAAGAATGGTGATACACAAAAACAAGGAGGATATTAATCACGAATCCAACTTCACGAAATGGAGAAAGGTGAGCAATGGAAAGGGTGGAAAAAATTCACCACAGACAATGATATATTCACATAGAGCACCACTCCAAACCCATTAAGCACAACTTTCAAAACTTGTAGTGAACATTATAAATATGCAAAATATACCTGTTGTGAATAAAGTCCAGAGAGACAATAAAAACATGCAAAGTATGGCAAAATGCATCACATGACATATTATATTGCTCCAAAAATATGCACAGTACAACAACAACAGGATGGAGGAAAGAAAAATGTCATTACAAATCTTTGAGAGAAGGCTTGAGTTCCACATTCAAAACCCTAACAGAGAAGAAAGAGGGACAGGAAGGAAAAATGAATAACTCCCTCACCAATGAGCCCTCGATTGTAATATATAGAATGAGAAGAAGAGAGGAGAAAAATCCCAAAAATTTCCTTGTAACCAATTGTAATATGCAATAAATTAGTGCAATTAATGATACCTTTCTTGCAAAAGGCTCCCCATGCTCTCCCATGACCTGTAGTAGTGAAAGAAATGATGACCATGCTAATTGAATGCATTCCCAACAACTCTCCAAAACCAAACTGAATGGGCTCATTTTCTCGTGAAATCCACCATCAAATCTTCATTGATTTTCTGGATTTCTTGATTTTTGTTTGTCAATCTTGGAGCCACGATCCCAACAAGTCCACTTTTGTGCATTTTTGTTGATAAATTCTCAAGATATGGCCATCTAAGTGTAGCTAGGTATTTTGGATTTGCTAGGCTTGCTTCATTTCCATGGGATTGAGAATTAAATTCTTTGGTTGGAAAACACAATTTTAATAATTTTCCCCTTTCTTCAAAGTTATGCATATCTTTTTATGATTTTTCATTAAAAATCTTAGGAACCCACCCTTGCTGATTTATCATTTGTTTTCGTTGGGGAGGGTAATGTGTTAGCATTATTTGATATTGAGTATAGCCTGTGTCAGCCGAGATGGCTCCTCCTCGCAATCCCAATCTTGTTTATATCCAAGCGGCATCAAGTCCCTTGAATGTACTCTTGAGTCAATTTTTGCATTTTTGACTTGAACACATTGCGTCGAGCTCCTCACTATTTCACTATTCTCGCCTCAAATTGGCATCACCTCATTCACCATGCGCTGAGTCACTTAGCTTGTCGGACTTTGTATCAACAATATTTCCGACCCTACCTGACTTTCCTTGAGCTCGCTACCACATGCCTCAACCATTCCATGTGTTGGGCTTCTCTTGCCTTGGGACGTGAAATCATTCACATCATGTGGAGGCCCCACATGTCACGTCCTTTATAACACACTCCACGTGGATGCACCGTGCCCTTCGGGGTTCCCATCTCACCATTTCTGTTGAAGATACCACATGGCTTCCCCTCGCTATAACCTACCTCGTGAGCTCGCAATGAACTCATCCAAGCTCGAGCTTGACTCAACGAGACTCTCACATTGATTGACCCATCCTTTATTTAATGAGCTCGGTCAACTCTAAATGAGCTTGACTCATTCCATATAGGTCGGTATCCATTGTTTCAAGCTCACCCATTTTAAATGCTTCGTACAACCATTTGGTTTGCATGAGCCTTATTCCTTTGTTGATATGTCCCAACAATCCTTTTCATAGCACCTTGAATGCTTGGCTAAGTGGTTCAATTATTCCCTCGGGTTGAGTTTCTCGACCTTCTTACACTAAGCTAGACCCACCATTTCCCTTTTTCTTATGTTGCATTCTTTCGTAATGTCGAGTGTCCTAGTTTGCGAACAAGATTTTGTATCACGGGTTCTTCATTTCATGGCTTGGTTTCAGTGTTTCTTGTTTTTCTCCATGGGTGCTTAAGGCATCTCAGCTAACCATATCCTTGAGGTATCTCGTTGAATATACCTTTCATCAGCTCGGTGATATCATCAATCTTACCTCGGGCTCCGATCTCACTTGAAGAACAACTCGGTTTAACGTTGAAGTGGTTTGACCCCCCCAACTCTTGTCCTAGCCCGATCCTCATATGCTTGGCCCAAGGCTTGTGTATATCAGCACCAACTCGAATTTCAAAAGTGGCTTGGTTTGAATGGCTTGACGGAATTCTTAACAAGATGGGAAGCTAAAAGTTTCTCATTGGCTATGCATGGCTTGATCTAGAGATCATTTTATGTGAGGATGGGCTTGGCCTCGACAAATATCTCCGTAATCAATCAAAACTCACTAATAAGCTGGCCATATAGCCGATAGATTTCCATTGAAATACTCACCCCTTTTAAATATTTATGATACCCTTGGGACCATCAGGTTTGACGTTTCCATTACAAGTGATTCCCCATCAATTCCATAATCATCACAATAAGCTTGCTTGTTATCTAATTTCACCAAGGTAGTGGAATTAGATAACATAAATGATATCTCCTCCTTTTATTTTCTCAAAATTTAGTTAATAAATGTAGCCACGTGTTTTTTCTCTACCCAATGTGGTGAGAATGGTGGTTTTTGTTTGATTAGCATGTTTAGTAAGGAGGTATAAGTTAGGTCACCTTCACAACATGCCAATAACATACTAATAGGACTCACATGAGGGTTCATAAGAAAAAACACTAGAATTCATACCACATGAGGCACTTATACCTTCATTAAAATTTAAATTTTTCAATATCAAGTTTTGGCATGAAAACTAGTTTGAATGGTTTGAAATACTAAATCATATAGAAATGACATGGAATCATATTTTATTGCCAAAAATTAGGTTCAAGACCTCTAGAAACCAGAATTATAGTTATGTACATCTTTGATGCCCTCCATCAAATACCCCAAGCATAAAAGATTCATGAGCTCCGCCCATGAGGTCATTAAGATCTGCACCATGCTTAGATATTTTAGTAGAGTTCATCCAAGTTGCATCTTCCACATCATGGTTCTTCCACTTGACTAAGTACTAGAAGCACTCTTTTCCTCTAGTCTTCTTAAGAAACCTCTTATCTAAAATGATTTTAATCTCTTATTTTTCGACTTTAGGATGTTGATTCTTCCAATCAATGATGATTTCCTCTTCAATTACATATGTGTCGGGTTTTTCACCTTGTTTATAAGGATATAGGTATAACACATTGAATATTAGAGATATGACAAGACTTGATGGAAGTTCTAACCCATAGGAATTAGCTGAAAATGTTCTAAAGGCTTTACATGGCGCTATCTTCTTTAGTTTTGATTGTTGTACTCACCTTCCATAAATATTTCCTTCCTAATGTTTTCTAACAAAAATATCCTATATAAAAACCAAATTATTTCCTCTTCATATCAACATACAATTTATATTTTTGAGTACTTGATTCTAAAAGCTTTTTGACCATTTTTATGAAGCTCATGTATGCTTGTAGGAAATTCTTCACCTTTGGAACTTCTTCTTTCATCTTTTCCTAAATTTCTTATCTCAAAAGATCCTCTCGGGATGTATTGTGTAGACAATTTGAAAAGGAATCATTTTTGTATTCCTATTAATGGATTCATTGTATGAAAAAATATCTTGAGCAAGAATTTGAACCCATTATTTAGGATTATCACTCATTAAACACATGAGTAGGTTTCAATACTTCTATTGAAAACTTCATTCTTCCCACAAATTTGATAATGGTAAGCTAAGATAAAATCCAATCTAGTGCCTAGATTCTTCTACAGATTTCTCCAAAAATTCCCAACAAATTTTGTATCTTTGTCTGAAACAATTCTTATAGGAATCCCATATAACCTTACTACTTATCTAGAGAATAAATTAGCAATTTTAATTACATCATTTTTTTGTTTGCAAGCTACAAAATGTGTCAGTTTAGAGAACCTATCAAAAAAAAATTGAGTTTTTACCTCGTTGTGTTCTTAGAAAACAAAAATAAATTCTACATTTAATGCATCTCATGGCCTACATGGAATTGGTAAAGGCTAATATAGTCTTGCATTTTAGCTTCTTCCTTTGGTATACTAGAAAATTCTACATCTCTCCACAAATATATGAACATCATCCTTCATCTTTGGCTAATATTAGTACTCATTTAGCTGAGAAAAGGTCTTATCTATCCCAAAATGTTCTATTAAACCTCCACTATGTTTCCCCTTCAGAAAATAATCTCTTATGGACTCTTTTGGTGAATAGTTTACTTCCCTTGAACAGAAGTCCTTTTGGATCATATAGTCCATCCGTGGGCTTTTATTTACACTTATAGGGATCTTATAATCATGATATACCTCAATAAAATTAGGATATTCTTCATAAAACTCTCTTAATGATTCAAATCCAACCACTCTATCTTGAAACTCGTGAAGAATTAGAGTTCTCCGCTTAATGCATCAGTTTTTCTATTACTTTTACCACTCCTATGTTTAAAAATAAAAGGATAACTTGTAAAAACTCCATCCATTTCATATGTCTCTGCTTAATCTTACATTGAATGTTGATAAACTACAAATCATGGTTATTAGTACAAATTATAAATTCTCTAGGAAATAGGTAGTGTCTCTATTTCTTTAATATTTGTATGAGGTCAGAAATTCCTTATCATAAGCTAAAATAATTTTGTTTGGATTCATTGAGTTTCTCATTGAAATAATCAATTGGCTTCCCTTCTTGAATCAAAACTGCCCCAATAGTTGATCCACTAGCATCACAATCCACATAAAAACACTTATTAAAATTAGATAAAACTAATATAGGTTATTATGCTATTTTATATTTCAAGATCTGATGCAGTCTAGAATTTACTAGATAACACCCTAGACGCACTGACACATCACTCACCCTAGACTGAGCGCTCACCCGAAGCACGTAAAGGTACCAGGTCCCTCTTTAGGGTTGCTAGAGTAGGATGTTAGTGTGATGAAGGAAGAAACATATAGATCCATAGCTAGTCCATCATTCTACAATGCATGCCATATTCAGATCTAGAAAAGAACAAGCTTAAACAATAATCATGATTGAATCAAGAACATGTACTACTCAATTACACATAGGAATGACACTTAGATTCAGCCAATATCTTCCATCTATTAATAAACATAGAATATCCTTACAATAATGACAATCTATACCGATGTGTGCATGGATCTGATATAGTAATCCAGTCATATGCACATATCTCTTTATGCTTACCTCTTATGCTCTACATATACCTATATATATATATATATATATATATCAACTACTATGTGATTCACATCATATATATAGGGTGGGGACTTTCCCTTCACCGCTTATCTATTCCAAAAATAGGCCGCATGCTACTAATAGCCACACATCATTTATAGGCATAGCCACACATGCAAGTGTACTATCTATAGACCTCTTACAGTTAACTGAAGTGAAAATCCTATTCTTAGCTTGTCTCCATGAGAAATTATTCAATCTAATCCTCTAAAGATAGACAATGTGTGGCGCGCACGTCTCTGCCTCATTTATGTTCTCTGCATGCCATCTTCTAAAAATAGGTATTCATGCTTAAAATCATCTAAGTCCCAAAATATGAACTTGCCCTCCATGCATGGATTCTTCCTGTCCCACCATGCCCTTGATCCTGGCCTTCTCTCCTACACAAACTTCTTGTGTGATCTCTAACAAGTATTCTTTGATCAACATTACCCCACACTTATCTCATTGTCGTCCTGATAATGGGTATCTCCAAAACTGAAGTAAGAAATGTCTAATGGAAATAATAAGAAAGAATGTAGATGAATAAAGAATGTTTTATGAGGAATCATTCTCTATATCAGTTTGAAGGATCAATTCTGGATACTCCTCCTTTATTTCGTCCTCCAAGACTTGCCACTCGGTAAATGCTTTCTCTTCCTGCTCTGGTATGTCCACAATAATAGACTCCAGTTCATCTTGGGTAACTTCACCTTTTTCATTCTACAATACCAACATAATTCTAGACATTGCAGTATGTTTTCCTTCTAGAGCATCCATCTTTTGTCCGATGAGTTTCCCAAGCTCATCTAATCTTTCTTTGTGTGGCTCTTTTGCTGCTGCTAGGGCCTCATGCTTTTGCTTTATGAGTGTTAACCATTTTTCATGGCACAAGGTATCATATTTCATATCCTTTTGGACTTCATTATCGTTTTCTAGATTCTTTACCTTGATCAGCTCCTCTGAGTAGTGAATTTATTTAAGGCATGATCCGCCTTTTTTAATTCTTCACAGAGCACTTGCGAGTGAGGCCTTCGTATGATGCAATTTTTTGGACTACTACAGCCTTAGCCCTTTTCTGTCTCTTCCTCGGGATTATTTTGTTTCAGCATTATGATTATGTCCTCTTCCAATACCAAGTCCACCAAATCTCTAACATAATGCATTACCGAGGGGATTTTTCGGTCGTACCTTAGATTTTAGATACAGTGCGCTTTCATCACATGTTCTCCAATGGCATTTGTCATGCCAATTAACGCACTATTATTTTTCTTCTCCAAGTCCTTCTCTTGGGTCAAGTGTGTTATCACTACATCCTTTATCTTCAACTCCTCTCATATCATCTTGATTGTTGCGGCCTTGTCCATGTTTCTTCTTGCAACCTCAGTAGAAACCTTTACCAGTGCATTGCTAACCTGTTCATCTGACATAACAATAGGTTTAACTATTATGTGCCTGGCTTGAGGTGTCTTCTTCATTCATCTTGACACGCATGAATCCTCACATACATCAAAATCAGGCTCATCCATGTGGGTGTGCATTGACCATGAGAGTTGTTTTCTAGTGCGAATGGTTGCCATATCCCCATCCATTAATTCCTAGCCAAATAAATCCTTTTGTTCTATAGTGCTTTGAAAATGGGCATGGATGTATTATATTTCACCCATATTGTAAACAAATAAACCATATAAAAAACATAGAATTCAATTAATTCGGGACATCAAATACATAGAGGAAGATTACATATATAGAGTTTGATCTCCTTGATTCTAGGAGTCAACACTCATCCCACATATCTCTCCTAATCCCCACAATATCTCACTCAAACTCTCAATCCCATTATTCTCTCACAACAAACCTTATCTAGTTACAACTATTTACATGAGTTAACAACTCATAAATAGTTGTATTACATTACACTATATTATTTATTTCCACACTCATAATAATGTTCACAATATCTAATATTATTCCTAACATTCACTCCCCTATTGTTAACATTATTATTTCCACACATACACTCCCCTAATGTGAACAATGTAGAAAAGAATAGTTACACTTTCTCTGCAGCTTGCACACCCCTATTTGCTCATGATCTTGGTACACATATGGACCTCAGTCCAAGGTAAGAACCCCTGTTCATGAACCTCTGTTCATCCCCTTCAAGTATCATGATGTTGACTTTGTACTTGTGTTTTCTTCTTTCTATTACAACATTACATCAAGGAGGTTTATAAAAGGAAATCACAATTGAACAAGAATTTCCTTCTGTTCTTATTATAAAACACACAACTAAAATAAATTGGTCACCAAATCAGTACCGTGGCCTCATCGATGGTGCCTGATGAGAGGTCACTGATCAACCTCCTTCCTCTGTTGCCTCCGGCCTCCATCTGAAAGTTATCTAAAGAAGGAAGTCTTCATAATCATAACCACTGAAATCACCCTCTGGTTCTTCCTTATCATCATCTTCTTCTTCATCGGTAATCATGGCATTTTCAATTTTTCCATCAAGTAAATCTCTTGCTCTTTTCATGCATGGAGTTTATGGAAAGGTGTCAGTTATTGGCAATAGTAGAAAGTGATATGTTTCTTTGTATCTCTAGAATTAGATCCTTTCTTGAATCTTCCTTTATCATATGACCTATTTTTACCAAACATTGTTGTTTCTTCTGAAATAATATTCTTATTTGTTCTATTTTCTTCCTCCATGAGAGATGAAATAAAATCTTCTAAACTAGGATTTACTTTACTCAAAGTAAATACAGTGTTAGAATAACTGGGTGGCATACTATTTAACAATACTGATTTTGCATCATCATCTCCCACATCAATTTTTATTCTAGCTAGTTGATTTTAAATAGAACAAAATTTACTTATGTGATCAACCATACTCTCTCCTTCTTCCATCTTGAGCCCGAATAGTTTTTGCTTGAGTGTCACTACTGCACTCCCTGTTTGAGATCCAAATAGCTTGTTCAAAGTAGTCCATATGAAATTTGAACTTTTTGATAAATCAATATGATGCAAGTAAGCATCAGACAATCCAAGACCAATAATTGCTATTGCTTTCCTATCATTGCTTTCCCATTTGGTGGCTTCATCAACATCAGTTGGTTTTGAAATTTTACCTTCAACAATTTCCCACAAGTCTTTATTTATCAAAAGTAATTGAGTTCACACTTGCCATGTGTGAAATTATTTTCCATTGAATTTTTGTAATGGGATTTCCATTATGGATGTTGAACTCAGTCGAAAATGCACCCTTACAATAAAGTAAAATTTTACTTTCAATTGGCAATGAAAGCATATAATCAATGCAAAGATCTTGAAAAAACATACATTTTCAAAAAAAACATCACCTCAATCTGAGTTATGAGGTGAAAGATATGACACTTTTCAGTTCTAAGTCCAACTTCTTTCCGGACCCTTTCCAAAAATGGCAAATTGTGATTTTTTTGGTATGTCCAAAAATGGAAAAAAAAAAAAATGCACAGTTGCCAAAAATAGTGATAAAGTCGATCACAGTTAGTAGAATGGCGGGACAATACTTAGGTCGGTTGATAGAATGTGCAGGCAACAGGACGATGAAATATGCACAAACAACTATGCACACATAATGATTCAAATTGCAAATAGAATGCTCTAATACGCAGGATCAGAACATCAAACCACTTTGAACCCACTTCCAGTAGAATTTGAATCTCGAATATCTCTGAAGAATCTCATCCTAGAATCCCTCGCTCGATGCCAAATATTATATTTTGCCCATATTTTAAACAAATAAACCATATAAAAAACACAAAATTCAATTAATTCGGGACATCAAATACATAGAGGAAGATTACATATATAGAGTTTGATATCCTTGATTCTAGGAGTCAACACCCATCCCACATATCTCTCCTAATCCCCATAATATCTCACTCAAACTCTCAATCCCATTATTCTCTCACAACAAACCTTATCTAGTTACAACTATTTATATAAGTTAACAACTCATAAATAGTTGTATTACATTACACTATATTATTTATTTCCACACTCATAATAATGTTCACAATATCTAATATTATTCCTAATAGGATGATTTTTCGATGTATCTGCATAGCCCATGAGTGGTGCTTTGTGTTCCCCACTTATCCTCTTTAATCTAGGACATTGAGAATTGTAGTTTCAAGGTTAGGATTCTATCCCATTACACCTTGAGTAGTCACATGCGTGGATCACGGAGGTTTCTTTCTCTCTCTCTCTCTTCTCCATCCTTCATCTATTCATCATTTTGCTCTTCCTCATTCTATGGATCATCTTCTTACTTGAATGGGGTAGGATATGCACGCTCTCTCTCCCCTAATTATTCCGCTTCCTCATCTAACTTAAAATTTATTCTCCTCTTTGGCTCAGTGGTCTCCTTGTGTGGAGAGAGACAAGGTGATTTCCTTACCATTTGTGGGGTTCCACCTTGAGTCCTTGTGCATCTGAATACTTTCTTAAATATGTGCTCCCCCTACTCAACCTCCATATCTTCCTCTTCATCTTGTCCCTGAGGTGGAGTGGTTACGTGTTGTGACTCTTCTCTGTCATATGGTTAGGATTCTCGTCCCATTACACCTTGAGTAGTCGCATGCGTGGATCTCGGAGTTTTCTTTCTCTCTCTCTCTTCTCCATCCTTCATCTCTTCATCATTTTCTCTTCCTCATTATATGGCTCATCTTCTTGCTCGAATGGGGTAGGAGATGCATGCTCTCTCTCCCCTAATTCCTCCACTTCTTCATCTAACTTCAAATTTATTCTCCTCTTTGGCTCAGCGGTCTCCTTGTGTGGAGAGAGACAAGGTGATTTCCTTACCATTTTTGGGGTTCCAACTTGAGTCCTTATGCATCTGAATACTTTCTTAAATATGTGCTCCCCCTGCTCAACCTTCGTATCTTCCTCTTCATCTTGTCCCTGAGGTGGAGTGGTTGCATGTTATGACTCTTCTCTGTCATATGGTTTCTTTCTTTTGCACTCTAAGCCTCCACTATCTTCACGCTCCTCTTCTTCATCCTATACTTGGTTTTAGTGGGCCTTTTCACAAGTATTTTTTCCATTATGTGCTTACCCTTTGGTGACCTTAGGAGTGCAAATTCATTCTCCACATACTTATTATTCTCCATCTTGGGATTCATATGAAGATACACTAATGTTGCCCCTATATCTACTACAGCTAGAATTATTAGCTTGATATTCAACACCTCCAAAATGAGCCTCTCGACATAGGCACTTTGGATACACGTACCTCTTCCTCAATGTGTGGTAGTCACATTCTACCTTATCTACATTGAATACCAGTCGGCACGTGTCTATGAATATATGAATATATGCTTGGAAATACCTTACACTGAATGTGTAAGGAAATTTACACCAAGGGCTCTAGACTCCATCTCTCATTGGGAAGCAAATTTTGTAGAAATGTTGATATGTAGCAAATCTGGACTTGTTTCCCCACTACCGATGGTAGGTTTTTCAGGATGCACCACTCTTGTCCAAATGTTGTGTGGAGCCTGTTGTACCATTTCTTTGCCCTTTGCTTGACATCATCTATCATGGACCCTTTACATAGGTACTTGTTGAACCTTTTAGCTGGTGACTTATTCTCCATGGGGTATTCCCACACTTTTTCCTTTGGCTGTCTCGGTACTCAATTTCCATGAATAACGGTGATAATATAAAATCCCCAAATCTTATCTTCCCTCCTATGCACGCTTACTCTACTATTTTCTCTGCAATGTAGCCTATAATATTGTAGACTACTCCTTCTGACATCTTGTGCGCAACGTGTAACCACATAGTATTTACCTATGACCACTGCTCCTGATCATTCAAATTTGTAACAAGGTGTGTTATTGCTTGCAAAACCAAATATTTCTTCAATTTGTCTATATCCATACCGCATGGACCCTTCAGGTACCCCAACTCTTGTCTAGTCTTTAAGATCATGGCTTTATCTATGAGATCATTCTTTATATCCTCTCTTGTGGCCTTCAAACCTGTCACCATTGAGATAAGTGCAGATGAGATTCTAACTTTGCATCCTACAAAGTAGAAGAAGTCCTCATGCACTCTACTCATGAGCCACTTGTACAAGGGCTCATATTCTCCAAAATATGGAAGCTCATTTAATTGGTAGACCCCAATTTTCTTCAGAAGCTTCTCACTTGCATCATCATAAACCAACATGTCATCTTCCGTACATTTTTGTCCTTGTAGTGAGAAAGGAATCAAGCTCCTTCTTGTTCTCTGAGGTCTTGTGATTGTATTCACTTACTTTTCTCTTTCTGATGTGTGAATCCCATTCTTGGCCAATGATGACTCCTTCTGGATATTACATTTCATAAAAATTGGTTTCGGGTGCCATCTCTTCCTCCTTGATGACTACCTTCTTCTTTCCTTTTTCTCCTACTGCAACTACCTTCTTGGGTTCCATTTTTACCTTACAATCGTCTCCTCTTTAACTCTGCAATTTGTGAATCAAACCATAGCTCAATTCAATTGTTCCCTAGGTGGAAACTTCATTCCCTAACTCCTCTTTGTCGAATTTCTTTGCACAAACCCTTCACCACCAGGGAACCAAGCTTCTTTTGCACTGAGATATATTTGTCATGCTTGGTTTCACACCCTTCGCACCTTAACCCGATCAGTTAGCTCTTTGCACTTAGCTGTTCCCTCAAATACTCTTAGTCATAATGGTAAAAATGAATTTGCATCCCATCCTTATTTATTTTTTCAAATTTTTATGCATTTATTACTCCTTCACCTACTAAATACCCTCTCATTCATTTACCAAATTCATTCATTCCACGTGGTACATCTTGACGCCCCATCTATAACCTTCTAGTGCACCTTCCTACCCTCTAGTCACAGAATTCTCTTCGGTGGATGCCCTTGCACCCAGTACATCATCACTTTACCTTCTCTGGTATTTATCATGGCCTCTTCTTACCTCACATTATACTATCGTTTTATTCATTTACATCCTTGGTCACTTTTGAGAAGAAATCTTGTTTTGAATTAAAGCACACATGTTGCATCTTATTCCTTTCACCTTTCAATTCCCACGGTCTTTTACTTGGATAACTACAACCACCCCACAATAAAATTATGTGTATTCCATTGCACATAAACATTATTCACATAGTAATTAACTTCATGTGCACAAGAGTTCTTATTACACAAGAACAACAACTACATTGACAAAAACTAATGCCAATGAAGGATGGACATTAAGGAAATAAAGAATTGAAAACCTAATCTAAATGGAAATAATGCATTATTAAAAACACCAAGAAGACTTATTTATAGTAGGGCTTCAACCTACTCATGTCAAAGTAATCAGGTAGCCATGTTCCATTAAGTGCCTCTAACTAGAAAGCACCTAATTCAAGTATGTAAGTGATGAAATACGGCCCCAACCAATGTAATTTAAGTTTTCTGGATGGCGTAATAACTTAGAGGTCATAAAGAAGTACTATTTGTCCAACCGCCAACTTATTATCCTTTATATTTCTATCATGCCATGATTTCTTCACGGCCTTTTCTTTCTTCTAACTCTAACGTGTTATGGCTCATCACTCATCCGGTTGAATCATCTTCTCAATACGCTCTTCTAAAGCCTACTCATTAGCTAGACATCCAGTGTGTGCAATGCACAAAGAAGGTAACATGAATTCTATAGGAAGAACGACTTCAACACCAAACACCCACTAAAATGGTGTGGCCTTGTTCAATATCTTATAAGTGGTTCTATATGCCCAAATAATAGTGGCACTTTATCATCCCAATCCTTTCTTCCAACATCATAAATTTTTGTCGATTGTCTGCTCAAAATATTTTTGAAAGCCCTCGAGTAGTTCCATTTTACTAAGGGTGGTAAGGTGTATTCTTATGGTGGGCAACCATAAACTCATCTAATATGATCCTTATGGTTTCATTTAAAAGTGTGTACCCCTATCACTTGTCAAACTTACGGGAATCCATATCTTGTAATAAAAATCTCCCATAGAAACCTAGCTGATGTAGCTATTATTATACAGTCCTAGATTTTCCGGTCTTGTGTGTGGCATTTCATCTCTTTGTCTTGGTTTTCCTAGGTGTTGATAATGATCACACACCTTACAATATTCTTTATAGTCTTTATATAATGTCTCCTACCATAATCTAGTAAATAGGATCTTTCGGAAGTTACATCACTTGCATAGTGGCCTCTGCAATACCACCATGTGCCTCTTCCATAATATCCTTACTCTCATGCTTTAATACACAATGGCATGATACTTCATCTCTGCCTAACTTGTAGAGGTCACCACTAATTAACATAAACAGTGATGTGTGTATAACAAGCTATTTCTTTTCTAATGCCTTCATTCCTTCTGGTGCCACACTAGTCCGTAGAAAGATAACAATGTCTTCTTATTTTGATGGTGTGCGTTGTAACATATATAACTATGCATCTAGCATGGTTTCTTCAATTGTCTATGCTTCTTCTCCTGAGTGAATTCTAGATAGGTGGTCTTGTCCAGAATTACTTATCCCTAACTTCACCACAAATGTGAAGTCAAACTCTTAAAATAGAGGAGTACCATCTACATATGTGTCCTTGCAAGACTAGTTTGTTCACAAAATACTTCAATGCCATGTGATTTATATAAAACATGGATCATTGACAAAATTTTGCACTGTGTAGTTGTATAGTAATTGCTGTTCGTGCAAGAGTCAGCTTCCTACTAGCAAAACAAATTATATGATCTACAATACCTTCACCAGGTTAATCCAACACAATGCCAATGGCCATGCTAGAGGAATCCACATGCACATGAAATGGTTTATCCCACAAGGAAAGCACTGAGAATGGGCATAGTAGTAAGTTTCTCCTTTAATATCTCAAACACGCATTGCTGCGGTTCTCCCCAATAAAATGTACCTTTCCCTTTTAGTAATTATTCCAAGGGTACAACAACTTTGGCATACCCTTTGATGAACTTCGATAATATCCTATGTGACCCAAAAATCCACACACCTCACTTTGACTGGTAGGCGCTTCCAGGCCTAGAATGACTACAACCTTAGCTAGATCAACTAGAAAGCCTTTCTTGCATATTATGTGTCCCAATAGTATTCCAAAAGGTGTAGATGCATTTCTTGATGTTCGGTGAGATACTCAAATGCCTACATCGTTCAAACATTAAGTGCATATTGTCACAATGATCCTTAAAAATCCCATATCTTTGTCCAATCATCGAGGTAGACCTGTAAGAAGTTATGAATAAAATCTTTGAATGCTTGAAAAACTATGTGTTAGAATACAACAAGCATGTTTTTCAATCCAAAAGGCATCACAAAGTATAAGCAAAGCTGCCCCATTCGAGTAGTAAACATTGTCTTTTCTGATCCTCTTGATCAATCCTAACCTAATGATACCCAAAAAAACCCATCTATGAAAGAATATATTTCACACCCCGCCACTCCTTCCAAAAGATTTCCTCATTGAATGGTGTAGGAAAAGGGTTTGTGACACATGAAGCATTCAGCTCCCTTTAGTCCACACATATTCTTATTCATCCATCCTTCTTGATACTAAGCACCATTAGACTAACCCTTTTCGACTCATCCAAAGATCAAATGATTCCAAACTTCAACATTTTATCAATTTCTTATTTTACCTTTTCATGTAAATTAGGATTCATTATGTAAGGTCTCTTTTGCACTGGACGCACACCTTCCTTAAGTTTTATCTTCATTTCCCCAAGTGATTCATGCATGGCTTTAAGTTCATGATACCCTCAACAGAATAAGTCCTGATAATCCCTGAGTAACTCAATGATCTTTGCCACTTATGATTCTGACCAATAGTCTCAAATTATGACCTCCTTAGGCTAAGCCTCCAATCCTATATTGACCTTCTTTGTCTTCATTGGTTCATGGTATGCACGTGTTTCCTTATCAGCACTATCCAAGACCTCACACGCCCCTGTGAATGGTCAATATCTAGGTTTTCAACTTCCTCATCATCCACGATGTACACCATATTTCCTTTTTCTTTCTCAAGGAAAGAATGTTCAAGCAATATGGAGTCTTCTTCTTCTTCTTCAAAACACACTCCGGACTCTGTCTCACCAAATAATTCCTGAATATGCTCTTCTTCCTTTGCACTATCTCCCATAGTTAAGCACTTGAAAAATTTTAACAATTCTTCTATTGGAGGTTGGGAAGAAAAGTAGTCAAAGGTCCGGATCATTCCCGTAGACAAATTTTACTAGTTTCAGGTCTCTCAATGTATTTCACAGTATACATATCAAGCATGTGCACACCCTTGTAGAGTGGAATAAAATTTATGCACCCAGAGTGAAGGTGGTAATGCTTCCTATCCTACTATCCAAAGTCTCTCACATTGTTGAATGTGGTGCTAAACAGGTTGATCACCATTATAAGTGTAAATCTGCATAGGTGCATTGCTTCTTATAAACCTGATAGATAGAGTGATTCGATCTCCTTCCACTCCATAATATTATCTCTATGAAATACCCACCATCATGTTGTTGTCCACGCAAGATATATGATAACATGTCTCTTCTCCTAACCTGGTCTATCCACTGTGCCTCCATGGCTTGTAAGAATACAGGAAGATCTTCTACTCATGTATACCCCAAAGTCTTGAGTTACCTATCCTTTGAACAAAACAAAGTTCATTCTTGTGTGAAATTGCACTTTTTACCTCGTGCCCTACTAGTTCATATGTATCATGAGCCCAATTGTCACAAGCAATACTCGTAGTATCACTAATAGAGTGAGAATCATCCCACTGTAGGATTCCTTCCTTTGATGGCTCATTGACCTCTAGGTTCTAAATAGCGCATACATAGATTTTTTTTAAATCCTCCTCACTTAGAGGCTCAACATATGGTGTAGACTTCCCATATGTAAAAGGTATCACAATCATTTCCTCCTTGTTCTCAAAGTTGATATACCCATTATTAAATCTCAAGTCAAAGCATTATTCGCATAACACCAAGGGCATCCAAGCAAGGCTAGAAAAATGTCTGCTTCTACAAGTGCTAATACCTCAAAATCCCCAGTGAATTTGGCCCCTTGTATGGTTATTAATGCATCCTTCAAAACTCCTATGGGAGTGGCCTTAGTCCGGTTTTCCATAAACGACACATTAGATAATGGCTGCAATGGATGCCTCCTCATTTGTACCCATGCATCTAATGTAATCACATTCACTTCCACACTTGTATCAATCAATATGTTGCTCAACAACTATCCATCCACAACAACATTCAAAGTGATCTCTTTATCATAGTCAATGCTATTAGGGGAAATATTTGCATGTAGGATCTGCCATTCATTCTCAGTGCTTTCACGTGGAGTGTTCCCCTTCAACCAATTCCCTAATAATGGAATAATATTCTCCTAGCGTAACATTTTACACACCTCTCTGATGTCATCAATATCAAAGGGGACCTTCCCTACTTCTTTCTTCTATTCCATCTTTCTGGACTGCTCTTTTAAACATTGTATTTCACCTTGAAGTATTTCTGAGGACCTCTATGGTCTCTTGATAGACTTCCTTTTGATGGGTAGGATCTGGGTACCTTGCATGTAGAACCTCCTCCTTAGTGATTGTAGGCTTCTGGTATGATTCCTCTCTTGCACGTTTTGCTTCAGCACATGTGGTAATCTTCACAATTAAGGCCTTAGGTTCTGGTGCTATCTTGGGCATCCATTGATTTTCCTTCATGCACTAGATCCTAACAATCCCTACACCTTTATTTTCCTGCTTATGTTGTTTACTAAGATGCTCATATAATTCCGTACATTCCTCATAGCTATTATTATTTCTGTAGAAAGAACATGTAACATTCTAGGGACATTCACACCTATAATGATCAGGGGATCCACATGTATAGCACGTTCCACAAGGAAACTCGCTTCTTCCTCCACCACGGCCTCGTCCTCCATATCCACCTCGATATCCATGTCCTCTTCCATAACCTCCTTCAAAACAGCCCTCATTCCTATCATAGCATGGTTGATTATGATCCCGATCCTAGTGCTCATTCTTGTTCTTAGAGTTATCTGTTACACTTGTCTGTCATACCCCAATGTCTATAGCATCATGGATCTGACCAATCAATCAAAATCCTCAGTATCATGGGTCATGGACCTACAAATCTTACAAAAGTAGGATACATTCTTCCTTATCATGCGTCTGTAACAAAGGACAATGGCTAGCATCATGATTCAAATGATAGATTTCATAGTCTAACATCAATGAACATATAGATCGTGAGGGAAACTATCCTTGGTGTGAATTTCCACTTCACAATCGGTACACCAAATCCCTGAGCATGTTTCATGAGCTGAATTTTCCAATAACTTTTCTAGCTACTTTGCCATGGCTGCAATATGTGCCTTTAAGAATGGACTAACACCAATGTCAATGCTCCCAACTGCCTCAGCACATAGGGTTTCCTCCAATGCTTTGCATGGATTAGTGTATGTCTTATGTGACAGTGCTCTTCTAAATGGTGTAATCAATCCACCAACGAACCATTGTGCATGCTAGCTTGCATGAATATCATAAGAAAGCTTATACATGAGTGTTTTAAAATGGTCATCATACTCACGTACACTCTCAGTAGTGCCTTGCTTTATATCCTTGACCGCATTGATACTCTTCTACTCAAACTCTAGGATATAGAAATCTTTTAAGAAAGCATCCTTTAATGCTACATAATCCATGCAAGTTTGATTAGGGTCAAACTTCTTATACCAGTTGTGTGCTCATCCTTACAAGGTAGTAGCGAATTGACTTGCCTTACGCTCAAAAGCCATGATCCCTTTCACGTGCCATAAGATTTCACACATATTCACATGTTTGGAAACATCCTCTATACTCTAGGAGATGAAGAGACATCTCCATATAGATATTTTGTGGTTACTACGGGTCTTGACCACCACTGATGCGAGTAACCTCTTGTGTTTCCTCTACCTCCAAAAACACCGGATCTACCGAACTAGAATAACCTATACCTCTTAACCCTCAAGCTCTAGCTGGAATAGGACCTATAGATGTACTCCCTGTGCTCTAATAGTAGTACTATATTGAACTCCTACATTCTATGTGGCGGTTCAACTTCCAGAGGTGAATCCAACATTCTGCATGCTTACATTATGGGCAGATGATGCACCTAAAATTTTTCCTCCAAATAACAGTGAATCCGTCTGTCCTTCCATTAATGTACTTGCCCGACTTGCTTGCTCAGGTTCTCTTGTTTCCCAAATTCACTTTTTGATTAATTGTTGTACTAGATACTGGAAAACCAAGTGCAAGGGCTAGGTCACCAGGTGGATTAAGATGTGTGTCCGTGGCCCAGGTATTCTTTGTTAGCACACTTTTTTGTGAAGCCAAGGGAGGATCTTTATCATGCTTTCCAAGATGGGGTAGTTCCTGATGCTCTGGCTCCACATATTCTACATGAGCTTAAAATCCTTCATGATCCATCTCTCTCCTCAACGCCATACTTTCTGTAATGGTATGTTGCTTCTCTATCTCCCTCTTGTGCGCCTCATTATACTTAAGCCACCTTTCCTCTCTCTTCCTTTCGCCGCTTAGGTCTACCATCTTTTACCAAACTTGTTCCTTCCCTCATACGTGGTGAGGTTTAGTTAGCCATCAGTTTACTCTCCAAGTTCAAATTTACCATCAAGATATTGATTGCTAGTGGAATACCTTGTAGATATGCTCCTCTAGGATACCACAAAAATTGGAATTCAGCTACCTCCGGAAAGATTACGTCGAAATTGAATATTCTAGAATATAACTATTTAGAACACCTCTAAACCATGTATCCATAGCGTGAGTCCAGGACAAGTGCGCGATACCTCCAATTCTTCTTAGATGCATAAGAAATCAACCACTCATATAATTCTACTAGAAAGATGGTGAAAAATTCTCATATAAGTTGTCATACATATTTTGTTCTACCCAAGTGCGTGTGTTAAACTCAGATCTAATGCTGAACCGCCATGCATATTATTCCTCCAAATCATGTATCCACTCCTCAATACTTTCTAGAGTTAACTGGTATGTCTTCATCATGAACCATCCTAAAAAAACTGAAAAAGAGGTCTCGACAACGGAACCAATGATGCAGCCTAGAATTTACCAAATAACACCCTAGATGCATTGGCACATCACTCAGCCTAGACTAAGCACTCACCCGAAGCGCACAAAGGTACCAGGTCCCTCTTTAGGGTTGTTGTAGTAGGATGTTAGCATGATGAAGGAAGAAACATATAGATCCATAACTAATCCATCATTCTACAATGCATGCCATATTTAGATCTAGGAAAGAACAAGCTTAAACAATAATCATGATTGAATCAAGAACATGCACTACTCAATTACACATAGGAATGACACTTAGATTCCACAGATATCTTCCATATATTGTTAAATAAAGAAGCTCCTTAGAATAATGGAAATATATCTTGATGTGCACATGGATCGATACAATAATCCAATGATATCCACATATCTCTTTATGCTTACCTCTTATGCTCTGAATATACATACATACATATATGAACACACACACACACACACACACACACACAAACTACTATGTGATTATATATATATATATATATATATATATAGGGTGGGACTCACCCTTCACCACTTATCTATTCAAAAAATAGGTCACATGCTAATAATAGTCACGTGTTGTTTACAAGCATAGCCACACATGCAAGTGTGTTATCTATAGACCTCTTACAGTTAACTGAAGTGAAAATCCTATTCTTAGCTCATCTCCATGCAAAATACTTTGATCTAATCCTCTAAAGATAGACAATGCATGGTGCGCACATCTCTACCTCATTTATGTGCTCTACACGCCATCTTCTAAAAATAGGTCTTCATGCTCAAAATTAGCTAAGTCCCAAAAGTTGAACTTTCCCTCCGCACGTGGATTCTTCCTGTCCCTCCATGCCCTTGATCCTAGCCTTCTCTCCCACATGGAATTCTTGTGTGATCTCTAACAATTATTCTTTGATCAACAATATCTTGAAGCTTTTCTTAGTTTCTTCATTCCACTAAAAAAATTTCTTATCTCCCTTGATTGTATCGAGTTATAGGTACACAAATAACACTAAAGTTCTTGATGAAATTTATGTAAAAATTTCTACTCCATGTAATATTAACACTTCAAAAAAACTTCTAGGAGTAGGCCATTCCACTATTTCTTTCACCTTATCTAGATCCATCCTTAATCCATCCTTAGAAACAAAAAATCCTAGGTAAACTAATTTAGTTTTCATGAAGCTACACTTCTTGAGATTAATCAAAATTTCTCTTCTCTTAGCATTTCTAACACCTTCCTAAGATGTTCCACATGCTCCTCTTTTGATCTATTTAAAACTAAAATAT
Source organism: Taxus wallichiana var. yunnanensis (assembly GCA_018340775.1). Classification (NCBI taxonomy): domain Eukaryota; kingdom Viridiplantae; phylum Streptophyta; class Pinopsida; order Cupressales; family Taxaceae; genus Taxus; species Taxus wallichiana. Next base: position 398,844,334 of record CM031235.1, read on the forward strand.
CATCTAAATTGTTTGATTACTTCATTCATCAGTCTCATGAGGTTACTAGAAGCATTGGTTAGGCCAAAAGGCATGACTAGACACTCATATATTCCCTCATTAGTTTTGAAGGTTGTTTTCCATTCACCACCCTCTCTAATTTTGATTGTATGGTAGTCACTCTTTAAATCCACCATTTAGAAGTATTTTTATCCACTCAAATAGTCTATTAAATCATCTATCCTAAGTAGTGGAAAATTTTATTTGATACTTATCTTGTTAATAGCCTTGGAATCTATACACATTCTCTATTTTTCATCCTTTTTAGGAGTTAACACTACTAGTACAACACATGGAATTAATGTCTCTATATTCATACTCTTATCCAATAGTTATTATACTTTTATTTTAATCTCTACATTTTTATGTAGCACACCTAGAATCTTCACACTCTCAACAAGATATAATAGATAACCAATTTTCAAATTAGTTCAAAATTGCAATTGTACCTTATTCTCAATAATAGGAAAAAATAAACACCTACAATTCTATCCTACAAGCTCAATTCAACTCTTTCAATGTTTCCATCATATGTAGGGTACCTCATTTATGTTATTTCATCCTTTAAGTCAAATGATTTCTCACCAAATTCTTTAGTTGACTAACTTTTCTCCAGGTTGCCCTTAATTCTCTTGAGATAATGCTTCTCAAATAGTCAAAATTGAAATGGGCCACAAGGTTTCAAAGAAGGAGGTTGATGATTTTAGGTACCCTTTTCCACTTCTCTTTTGTGGGTGAAAAACTTGTAAATCAATACTAAGGGGGATTGTCACTTTCTTCTTAAGCTTCTCCACTAGGCCTATCCTCCTTAGTATCCCTACCCCAACATGAAGTTCACTACAATATTTAATTGAAAATATCCTCTATTAACTTAATAGTGTTTCAAACCCCCATTTGGGGCTAACTTCTACCACTCGAGTTTTAAGGACCTACCCTTTGGTGTAACTTACAAAATTCTTTTCTATCGGGCTTTAATTTGGGCTTCAAAATGCGGACTACGGGATTAGTTCTACTCTGGTAAACTTTTAGCCCCTCTCAATAACCTAACATTGCTTAAATCTAGGAGAATAAGGTAGAGATTGATACCTTTGGTATTTCCTGAGAATTTCAACTTGTGAACATGGGATCTGATTCACCAATTTGCATTCAAACATGTTCTTTCTGCTGCCTCATTGTGACATAAAGCTGTCAAGAAAATCTAACTCCTATAGCGAGTAATCAACTTAATTATTCTTCCAACACTTCTACGACCCTTCATGAAAACATATTCCAATCATCAGGATTTTTGACCAGTTATTGTTCAAGATAAATGGACTTTTCCCGAGAAAACCCTAGTTACATGTTATGGAGGTTTGTTAGAGCCCAAGAATAATTTTTCCTTCACCAAAACCCTTGTACTCGCTTTTAAAGGCTCAAATTTATTCGAAAGGAAAGGAATTATGTTTAAAATCTCAAAAACTTAATAGTAAACCTTGTCTCTACTTGAAACATATGCTTCACTTAAGAAATATCCTGGCTTGTTAATGATAGACTAATATTGCTAATTGTTTATGCTTCTTTTAGGTCATAACTTGATTTAATATTCAATGGCATTCCTCCTGCATGACTTTTGAGCACTGTATGAGAGTTAAGAACTTTTATATATCTACCCCTCTCTCTACCTAAACCTAATAATTTCTTAATCAAAATAAATTACAGATTCTAATTGTAACACAGTCTCCTCTTGTGCCTCGAAACAATCACTTCTCACAAAACTCAGTGCATTCTTTGTAAATTAATGAAAAACATAAGCACTTGGATAAGTCTAACATCCAGATTCATAGTAAGGTTTACTCTTTCTTCTATCACAATCATTCACAAACCTATTTCACAATGTATGCATACAAACAATTATAAAAACCTTCCCTCTTAAAGCTCCCACACTTGAATATTTGATTGATCAATGAATAGAAAATTAGTTACTGTCTCTCCTTATACCTTCTCATTTCAAAATCCTTGCTCATAACTGATTTCTAGGTCATATGACCAAGACCAATATGGAGGTTGCATACAAACAAAAGGCTTAAGTATTTTTTTAAGGTACATGACCACTCTTTCATCTTGGAGAGCCCTCAAGACACACAATGACCATAAATGACCTAAAAACATTCCTAAGTCCACACTAGGACAATTACATATTGTAACAATCGAAAATTGGTCCTACTAAGTGTAGACACCCCAAAATTACACTTTTGTTTCCACTTGTTCCTAGTATTATTCTAGTACACCATGTTATTCACCCATTTGCAATTAATTGATTAAATTAATTAATTAATACATATTGTACCCCTTTAGATTAATTAAATTAATCCCATGTACCCTTTGTACCCCTTTGACTAAATTAATTATTATTTATTAATTAAATAATTAATTAATTAAGTGTGTGCACATCCTAGTCATCTTCCACTTGATCTAACTCCACTTAGACTCCACTTGGACTCCCTATCCTTACCCTAGTTAACTACACTTCTAGAATCCTAGAAAGGTGGGGGAAATTAAAACGCACGTATAACCACATTTCTAGATGAAATTTTTGTAATTAATCCATTTACTGCCCCTAACACTTTTACAACTACCCACAATGCTATTTTTAACATAATCATTTATTCGTGTTTAACCTATTCCAACTAGCTTCTTCTTCTATAAATTACAGGCTTACCTTCCTTTCAATCATCTTGAATCGACATACAAAAACTCTCTTTGAAGCGTGTGCGTAGAATTTTTATTGAAATATTTGGAGAGTACTCAAGAGCACCCACAAATCATCTCTGACATTCACTTGCAAGGTTTCACAAACAAGGTCTTCACAACCCTTATTGAGGTTTGCATTGGAGAAAGTTCTGGGAATTTTTGCATTTTTAATTTGTTCATATTTCATTACTCGTGATTTTTTCTCTGCATACATTTTGGCATGCCCGGTGGGACTCGCACCCCATTGTCTTTCATTTATGGTTTCTTTCCTTGTTCATGTGTTCTTCATTTCATAATAACCTTCTTGTTTGTCTAAATATTTCATAGGTGAATTGAGCAGTTATACAAGTGTTTGCATTCACAAGAAGGTGTTTTTTTGATTGCGGGAAGTTGGAAGTTGTTTATTTTTGTTTTTGGTTTATCATTTTCTGCACTTTTGTTGCTTTCTTACCAGTCTCTGTTTTCTTCATATTTCTGCTCTTGGTCTGTGTGTAGGTAAGTAAATTCACCTATACACAAATAAAACAACAAACAAAGATTTTTGTTAGCTTTTCAATTATTTTTTTTTTAGTTTTAAAAAAATAAATAAAAAAAAAAATTGAAAGCAAAATAATACAAATTTTTCTTTTAAAAACCCCTAAACCTAGATTTACCCCCACCCCCTACGGATCACCTAGCTCGGTCAAGCCACCTCACTACCCATCCCCAAGTTTTCCCTCACCTCACCACCTCACTGAGACCGAGCCCTCGGCTCACCCCCTCCCGTGCCCTAAGCTTGAGCTCCGCACTATTCCCCAAAAATACCTAAGCCACATTCCCTGCACCCAACTCCCATTTCCTCATGTCCGTTCCCAACCCCTCTTGGCCTTCCCATTTCTCCATGCTCTGTTTCATCCCTTTATAGACCCTTCTTGGTGAGATCAACTCGTCAAACCATTTCCCGATCCCATCCACTCCACACCCGGCCTCACCCTGTTGTCAACTCACCTCGACCGAGCCATCTTTGCCTCACCTCTCACACCCGAGCTTCCTTCCCGCCTGGGCCCCCGCACCCACCACCTCACTCAAAAACCCCACGCCCTCCATAGCCCCTACATCACCCTTCCTCGCGATCCTTCCCTTCGATCTACCTCATACCCTCCACCTCACCCACACCTCCCTTTCTCGCTGATCTCCTTGGCTCACTGCCGAGCTCACCCACCTTACTTTGCACCACGCTCGCCGAGCTCCCCTGTTGCACCCTCTCTCGAGTTCCTCAACCTTCATACACCAATAACACACATTTCGCATACATTTGCCTTTTTCATTTCTATTCCTTATGTTTCTCATTTTAGGTTAAATTTATTTTTGGATATGTTTCTAGTTTTAGGATATGTTTATAGTTTTTCGGTTATGTTTATCGTTTTAATTTAAGTTAAGCATAGTTTAGTTCAATTTAGTCTTTCACCTCTTCTTATTTTAATTGTGTTTAGTTTATAGTTTTCTTCATTTGTTTATTATCTAATTCACTCCTTTTTTATTTTATTAATTAATTTAGTTTAATTCATTTGTTCTCTAATTAATTGGTTTGTTTCTTTTAATTAGGCCTTCTCCATTCCATTACGACATTTTTGTTCCTTTTTCGTCATTTTTTCATCAACACGACTAATAGTGCATCTTGTTTTTCTATAGGGCTCTCTGGCGTTTCCACTCCACTTTTATTTTCACTTCTAAAAGGACATTTTCTCAAACCATCCACTTCATTTCCTTTTTTAAAGCACTTTTCCTTGTATGGCCTCATTGTGAAAGTTGCAATTTTAGCATTATTGGATGTTTCGGTCCAATTTTTCATACTTTTTATGCGTTATTATATGTTTTCTATATCATTTTTTCTCGACTAATTGCTAATCACTCACGCGTATGCTCTTCCCTCACACTTTTTAAAGTGATCTTGGGAATCAGAAATGTGGTCATTTCTTTCTTTTTTTTTTTTGGGGAATTAATGTTTCACTTAACCAAATCCAACCCACACGTATGCTCTTTCCTCACACTTTTTAAGTGATCTTGGAAATCAAAAACGTGGGTTCACTTCTGTCATCTTGTTTATTTGTTTTGTTATTTTTCCCTCATTCTCGGAAAACTTTCTAACCATTGTTTGCAGGACCCGCTCTCACACAAGGTGGATTAAAACATTAAAAACTACTAACTGCAGGTTGTCAAAGGAGTTCAACCAAACCACACCTAAATCAAAAGATTAAAAAAACACCACATTCAAAACACTTGATTTGCAAGTTCGATTAAGAGCTACAGCTCGACCGCTTAACTAGAACATAACCCCCTTGACATAAGCCTTAAGCTATAACAAAGGGGGTGGTTCTAGGAACCCCAAAGTAGTCCACACCTTTAGGGAACTAGTGGATAAAACAGGAACCTTTTCTCCTACCTGACTAGTAAATCCTTGTGAGTTAGAGTCACAGATATCCTTAGTGGCTTCCCCAGTGTGATTCATTCTGAGAAAGGTCTTTTCTTAGGGTTTAAAATTGGGTTAAGTATATCGTCATTAGCAATAGTGTCATGCTCGCTCAGATATTTTTTTGACACCTAGTTGAGAGAGCCACCCAGGAAGCAAAACATTGTCGAATCCAATCTAAGGTAGAGGCCACAAACAAACATTAAAAAAACTCTTTTTCTATTTTATTCTTTTGTTTTCTTTCTCTTTGTCGTAGTGTTCCACACTTGTTTTTTTCCAAACACTCCCTTTTTGGAATCCATATTTCACGTTCATATATTTTTGTCATTTTCCAAACATTCCTTATTTAGATTTTACATTCATTCTGCTTTCATCTTTCTAAGTACACTATACTTAGATTATTTTTCACCTTCTTTTTGAAATCCCAAATACTCCTTATTTGGGTTCATCTTCTATTGTGTTTTTTTATCTCCAAATTTTTCCTTATTTGGACTTGACATTCACTTATTTTTCTTGTCATCTTTTCTCTTCATCATCACTTCATCACTTCTCTCTTTAACGCATTCACTTTGCTTTAATTTTATATCACTTATCACATCACTTTCCCCTTGTCTCTTATCTCCATTGTTGTGAGATTCTGACCTTTTTATCATCATTTATTCACCGCTTGTGATGAACTTTACCTTCTCATTCTTTTAGTGCTTTCACTTCTTTGTCGTGGTCTTATCTTTTAACACATTTTTGGGTAAGACTTGACATTATTCATCATCTTATTAAAAGTTGAGAAAATCCATCATTTTCTTTCCTATGTCTCTTCACTTAACATATTTTTAAAGAATTGAGCATGATAACCTTTCATCTCTCCCCTCTTTATGTTCACTTTCATAAAGGATCGTAAAATCATTTCAAACCTACTCATATTTCTTAACACTCAATTTGTTAAGAATCATCTAAACTAACATTTCAACCCATCTTCCACCTTAGCATCACTCATTTTTTTAGGTGTTACGAATTCCTTCTTTTCATTACTCTTATTGTTCATTTTGTTAAGAGTTGATCACCTTCATCTTATTAACTCTTATCTCCCTTGACATTCATTTTTTGTTACATATCGAGCATGTTTCACTTTTCCCCTTTTTCATTTCTCTTAACACATCCCGTGTTAGGAGTTAACCTTTTTACATCGTTTCATCACTCTTATCATTCATTTTGATTATGAGTTGATCGCGTCCACCTTATTTAGTCTCTCTTCCTTTCACACTCATTTTTGTTACAAATTAGAGAAAATCTAACTTCTTGTCATCCCTTTTTCTCTTTACTATCATTTTGTTAAGAGATGGGAACTTGACTAACCTTTTTTATTCTTCCCTCTTAGCACTCATTTTACTACGGGTCGAATGTTTTCCATCTTCTTTCCTCTCTTCCATCTTGGCATTCATTTTGTCAAGGGTCGAGATTTCAAACATTTTCACACAATTCCATGTTGAAATTCACTTTTTTAAGGGTTGCATTATTCATATCTTCCACACATCTTGCCCATCTTAGAATTCACTTTGTTAAGGGACAAGTTACTACCAAACTTATTCACACACCTCTCTTCCATTGTTGCCTTTCACTTTGCTAAGGGTCAATATTTTCAAACATTTTCATCACTTCAGTCTTAACATTCACTTTGCTAAGGGTTGGTTTTTTACCATACCTTTCTTCACTTTCTCTCATTTCTCATTACAATGGTGGATTTTTTATAATTCAAACTTTTCCCAAGAATGTAAAATGATCAGAGACACCATTGTGGGTTTACAAAAACAACACAAACAATTCAACTTTGATGAATTGTGTCCATACCTTTTTAATATGGAAATCTTATGCATACCCTTCCCATAGTCTTTTGAGATGCCCAAATTAGACAAGTATGCGGGAAAACTGATCCAAGATAGCATATCAAAGAATTTTCCTTAGCATGTCATGAAGTGGCATATAATGATAGCTTTCTCTTATGGTCTTTTCTTATAATTCTAGGAGGAAAATATTTGGATTGGTTCTTACACCTTCCCAAGGGATCTATCACCACCTTCGCGGACCTCTTAGAGAAGTTCATCAACCATTTTTCTTTAAACATCATTCAAAATAACCTTCGTACTAGAGCTTCTCATGATGAATCTTGGTACATCAATCGTAACCACAATGTCATCACTATTGGTGTCATGGATAATCATAATATGGCCAACATACATGACCAATCAATCAAAAATTCAATCATACAACCTAGCCAAGAAACTACACCATGCAAAGTTAAACGTAAGTTTACACCCCTCGGTGAAAGTCTCTCTAGTGTCTTTCATCAACTCAAAGTGGTTGGGATGATAAAATATCCCCTTACAAGACCTTGGATTGAAGGAGAACCTAAGCCATATTGGTACAAACCTCATGCATATTGTGATTTTCATCATATTGATGGCCACTCAATCGATAAATGTACATGTTTTAAGAATTATGTCCAAGAATTAATTGACAACAGAGAGATCTTTGTAGACCTTTATGATGAAGCTCTTACAACTGATGACAAGTCAAATTACACACCTTTAAATGAAGATTTGACCATTATTCCCACTTCTATTCATACTGACATTTTGTGAGATCATGAAGAAGGTCAAGTATATCCCCTTCAAACCAATCCATTTCTTCTACATATTTTCTTCCTATAGTCATATTATCCAAAATGAGCCCCTTGCTCATTTTTGGCTAACTCCCTTCATTCTTTCCTCTCTTGTGCCTCAGTCATAATTTTTTATCTTTTAGGCACTCAAAACCTTCTGGAAATGGCACCATTGGATAGAGATCTTTCTCATCTTTCTAGAAAGGTAAAGTTTTCCTCCTAACTCCATGTATTTTTGAAGTTATGGCTCGACGGAGTTTTGTGGGAAATTTTCCTGGACAGTCCTGCCGGCCAATAAGAGGGTGCCATGTCACCATTAGATCATCGGGAGGTGGAGGAAAATTTTGAATTTTTACCAAGTGTTTGGCGGGATTCAAAGAGGAAATTTTCAGCTCAATGGCCCGCCAGCGAATAAGATGCGGCCACGTGTCCAAGCGGGGAGAAGCTGGGAAAATTTCCCAAGGGTTGGCACCAGTAATTTTTCTGCCCCTAAGGCCCTTCTCCAATAGTATCATGCCATGTGTTCTTAGACTGAGGGTGTGTCGGGAGGTGGAAGAAATATGGAAGAATTGTTGAAGTGTTTTCCTTGGGTGTGAGGGGGAAATTTTGGCCCGAAGGTTCGCCAACCAACAGGATTGTGCCACGTGTCCTCGGGGGGTCGAGGGTTGGAAGCGCGAAAGGAAATTTTCCTTTTCGCCCAAGTTTGGAAAATTTCAAAAGCAAAGCCCACCCCAAAACCTGAGCCAATGGGAGGAGGCCACGTGTCCTTGGCCCGCAGGAGGATCGGAGATGTAGAGAAAAATTTTCCGTTTGGCAAAAGGGGAAAAATTTGAAAGAAAAGCCCGCCCCCAAAACCCGAGCTAGTAAGATCATGCCACGTGTCCACGTGGCGGAAAAAAACACAAGGCAAGCCTACAGGGAAAAATGAACATGAAAGGCCCACATCCAATAGGGTTCTATCACATGTACAGCCCAGGGAAGATGGTCAAATAGTGACAGAAAATATGAGAGAAAATGCCCGCAGCAAATCACATCATGCCACGTGTCCTTGGGTCATCCATCCAGTGGAGAATTTTTGGAAAATTTTCCAAAGGCTGAAACGATGGAAATGAAGCAAGAAAGGCCCGAGACAATCAAATCATGCCATGTGGCACCGAGAGAGCAATGGGGCATGGATATTTTGGGGAAATTTTCCCAAATGCAAAAAGTGGGAAAATTTCAAATTTTCGGCCCGCCAACCCATTTTGGCCCTGTTTTTCCCTAAATGTTTAGAGGGGCATAAATTTCGATCCAGAGCTTGGTTTTTCACGTTATTTATATCATTGGAAAGATGGTGAAATTATCTACATGATTCTAGGCTCAATTTTGTGTTTTGGTGGAGTTTGGAGAGAGAAAATTGGAAAACACCTCTGGCACGTGAAATAGAACAGAAATGACATTTCAACCACCATTTTTAATGAGGAATGGCTCGCATTCTCTCCCAGCATGGTCTAAAACATTGGGAAGTGGATTTTTAAGGGAACCCATGCTATTTTTATGAATTTGGTTAGTGGTTGAAAGCTCCTCTCATGTTTTCCCGTGTTTCTCTCTCCTGAGCTCGAATTTGCATTGTAAAAGCTAGAATGGCTCATTTTTTTAAAAAAAAGTTAGACATTTTTCTTGCTCTGTAACTTCTCTTTTCTTCCTCATCAGGTAGATTTGTGGAATTTTTACCTTTTCATGCAAATACAACATCTTTTTTCCTCTTGGTCATTGTAATGCACTGTATTGGACCTGGAATGATAATGTATGCTCTGTGATTAAAATTTTCTCAATCCTTTCATATGTTTATCATTTTTCTGATCTTTCATTACATTTTGGCAATTTGTGCATGTTTTGTGCTATATTTTCTTGTGGATTGTGTATGTTTTGTAGTAGCAGGTGTCTACTACTCCTTTGGTGCATCACCTTATTTAGACTAGGTTTATTTTTATATCTTCTCAACCCTGTCCCTTGGAAAAGTTTGATTAAGTTATAGGTAAACCCTCTACAGAATGTTATGCACACTTGAACAGAGGAGTTGAGGAACCAACCTCTAATCTGGAGGATCTTTTCCAGTCCTGTAATTCCCACACTTGTGTGAAAAGATCCAATGTTGTGCAATCACACTGGATGCTAAAATGTCAAACTAGAAATATGATAGAACATCCAAAGGGTCTTTTGATTTGCACTAATAGTTTTGGCACACCGGTGGGACCTTAGAGGTCTTCATCTTCATTGCAACAAAATTGATGTGCATTTGTTGCAAGTTTCTTGCTGAAAGAGCCCTGAATTACACATCTGGCGACTCCAAAGAAGAAGAATCAACTGGTTTTAGCAGTCCAGACCTGAAAAAATCATGAGAAGAATCTCCACAAGGTCAAGATTTGGAGAGGAAGAAGTGTTGTTTGAGTATCTGCAATTATCTCCAAGAAGAAGAAAAAGAGGGAGGAGAATTCAAAGGTCTCCATCTCCACCAAACAAAACTCTATCAACTCCTCCACCTAGTAGACCTTTCATCCAATCAACAAGGGTTCTAAGGCCAATCAGAATGGCACAACACAACCCATATGTCAACTTCACTGGCAGCAGCCCACTTGCTCTCAATGCATAAAATCTAATCCTAGTTGCAGCATTGAAGAACATTCCATACTTTACTGGAGAGAATCAGACCACTCCTGGTGATCATGTCAAGGATATTGCTAATATTTGTGCAATCCATGAGATTGATGAGATGCAAGTTGTTGTCAAACTGCTGGCATCTTCATTCAAAGGAAAGCCTTTAATGGTTTAGGAGCCTTGCTTTAGGCTCTATCCAAAATTGGAACCAGTTATGTATAGCCCTCCATGAGTAGTTTGGAGAAAAGGGAGATAACTTGTCCCTTTTGGAACAATTGACAACTATCAAGAGAGCTCCCAATGAGCAACTGACTGACTTCAACTTCAGATTTCAAAGGACTTGGGAGAGAATTCCAATGGTAGTAAGGCCAACAATAGAAGGTGCTTTTCTATATTACCTTAAAGCTTTAAATTCTGATATTTCTATGTTAATTCAATCCATGGGAGGCACAACTATCCCTGCTACTTATAGCATTGCCATTAGAGCTGAAAATTGTCTGATTCAAGCTGGTAAGCTAGCTCCTAGGCCTCAATGCCATTGTATCCAAATTTAGAAAGTCCAAGCACTAGTCAAGCACCTAATTTAGCTCCTATTCCCACTCCTAGAAATCAGGGTTCAAATGAAGCTTCTACTTCATCTTCTAGTGCCTCAAATGAACTTCAAGAAGTCATGAAGCAATTGCAAAATTTAGGTAATGAGCTAGTTACACTCAAGAGGAAACAAGCCCAAAGTTTTAGACCTTCTTATCAGCCTCAAGATCAACCTAACAGGAAGCCATATCAGCCTCAAAGACCACCCAATCCATCTGCAAATCAAAATCAAGCAAGGCCTCTCCTGATAATAGACCATTTCAGCCCTATAATCCCAATGTTGCATCTGCCTCTAAAGCACTAGTGCCAGTACAAAACAACATAGCTCAAGAGTATGATTGGTGTTTCCCATGTAATGAACCTCACAACCAGTCTATGTGCTTCAATGGTGCTCTAAATCAAGCATTAATGGTAACAAAAACTGGTGTGGAGGGTGAAGGGATTCAAGGAAATAACCAACAACAAGAAACATCCCAGCAACAATCAGCTCAAATGATACCACACTTGTAAATTGGTAGGTAGAAGACTTTTGTGGCATGAATCAAACAATCTCTCAAAGTGTTGCAGCCAACACAAGGTCAAAAAGGAGAAATTTGGGTGAAGGACAACCATTGGCTCCAAGTAATCCACAACCTTCTACCACTCCACAAACTATTGGCAAACAAAATGCAGTTCCAAACATGCAAAGACCACCCAAACCAGCTCCTAGACCAACTCAGATGCCAATTTATTGTTGCCCATGTGCAAGGAATGAATGTGTAGGCCAAAGGATAGTAGAGAGATGCTTCATCTCCATTCAACATCATTGATCAGATGAAGAAGACAAATGTAAACATATCAATGTGGGAATCACTATCCATCCCAGGCCAAAGAGATTTGTTACAAGCTGCCATGAAGGATTGGTCAACTTCAAATCATCAGGTCCAAATGTAAGAGAAGGTACTCACAAATGCTACCTAGCTGAAGGGAATCATGGAGGAAAACAAGGTAAAATGTTGAAGCCCCCTCCATTCTATGTTTCATTGATCATTGGGGACCAATTAGTACACAATTGCATGATTGATTCGGGGCAAGTAGTTCAGTAATGCCTAAGAAAATAGCTGATCAGTTGGGGCTTCAATATGAATTCATATCAAAGGGGTAGTGCAATTGGATGGGATAATAGTGACAATAGTAGGAGTGATTAAAAACTTGAGTCTTACTTTGCATGCATGCCCCAACGTTGTTGTTTTGCAAGATGTCTCGGTGATAGATCTTCCACCACTCTTTGCCCTATGTTTGTCAAGGGATTTCACAGCTAAGATTGGAGGTTACTTATCTATTGATTGGTCACACATGTTGTTCAGAACAAGATATGGAACCAAGGCCACAATCAGATCTGAGCCTATTGCAAACTTTCACATTGAGCCTCACACTCCAAGCCAAATCAATACCAACTGTTCAGTGTTTGATCAAGAGGATTATCCAAGCACTGATGAAGCTAACACCAAGGTTGGAAGCATCCTAGATTTGACTCTTGATGAATGGGCAAGCAAGGTGCATGCTTTTGATCCTTATCAAGAAATAGAAGAATCTGAGCTAGGAGTCTATTGCATGCATGAAGAAAATCAGCCTATTCCTAGCATCACCAAGCCAGACCACAAGGATGACAATGAGGTATGGCAGTTGTTCTTTGATGGATCAAGAAGTAGACAAGGTGCAGGAGGGGGAGCTATGCTTGTTTCACCTCAAGGAGTTAAGTACTATTCAGCTTTTAGATTTTAGTTTGCATGTTCTAATAACACTGCTGAGTATGAAGCTTTGATACAAGGATTGCATTGGTCAATCAAAAGAGGAATAAAGAACTTGCAAGTCTTTGGTGACAGTGAGCTGATTGTCAACCAAGTTAGAGGGCAGCATGCTACCAAGAATGATCTGCTCAAGTGCTACAAAAATAGGGTGTGGGACCTCATTGAAGATTTTGAGGGTTTTAGCATCAAATCCATCCCTAGAAAAGAGAACCAAGCTACTGATAGACTTGCAGCAGTTGGAGCAGCCTTTGATGTTGTTGAAAGCATCAAGAAAGAAAAGTACAGCCAAACATTCATGTGATTGTAAGGCCTTCAGTGCCAGACAACAATGTAAGTTGGCAAGTGTTTGAAAATGATCAACAAATCATCCATTTCTTACAAGAAGAGGCTGAGTTCTTAGCTAAAAATTAGGAAAAGTTAGAACAACAGTATGGTGATCAAGTGGTACAGCTGAGAACCAACAAACTACCAAAGGGACTTGTCACTTTGGAGTCCATTTTCAATCCTAATGATCAGTTTAGGAAGGAGAAAGAAAACATCCAAGTCAAGGGAGAAGATTCAGTGCCCATCTTGGTGGAAGAAGGCAAGTCACTCCAAATTGGTAAAGTGACAACTAAGCAAGAAAGGTATGAGTTCATACAGCTTTGTCAAGAATTCCTTGATGTGTTTTCTTGGAGCTATGAAGATTTGAAAGGCTTCAATCCCAAGTTAGCTCAACACACTATTGAATTGGACCCAAGTGCTAAACCCATCAGGAAAAAACAAAGGCCAGTCAATCCACACATGGAGCCTCTCATGAGAAAAGAATTGAATAAGTTGATAGAGTCAAGTATCATATTCCTATCAAGCATTCTAGTTGGGTAGCCAACTTGGTTCTAGTTAGAAAGAAGAGTGGAGAAATCAGATTGTGTGTTGACTTTAGAGATTTGAATAGAGCATCTCTCAAGGATCATTACCCACTTCCTTCTATGGAGCAGATTTTACAAGTTGTTGCTGGCTCTGAAAGGTTTTCATTGCTTGATGGCTATTCAGGGTACAATCAGATTATGGTGAAGGAAGAGGATCAGTTCAAGACAACCTTCACAACCAAATGGGGGACTTATGCATATAGAAAAATTCCATTTGGGTTGTCCAACGCTGGAGCTACATTCCAAAGGGAAATGGACATGGCATTCAAGGATTTGATTAACAAAATGGTGCTGATATATCTAGATGATATCACTGTTTTTCAAAAATGCAGCAGACCATCTCTTTCATTTGAGACAAGTGTTCCAAAGGTGCAGAAGATTTGGGGTATCTTTGAATCCCAAAAAGTGTATTTTTCTAGCTCATGAAGGAAAGCTCCTTGGCCACATTGTCTCTAAAGAAGGATTAACAATTGATCCAGAAAGAGTTGAAGCCATAAGAGCACTACCATTGCCAAGCCACAAGAAAGCCCTTCAAATTTTCTTGGGAAGGATAAATTTTGTTCGGAGGTTTGTCCCAAATTTTGTAGCCCTAGTCAAGCCTATCACCAAGATGTTAAAGAAAAGCATAGCTTTCAAATGGACAGTAGAAGGCAAGGCAAGTTTTGAAGCAATCAAAGAGGCCATCTCACAAGCTCAACTCTCATTAACCTAGATTTCTCCAAGGATTTCATCCTCTATGCATTTGGAGGTGATGATACTATTTCTATAATTTTGGTATAGCGAGAACAAAGACAATGATGAGTAGCCAATTGCTTTCTTCAGCCAAAGCCTGGAGGACTATGAGGTGAGATATTCCTTCATTGAGAAGCATGTTCTTAGCAGTGATTAGGAGCTTGAAGAAATTTAAGCATCTAGTTTCAAACAACAAGGTTCAATTGTTGGTTTCTCATGTGGGAGTTAAAGACTTCCTCCTCAATAAAGACCTAAATGAAAAGAGAGCAGGGTGGATTACTCATGTCATGGAATATGACATTGAGATCAAAGTCACCAAGTTGGTCAGAGGAAAAGGATTGTGTGAGTAGCTGGTCTTGAGCAAGCAAATGGAAGCATGCAATGAGAAAGAGGTTGTTTTGGTGTTGCAAGATAGCCATGAACAAGGAAGCACTCAAGAAGAAAATGATGGTGTCCTCACTCCTTGCTGGACCCGAGACATAATGCACTTTCTACACACAGGCCTATGCCCTCCAGAGATGAATAAAACCAAAAGGAGACACTTCAGATTGCAGGCTGTCCCATATGCCCTTGTTGATGGTGTTTTATTCAAAAGGATGTGAATGGAGTGCTTCTTGAGATGCATTGGTACAAATCAGATTCATAGAGTGTTGGAAGAGTTCCATGGTGGATCAGCTGGTGGTCATTTTGCACCAAGAGTGATAGCTCTCAAGATCATGAGGGTTGGCTATTATTGGCCCAAGATTTTTAGTGATTATTATGCATGGATCAAGAGGTGCAAGAATTGTGCATTCTTCACAGGTAAGGAGAGACTAGCCACCCTTCCATTGCATCCAATTTTAGTTGACCAGCCATTCATGCAATGGGGTTTGGACTTCATTGGAGTCATTAACCCAAATTCAAGCCAAGGACACAAATGGATTCTAACAACAACAGATTATTTCACCAAGTGGACTGAGGTGGTGGCACTCAAGGAAGTAAATGAATCTAGCATCCTGACTTCTATGAAGGGATAACAACTAGATTTGGCATACCTGCTACAATAATATCAGATAATGCATTGGCATTCATTGGGTCCAAGGTAACTGAATGGGCTGTCAAGAATGGGATCTACCTAAGCACTTCATCAAATTATTATCCTCAGGGTAATGGCCAAGCTGAATCTATAAACAAGAACTTATTAAGGATCATCAAGAGGACTCTTGATGAAAATCAGAGGTCTTGGCATACTAAGTTGAAATCAGCCTTGTGGGCTGATAGGATAACCCCCAAGAGATCTATAGGTAATTCTCCATTCAAGCTTGTTTATGGAAGAGAGGTAATTTTCCCATGTCACTTGAGTTGCCAACATTGGAACTCATGAAGCATTTGGAGTTGTTGGAGTTTGGGCCCATGGAGGTTAGGTATAGAATTGATGGAGCTCAGAAATCGAAATCAGGCATCCCAAGCAATGGAGAAGGATCAAGCTTTGATCAAGAAGACCTTTGATAGAAAGGAGGATAGATCTTTCCAGTTGGGGATCTAGTGTTAAAATGGGATGAGAAGAGAGAAAAGCGGGGAGGCATTCAAAATTTGATGCCATTTGGAGTGGCCCCTACATGGTCACAAAGTGTAAGGACAACAATTCCTTCCAATTGTCTACATTGGATGGTGAAGAATTACAGATTCCAGTCAATGGAATCCATCTAAAGCATTGCTACTAAAGGGAGATTATCCACCTTGTACATATTAGCTTAGGTTTTCATTCCTCCAAGTTCTTATGCACATTTTTTGTTGTAGATTAGCTTTGCTTTCCCTAAGTGCTTTTGCACAAGTTTTCTATACCAAGAAATGTGTTTTGCAGGCCTTGCTCCATCAGATGATGTTCTACCCTCCCTCTTCCTCCTTGCATTGTTCTAATCAGTTGGGGTACCAAGTAGAGAATTTGATGACTCCATACCCAATGGATCACTTCAAGAAACTGGTAACTTCATCTAGCGTAGGTAGATGACCCCTCGAGTCACCAAAATTGTTATCCAAAATGAGCCCCTTGCTCATTTTTGGCTAACTCCCTTCATTCTTTCCTCTCTTGTGCCTCAATCATAATTTTTATCTTTCAAGAACTCAAAACCTTCTAGAAATGGCACCATTGGATAGAGCTCTTTCTCATCTTTCCAGAAAGGTAAAGTTTTCCTCCTAACTCCATGTATTTTTGAAGTTATGGCTCGGCGGAGTTTTTGTGGGAAATTTTCCTAGACAAGCCCGACCAATAGGAGGGTGCCACGTCACCATCGGATCATCGGGAGGTGGAGGAAAATTTTGAATTTTTACCAAGTGTTTGGTGGGATTCAAAGAGGAAATTTTTTCCCATGATGGCCCATTGGTGAATAAGATGCGGCCATGTGTCCAAGAGGAGAACTTGGGAAAATTTCCCAAGGTTGGCGGGGTTCAAAAGAGAAATTTTTCGTCCCTAAGGCCCGCATCCAATAGCATCATGCCACGTGTTCTTAGACCGAGGGGGTGTCGGGAGGTAGAAGAAATATGGAGGAATTACCGAAGTGTTTGGCTTGGGCATGAGGGGGAAATTTCAGGCCCGAAGGTCGGCCAACCAATAGGATTGTGCCACGTGTCCTCGGGGGGTATGGGGTCGGAAGCGCGAAAGGAATTTTTCCTTTCCACCCAAGTTTGGAAAATTTCAAAAGCAAATCCCACCCCAAAACCTGAGCCAATGGGAGGAGAACACGTGTCCTTGGCACAGTGGGGATCAAAGACGAGAGAGAAAAAAATTTTTCCCTGTTTGGTAAAAGGGGAAAAATTTGAAAGAGAAGCCCGCCCCCGAAATCCGAGCTAGTAAGATCATGCCACATGTCCACGTGGCGGAGAAAAACACAAGGCAAGCCCACGAGGAAAAATGAACATGAAAGGCACATGTCTAATAGGGTTTTGCCACATGTCCGGCCTAGGAAGATGGTCAACAGTGACGGAAAAGATGAGAGCAAATGCCCGCGGTGAATCACATCATGCCACGTGTCCTCGGGTCATCCATCCGGCAAAGAATTTTTTGAAATTTTTCCAAAGGCCGAAAACGATGGGAAAAGAAGTAGGAAAGGCCTGATCCAATCAAATCAGCCACATGGCACTAGAGTAGTGGGGTGCAGAGATTTTTGGGGAAATTTTCCCAAATGCAAAAAGTGGGAAAATTTCAAATTTTCGGCCCCTTGACCCATTTTGCCCTGTTTTTCCCTAAAGATTTTGAGAGGGGCATAACTTTCGATCAGAGAGTTGGTTTTTGCGTTCTTTATATCATTGGAAAGCTGGTGAAATTATATACATGATTCTGGGCTCAATTTTGTGTTTTGGTGGAGTTTGGAGAGATAAAAATTGGAAAACACCTCTGGCACATGAAATAGAACAAAACGACATTTCAACCACCATTTTTAATGAAGAATGGCTCGCATTCTCTCCCAGCATGGTTAAAAACATTGGGAAGTGGATTTGTAAGGGAAACCATGTTGTTTTTATGAATTTGGTTAGTGGTTGAAAGCTCCTCTCATGTTTTCCCACATTTCTCTCTCCTGAGCTGAATTTGCATTGTAAAAGCTAGAATGAGCTCATTTTTGAAAAAGTTAGACATTTTTCTGGCTCTGCAACTTCTCTTTTCTTCCTCATCAAGTAGATTTGTGGAAATTTTACCTTTTCATGCAAATACATCACTTTTTGCCTCTTGGTCATTGTAATGCACTGTATTGGACCTAGAATGATAATGTATGCTCTGTGATTAAAATTTTCTCAATCCTTTCATATGTTTATCATTGTTTCTGATCTTTCATTACATTTTGGTAATTTTTGCATGTTTTGTGTTGTATTTTCTTGTGGATTGTGTATGTTTTGCAGTAGCAGGTGTCTACTACTCCTTTGGTGCATCACCTTATTTAGACTAGGTTTTATTCTTTGTATCTTCTCAACCCTGTCCCCTTGGCAAAGTTTGATTAAGTCATAGGTAAACCCTTTGCAAAATGTTATGCACACTTGAACAGAGGAGTTGAGGAACCAACCTCTAATCTGGAGGATATTTTCTAGTCCCCTGTAATTCCCACACTTTTGAAAAGATCCAATGTTGTGCAATCACACTCGATGCTAAAATGTCAACTAGAAATATGATAGAACATCCGAGGGTGCTACTCTTGATTTGCACTAACAAGTCCAAAAAGACATTGAACTTGTTTTAGACAACAATCTTCTAACACCTAACAAGAACTTGAATTTTCTTCAAGACTTTCTTTCAACCCTTAACATGTCAGAAGAGGGTCCATCATCAAAACCCATTGAGCTTGATTCTATTCTTTCCATTCCATCTCCTACAGCTAACATATCTAGCATTGTTTTTGAATTACAACCACAATGATCTTGGAAACTTGTGACAACACAAAATTTTATGTCCATTACACCTCAAATGATCCATCCTGTAGGAATATCATCAATGATGATTCCTACTTGTTAATATATCTATATGTGCACATTATTTGAGGTATGTATACTGAGGAATATCTTTATTCAACCATTTCAAGATTTAATTGCACATCTTTTGTCAAATCAGCTAATTCATAACCTAGAAGGAGAAACATTGACTATTTCCTCTCTACGACTTACAAGGAACTATGATTCTACATCTAGATATTTATTCTTCTTTCCTCACACTCTTTCTCTCACAGGTGAATATGTATCTCAACATCTTCCCCACATCAAAAATATTCTTTTAACATCACATATGTCTTTAGATCTCATCAAAGACTTATCTAATCACACATACTTTGACTTAGATCATGTCCTCCCAAGTTTAGTACTTTAGGACCCATCAAATCATTTGATTAAATATTTTTACTTCTCTCCTATCTACCCAAGTCTCATATTATAAGACTTATCAAAATTTTGGTTTCACCGCTTTAACTTGGCTCATGTCTCTGCCTCGAGTCTCGTATTTCAGGACTTATCAAATATTTTGATTCTCCCTCTTGAATTGTATTTTGTCTACACAAGTATTGTATCTCAATACCATTCAACTTCAATAAACACAGACATCTTTCTTGATAATTCCATTTCAAACCTTCATCCTCCAAAATTTAGAAAACTCAAAAATCAAAAAAAGAGAATAAAACTCTGTATTAGAGCATTGTTTTCCAATCGAGAAATGGAAAAGTGTGTACAAATAATGTTAGGCATTCCATCTATTGGCAAATACCTTAATCATACCATTATCATATACTCACCTTCTTCACCTATTCCAACACATGTTAACCTTGTTCTTCTTGGGCATTGTGTGTCTCATCTTTGTTATGGTTTCTACCATTTCAAATATTTTAACCTATAATTTTGTCTTAAAACTTACTAATGGAAAACTCCTCCTTTCAAATAATATCTATCTTTAATAGAAAGCACTAAAATTCTTTACCCGATTCTTTTTTTTACTGCCCTGACTCAATCTATGTGTGTGAAACCTTGCATCATATTAGTCACATGATGCTAAGACTTGGGGGAAGAATTTTCCTTCCCAACAAGCACGCTATCAACATACAAGGCAAATTAAATCAATAAAAAAATACAAAATTTTTCTAAAATCAATACAACTTTTGTCCTTCACAGTCTTCGGTGATAAGCCCATACTTCTTATTGGCAGTATGAGATTGGGAATGGAGAAATCCCTTACCTAAATTTTTTCTTCGGTGTTTAGCCCTTGTCTTTTACTAATGGCATGGGGCAACATGTAGGGTGTCCTTCATAAAAAATAATAAATAATCATTCAATAAAGCCTTTATGAAATCTGAATCAAAGTGCTTAATCAAAAACATCCCAAGAAGTAATTTAGCTGCTCATGTTAAGAGAGACACCAATTCCTTCACCTAGATTTTTCCAATCAGTAGGCCATCAATGGATCTAAGTCAAGTCAAAACCTAAAAAAGTAGAATCATCTTTGAATTGGTCAACTAATCTTGACTAGAGATGAGTTACATTTTTCTCATATGGATCATTATTACAGCTTGTGTCATCACATCATTCCTCTTCACCTTTAATATCACTATTCGTCTCATTTTCATGTCCTTCTTGGCTCTTGGTGATGAGCCCTCGCATCTTCCTAGTTGTGTGGAACCATGAGCGGAGTGAAACACATCATCATTTTATCATCTACATTTATGCCAATGGAATGGAATGCTTTTAATTATTTGCACCTACTTTCAAACAGTGTACCTTTTTACCAAGTTGTACTACACACAAAAAAATTCACAAATGTCTCACAAAACTCCAAAAATACAAAAACAATATAAAATTGTTCAAAAATACAAAAACAATATAAAATTGTTCAAAAACACAAAAACAATATAAAATTGTCCAAAACTCCAAAAATAGTTTCAAACTGTCATAATCAAAACATTCAGATAATGTTTGACAAAATTTTAGCAACTGGATAACACAGTTCAACACCTTTTCCATTTGATGGCATTCCTCATGATTGTTCAGAATGTACTTATCTCTGTATTTCCCATGGTGTATATCTATTCTGAGAAAATCATTCAACCTTTTGCAATATAACATTGTGCTTCTTATTATTTCAGTTTTTCATTATGTTTTACTTTGTTTATATTTTCTTGTGGACCAATTGCAAGAAATTCATTCACATCCTAGTTCACATATAACTTTGGTGTGGTTATTTTTGTTCATATTGGGTTTCTTTCTATTACTTCTTTTATATATTTTTGTCATTTGCACGTGTTGTGTTTTCCTCCTATTTTATTTAAGCCATGGAATGTCTTCATTTTTGTTTGCATTTGTAGTTCAAAACTTGAAAAATCCACAAAAAATCAAATATTTCAAAAATCTAAAAAAGCAAAAAAATTACAAAAATTTGACCAAACATTCACTTATCACAAGAATCCTACAATTGGAAAACACTTAAAGTGAATCATTCAAAATTTTAATACAATATTGATAAATGTCATACTTTTATCTATTACCCTAGTGATCATGTCAATCCTATAACTATCATTTTCTTCCCTTTTCATGATATGCTAACTCTTCTTGGGGAAAGTCACAAAATCGTTTTTCCTTCATGATATAACTTCACCTAGGGCAATTTCAACTTAGATCATTTACACAATGAATTCAGAAATAGTTTCATAAGAAGTCACTTTAACTCCATTGTTATAGTCTGATCCTATTCCCACTTGGGAGAATTTGTATCCACTTAATCATCATTATGGCATGCATTAGGATCATAGTTTATTGTCTTCTTTTTCAAATTTTTGTTGCATTGTTGATGTTTACTCTTTTGGACCACTTACAAGTAGTTTGATTACATATTGGTTCCTTTATAACCCTGATGTTGATACCTAATTTATATATTGGGTTTTTATTTTTATTTTTTATCTTTTCTTTGTTGTGTGTGTTTGTTTACACACATCTGGGTTAACCATCTTTATTATTTCATAATCATGGTGACAACTCTATTGCAAAGGCCAAAATCAGGTTACTCTAAAAAATTACTCTCCAAATAATTCTCATGCTATGAACACACCCCTTTCCCATCCTTGTTTTAATCCTTTGCTTTCTTCCTATCAATTGGTTGTATATTGCCTTGCTACGTCATTCATCCCCTTTAGGGGGCATTCCTCTACTATTATGTTTGCTGGGTCATTTCAATGCTTCATAATTTTTTTCCTCACCGATCTTCATGTGTCTAATATATTTAAAGAACTATTACTTTGCAATAGCACTTAAAAAAGGGCAAAAATGTAAACACCCAGAATTACACTTTTGTTTCCACTTGTTCCCAGTATTATTCTAGTACACCTGTTATTCACCCATTTGCAATTAATTGATTAAATTAATTAATTAATACATATTGTACCCCTTTGGATTAATTAAATTAATCCCATGTACCCTTTGTACCCCTTTGGCTAAATTAATTATTATTAATTAATTAATTAATTAAGTGTGTGCACATCCTAGTCATCTTCCACTTGATCTAACTCCACTTAGACTCCACTTGGACTCCCTATCCTTACCCTAGTTAACTACACTTCTAGAATCCTAGAAAGGTGGGGGAAATTAAAATGCATGTACAACCACCTTTTTGAATGCAAATTTTCTAATTAATCCATTTATTTCCCCCGACACTTTTTAATCTATCCACAATTTTAATTTTAGCATACTCATTTATACGTGTGTAATGGATTCCAACTAACTTCTGCTTCTATAAATTATAGGCTTACCCTCTTTTCAAATCCTCTTGAATATAACATACAAAAACTCTGTTAAACTATGTCTGTAGCATTTCCCTTTAAATATTGGAGAGTACTCAAGAGCACCCACAAATCATCTCTGACATTCACTTGCAAGGTTTCACGAGACATGGTCTTCACAACCCTTATTTAGGTTTTCATTGGAGAAATTACAGGGAAAGTTTACATTTTTAATTTGTTCATCTTTCATTACTCTATGATTTTTCTCTACATACACTAAGTTCAAATTTTCAAATGGATAAAAATGAAGGGAAACCTCCAAATTCAAATTTTGAATCTCTAAATCCCAAAAAGGACAATCTAATGACAACTATAACCCTCTAATGGCACCTCTAAGACCTACACAATCTAAAATTTGACTAAATACAACTATACCAACCCTAGGAGTGATGTTTCTACATCATGCTCCTAAGGGGAAAAGAATCCTTCTCATGACTCTTTTCTTGCAAGCTGATTTTTATCTTTCTTTATTTGTTTCCAATTGCATATGGACTTCTAAGAATGTACTGGTGAGTTTCTACCTCATATCTTCCTAGTGGTTGTGCCTTTCTCTTTGTAACTCTTCCCTTCTCTAAATTAATTCCTTCCATGATTTCATTGGTTGTAATAGAACTACTTTCTTTCATTTTTTCCTTGTTCTTGAGATTATTCATTTGTCTCATCTTTACTTGTGATGTTTCCTCAAGTTCTTTTCTGATATACTTCCTTTGAATTATTCTTTTTCTATATCTCTTCCCATATCCCATGTCTTGTTCTAGTTTCCTCTATTAGATTCTTGAACTCCTCTTATTTTCTTGTTTTACATCTCTATCTCTTGCATTCTCTAATCCTTAATACCTACAAAAACTATGATATCTTATTTAGTAATCTTGTACTCTTGCTTCACTTCAGTCCACATTTACTCAATTCTCTCAACTATGTATTGTTGCTTTTCCTCTAGATGTTTGATCTCTACCATCCTTTGTAGAAGAATATTCATACTTTCATTCTCAAATATATTTTGTGCAATCTTAAACCTTCCTTTTGTGTTCTCACAAGCTTCATGTTCATCCTCATTCATCAACAATCTCACACTACCTTCTCCTGGTTTGTTCTCAAATCATCATGTCATTTCGTGTATTTACCAAGAACTCCTCTTATTTTCTTTTTATCATTCTCTGAATATATATTACCTACATTGATCCCTTATGTAGGCACAAAATTTTCTCTATTGAAATTATTCACCATCACCTTACCTTTCTCTTCTTATTTGAACTCATTCATGAGTTACCTTGTATGCTCCTTACCTTCATACTATCCTTGCATAGAGTTAAATAACTCTTCAATCCTCTACAATTATTTTTTCAAAAAAGAATATCCTCTTCATCTAGTCCTTCATAACATTTTGGACCATACTACCCTTCCTCTTTTTCATTACTTTATTTTCCCTTAATCTCATTCATCATCTCAAAATATCCACTTAAGTCACTACTCAATTCACTATCTTGCTTACCTATTTCATGATCTTCATCAAAATGTTTTATGTTCCTTGGCTACTCCATCATCTTTTTGCTCTTAATTTTTTCATTCATGGTTTCAAGTTCTCTTTCTTTCTTCTTATCATCATCTCTCTATATTTCACTATCCACTCTCTTCTTTGCATTTTCTTTGGATAGGTTGTTGACCTTCTTTGGAATCCTTTTTTATTCACAAACCACCCTTTGTTCCTTGAATTATTCTTACTTTTCTTGCTATCCATTGGGTTGGATTTCACTTTGTTTTTATTCTCTAATCCTGAAATCATTCAATGTTCATACATTTTTGTAGGTCTTCCTTATTTATACCTATATGCACACATTCACACAATTTGTTAGAAACAAAATATAAAATTTCTTTGGCTTATTCTAGCTCTTCTTCCTTTTGTCTTAGATTCTTCTCTCCCGCAGATTGTATTCTTCATCCACTTAGGAAATTTATACCTAAAGCATCTTTCCTTTTCTAAAATCTCTTCCCTATTTGTCACTCTTTTTTATTTGCTTTCATCTTCTTTATTTAACTCCCTCTCCTTCATCTCTTTTTTTCTCCAGTGTTCTCCTCAATAAGAACATATTTTTCAACTTCTTCACATTTCTCACTAATAAATTTAATTCTTCTCTTACTTCTATTAGTTTTCCTCTCTCTTCTTCTCAACATTATTCTCATGTTTCTCTCCATTAGACATCTAAGTCACCACTTCACCTTCTTCTTGATCACCACTACAAATTTTTGATGATCCTCATCTCTCATGTTTCCTATAACCGTTATCAACTATTCTACATCTCTTCTCAAAATATATAGCTCTTCTTGTATCCATATATCTCTTATTCTTATATCCTCTTTCTTATTTTCTTCCCTTCTTTTCATCTCTTTCTCTTTCTTTTGGTGGCATATAATCTCAACCAACACTTTGCTATCATATTTACTTTGTCTTCCTTCACACACACACTCTCTCTCTCTCTCTCTCTCTCTCTCTCTTATTTTGTCACTTTATTATCAATGTCTTTTATTTCTCCTACTCTGATACCAATAATGATGTAACACACATAGGATCTTCAAACTCTCAACAAGATATATTAGATAACAAAATTTTAACTTACTTCAAATCTTACAATTGTACCTTGTTCTCAATACTAGTAAATAATAAGAACCTGTAATTTTATCCTAAAAGATAAATTCAACTCTTTCAATGTTTACATAATATGTAGGGTACCTCACTTATACTATTCCATTAATTAAGTCAAATTATTTCTCACCAAATTTTTCATTTGACTGTCTTTTCTATGAGCTTCCCTTAAGTCTCTTGAGATAATGCTTTCGGAATAGTCAATCTTGAAATGGTCCATAAGGTTTCAGAGAAGGCATTTGATGACTTTAGGTACCATTTTCCACTTCTCAGGTGTGGGTGAAAAATTTGTAAATCAATACTAAGGGGGAGTGTCACTTCCTTCTTAAGCTTCTCCACTAGTCCTATCCTCCTTACTATCCCTATCCCAACATGAAGTTCAATATAATATATAACTGCAAAGCTCTTCCTATTAACATAATAGTGTTTCAAACCCCCATTTGGGGCTAACATCTAGCACTCATAGTTTGAGGAACTTCCATTTGGTGTAACTCGAAAAAATATTTTTATCGGGATTTAAATTGGGATTCAAAATGTAGACTGCAATATTAGTTCTAGTCTGCTAAAATTTTAGCCCCTCACAACAACCTACCATTTACTAACTCTAGGAGAATAAGGTAGAGAGGGATACCTTTGGTATTTATAGATAATTTCAACTTGTGAACGTTAGCTTTGTTTCACCAATTTACATAAAAAGTCATTCTTCATATTTTTCCTCGACTTTGAAATCACTTTGTTATGAAAATATAACTCCTCCGGTGAGGAATAAAAATAATTATTTTTCCAACACTTATATGAACTGAAAAATGCTAACAATCTTGTATATGGACTTTGTGAATAGGAAAGAGGAAGACTTATGGAAAGCTGCATTTATTCTATTGATTGAAGAAATGTAGTTTGATGAAAAGATTATGTTTTCATTTATTGATTTAATTTTGTGCTGAAGTAATCAAGGCCTATGGAAAGTTATGTAAACTATTAAAAAGGATATGATTTATTATTGTTTACTAGATTTGACATTTTATTATGGAAATGAAGGAATTTTTTTCTTGAATAATACTATCTTGATTGGTTGTGTGTGAATGAAGATTTTAGTTTCAAATATTTCATTGGGAATGTAGGCTTGTAGGGAATCAACTGATATGTAATGCCTTATTACTTGATATTGTTTGGTAAAATTGAATGATATCAATTAAAATCTTAAATATATTTCACACAATTGTTGGAGTAGTGAAAGATAATGTTAACTTATAAAAATGTAAACTTAAGGGGAAGATATAAGGAATCATCTTTTGTGATTAGATTTGTATGAAAAGTATGATTGGAAAGAACTTGAACATAACTTGATTATTGAATTATATACTCCTATTAATTATTTCATATTAATAAAGATAACAATGAATAAGTTGTAATAAATGAGTTATATCATTTTGGGAATTAAGTTATAAATGATTATGCTTATTTACAACATTATAATTCAAAACGTGTGTGATTGTTTTATTAACATGGTTATAAAACAAGTATGGGTTGCATAACTAAAAATAAGGGGATTAAGACCTTAGGGAATAATCACAAAGAGTAATTAATCTCATTAAGAATGTATATAAGAATTTCCCTTTTAAAAATGGGTCTAAGTGATTATACTAAAATGCAAGCCTACCTATCCTAATTGACGAACTAATTACAATAAGGAAATGGAATTGTACTTTAGGAAATAATAAGAATGACATAATGGGATTAGGTGTATAGATTGAACTAATCCTTAATGCATTAATAAAAACATTCTTCTCGTTTTAATGATGGGGTCATTAATATGATAAATATTTGACTTTATATCTGGAATGTAATTATGTTATGAAACATTAAGGAAAGGGGTTGTTCACTATGTGGTAGCAGAATTAACCTTTTGGATAGACTATAAGGTGGATGAGGAATAACCTCCCATCATAGATTAGTTATACTTAGGGCATAATTTTAACTAAGTTATAACAGTTCGAATAGTTGAATGAATTAAAGGAAAATGAATGTTAAATCAAAAAAACTATTATGGGTTGAAAGTATGGAACCCATTTGGAGTCTAAGAAATGAAATTTCTATTACTCCTAAAGTGTATATGGATATATGTGGTTTCTACCCTATAATATACTTGTAAGATGTTTCTAAGATACTTAATCAACTGGAGGAAATTACATGCTTAAAGTGATTAAGTTTAAAGTAAAATTAATCTATGAGAACCTCATTATTGATTAAGTGGAAACATAACATTCCTTATCGGGAATGTTGGTGGAACCCAAGTTAGTCCTTAGGAACAAAACCTAATGGCTGAAAATAACTAGGGTGGGATTAACAAGATGAGAATTAAAAAGATTTAATGAACTTGTTAAGATGTGAGGTTCCTGTTAGTGGAACTTAGTGGCTTGTTGCAGCATAATCATTGTTGCACATTACCAATTTAATGACGGGGTTCATTAGATGGTTATTGTTGATAAATCCATTATGATCCAATAATCTATTCATATCCTCTAAAAGAGACCATCTTTGAATGAGAAGGATTGACATAAGTCAAGAAAGTCTAATCAAGATAACAATTTCATGTGTGGTGAAAGACATATTCCTTCATGAAGAGTATGTCATCTTGGAATATAGGCATGGAAAACATGTCTGAAATTTTTTCCAAAGTAACACAAGATGCTAGTTGCATTGTCTTAAATTCACTGGAATAAAGGTGTTAGAAATAGGATGTAATAAATACCTAGATAAATTGGTCGATTACACTTGATGAACCCTTAAATGAAAAAGGGAACCACAAGTATACAAAGTATATAATGAAATGAAATATGAGATATCAATTTTACATTGAGTCATAACAACTACATATGGTTACTATTGTAGGATTGATTAGCATATTTAATGTAGTTCTAAATGTTGAATTTAGAACAGTGAACATTGAGATAAAAAAATCCCCTACTTTTGTAATCATGAAATAGGGATGTTACATCTTAGTATCAGAGCTGAAGGTTGCAGCTCTTGGACCTATTTGAGTCCACTTCTAATAAAAAATAATTCTTGATTACAAAAATGGTGAGAACAAGGGGACATGTTGCGAATAACCCGCCTCGGGTGGTGAAGCAGCTACAACTCAAAAGTTGAATGAAATCTTTGTTGTTTTGTTAGACATAAGGAATAGGATTATTGTTCTAAAACAAAAAGTGGCTAGAAATAATACTGAGGCTGATAGTGAGAAGTCTCAGGGGAATCCACATGATTAGAGAAGTGGTGATGTTAAGTCTTTCAATGTTGTGAATGATACCATTGGAAATAATGCTAACATGAATGTATTTAATTTGCACGAGAATAAGAGGGAAAGATTTGCAACTAAATTAACCATCGATATAAAGAGGATGATTCCACCAATATTTGATGGAACCATCTAGGGTGATGGGGTTGAGAATTAGCTCAGTGAGATGGAAAAATAATTTATGATAAGAAATTTCTCCAGGAAACCAAGGTTGTATGGGGAGCTTATCAAATCTACCATGAAGCATCTTCATGGTGGGACAACCACAAGGTTGATATTAATGTTGATGAGGCAAGCATGACATGGAACCAATTCAAGGGTAATTTTAGGAAGTGTTGGTTCCCACAGATCTACTATGACCAGAAAATGACATAGTTCCAAACCTTAACCCAGGAAAACTATCGGTAACGGAATATTGGGAGAAGTTCACCAAGCTTCTCAAATATGTACCACAGTATCAAACAGATGAAATTTTTTGAATAAGGAAGTTCATCATGGGGATATATCCTATCATAGGTGATGAGGTGGATGTACATAGTCCTACCAATATGGAGGAAGTGGTATAAAAATCCATTTGGCAAGAGCATAAATTGAAGACAATTTCTACACATAAGGAGGAAAAACGTAAGAAAAATGGGAATGATTCTTTGTCTTTTCCACCCAAGAAGGGTACATGGAAGAATTTTGGAAAAAAAAGTAAGCATGTGGCTAGAAATGAAAAAAAAGCTGTGGTAAACAACAAAAATAATAGGTATAAGGGTAATTATGGGAAAAACAATATTTTCAAGGCTAAGAATAAGTATGAGCCTAAGAAAGGACATGTTGGAGGTTTTTTTAATTGTGGGGAAGCCACTATGTAATTAATTATCCTTAAAATAAAAATGAAAACAACCAAAACCATAAGATATATATTGCAAGTAGCTGAAAAATAAGTTGAAAAGAAGGCTACACCTAGTGAAGTGAGAGGTAAGTCATATCACCTACTTGTAACTATAGTTTGTGATATTGGTGATTCTAAATGTTTTATTTCTAACAAGTTAGTTACTAAATTAAAACACATAGCTGGTTTTATGGAAAAACCATGGAATTTCCAGTATGGGAAAAATGTTGTCCACACATTTAGTAAGTTTCTTTTTATCAAAACCTTAGAATTACCAAGCTTCACAATTGAGGTAGACTTGTATGTTGCACCTCTAGGGTCTTATGACATAATAATTGGTGTGAATTGGTTATCTGATCACAAGGCACTTTTGGACTATTTTTGGAAGCATATAAGGTGTTTGGATGATCTACGAAATCAACAGACATTCAAGGAATAAAAAGAGGCATAAAGGTTAGAGAAATATCAGCTATGTTCTTTGAAGAAGGCCAAAAATAAAGGTTGCATGCTTTATGCAATAAAAATTTCAGATTCAGCTAAAGAATAAGGTAAATTTTTAGAAAGATATTTTTGTTACATGAGTACGGTGATGTGTTTCTATAAGAGCTATTAAGTCTTTCGTTGAAAAGAGATTTTGACTTCACCATTGAAATCAAACCAGAACAAAACCTATTTATAAGGCACATTATCATATGAATACCTTTGAGTTGGTAGAGCTTAAGGTTTAATTGCATGATTTTTTTCTAAAGGGTTCATAAGGCCGAGTGTCTCACCTTAGGGAGGTGATATTTGTTAAAAATAAGGATGTAACATTAAGACTTTATATTAACTACGAGGATGTTAAACAAAGTAACTATCAAGAATAAATATCCTCTTCCAAGGATAGATGATCTTTTTGATTAGATGTGTGGAGCATGTTGAACCCTTAAATATTTTCTAAGTACGAGGCGTGTGTGTGCGGGATCAGTAGATAGAAGGGTGCTAAGGGAAAAGCACAAAGGAAAAGTGGATTTAAGAAGGGTTTAAGTGAAACTAGGGCACATGCGGGAAGTAGAACAAGGGTTTAAAAGACTTAGCCATATTTTGCATCATGGATTCACTTGAGGAAAAATGTGAGGACCTGACTAGGTGTGATAAGTGGATAAGGTGCCAGACTGGAACCTTGGAGGTCAAGAAAATGATATTCTATTCAAGGAATATTCCCAGAGGCATCATTACAGTTAGTGGAAGGTTTGCAAAGAGGATAATCATTCACCAATGGAGGACCACATCGAAACTTGGAACATGTTCTACTCAGGAGAGAATGCATGACAGTGGAAGTTGATCGTATTTAAAGAGATGCTTGGGATATGAATGAAAAGGGTAGAGCACGGTGTGAAGAGATAGAGAAATAGAGACAACAAAAGGGAAGCGAAGAGAAGGAAAGTAATGAAGTGTTGTACAAATATTATGAAATTCTAAGGATTTGGAGTTCATAGTGTTAGGGTTTAGAGTATTTAGTGCTAGATGGTTGCAAGGGATACCATTAAGCATAGGTATGGGTACTAGGATCTATAACAAGGGATATAATGGGTAAAAGTAAGTTAGGATCTCTAATTAGATATGTTTGAAGTAGTTGAGTCTTTGTCATTTGATGTATATGGTATGAGATGACCCTTTTGAATGTAATATGGCTACCAGAACTCTATTAAATTAATATACATGGATCTATTCTGTAAAACTTGCTTATGGGTGTAAAACCTCATGTTATTTGGCTTATCATGACTCATATATGGTTTCTTGTACTTCTTATAATGTTTATTATATTTTGTAATGCATTAATGTGTAAATCATTAGTTATATTGTCTGTCTTTTTTAAGTGGATGAATGTACTTTTGTATCTGCAAATAATCCTCCATTAATGGTAGAAATCTCTTGTAAAACTCACTTAAAGGAATGTTTTGGCACCCATGCATGCCTCGGGTGAGTGCCCAACAAATGTTGGGTGATAGGCTGGCGTGGTTGGGGTTAGAAAGAAGTATTGAGGGTAAAATAATGACTACATCTTGGTTCCATTCTTTGGGACCTATTTTCAAGATTTTGTGAGAGAAATGTGTGATGATGTATCACTTGACCTTGGATAATGTCAAATCATTGCTCAAAAAATACGGTAGATGAGTTATATAAAAAAATTTAACAATGGATCGATTTTGATGCATGTAAATGGGTAGAGGATCACACTGTACCATGAGTTATATGAGACCTTTTCTGTGGTTTTTCATTAGAGTTGTATGAATGGCTATCAGCATATGCATCAAGGAAAAGTTGGTACTATAGACCTCGTGTTTGAATCTAGGAGGAATATCAACGGTTTCATGATGTTGATCGACTTGGACCCTTGATGTTGATCACTTTGGTGGAGTAGAGTCTGAGTAGTTATACCTTGGAATACACTATTTATACACATTCTTGCTCACATATTATTGAGTTCAAGTTCTTGAGGGATCCTAGAGGATCATTCTTGCATGTTATTCCACTATCTATCAAGATCCTAGTTATTTCTTTGAGTTTGAAAGCATTTCCCATGGCTGGCTAAAATCATGCTAGGCACAAGGCATGAAAGTTGGTGTGGTAAAAGGATGGTGGACCTTGTAGCATAAATGGAGAGAGATGGGAGATGGCTCAAGTATAATGAAGCTTGGGAAAGGGATTTGACAAGATATTGTGAAGATGCAAAAGTGATGGATTTATGGAGGTAGAAGTTACGGGAAGGATTTGAGGTTTACATAGAGGACGTGGAACCTAAGAAGTATGAGATACCCCATATTGGAAAGCATAGAAGATAAATTCCCTCAGCTTCTAGAGAGAGCTCGTCATATGAAGAAAGGATAAGAGCCATAGGCATGCATCTTAACCCACATGACATCTAGATCCTTGCACTTATTTTTCTAGTTCTTTAGATAAGTTTTGATAATATAGTTGGTATCAGTATCCATAGTTGAGAAAACTTAGGAGGTATAGTTTTTCATTTGGTATATCTATGGTTACACAGTCATTTCTGTGTTTGGGTGCATTTTTACGGCACAACAATTACGCAAGGTGTGGGGTCACAAGGTTTTAGTATTGCGTATAAAAGTGACACGAGAAACACATGCGGGAGTGGTTTAGTATCGAGACTATCGGCGTGTAGTTTAGTGCAACGGTGGGTTAGTAGGGTACTGTTGTATTAGGCCCCTTACCTATGATAGGATGAGGATCTAGTGGATCTAGAGGAGTTAGTAATAGTGGATCTAGTGGGTATAGTGGCGGAGGTAACATTGAAGGGAATCAACATCTTAGATTTGGCAAACAAGGTCCACAAGACCATCGGTAGGTGTTTTATGAGATGTCACTCCACTTACGATTAAAATATCATTTAGGATGTTGTGAAACATGTACACATGTGAGAGTTACTATGGCGCGTGAAGAGAATCACTTCCCCAGAGCAGAAGGCAAGTGAGTTTGTAACCACGTTACAAGGATGCATGCATAGCTGGTATAAGAAGTATGACCCACACCAGACAGTGGTGGATTACATTACACTATGTAATGCCTTTTTGGAAGAATTCCACATACCTAAGTTTAAACATAAAAGCATTAGTGCATTGAAGGATATTTAGTAAGGAATGGAAGAGAGTTTGTAGGAGTATGACACTCAGATAAAGACTCTCCTATCTAAGTTGTTTTACGATATTCACCCTTAGCAACATGCTCCATGGTTCATCTGAGGACTGATCAAAAAATTCATGAGGGTGATTTCATAGAAGAATTTCAAATATCCATGCAAGGCCTTGGAGGTTTCCTTGCACATTGAGGTAGTAGGAAGCATTGATAAAGGAATTAGTCTATTCCTAGAATCCCAAATTTTTACAATGGAAAATCAATTAAAGAAATTATCTACAAACTCAGCTCATAAGACTTGCAAAAATTTATGGTGTATGGATTCTAAGGTAGAAGAGAATATGAAGGATAATTTTCCTTGTAGATAGATACACAAGATGATGGTAGATTGTGAGATCTACCATAGAGATAATGATGCAAGTAGGTGTCTGCGATACTGGAGTGCACAATCCATAAGAATGTGTCTTGCTATTGTAAAATTTTCACCTCTACTACTCATGACACTAAGGATTGTATATTGATTGACAAAATATATGATGTGATTGATATTGGTGTGTGTTAGACTAGTGTTGTGAATAGCTCTAAGGATGATGTTCGTCATTATGAAGGGCGCATGAATGGAGGAGGTCAAAAGAGGATTTCACGAGAGGATTTAGAGGCCATGGTAACCCACGAGAGGTAGAAGAAGCTGATTCCCTCATGGGACTTGTTATAGTTGTGGGTCTACAAAACACTTTGTAAGTGTGAATTCCCCAATTTCCTACAGTGATCTTGGTGTGGAAAGAAGCACAAGTATAAAGAGTGCCCAAAATTATTTGAACACATGAGCCGGAAGCAACGAGAAGGATAAGGGTGTTGGTATGGTGAGTATAAATCACACCGATCAAGAGTGGATGCCAAGAATGGTGCATGAGTCGAGTTAGAACTGTCTACTAGTGACAACATGATTTTAGGTTGTGTATGCTAGGGAGATACCAAAGCAAAGACCATTGATTACAAGAGAAGAGGCGGTATATGGTAAGTATCCATACCCTAACCATCAAAAGGAATTCTATCAACAGACCATGGAAGTTATTAGAATTCTTCAAGGGGAAATTTAATTTCTAAAAGATAAATCTAGGAAGATGGAGTAGAAAAAAATTGATGAGGTTCCTCAGTCTGATATAGATGATTTCAGAGAGGTGTGTAAGATGTTGCAACAAGAGAATATCATTCCTTTGTTAGGAGAATAGTTGAGATGTAAAGTACCAAAGCTGGAGGAGAGTGCGAGAGGAAGGTCTTGCATGTTAACCTTCCTCCCCACAACCTTGAATATGATAAGGAGATTACCTTAAATGCAGTTGTTGATGGATGGATCCTAAGCAATATTCTAATTGACATGGGTATAGAAGTTAATGTTCTCACCCTAGACACATGGAATAAAATGGGAAGGCCCCCATTACAGCCATCTTAAAATTTGTTTTATATGGATAATAAGACAAAGGAAATGCCCATTGGTGTTTTAAAGGATGTTGATATCACCATCTAAGGGACAAAATTCACTAGGGACTTTGAAGTCTTGGCGCTTGCTTGAAAGGACAACTTTCAAAGCATAACTTGGGTTCCCCAGTGCTATAAGAACAATGATGAATTAGATTTCAATAAGGGGTATATAAGTTTTGAGAACAAGGAGGAACGTGTTATCATCCCTTTGATAGAAAAAAATTCAGTGCCCTATACTAAGCCCTTGGGAGAAGACCTATATAGGATCTATGTGTGCACTATAAAGGACCTTGAGGTTGTGCAAGAAAAAAAAAAGGTGTTATTCAGTGGGAAGATGCTCAATCTATAAGTGATACAACTATTATGGCATATGAAAACTTGGTGCATGGGACATATGAGTTAGTCGGAAGGAAGTTAAGAGGCTATGTGATAAGAGTATCAAAGGCACACTTAGTTAGGTGCCTGAGAGGAAAATAGTTTCCAAGTTACACTGAGGGATCTAACCCTGATGTTTTCCTACAAGAAATGGAGACCCAATGAAAATGTGAGATTGAAAGAAGAAGGATGCTTAGCTATACCTTTCTCGGGACCACAACATGTTGGTGGGTAACCCATTGCGATAACCTTCTAGAGTGACGTGAGGTGAGAATCATGTTCTCTATTATGTTTGTCCGAAGCAATGCACCTACTATTATACAAGATTATCATGGGAAGGAACCTGCCTCGTTTCATGTCCAAGCATGTGAGAAGGCCTGGATGGAAGGCGTAGAAGCCTTGCCACCTTATTTATGGGTGCATAATATTTATTCCACCTTACAAAGTTACACACATGCATGGTACATTTACTCGAGTTGCACCGTGAAATAGAAAATTGGGAGGATTTGATGGCTAATCTCCTTCAAAATTTTAAGTACCAAAATACTAAATCATTGGAAAATGAGGAGATATAGGTTGTTAAGTGCCTAACGATGGGAGATAGTGCCATAGTGGAATAAATACTACTAGAATTGTTCGGTAAACTTTGGCTTGGAAGTGCGTTTTGATGAGGAAGAATCAAAGGAGGTGCAGTTTGAGTGCACATGCATGGAAAAAGAGAAAGGAAAATTAGTCTATATGATAGATGGTGAAGAGGTAGAAAACTTGTATGCTAAACATATTTTTGGTATGCGCAAGGTTAGGGATAGTGCTGATGAGTAATAGTGCACCTATCATGAACCTTGAAAAACCAAGAAGGTTAACATTGTTTCAGAGGTGGAACCTAAGGAGGCTACAATTTGAGATTTGGATAGAAAAGGAGGTTTCAAATATCATCCATCTATTGCATGAATTTCAGGATTTGTTTTTATGTGGGTACTATGAGCTTAAAGTGTTTCACCAATCCTTGGGAGAAATGAAGATCAAGTTAAAGGAAGGTGCACACCCAATTCGGAAGAGACCTTATCTAATGAATCTTAATTTGAAAATGAAAGTCAAGGAGGAGATTGATAAAATGATTGCATCAGGAATTATTGAGGTTGTTGAAGAATTAGAATGGATAATTCCAATGGTCATTAGCATTAAGAAGGATTGAGGGATAAGGATTTGTGTTGATTATAGGGATTTAAATGCAGTATGTGTCATTAACCCATTTCCAACCCCTTCACCAAGGAGATCCTAGAAGGAGTATCCAAGCACGAGATCTATTCTTTCATAGATGGATTCTTAGGATATCATCATGTTAAAATTGTAAAGGAGGACCAAGAGAAGACAAATTTTTCCATTGAATGGGAAGTTTTTCCTACATGGTCATGCATTTTGGAGTGAAGAACACGCTTGTTGTATTTTCACGTATTGTGGTTTAGGAATTTTAGGAATTCATCAACAAGTTTCTACAAGACTACTTGGATGACTGGATAGTATATGGATTAGTGAGGGACCATTGTGACAATATGAGTCTAATGTTTGAGAGGTGTCGGCAATTGAATATATCCCTCAAAATTAAGAAATGTGTTTTTGCTACTCCATTTGGCACCCTGTTGGGACATATCATATATAAGGAAGGTTTGTTGGTGGATCCTACCAAAGTTGTCATTATTGTGGGATTGGGGAGCCTACCATCCAGTACGATGCGTAGATTCCTTGGGCATATGGGGTATTACCAAAAAATTATTAAGGGGTATGACAATATCTCCACATCATTGGAAAATTTGTTAAAGCACAAAAGTACATTTCATTGAGGAGAGGTGCAACAGATGGAATTTGACACATTAAAGAATAGGCTTATCACCGCACCCATATAATGCTTTCCCTCTTGGGATAAGATATTCCATGTAAATTATGATGCTTCAGGATGAAAATTAGAGTAATCTTAGCACAACTGGAGAGGGAATTTTTACCATGCCTTGTGTTTTGCTAGTAGGAAGCTAGCCCCAGTAGAATAGAACTATACCACTACCGAGCACGAGGCATTTTTGATGATCTACGTGTTGCACAAATTCGGGTAGTATCTATTGGTAATAACCTTTATAATCTACACGGACTACATGGAATTTAAGTACTTAGTTAATAAGCTCATTCTACAAGGCCACATATGTAAGTGGGTCCTACTATTTCAAGAGTTTGAGTTTACGGATATTGTAAAACTAGGTAAGAGTAATTTGGGGCCTGACCATTTGTCAAGGATTGAATCAAGAGAGGACACACAAAGAATTGAGGGTACAATGAAAGATGGACAACTGTTTAGATTACAATGCACTCCCTCTGACCTGGAAGATATTGTAGTGTTTCTCAAAATGGGAGTGGACTCAAAAGAAATGAAGACTTTGGAAAGGAAGTAGTTAGCCATATGCATCGTGCCTTACATATTAATTAGTGGAGAATTATACAAGCTAGGCCATGATGAAGTTTTTCGTTGGTGCATGTTATAGCACTGAACGCATTGTAATCATTGAGGAGGCCAATGGTAGAATTGCATGGGGACACTATACAAGGAATGCAACTACACGCAAGATATTTCTAGCGGGGTTCTAGTGAGAAATAGTTTACAAAGATTATATCGAGTATTATAAGGCCTATGACCACTACCGGCACCTTGGTAAACCATGAAAAATAGATGAAATTCCATTAAGACTAATTTCTAGTGCGAGAACCATTTGAGAAGTGATAAATTGAATTTGTAGGCCCTATTTCTCCAGTGCGCAAAGGACGGAGTTCATGTTATATCATTAAATGCATAGATTACTTTACAAGGTGAGCGAAGTGGTGCCTACAATGGATTACACAGTGACAACAACAACTAGGTTCCTATGGGAGAATATAATCAGCAGATATGGATGCCCGCAGAGCTTAACAAGTGATAGGGGTACCCATTTCTTAAATAAGACAATTAGAATATTATTGGAATAATTCATGGTGGCCCATCAAAATACTACCCTTATCATCCAAAAACTAATGGGATTTGAGGCATTTAACAAAATTCTTAATCACATGTTAACCAAGATTTGTGA
Organism: Taxus wallichiana var. yunnanensis; assembly: GCA_018340775.1. Classification (NCBI taxonomy): domain Eukaryota; kingdom Viridiplantae; phylum Streptophyta; class Pinopsida; order Cupressales; family Taxaceae; genus Taxus; species Taxus wallichiana. The sequence goes on from CM031235.1 coordinate 398,882,564, forward strand.
TGTGGGAAGAAAGGATTGGGATGACAAAGTTTCTATTGTGTTATGGTCATGTTAGACTACTTATAAGAGACTAAACAAGGAAACACCTTTTTAATTGGTGTTTGACATGGAAGCTATGTTACCTATTGAATTCATGTTACCATCGCTGCATATATCACGTGTAGGAGGGTTTCTTTGATAAACAAGTGCTTTAAGAGAGGATTGATAAGTTGATGTGGTTAGATAAGATGTGGGTTATTTCTCACTAGAGTCAAAAATCAGAAATATCCAAGAAAAAGGCATGGCATGATAGACACATCAAAAACAAGAAGTTTAAGGTTGGGCGAGATGGTTCTCTTGTATGATTCAAAGTTTATGTGGAATCCTAAAAATTCAAAGTCCATTGGTTAGGCCCGTAAATTGTATACTATATACTTGATTTAGGCACTTTCTAGTTTTAAGTGTTGGATGGAACATAGTTGCCATGCCATTTCAATGGGAGTAGGATGAAGCCTTTCTAAAAATAAGTCTTCTTTGTGTTTGTAAATAAGGCAATATTGCCAGTTAGCCTAGGTTTTTATTTCATGTAGTTTCCTTTCTTTGGGTTTCCCTTTCTTGTTTCTTTGTTTTTTGTGAATTTATGCAATGATAGCCACTTATTATTTTCAAAAAAATTCTTTTCACAAAGGACCTTGCATCCATTTTTGTGTGGGGTGGAGTGATATGATAAGTGCTAGAAGCTATGGTTGTTGATGGATCGGGTTGAAAAATCACATGGATTGGAAGATCACACATGGAAAAGGTGAACATAAGAGAAGGATGGTTTCAAAATTCTTTATAGAAACCAAATACAAGAATGAAAAACACAGGAACAACATGAGGTAGGTAATGTCAAGAACCAAGATTAGAACACAGAGGAAGAATGTCTTCACCTTTGTATGCACATGCGTAAGGATTTGTGGTGCGTAAGGGGTTTTTACGCACCTAAAGGTTTCGAATGTTTTCACTTAGGGTTGATCACGAGAGAAAAGTGCTGAAGGTTGGCATTGGAAAAATCCTCCTTTATTGTGAAAGTACATTGGTAGGTGGCATGGCATTTATTATGGAGAAAAGAAAAAGTTATAAATAGAAGATCGGGGTGCGTTATTTTCTAATATTTAGTAGAGACTGGAGATAATTTTTCTACCTTGTGTTTTAAGTCATCAAAGAGCCCTCATGAGCTATAGAATCCTTACAAAGAAGGTTTGAGAAGAGTTGTGAATATTTGTATGCATAGCTAGTTTTATCGGAACAAAGTGGAAAGGAGTACATGGGCGTAAGTAGAGAAGGTTGTGTGGAATAATCTCACGGGTGTTACGTCATCTTTTGGAAAAATGGGTTTTCCAGGTTAGGGTTGCATAGCTAGGGAATAGGATTTGAAGAAATTTTTTCAAGGGAGTAGAGCCACAAAGTTGAGAAAAGTGAGGAACAGGAAAGAGGAAGAAGTTTTAAGGACCCAACGAAGGAATGGCACATAGGAAAGTAGAAAATGTTTCACCAAAGAAGGGTAAGGGAAAGGGAAAACAATTCATTTCTACTAGTTTCAATGAAGAATGGTACATGGAAATGCAGTACCCGGATAACATATTACTTGGTAAAGAATGGGTGTCTCACGTTAGGAAAATGTCCATTAGTGATTACAACAATTGAATGAGCACCACGAGAAAATGACATGACACTAGAATTGGTTCACACTACTAGAGAAGAGGACACCATATGGAATGCCCATCTATGATGATGAAGTAAAGATGAAAATGGAGAAGCTTGGGTTGTTGTAACTCTACAAGTTTCCCTATTTTGGAAATCTTGAGTGACTATAACAATGATTAATGTCACGCGTGCACGAAGACCACTTCTATTTCACAATTTGATTGATGCGTATAACCCTAACTAATTTCTAAGTTAAATGGCCTTATATTTGAGGGAGTTTCATTAGATGATGATTTGGAAGACAAGGAATCCATTAAGAAGACCATTAGGCTTATGACTATCATAAGGGTTCACATTACTTCGACATTTCTATAATTGCGATCCGGTGATGAGGATGGCCGCATGCTTGGTCACAAAGTTGAATGGGCAAGAGAGATGGACATAGATCAACAAGGCCTAGTTGAATGTATGCCACAAGATCTCAGAGGGGACCATCTATAACCACTCGATGTTATCACGAGAGGATATCATAAATGTCACATGTGACGAAGAGAATATCATGTTTGGTAATGTCCTCCTCACCATTGTCTTTTCAGAGATTGGAGTTCCCAGTGGGCTAGATAAGTTTTTTTGGAATACCCAGAGGAGAACCCCTCCCCTTCCAAGAGGTTTGAACAATATACTTATGACACCATGACATCTTATCATAAGGTGTGCTTGGAAAAATGGTATAAGTATCTGCGTGACACATTTAGGGATTAATAAAGAATACCCAAGTAGTTTCCTTCACTAGTGCAAGGAGAGACTGATTTCGACATATACCGAGTTTTTATGGGTAGATTTACTTTAGTGGATGGCACCAAGATTCCTTAGTGTAAGTTTCCTTTCTCCTTCACGACGCAGTACTTCTAGGCCAGGGTTAATCAATTCAAAGAGGTAAAAAAACTCATATTTGATCTAAGTGTAGTAGATCAATACCATTACGAGCTACACAGGAAGCTAATATACCCCAAAAATCATGCCTACATGGAGAGTTATGTATCCCACGATGTGCACATGTTAAAACTAGTAACATTACATGTTGTAGGGAGGATACCAATGAGGGTGTATTTACGGATAAGGCCTAAGTATGAAAAGGACACTTATGTTGAAGATGATGTCTCCATTCCTAAAGACCGCTGCGTGGAAAAATATTATGCCAAGGAAAAGAGATAAAGGAGAAGCTCTTGAGAAAAATGCAGCTTGCACATAGATAATACATACAATAGGGGAAAAGGAGTCGGGCACATGCACAAGTACTTACGTCCATCAGAAGAGGTCCCTCAGAAAAAAGAGTCATTGAAAAATGAAGTGTTGCCACAAAAGGAAGATTCGTTGTTAAAGGAAGAGTCATCGATAAAGAAGAAAAAGATAAGTCCCCTGAATTAGAGTCGGTAGTAAGGAAGAAATAGAGGGTGAAAAAATAGTTGGACTCGAAAGAAATAGAAATTGTGGAGGCTAACAAGGACGATGAAGATGATGAAGAGCGCGATGAGGCTTAGAATCCTCTTATGTATAATGTACATAAATTAGATGAATAAGGAAATGAAGAGAAGGAAGAGAACGAGGAAGGTTCTCATGAAAATGGGTGAGTGAGGAAGTAAACATAAAGGATCAGAAGACCTCGACCCCAACCAAGGAGTAGATGGATAATACTATAGAGAAGGAAGTGGCGAGGAATTGGCCAAAATTAGGTGGAGAACGAAATCAAGAGAAGCAACGAAGAAGTTACGAAGGAAACTATGGAGAGCACAAGCTGTAGGAAAGGAGTATGGGAGCATGGGAGGAGACCCCAGCTTAGTAGTAAGCTTCCCAAAGGCGCGCTTGCAGGTAGAAAGGGCATAATAGTGGTACAGAACAAGAGGTTATTTACATCAATGATCGAACAAGGTAGTACACATGCACTTCCAAATCACCATTCCCACAAACCAAATCCTCGCTTGGTCTTATTTTTATGATGAAGGTGTGTACCCATGCATAAGGAAAATTTTATATTTGTCTTTTGAGTCCCACATTGATGAACCCCAACTTGAGGAAAATCAAAATGCATTGATGAAGATACCCTTTGGTAAATGCCTAATAGTTGTCTGATGAGTAATTTTTCAATGCACTCAAAAAAGCATTGATGGAGGTGGAGGAAATACTCTTTGACAAAAATGATAGAATAAGGGTCTTGGAGGAAGAGATTGAGAAAAATAATGAGGAGATCATTAAGCGGGAAAAAGAAATAAAATAGAAGGAATTGATCAGTGCACAATTAAGGCATGAGCTAAGGTATGAAAAGGAAAAGGTGTGTGAATTCCATAAGAATATAGAGGCCATTTTAGATGCCATAATCTTGAAGCACCCAGGACTTTGCCCCTGCCTAAGAAAAATATGATTCAACCATGCAATGCTTGGAAGACTTGACCCACATCCTTGTCGTGGAAAGGTGACCACTCACATTATAGTCAGTAGAGGAGGAAAAGATGAATATTGGGGAGACATTGAATCGTTACTCTAAGCTCCTTTCCATAGTAAAAATTGCCACACAAATGGTCATTTGTGTATGACAACTGTTCTAACAGAGAGACGGGTAGAAAGCATATTGGTTGCTACACATGAGATGGATTTGAGATAATTTCAAGAAAATAAAAAAGGAAATAGGGTGGAGCATGACAATATCTAGCCAAAGTTGAGAATAAGTTAGAAGCTATCAAAACCTTATGGGGTTTGATTAAGAATAAGCTAAAGGGACTATATCCCCAAGTCACTTGCATGATGGATATGCTAGGCGACGTTAGTGAGTAGTTGGAAATCATTATAGATATGCTAAAAGCTAAGAGTGAAGAAATAAGTTTTAATGAAGTAAGGTCATTGGTCGGTGACCTACTTCAGCAGCCCATGGAGAATTAGATGCTTGGGAGGATATTGAGGCATATGTAAAGAAGGTGTTCCCACTCATGTGATAAAGAGTAGCATATTATTTTATTCGTCCATTCTAACATTCTCTATTTTTTTCAATACTGATTATTATTTATTCTTTGAGGAAGAATAATGTTTTTGAGGATGGAAAAAATGCATGGTGTGGGGTGATGTTGGACCCTGAAATATTGGTTAAGTACTAAGAGATGTGTGCATATAGGATCAATAGATAGAATGGTGCTCAAGGAAAAGTGTGCGAGAAAGGAAGGGTTTAAGTGAAACCAGTGCACACATGAGAGGAAGAAAAAGGGTTTAAAATACTTAGCCATATTTTTAATCATGGATTCACTTGAGGAAAATGTGAGGACCTAACTAGGCATCATAAGTGGATAAGGTGCCATCACGGAACCTTAGAGGTCAATAAAAACATATTCCATGTAGGTAATATTCTCAGAGGCATCATTACGGTTAGTGGAAGGTTTGCAAAGAGGATAAGAATTTTCCAATGGAGGAATGCATTGACACTTGGAATGTGATATGCTCGAGAGAAAATGCATGTTGGTGGAAATTGATCCTATTTAAAGAGGTGCTTGGGACATGAGCGAAAAGGGTAGAGTGCGGTGTGTAGAGACACGAGAGAGAGAGACATCGAAGGGAAGAGGAGAGAAGGAAGGTAACAAAGTGCTATAAAAATGTTAGGAAATTTTAAGGGTTTGAATTTCATGATGCTAAGGTTTAGAGTACTTAGTGCTAGAGGGTTGTAAGGGATACCATTAAGCATATGTATGGGTACTAGGATCTGTAACAAGGGATATAATGGGGAAAATCATAGTTAGGATCTCTAATCATATAGGTTTGCAGGAGTTGAGTCTCTTTCATTTGATGTATATGGTCTAAGATGACCCTTTTGAATGTAATATGGCTACTAGAACTCTATTAAATCAATATACATGGATCTATTTTGTACAACTTTCTTATGGGTGTAAACCCTCATGTTATTTGGCTTATCATGACTCAGATCTAGTTTCTTTTACTTCTTACAATGTTTATTAGCTTTTGTGATGCATTAATGTGTATATCTATTAGTTATATCTTCTACCTTTTTAAAGTAGATGAATGTACTTCTATTTTTACAAATAATCCTCCATTAATGGCATAACTCTCTTACAAAGATTACATAAAGGAGGGTCTCGGTGCCCACGTGTGCCTCGGGTGAGCATCCAGTGTATGTTGGGTGATAGGCCAATGCGCTTGGGGTTAGAAAGAAGTATTGAGGGTAAAATAAGGACTACGAGAGAATCAAGTATACTCCAAAATAGATCTATGTTCTGGATATCATCAGTTAATAATCAAGGAAGAAGGTATTCATAAAATTGTTGTTAGAACCTAATATCGACATTGTGAGTTTATGGTTTTACCTTTTGTTTTAACTAATGCCCCTACAACCTTCACAAATCTGATGAATAATGTCTTTCAAGAATACTTGGACAATTTTTGCTTGTATTCTTGGATGACATTCTTATCTATTCACGGATCTTGGAGGAGCACAATGATCATTTAAGGATTGTACTTGGGGTACTAAGAAAGATGAAATTATATGGAAAAATATAAAAGTGTTCTTTCTATGAAACTTAAGTACAATATTTGGGGCATATAATAAATAAAGATGGGGCCTCGGTTGCTCCGAGTTGATAATCTCGATAGGGACCCACGAATGAATCGCGATTTTGGAAAAATATTAATGCATCTTTGGGAACAAAGGTGATATTTATCTCTATTTATCATCGGAAAGCAGATGGATAAAATGAAAGAGTGAATCATATTCTTGAAGATATGTTTAGGATGTACTACATGGATCGGGAGTACAAATTAGAAGAGTATCTCCCTTTGGTTGAATTTTCATATAATAATACTTACCATTTTTTCTAAAAATACACGTTTTGAATCTTTGTACGGGTGAAGGTGCGGGACCACAGTCGAGTTGGGATAACATTTAAGATAGAGAAGTAATTGGGCCTGAGATGCTTTCTGAAATGGAAAAACATGTAAATTTAATCGAGAAATATTAAAAGATGTTGTTGATAGACATAAAATTTATGCAGACTTGAAAAGGGTATAAAGGAAATTTAAACTTGGTGATAAAGTTTTTCTAAGAGTCAAAACTAAAAAAGCTCGATTACTTTTGGTAAGTCAGCCAAGTTGTCACCTATTTATGTAGGAACCTTTTATATTGTTGAAATAGTCAATCATGTGGCCTACCAATTAGCATTACCTCCCTCATTGGCACTGATGCATGATTTTTTCATATTGGGGATGGAATAAATATGGAATGCAAAAAAACTAGTTAGGCAATCTAATGTCTTCAATACGCACTAGTGGAATTTGTGAATCTAAGGCAAAGAAGGCCCTCTAACTTGAGGCTGGTGTGATAGATCGATTAGCGAGGATGACTGCTCGAAGGCTCAATCAATATCGATCTCTGGCGTGATTCGATCTATGGGTTGTGGAATATGTGGAAAATGTCCGGGATAGTTTTATATTTTTCCGGATAAGGTCATATGGTGGATGGTAAATATAGCCAATTCTATGGACGATTTTCTAGCCTAGTCCAGAATTCCCTAGCTCTATTAGTTTGCTCTTTGTGTCTATGAGGATAATTGTTTGATAATGATAGGTGGAAGTGGGGTAGATCTAAATACTAGTACGTAGGCCGGTGTCTATGTCTAATTCTCCTGTGGATTCGTTGGGCTGCGGGATTTGTGGGTCACAACCGTAGATTCTTAGTTGTTGTGGACCTATTATGGTCATGCGTGAAATCAAGTCCTAATCCCTAATATCCAGTAATCGTATGCTTTCTCAGCTTCTATATTTAGGATCAATAACTGTGTGATTTTCTCAGAATACCCTACAGGTGTTCGTGTAACCTGGATTCTTAGGCTGGTATCTATATCTAGAAGAGTGTCTCCTGCATCTGGCTATGGGACCAAAGGATCACAACCAAAGGTTTGTTCTCTTTCGAACCCTTCTACAGTCATATGAATGTTGTCTAGGGTAATCTGTAGTTCGGTTGATTTGACCAAAACGTGTGTGCTTGGTCGTCTTCTACGTTTAACCCACTCAATTGGGAATTGATTTGTTGCAAGCTTACCATTGTTCGGAAGACTTGAATCCTAAGATTTTGATCTATATCAGTTATCGCTGTGATGAGATTGGGCTGAGGCACGATTGGCTCGAATACGTATTCCCTGGGCTCTCTAGGTCCCGTGATTGTCATACAAAAGCAACAAAGTAAAGCGAACTACAGTAAAATAAAATTTACCTATGTGAAGTATATCTATAGTATGTATGACTTCTCTATTTTTTTGTGTTTTCTGATGAGCTTTACGAATTTAAGAAAGTAGCTATTTAAAATATCTAGAAATGACAACTAAAATAATCAATTTAAAACAAACAAAATAACCGAGTGTAGCTATTTGTCTGTGTAATTTGTAGATCTATTCTAAACAATGAAATAGCTTATCTAATCTATTTGCAAGACTCTCGATCCTACCTCAGAAGTGAGGAGTGAATCATAGTTTCTCAGAAACTATCAATCCCCACAGATTCCCTGGAAATATCGAGAGTAGAATTAACTGAAATAAAGCAATTAACTACTCTATTTGATATGATTCTAACTAGAACTTTGAAAGCTAGAACCTGGATTCTACAGAACAGTGGCGAATCGATGGTGTGTGTGATCTTGTCCCCTCAGTGTGATCTCCTCATTCCTTCGTGTTCACGTGGATCCAGAAAAGCGTGTAATGCTAGCATCAACATAAGTAGATATTGGGATAAAGGCAGCTCGAATACACAATGAATACAATGCGAGTAGGAGAGGGATAGCGCAAGAGTACAGAGCTTGGCTTATGTAATTCCTAGCGGGATTTATTGCGAGTCATGCAACATAAAGCATCCAGAACCTGAAACTATCCTGTTTGAGGAGAAAAACCTGCAACTTTAATGGCTTCCTAAGCTATTCTACTCCAATGGATTGGATGAAATAACAACAGTGCTTGCACAAGATGGATATGTGGCTTACCAACAGTAAAACAATGCTAACTAAGCATGCAATGAAAGAACTAAGCATTCTAAGAAAAAGGAAAACTAAATCTATTGCAAAGAGAAATCAGAGGCAAATTTTGAGGGGCCATTTGCTTGAGCACAAGCCAACTATTTATAGCATTTGCATTTACCCAAGGTAAAAGCCAAATAGAACTCTTAAACTATAAACAATGGCAAAACACTATTCCAGGGAACCAGAATCATAAATGCAAGCTTATGGTGGTGAAAGAAAGCTGGTAAAATGTTGAATTTACATGAGTCATGTTAAAAGAGCTTTTGGAAAATGCGTAAAGGACCGCCGCCTGAGCGGGGCGGTGGTTCTGAGACCGCCGCCTGTTCGGGTGGCGGTCTGAGACCGCCGCCCGAGTCGAGGTGGTGGTTTCGTCATTGAAGAAAAAGGCCAAGAAAAGAGGGGAAAAGGGAAAAACAAAGCACGCGGGGGCTAAGCGGGGCATGCGGGATGTTAACACACACTTGGAGAGCTTTTCCGGATCCCGAACACCTTGCGAGGAGACCTGTATCATCATTGGGGCACGTGTCACATTGTTCTGGCAGTACAGTACCTTATAATTTTGGGTACGTACATATTGCCCCCTCGGAGAAGCATTTTAGCCATGAAGAGGCGTAAAATGGTGGGTCCGAGTATGGCGGTCCGAAATGGGAAGTTAGAAGTTATACCTGATACATCCGTGTGTTGAAATGACGCCGTCCAAGATTCCCGCTACCTGCAAAATGAAAAGAGAACTCAAGTGCAGATAGACACAATAGTTTGAAAAATAAACGCTAAAATAATAGGGAATGAGAATGTACCATTTGTGTGGGGATAGGAATTTACCTCCGTCGGTGCTCCAAACCTGTGAAAAAGTCATTTAAAATGAATCAGGACGCTATATATATGAAAGTGGGCCCATTTTCCTATTCATTTGCATGAGTCGATTTGATTGATTTTGAGCTCTGGGACCCACGGTGACGGTTTCTTGCGTGAGTAGAGTCAAAACGTCTGTGACGAGATAGCGATCATGCCTCCACGTGCGGAACATCGACCCGTGAGATCACAGGTTAGTTTTCTTCAGTTTATCCTTTTTACCCCCTTAAATTTGAAATGCTAAATACTTTGTCATGGGGGGGTAATTTTTGAAAATGTTAGTGTTAAAAGGTCCACCTAGGGGGGGCGCCTACTGGGTAGGCTTTGTTTTTAGGTAAAATGGTCATTTTTTGCACTTTTTAGGCCTTTTAAATTTAAAAACCCGCGTGGGTTTTCGGACCATGACCGCCGCCCCTGCCCAGGGGGTGGCGGTTACATGCCACCCTGCCCTGTTCAGGGTGGCGGTTACAACCACCGCCCTTAAGGCGGCGGTTACAAAACCGCCTCCCTGCTCAGGGCGGCGGTTTTGCACAGAATGCAAAAGGAACATCTATTTGAGATTGTGTTTGTATTTTTAGCATTTCTACGTGTTTTCATGATTTTTCAGTATTACTTGGATGCTAACTTGCTTTGTTTTGTGTGTTTTTGGGTGTATGCAGGCGAGAGAGGAGTATATCCGGTGGAGCCGAGAGAGGGAGTGTGATTGGCTCCCAGGGGTACTAGATGCCCTCTCACAGGATGAGGAGGACACTCTTCGGTGGGTGGGATACTACGCATTTCACACGTGCCCCATGTTACACCATCTAGTCACATCCTTTGTGACTTGTTCTCATACTGGGATGTAGATCGGAACACCTTCCGATTGCCAGGGGTCCGCGGTGAGTGGACTATTACATTGGAGGATGTCTATCGTATTCTGGGGGTCCGATCATCGGGAGACGACTCACCCTAGAGACAGCAGGTTCACGGGCACAGATTGCATAGTGGGCTACATATATGGGAGATGCAGTCATCTCCACGGGGTCGAAGAAGGGGGTTAGAGTTCGATCCATTCCTTCTTTGCCCATCCCCTTACTTTGCCAGGCCATCATGGGGATCCTTGCCTCGAGACTGATCGGGGACAAGGGAGGAGATACATTATTATATTGTTGGTCCCCATTATTACAGAGATAGAGGGGCATGGTCGGATATATGCGGGGGTAGACATTCTTGGGACCACCTACCATGACTTATATAGGGTGGTCCATTTATAGGCGATCCTTGAGCCACCCGACCCTAGTCATGAGTTGGGTCTATGAGCACTTCATCCCTTATGGCAGGGGTGTGGAGGTGGCAGATCTGGGAGCTGTGAGGGCAGCCAGATGGACAGACATGTCGGTGCTTAGAGCACCTCATCAGCCAGTTGCTTCCCTGACTACTGCCGACATGGAGGCCACACCATACCAGACTATGGCAGGCATATGGGGCGAGGAGGCTCTTACCTTGATCTCCTGCTCCACCACAGGGCAGCTTATTGATAGAGTGGGGTGAGTGGAGATGCACCCCTTTGGCCGTGTTCCTCAGCAGTTTGGCTTACCATACATGGGTATGCTTCCCCCAGTGGCGCCAGTATACAGATCAGTCCGAGAGGCCAGAGGGGGGCCTAGAGGCCGGGGTTGGACAGTGGTTACTCCTGGCATTCCTATTGCAGCCAGGAGGATAGTACGTGCTAGAGGGAGAGCCGGTGCGCCTCAGGCACCTTTGCTTCAGATCGCTGTGGGTCCTGCCCATAGCAGTGATGACCCCATTGAGGTAGACTCGAGTCTGAGGAGTTTACAGGGGGAGAGATAGAGGAGGAGACCGAGGACAGTGATCCTGAGTGGCACGATACCCAGGATATCATGCAGGCGGAGAGGGCGAGCAGAGTGTAGAGAGGGTGACTCTGGTTTCAGAGGAGCCACTCTCCCAGGGCCATGGGGAGGATGAGTCTATTGTGGGGTGTTACGTTGCTCCAGCCACAGGAGTAGCCCCTCAGTCGGTAGCGGCATCCGTGGCGGGTGCTGATCCCATAGATCCATCTTGGAGGCCTAGTGATCCGAGTAAGTTACCCTCTCTCCCTTTTAATGTTCGTTTCTTTGTTAGGATCTCCTTAGTTACTATCTTGTATCTTTTAATTTCTTGTTTGGTTTCTAATTTGTTTTTCTCCTTTGTTTGCAGAGACCGCCGATGAGTGGCGAGATTTGATTCGCAGGGTATGCACCGATACCCTGATGATCCCCATGGAGAGGACCCGCGCAGAGCTGTCCGTGGACGTTGGGGAGCCTTCAGCAGCCGGTAGACATACCGACATCTTTGCTCCTAGTCGGCATGTGGCCAGGATGGTATCGACCCTTCGCACAGAGTTAGCGGGGTACAGGATGGCTGAGCACTTGATGAGGAGCCATTCTCGTGGTGAGACTGTGGCTGCCCCTCGGGATCCTGAGCCCTCCGTGCATTTAGAGCGCGGCGTAGCGGAGTCCTAGGCGTGGGCGTGCACCTTCAGAGGGGTCTCGTAGGGATTGAGAAGCCACTTGGCTCTCGTAGATTTTGTACTATATATTCTTTTGTATATCCCGGGCTCTTTGAGCGTTTTGACCATGCTTAGTGCATGATGGCATTGTATATAAACGTTGATTATTTATATATATGTATTTTTGTTCTGGATCAAACTCTTGGTATTCATGGCTCACTTTCTATTTCCAGTTTCCTATACTATGATGTATGTTTATATGTTTCTTTTAGAATGTATGCAATGGTGAACAAATGATGCAAGTGTTTTACTTTCCTTTTGTGTTTCATGATGCTGATATATGATGATGTAGATATAATGTGATTTTGAATCTTAGTTTCTATAAGCAATTTTGGATACTTCATGTTTGTTTTGGCAAAGTGATGAAAATAAACCGAGTACGATGAACAGATAAACCTGCCCCTACCCCCAACTCCACGCAACTAGTAAGATGCGAGGGCTTATCACCAAGAGTTGGGAAGGGCGCAAGTTATGAGGTGTAGTGAAATGATAGTGATGGAAGACAGACAAAGCTTTGGCGGAACCAAATTAGGACACCACAAGTCCACTCCACTCGAGTGACTTCATAGTTTTGGATGCAACTTGCTTTGCGGTTTATCCAGACTTAGACCCGTAGATGGCCACATAGTAGACAAAATATGGGTTTTTAGGATTTTAACTCTCTTGGGATTTTGAACATCTGATTCATTTGTTTTTGACTCAAAGTTTCAAAGTTTGAATTGTTTGTGTATGACCTTTTGCATTTATTTGTCAAGAGGACCCCCTACACTTTGCCCCATGCTACTAGTAAGAAGCGTGGGTTTATCACCGTGGGCAAAGCATAGGCGAGTAAGGGCATTTCCATCCTTTCCCAACCCTACGTCACTAGTAAGAGATGCAAGCTCATCACCAAAGGTTGGTGGGGCAAGGAAATGTGTAAAATTAAAATTTTTTGTTTGATCAATGTTTGACTTGTTTATTTGAGTAAAATGTCAGTATGTGTTTATTTCCAAAGAGATATACATATGGGATAGATGTGACACCATGAAGCTTCTAGAACAGACCATAGGCAAGACACCTACCCTAAGAAGAAACCAAAGTGAGAATAAACTTGCAGATCTTGGTATGGTTACCGTTAAGACTTTGTCATGTCTAGCTTTATTTGATAAAATGATTGAGATAATTTGATGATATCATGAAAATGGAGAAGTATGATTAAAGTGTTTATGCCAACAACATCATGAGTTTGTAATGAATTGCTTTGAGAATAGATTCCTTGATCACCATTTGTGTATGAAACAAGTGGACAATATGATCCTAATCTATATGAAGATGCAATGTAGATATATATATAAGTAGTGCTAGCTGCTTACATGCGTAGAACCGCTTGAGGTGTAGGGAATTGATTGTTTCACCAAATTCCTCACCTTCTAGCGTACATAAGAGGTATGCACCATTTCCATAGTCCTTCATGACTCGGTATGGGCCCAACCATTTAGGCGGAATTTCCTTCCTTCGCCGGTCTTCTTGTCGATCCCATTTATCTAGCCTTAGAACTAGATCACCTTCATATATGTCGCGTTCATAGACTTTCTTGTTATATTTCTGGCACATCCGGTCAGCATAGACTCTATGCCATTGTTCAACATCTAACCTAGCTTCATCTAGGCTTTCTAATTGGGAGAGACGTGCTTCCCTGTAAGCATCTTCATCTAGAATCCCTTGTAATGAAATACGGAGACTAGGTATTTCAACCTCGAGTGGGAGAACTGCCTCTGCCCCGAATACTAGTGAGAAAGGAGTTGCTCCTGTTGGTGTTTTTATTGAGGTTCGGTGGGCCCATAAGGCCGGATATAACTTCAAGTGCCAATCTCGTTTGTTTTCTTTCACCGTTTTAAGGAGAATGGCTTTTAGTGTTTTATTTGTCGCTTCGACCTGTCCGTTGGCTTGAGGGTAATACAAGGAAGCCGTATGATGGCTTATTTTAAATTTATTGCATAGCTCGCGAACCTCTTCATTTTTAAAAGAAGTTCCATTATCGGAGATAATGATTTGCGGGATACCATACCTACAAATGATTTGGTTCAAAATGAACTTGGCGATTACAGAACCAGGTACAGTAGTAAGAGGCATAGCCTCTACCCATTTGGTAAAATATTCGGTGGCCGTGATTATAAAATTATGGCCGTCTGTGGATGAGGGAGAGAATTTCCCTATTAAATCTAGGCCCCATGTAGAAAAGGGCCATGGAGTAGTGATTGGTTGCAGAGCTTGTGCCGGCATATGGATCTCATGGGAGAATTCTTGGCACTTATGACACCTGCGTACGAACTCTACTGCATCGTGTTCTAGAGTAGGCTAGAAATAGCCCATTCGATGTATTTTATGAGTGGTGGCATGACCACCGAAGTGGCCTCCACACATTCCACTGTGGGATTCATGGAGAATCTTCTTGGATTCTTCCGTGTCGACACATCTTAGGAGCATTCCATCGAATGCTTTCCGATAGAGCACTTGCTCTATAATGATGTATTTAGCTATGATAATACGTAACTGCCTTCTTTGTTGCGGTGTAGCTCCTTCTGGATACGTATGGTCCATGATATAATTAATGATATCAGTGTACCAGGGACACTCAGAGATAGAGGGTTGGGTTTCGATGTAGTATACGCACTCATCTGGAAAATCTAAATCTACTAGATTGCCTCCATCTAATGGGTTATCAGCTAACCAATCTGTGATGATTTGTCCTTTAACCAACTTCTGATTTACAAATGTTAATTGAATTCCCCATTAAGGTTATAAAATGTCCAACCTTTTTAGACAAGGACCCTTGTGTGAGGAAAGTTTGTAAATGGTCCATTTTTACCATGACCCTTGTTTCTTGATTTAGCATATAATGTCTTAGGCGTTTGGTTGCAAAGACTATGGCGAGGCATTCTCATTCTGCTTGTGTATAACGTGTTTCATAGTCGAAATGTTCGGCTAATGAAATAAATCACGCGTTCTCTCTTGTCATCATCTTCTTGAGCCAGCATGCAGGCTAGCGAGACATTGGTAGCTCGTGAGTATAAAATTAACGGGTGATCTAGCTTAGGTGGCATTAGCGTAGGTGGTGACAACAAGAAACGCTTAACTGCGTTGAAAGCTTTATTGCAATCTTCAGTCCAATCAATGCTATAGTCTTTCTTGAGTAAATTGTTGATTGGATGAATGGTGAAACTTAAGTCGGGATGAATCTTCGGATTGCACCCAACTTTCGAGAAATGACCTGATTCTAGATTCATCCGAAGGTGGAACCATTTCGAGGACAGCCCGAATTTTGGTTGGGTCAACATCTATCCCTCGTGACGATATGATGTAACCTAGGAGCTTCCCTCCTGTTACACCAAAGATGCATTTTTCTAGATTTAGCGTGACTCCGTACTCTATCAGACGTGAGAGAATGATGCGGAGTACTTCCGGATGGTCACAATGCTTCTTGGCCTTAGCCAACAAGTCATCTACGTAGGATTCCATGATTTTATGAATTAAATCATGAAATATATATGTCATAGCTCGCTGGTATGTAGCACCAGCATTCTTGAGACCAAATGGCATAATAGCATAGCAATAAGTTCCCCAAGGAGTTATAAACGTGGTTTTAGCTTGATCTTGTTCAGATATTTTAATTTGATTGTATCCGAGAATCCATCCATGAGAGACAAAAGTTCAAACCCAGTTGTTGCATCAACAATGACATCAATGGATGGCAATGGGAAGTCATCTTTAGGACATGCTTTGTTGATGTCTCAGAAATCTATGCAGATGCGTATCTTTCCATTCTTCTTGAGAATGGGAATGATGTTAGATACCCATTGGGAGTAATCGACTGGCTTGATGAATCCTACTTGGAGGAGTTTTATTACCTCCTCTTTTACCATGAGAGCTACCTTGGGTTTCATGGGTCTCGATTTTTGTTTAACTGGCTTTGCATCAGATTTAGTGACGAGGTTGTGCACCGCGATGTGGGGTGTAACTCCTATCATTTCCTTATAATTAAATGCAAACACCTTCTGATGTTCTTTGAGGATCGAGTGTGTATTTCTACTTCCTCTGGGGTTAACGAGGACCCTAGTTTCAATATCCTTGGTTCGTCTTCCGTTCCGATGTTAATATCAATTGTTTCTTCGATCAAAGAGGCGTTACCCTCTTCAAACTCAGGTGCTGCTGGAGGTAAATCCAAATCATCCCCATTTTCTACTATGCATATGTTAGGTTCCATTTGTGAGGGAAGATCCATCATGGGATTTCGAAGTAGGAAGATGAATGTGGGATTAAGGACAAATCTATCATACGATAGGAGAGATGTAGTGCCGCATAGGCATTTAAGTAATCCAAAGTGGCCATATCACTATCAACATGGTCTAGGATAGTAGATTCATTTCCGTTTAAAAGAGAATTTGTCATTGTCTTTATCAATGGTTCATCACGAAGGGATACCATGAAACGGGTATCCTCTAACTCATTGCTTGGAGTAAAACGTGATGCTGAAGTTGCTATTGAATCGGTGAGAAGATTTTTCTCTCATGGGATTGCTTCAATTGATATGAAGTCAAACTCCTTGCTTAAATCTAATACAACTTTTTGTAAAGTTGTAAGTGCTCGGCTTTGGTTTCATATACCTCAGAGACTTGGTTTGCTACTAATTGCGAGTCTCCTAAGACTCTGATGTTATCAACACCAATTCTCTTAGCTAAGATGAGGCCAAGGAGGAGGGCTTCGTACTCAGTGCCATTGTTTGTGCACTCGAAATTTAGTTTAAAGGCAAAAGGTAAGACTTTTCCTTCAGGGGAAGTAAAGATTATACCTGCCCCCACTCCGTAACGACATCTAGCTCCATCAAAATGGAGTGTCCAATATTTAGCTGGGAATATGGACGGTGGGATATCTATTGTGTTTGCATATTCTACTTCCACCATACAGAGATCCTCTGCTGGAAGAGAGCCAATGCCTAGGGAATATCCTATGCCTACTGAATCGAATGGTAAGAATATTGGTAGATCATTTTCTAGCAATTCAATGATTTTTGTAGTAGTTCCTAATGATACTATTTCTACAGTGTTAGCCTCATCTTTGGGGGTTGGGGTTGCTTTGGCTAGGCTCATAGTTTCAAGATCTGTCGTAGGTACCAACTTTTCTTTTGTTTTTGCATCGGTAGGTTTATTAAGTTGATTTGTTGGGAGTTCAAACTCCAGTGTATGCCTGGTCTTTTCTTTAAGTCAGCTAGGTGTACATCAAATGGTTTTGGATCACCTTTGGCCATGAATACCTTTCCTAAATGTAAAAACCTTACTTCTTGAAATAGTGTAGAAGGGATTGCCTTCATGCGGTGTATCCATGGTCGGCCGAGGATCATATTATAGTTAGTTTCCCGATCTATAATATAAAACTCAGTCAAGATGGTTTTGGGTCCTAAGGTGACCGGTAATATTATAGTTCCAACCGAGGTGGCTTTAAGACTATCATAGCCCCTTAGTGTATTTCGAGTTGTGGAACAATTGGTTTCTCCATACCCTAGCTTTTGGAGGAAAGAGAAGGGGACTATGTTAACTGCTGCCCCATCGTCAACCATTGCACGCTTTACATAGTTGTTATAAACCCATACTTGTAAATGTAAGGTTGGATCACCTCGGCATGTGATCTCAGCATCTGTCGGCATTTTGTTTATCTTGAATATGAATTCGACATCCCTATCTGCCTGCCCTGGAGGATGAACATCAAAGTCCACATGATTTACCTGTGTTTCAGGCGGTGGAGTGATGTTAATTAGATGACCTAAACCTAATGCTTCTAAAAGAGCAGCCCTGTGGGTAGGAGAGTTCTTTAGTAAGTCTAAGAATGAAATGTGCGAGAAGGTTTTTGTTAGGTCGTTAATCAAATCATAGGCTCCCACAGGTTTTACTACGATTTGTTGGATGTCATCTACCTCTGGCAGGTGGCTTGGACTTGGCTGAGAGAAATACTCTCACGTCCTTGTTATAGCTTCGATGGGTAGCTCAGTGTCTAACTCCACTAAACCGACTACCTTAGGTCGTGGCTGACTTCCTAGTTGTGGCGCAACTAATGGATTTAGCGAGGTCGAGGCTTCATGATCATTGTTTCCTGTCATCACACCCTTGTTCATCCTAGTTAGATTTGCCTTGTTGTTATTGTGATTTGGGAGTGGATCATTAAAGATCTTCAGGGGTGCGTTTTGAGGGAAAGCGCCCTAAAAGGTATTTGACGTTGGTGACGTAGGATCTGCTAAGAACATATCCATGAAAAGTTGTTTTTGTTCATCTGGCAAGCGTTGCATGAATTTATTGTAGTCACGGCACGTTCTAGTGTCATGGCCCCGAATTTTGTGGAAACCACAATATGAATTAGGATTGTAATTCCTAGTTTGTTGGTTTGATGTGTATTGTGGCCCAAAATTTTGATCAAACCGTTGTCTATTAAAATTTTGCATTTGTTGTTTTTGGTTTGAATTTTGGTTTTGGTACCTAGTTGAATTTTGGCTTGGACCCTGTATGGGATTTTCCGTTGTTGTTGTTGTTGTTGTGGATGGTTAAAATCCACTGTATTGATTGTCGGGGTAAAGTTGTTATTTCGTTGGTTGTAAGTTTGTGATGGAGTATTGACAACATTTACCTTTTTAGGCTGGTCGGTTACTCCATCTATTGTTACACCCGATTTTTGTTAAGGATTTTAGGTCCTTGATTGATGTTCGTGGTAGTAGGATAAGTTGTAGTGTTCTGGTTGGGGGCGATTAACCTCCGTTTGCTCCATATGTTTTGCGACCACTATCAATTGCTGCTTGATCTATTCGAAGAGCGCTCTCAAGTACTTCATCGTAAGTTCTTAATGGGAACTTCTGGACTTCTTCCTTCACTTCTCTGCTAAGTGAATGAAGGAATAAATCACATAGTTCCATTTGATCCATGTTTGGAGCACTTGTCGAAGAATAAAGAACTGTACGCCACCTTTGGATGAAATGGGCGATAGATTCGTTGTGTTCTTGTTTGATGTGTAAGAACTCCCTGATTCTGTTCTTAATAATTTGTTCATGTCGAAGGCCTTGATGAACTCTGACACGAGTTGTTTGAATGAATGTATGGAAGCCTCAGGTATTCTATAATACCAATCGAGAGTGATGCCTTCCAAGGTTTTTGGGAATATTTTAGCAACAACCCCATCCCATGGGAGTAGTTCTCGAATGGTTGTAGCGTAAGCTTTGATATGCATGCATTTGGATCTCCCTCTCCTTTGTATTTGGGAAAATCGGGAAGAGGTCTTGGAAGCATGACGCTTCGTATGGTGAAATCCAAGGGCTCTTTCAAATATTCTGAGTACGTCCCTATCGCATATGTTTTGACCATTGATGGTGCCTGTTGAGGGAGTGGTGGTGGGATGGGTTGTTGATATGGCGCAGCGTATGCATTGGCAGGGGCATAAGGAAGCCCCTGTGTTTGAGAAAACATGCCGGGAGAGGAGAACATATCCCCTTGTGGTGATTTGGAGTATATGTTTAAGTATGACGGGGTACTGTCCAGGAATGGATTGTTCTGTACTAGACCGGGAGGAACAGTGTTAGAGATGGTGGGTCTAGTTGGCGTTTGTTGTGAATACTGAGGAGTCATGCCTAACGTGCCTACTCCTGTGAGGAGATCTACTTGGCTAGGATGGTGTGGAGGATTGGAACTCCCTGCTTGCATGAATTGTGAATTTTGACTTGCTTGGGCAAGTTCTAACCCTCTAACCTTTTCTATTAGAGTTGAAATGACTTCATTTGGTGAAGTCACGGTGTTTTGCCGTAGTGGCATTTGTTGTATACCATGGTTTTGTATAGGCATGTGATATCCTGCTATGAACTGATCGCTATCTTGCCAAGTTTCTCCGAGAGTATTTCCTATATGCAGTGGCATAGAGGTATTTTCTTGAAAAGAGACCTCGGGTTGTGTTTGTAAACCTCCTACAGGTGGATACATACTTCGAGAACGTTGGTTGTTCCTGGCATAACGTATTGAATATTCATCATCTAAACCTTGGTATGAGTCTGATTGTCTACTAATTTGTGGTCTAAGCAAAGCATACGAGGAGATGAACCAGATTCTCTCGGTGAATGTCATGTTATTTGAGCTCAGAAGGCTGTTTGTTGTGTTTGAGCGAGCTGATCTAACTCCTCAGTTTGAAATGATGAGTTATATCTGATTCTCGGAGTTTGTGTTGACAATTTGGTTAGTTGAATAGTTGTCACCCCATACTAAGAGTGAGGGTGATGATTGTCTATTTTTTTGGGCGTAGTATGCCTCAAGACCCAGAGAGGGTCTGCCATATGCATCGAATCTTGACATATTCGGGGGTATATGGGGGTATATGAATACCCGATGAGAATAATGGGAAGGAGTGAAGGTAATGGTGAAAGCCAATGAGGCTAATGAGAAGGTGAAAAAAAAGTTGTTTTTTCACGTTGGGTTCACCAATTTTTTGTACGATGGAAAAGTGACAAGTGAGCGTGGGAATCTACAAGTAACTCTTCCTCGCACCCGACCTCCCGAGGTCATGTAAGAGAGACAGTGGTGGGGATGGAATAAATATGGGATGCGAGAAAAACTAGTTAGGAAATCTAATGTCTTCAATACGCACTAGTGGAATTTGTGAATCTAAGGCAAAGAAGGCCCTTCTAACTTGAGGCTGGTGTGATAGATCGATCGTGCAAGGATGACTTCTCGAAGGCTCAATCAATATCGAGCTCTGGCGTGATTGATTATGGGTTGTGGAATACATGGAAAATGTCTTGGGATAGTTTCAGTATATTTTCGGATAAGGTCATATGGTGGATGGTAAATATAGCCAATTCTATGGATGATTCTCTGGCCTAGTCCAGAATTCCCTAGCTCTGTTAGCTGTTGTGTCTAGCAAGGATAATTGTTTGATAATGACAGGTGGAAGTGGGGTAGATCTGAATACTAGTGTACGTAGGCCAGTGTCTATGTCTAATTCTCCTGTGGATTCGTTGGGCTGCGGGATTTGTGGGTCACAACCATAGATTCTTAGTTGTTGTGGACCTGTTATGGTCATGCGTGAAATCAAGTCCTAATCCCTAATATCCAGTAATCGTATGCTTTCTCAGCTTCTATATTTAGGATCAATAACTGTGTGATTTTCTCAGAATACCCTACAGGCGTTCGTGCAACCTGGATTCTTAGGCTGGTATCTATATCTAGAAGAGTGTCTCCTGCATCTGGCTGTGGGACCAAAGGATCACAACCAAAGGTTTGTTCTCTTTCGAACCCTTCTACAGTCATATGAATGTTGTCTAGGGTAATCTGTAGTTCGGTTGATTTGACCAAAACGTGTGTGCTTGGTCGTCTTCTACGTTTAATCCACTCAATTGGGAATTGATTTGTTGCAAGCTTACCGTTGTTCGGAAGACTTGAATCCTAAGATTTTGATCTATATCAGTTATCACTGTGATGAGATTGGGTTGAGGCACGATTGGCTCGAATACGTATTCCTGGGCTCTCTAGGTCCCGTGATTGTCATACAAAAGCAACAAAGTAAAGTGAACTACAGTAAAATAAAATTTACCTATGTGAAGTATATCTATAGTATGTATATAATTCTCTATTTTTTTGTGTTTTCTAATGAGCTTTATGAATTTAAGAAAGCAGCTATTTAAAATATCTAGAAATGACAACTAAAATAATCAATTTAAAACAAACAAAATAACCGAGTGTAGCTATTTGTCTATGTAATTTGTAGATCTATTCTAAACAATGAAATAGCTTATCTAATCTATTTGCAAGACTCTCGATCCTACCTCAGAAGTGAGGAGTGAATCATAGTTTCTCAGAAACTATCAATCCCCACAGCTTCCCTGGCAATATCGAGAGTAGAATTAACTGAAATAAAGCAATTAACTACTCTATTTGATATGATTCTAACTAGAACTTTGAAAGCTAGAACCTGGATTCTGCAGAACAGTGGCGAATCCGATGGTGTGTGTGATCTTGTCCCCTCAGTGTGATCTCCTCGTTCCTTCGTGTTCACGTGGATCCAGAAAAGTGTGTAATGCTAGCATCAACAGAAGTAGATATTGGGATAAAGGCAGCTCAAAACACACACTGAATACAATGCGAGTAGGAGAGGGATAGCGCAAGAGTACAGAGCTTGGCTTATGCAATTCCTAGTGGGATTTATTGCGAGTCATGCAACATAAAGCGTCCAGAACCTAAAACTATCCTGTTTGAGGAGAAAAACCTGCAACTTTAATGGCTTCCTAAGCTATTCTACTCCAATGGATTGGATGAAATAACAGCAGTGCTTGCACAAGATGGATATGTGGCTTACCAACAGTAAAACAATGCTAACTAAGCATGCAATGAAAGAAACTAAGCATTCTAAGCAAAAGGAAAACTAAATCTATTGCAAAGAGAAATCAGAGGAAAATTTTGAGGGCCATTTGCTTGAGCACAAGCCAACTATTTATAGCATTTGCATTTACCCAAGGTAAAAGCCAAATAGAACTCTTAAACTATAAACAATGGCAAAACACTATTCCAGGGAACCAGAATCATAAATGCAAGCTTATGGCGGTGAAAGAAAGCTGGTAAAACATTGAATTTACGTGAGTCGTGTTAAAAGAGCTTTCTGGAAAATGCGTAAAGGACCACCCCACTGAGCGGCGGCGGTGGGACGCTACTGTTGGGCGGCGGTCATGAGACCGCTGCCTGTTGGCGGCGGTTTCATCACTGAAGAGAAAAAGGCCAAGAAAAGAGGGGAAAAGGGAAAAACAAAGCACGCGGGGGCTAAGCGGGGCATGCGGGATGTTAACACATACTTGGAGAGATTTTCTGGATCCTAAACACCTTACGAGGAGACTGTAGGAATTAAGTCAATCATAGGGATGATGATACTTTTTAGAAGGGAGGTATGTAACACCTTTGCCATTCGTTCATCTGTAATTACTCATTGTGAAGTGGATTGCAATGCTTTGACATGTGATTTTTCTTGAGTTCATGCTCTGTAGAACCAATTAAATCATGTTGCTATATTAATGTTTATCTCATATGAGACTTGTGTAATTAATCATCCATTTATTTTCAATGTAATCTTACATTGTAATGTTTACTTAATTGGTTTGTGAAATTGAATGGATGTCTTGACTTGTGGAATGTTTGAATTTTGTTCTTGGAAGTATTGAGTAAGCTAGTAATTTGGGAAACTACACTAAGTTTGGAATAATAGATTTGTTGGTATTTAGAATCGATTAAGAAAATACCTTGGATCAATTTCATTGATTCATGGAATTATCTTAATTTGGTCTGCAATTACGATTGAATGTAAGAGATTGCAATCATTCTTTGATTATGGAATATCAATCTTATACTAATTAATATTGATGATTTTGTTCCATTTTTCCTATGTTCTTAGTCTTGTGTTAAGGGTTGGAAAGTGTTTGAAATCCAATTCATTGCAGAACTATTCCATTTAAAAAACGTTGCATAGATTGGTAAGGTCTTTATTGTACAGTTACTTAAGACCTAGCCTATGCCCAACGTTTTGATAACACTAAAATTTCTAAAGGTCTAACTTGGACATAAGGCATATGAATTACTATGGTGGCTGGTGAACATACTCTAAGACCTATGCTAAGTTGATAGGTATTGAAATATTATTAATTAAACCCTAACCTATGTTGGGAAAGGAATATGGAACCTAACTTAAGAATAAACCTAGTTGATTTTTGTTGACGCATGGTCAAGTGGTGGGGTTTGTAGTAACCATCACCCTTGCATGTACTTGGAATTTTTCAATGTTGGCTACTACCACTCCTTAGGAGTAAGAAAATTTAAAATTATTAAGTTGCTAAAAATTACACTAAAGTTAGTTGTATGATCGTTTGAACTGTTAGTGAATGGAAAAATGGAAAAGAGAAGGTTGGTGGGTTGGCGGGATATATGAACTATCCTATCTAGCATTAATGATTTTGAAAATCATTATAAACCATCTTAGGGGAAATATGCTAAATTTGGAAAAGATTTGGTTATTTTGGTTTCATTATTACTCCTTCAATTATTCTCTCTCTCATTTTACATGACAAGATTGGGGGTGTTTGATTTGGTTTCAATTTTTTTTTGAAATTTTCTGTTCTCTTTTCATGGAGAGATTGTTGGAGAAGATTTCAGTGGAGAAGGACTAAGGGATTTTTTTCTATTGTAGAGGCTATCGTGGGAATTGGAAGAAGAAACCTGGGAGTTGGAAGAAGACTTTAGGAATCTCTACCAGGCATGACAGGCTCTAAACCCTTGCAAAAACTTGTTCTATCTAATTATTTCATGAAAAGAACTTTTCTTATAATAGAAAGAATTTTGGGGTTCTGGGTTTTTATATTGCATATTAAGATGGAATATCTTACTTGGCAAGTGGTTTACAAAAAGGTTTTTATTCTTGATTTGATTTGAATGCTTTTATATGAACTGCATCTTGATATTTTCCACTCTATCTATTTTGGGTGATTGTAAAAAAATACTCACCATGACTATAATGGAAAGAACAAATATATATACTTGAAGTTTCATGTTCAAGTGGTTTATAATCAATACAACAGTTGGGTTATTAATATTTGTGGGACTGTTTGTATACTAAACCCATCGATTGTATGCTTTATTAATGAGATAACATTGTGTTTGATGGGTTGAGTTAGAACTCGAGCACCCAATCGAGATGAACTGGTATTTTTAATTATTTCTTTGTCGACCTGTTTGGGTTTGTAGTTGTTAAAATGGTTCAAATACATGAACTCTTGAGATTTAGCATTGTAATTTTCTTGGGTTGCATGCTTAATTTTATCGACTTCATTTTGGTGGAGTTGGAATCTCATACACATGATGGATATAGAATCCTATCTGTAAGCGATGTGTTATGGATTTGTTAAGGTGTGTTTGAGTTGTTGATAACCCATATTAGACTATGTTTATTTAACTCTCTGAATTTTGTTCATAACCCATTGTGATAGTATATACATGTCATCCTCATTTGAAATGGAATTTTGATTGTTTGTTTGAGGCTTATCCGTTCAACCTTACTTCTCTACGAACTCTTGTGGGTTTAACCTCTACCATGGTTGTATGGATTTAGTTTCTTTTCTTTTATCAACATGAATATTTCATATTTTAATATTATCAGGAAGACATTTGGTAGAAATTTTTATTAAACAATGTGGAATGGTAGTGGTAAGCTTGACTGTAACTTGTATTTGTTTTCTAATCCATGAAATTAGTGGTTACCTTGTTATATATTGTGGAAATTATTGTTAGTTGTTATACCCTTACAGGTAATACTACCAATTTTAAAGGTATATTGAACTATATTAACCACGGATGATTAATTTTATGATCTCTATTATTGCTTGATCTTCATTGGGTTAGACTATTTGGATTAATAACTTTTACTAAAACTATAAAAGGGATTGTAATGCATAATTTCTATTGATTTGATTGATTTTAACTTTTTCGATCCTTGATCATATAAAGATGATCAATGATATCAATTATTCATGTTTATAAGGATGTATATTTTACAAGCATTTTTTCGTTAATGGTTTGGATCATTCTAGTTATATTGCCTACGTGATCTACTTGTTGGGGTATGGCCTTTGTCATTCATAGCAAGGATTTCTTGTCTTGATTAAAGACTATCTAGACTGAAAGTATCCTTTTTTTAATCCCAATGTCTCTTATGCATTCTAGTTGGTTGCAGCCACATTTTGAATGTACAAAAATCATTTTTTTGTTAAGCTAAATTTACTTATTTAATTTTTGAGCTCTGTTGCTGATTAGTTTAGTCTCCTATTCATCTCCTATAAAACCTATATTAAACCTATAGGCTGAAGGTAACTATGGAATTGAATTCATACCTGAAATTAATCAACGCATCGAGTTGCGATGAGGCTTTAATCATGTAGTATCGGCTACATGATTTAAACATTTCTACTCGGCCTTGTCTTCTATTGTTACATATACATGGTTTTTCACTATTATTATAATCGCTTATAGTGAGAATGTATGCGTGTAATGAAATAAGTGATTTTTTGGATGTACAATAAATGAATGTTCTATCTTCTTGTTGAATGTCTTATATTTGGTATAATTCATACTTGGTTGGAATATTTGGTTTGACATGTCTCGAGGGTTTTGTGATACACTTTGGAGTAATGTTCTTCTATAAGTTTTTAAAAAGGAAAATGATGTTTCTAAACCATTGATTTTTTCCTATTAATTAGTAGTGTTCCTTCTTAAATTTGATAGTTAGAAGATATGGTTCCAAAGATCTAGCTCCTATCACGCTTAGTTCAAACAAACTAAAAAATGCTAACAATCATGTAGATGGACTTTATGAAGAGGAAAAGAGTAATACTTATAGAAATATTCATTTATTATATTGATTTAAGAATTGTAGTTTGATGAAAAGATTGTGTTTTAATTTATTGATATACTTTTTTGTTGTAGTAACTAGAGCCTATGCCCAACTATGTAAACTGTTAAAAACAATACAATTTATTCTTGTTTACTTGAATTGAAATTTTATTCTGTAAATGAAGGAAAAATTTTGCTTGAATCATTTTGTCTTGATTGGTTAAGTTATGTGTGAATGAAGATTTCAGTTTCAAATATTTCATTGGGAATGTAGGCTTGTAGGGAATCAATTGATATGCAATGCCTTATTCCTTGATATTGTTTGGTAAACTTGAATGATGTCAAATGAAATTTTAAATATATTTCACACCACTATTGCAGCAATGAATGATAATGTTGACTTATAAAAATGTAAAATTAAGAGAAAGATATAAGGAAACATCTTTTGTGACTAGACTTGTATGAAAAGTATGATTGGAAATAAATTAAACATAAATTGGTTATTGACATATATGTTATGCAAAATTCACCCTCAAGGTAATTTTGATAACATGCATCAAATTATTCAGTCTTGAGCAAGTAGATTGATTCAAGGCCCGAAATCATGTTTTTGGGGTCCCCTCGGCTTTTTTCTAACTCTCCCATCCAAGAAGAAATCCCAATGAGTTGAGAAAATGGAAAAAATGCAAAAAATAAGGTTGCAAGACTGTTTTAAAGCATTTCGGGTCGTACCAAGGTTCGTCGTACCAAGCTTGGGGCTAAAATACAAATAAAATCAGCTAAGTCGGACAATTTTATCCCAGGCGGTCCACAGGACAGTTGGGACGTCGGGACGCGAGGGATGCGAAAAGTCGAAACGGCTAAAAGCAAAGAAAATTGTCAAGTTCTTGTTTCGCACGGTTTTGGGACAGCCGGGACAAAAGTATGCATGGGACGTGAATCGGCCAATTTTCCGGCAGAGCAGTCCATTGCAGGTGGTTCGAGAGATATTTGTCCCGGGTGGTCCGGGACAGTTGGGACAAAAGTACGCGAGGGACGCGAAAAGGTGAAAAAACCGCAAACAGGAACAAGGAAGCCCGAATCAGCCAAAGCAGGAGATTTTCATCGGGACAGCCGGGACAAAGGTATGCGTGGGACGCAAGGACCCAAAAAGCTGAATCGGCCGAAGGCAAAGAAGAAAAGTCAACGTTTGACCCGTGAAACTTCAAACACCATAACTTTTGACTCCGAGCTCTGATTTTCACAAAATTGAACTTTCTGGAATGAGCACGACCCAAAATAGCTGCCCGCTAAGTTATTTTTAACAAGGGTAGATATATTTAAATAAAATAAACATGTTTGGCTCTGTCGGTTAATGCTCATTCCCATCAAATCACAGAAAACACCTGCCAGACCCAAAATAGCTGCCCGCACTTAGAAGGCCATAACTTTTGCATTTCTCAACGAAATCACACAAAATTGGTACCGTTGGAATCATGGCTCTGAACCCGACACATAGCAATCAATAAATTCTAGATTTTATGAGAAATTTGTCAATAATTTTTAGAAAACGTGGCTGGGTTCATAACAGTGTTTTATTTGGTGGTTGGGAGTGCAATTAAGAGGCATGGTCATCATTCTTTCTCTGCTGCAGCACCTGGGATAGTATGGGGAGCCTTTTACAAGTAATATATAATCATTTTACTCTATTTAATGCCTCTTATAAGTGGTTGAAGGAAAAATTTTGGGATTTCCATTTTCCCTTCTCTTTCCCTTCTCATTTTTCTATAAATTGGAGTGTTGGGCTCATTGTAAAGGGAGGTAGTTTTGTAGCAAAGCTCTACCAAATTACTTTGTGAAGCTGATGTGTTACAGGCCCTTGTTGTGGACTCCTTGCATGGTGATCCAGGCCCTTATCTTGTAATAGATTGAACTGTGCATATCATGAAGCAATAAAATATAAGTTTGTGGATATATCTTCCCCTGCTGTGTTTTCTTGCATTCTTCTTGCCCCTTCAACCTTGATTACAAGAATATTGTGTCTATTATTATGTTCATGCAGGGATCCATTATCATTGTGTATGTTTGAAATATTGTTGTGAATGCATTTTCTAGATTATGGAGAACTGTCATCACCTCTTCTAGTGTGCACTTTGCTTCTGTATTTCACGCATTTGAAGACTACTCTCACACCCTCCTTTTCTGGTGTATCACCGCTTTAGTGTAGGATTTCATTTCATGCATTCTCTCTCCCTGGTCTCTTGGAAATTTAGATTAGAATAGTTAGTTTCCCCTACATTAGAGTAGATTGTGGCAGGTAGTTTAGGAGCAAGAACCAGCTTTCTCTGGAGGTTTATCTCAAGTACCAAGTCCCACAACTTGGAGATAGTACCCATGTTATCCATTCACACTGTGAGTTCAAATATATGCGCTTGTATAAACCATAGAAGGGTGTTGTGATTCAGTGATAACAATATATACTTATATTATTGAATTCATCTTGATAAAGATAGTAATGAATAATTTGTAATAAACAAGTTATATTGTTGTGGGAATTATGTTATAAATAATTATTCTTATTTGCAACATTATAAGTCAAAACATTTGTGACTATTTTATAAGGATTGTTATAAAACAAATATTGGTTGCATAACTAAAACTAAGGGGATTAAAACCTTAGGGAATAATAAAAAGATTACTTAATCTCATTAAATACGTATATAAGAATTTGCCTTTAAAAAAGGGATCTAAGTGATTATACTAAAATGCAACCCTACCTATCCTAATTTACAAACTAATTACAATAAGGAAATGGAATTGTACTTAGGAAAGCATAAGAATGACATAATGAGATTAGGCATATATCTTGAACTAATCCTTAAGGCATTAAGAAAAAATTTCTTCTTGCTTTAATGATGAGGTCATTAATATGATAAATATTTGACTTTATATCCATAATGTAATCATGTTATGAAACCCTAAGGAAAGGGTTGTTCACTATGTGGTAGCAGAATGAACCTTTCGGATAGAATATAAGGTGGATGAAGAATAGCCTCCCATCATAGTTATTATACTAAAATGTAACCCTACCTATCCTAATTCACGAACTAATTACAATAAGGAAATGGAATTGTACTTGGGAAAGGTTAATAATGACATAATTATATTAGGTGTATATCTTGAACTAATCCTTAAGGAATTAAGAACAAAGTTATTCTTGTTGTAATGATGAAGTCATGAATATGATAAATACTTGACTTTATATCCATAATGTAATAATGTAATGAAACCTTAAGGAAAGGGTTTGTTAACTATGTGGTAGAAGAATGAACCTTTCGGATAGACCGTAAGGTGGATGTGAAATATCCTTCCATCATAGATGAGTTATACTTAGGGGATAATGTTTAACTAAGTTATAACAATTTGAATAGTTGAATGACTTAAAGTAAAATGAATGTTAAGTCAAGAAAACTATTATGGGTTGAAAGTATGGAACCCATTTGGAGTATAAAAAATGAACTTTCTATTACTCCTAAAGTGTATATGGATATATGGGGTTATTTCCTATAATATACTTGCAAGATGTTTCTAAGATACTTAATAAACTAAAGGAAATTACCCGCTTAAAATGATTAAGTTAAAAGGAAAATTAATTTGCAAAACCTCGGTATTTATTAAGTGGAAACATAACATTCCTTATATATAATGTTGGTGGAACTCGAGTTAGTCCTTAGGAATGACACCTAACGAATAAAAATAACTAGGGTGGGATTAAAAAGGTGAGAATTAATTTTTTTAATAAACTTGTTAAGATGCAAGATTCTGCTTAGTGGAACTCAATGGGTTGTTGCAGCATAATCGCTACTACACACTACCCATTTAATGAAGGGGGTCATTAGATGGTTACTATGGAGAAAATGTTATGACATAACAATCCATCTAACTCCTCTAATTGAGGCCATCTCTCGAATGGGAAGGATTAACATTAGTCAAGAAAGTCTAATCAAGATAACAGTTTCAAGTGTGGTGAAAGACATATTCCTTCATGATGAGTATGCCATCTTGGAATATAGGGATGACAAACATGTATGAAACTTTGGCCAAAGTATCATAATTTATTGGTTGTGTTGTCTTAAATTCACCGGACTAAGGGTGCTAGATATAGGATGGGTATTCGTAACAAATACCTAGGTAAGCTCTTGTTTAGTTGCACTTGTGAACCCTAAATGAAAAACGGAACCGCAAGTATATAAAGTATAAAATGAAATGAATTACGAGAATTAGTTTTACACCGATTCATAACAAGTGCATATAGTTCTTTGTTGTAGGATTGATTAGCAGATTTAATGTAGTTCTAAATGCTTATGTAGAACGGTGAGCATTGAGATAAAAATAAAATAAAAAATTTCTCCTACTTTTGTAATCATGAAATAGGGATGTTACATCTTGGTATCGGAGCTAAATTTTTCAGTTCTTGGACCTATTTGAGTCCACTTCTGATAAAAAAATTCTTGATTACATAAATGGTGAGAAGAAGGGGACATGCTACGAATAACCCACCTCTCGTGTGGTGTGAAGCAACTACAGCTAAAAAGCTGGATGAAACCCTTGCTACTCTGCAAGACACAAGGAATAGGATTTTGTTCTAGAAAAACAAGTGGCTTGACATAACACTGAGACTAATAGTGGGTAGTCTCAGGGGAAAACCCATGATGAGAGCAATGGTGATGCTGAGGATCTCAATGCTACGAATGATAATACTGGAAATATGCTAACATTAATGTACCTAATCAATCCAAGAATAAGAAGGAAATATTTTAAATTGAATTGATCAGTGATATAAAGAGGATAATTCCTCAAAAATTTAATGTAACCACCTAGGGTGATGGCGATGAGAATTGGATTAGCGAGATGGAGAAATAATTTGTGATAAGAAATTTCTCTGAGGAAACCAAGGTTATATGGGGATCTTATCAGCTCTCCCATGAAGCATCTTCATGGTGGGACATCATCCAAAAGGTTGAGGTTAATGTTGATGAGGCAATCATCACATGGAACCAATTTAACGGTCATTTTAGGAATCGTTGGTTACCATGACTCTACTATGACTAGAAAATGACATAGTTCCAAACCTTAACCCAGGAAAACTATCGGTAATGGAATATTGGGAGAAGTTCACCAAGCTTCTCAAATATGTATCGTAGTATCAAACGGGTGAAAATTTCCAAATAAGGAATTTCATCATGGGTTTGTATCCTATCATAGGTGGTGAGGTGGATGTACATGGTCCTACCACTATGGAGGAAGTGGTAGAAAAATTCATTTAGAAAGAGTAGAAATTGAAGGTGAGTTTGGACATAAGGAGGAAAAATGTAAGAAAATTGGGAATGCTTCTTCATCTTTTCCACCCAAGAAGGGTACATGGAAGAAGTTTGGAAACAAAAGTAAGCTTGTGGATGGAAATGAAAATAAAATAGCAGTAGGTAAAACAGAGTAAACAAAAAAAAAATAATGGGCAGAAGGGTAATTATGGGAAAACCAATACTTTCAAGGCTAAAAATATGTATGATCCTAAGAAAGGACCTATTGGAGGTTTTTTTAATAATGGGGGAATCCAATATGCAAGTCACTATCCTTTAAAGAAAAATGACAACAACTAGCAACATAAGATACATGTTGTGGTAGCTGACAAACAAGTTGAAAAGTAGGCTACGCCCATAGAAGTGCCAGGTAAGCTATATGGCCTACTTGTAACTATAATTTTTGATATTGGTGTTTCTAAATGTTTTATTTCTAGCAATTTAGTTACTAAATTAAAACATAAATTTGGTTTTATGGAAAAACCATGGACTGTCTAGTATGGGAATAATGTTTTCCACATAGTTAGTAAGTGCCTTTTTGGCGTAGCCTTAGAATTACCAAGCTTCACAACTAAGGTAGACTTGTATGTTGCACCTCTAGGGTCTTATGACATAATAATTGGTGTGAATTGGTTAGCTGATCACAAGGCACCTTTGGTGTACTATTTTGGAAGCATATAAGGTGTTTGGATGATCTGTAGAAATCAGCAGACATTCAAGGAATAAAAAGAGGCATAAAGGTTAGAGAAATATCAGCTATGCAACTGAAGAAGGCCAAAAATAAAGGTTGCATGCTTTATGTAATAAAAATTTCAGATTCAGCTGAAGAAGGAGGTAAATTTTTTGAAATCTATCTGCTATTATGTGATTACAACGATGTGTTTTCGAAAGAGATATTTTGTCTTCAATTGAAAAGAGAGTTTGACTTCACAATTGAAATCAAATCAGGAACTAAACCTATTTCCAAGGAACCTTATCATATGAATACCACTGAGTTGGTAGATATTAAGGCTCAATTGCATGAATTATTGTCTAAAGGGTTAATAAGGTCGAGTGTCTCACCTTAGGGAGCACCGGTGATATTTGTTAAAAAGAAAGATGGAACATTAAGACTTTGTATTGATTACAGGATGTTAAACAAAGAAACTATCAAGAATAGATATCCTATTCCAAGGATAGATGTTTTGATTAGATGCATGGAGCATCAGTCTACTCTAAAATATATCTGCATTCTAGATATCATCAGTTAAGAATTAAGGAAGAAGATATTCATAAGACTCCTTTTAGAACCAGATATGGACATTGTGAGTTTATGGTTTTACCTTTTATTTAACTAATGCCCCTACAACCTTCAAGAATACTTGAAAAAGTTTTTGCTTTTATTCTTGGATGACATTATTATCTATTCATAGAGCTTGGACAAACACAATGAACATTAAAGTATTTTACTTGGAGTAATAAGAAAGAGGAAATTATATGGAAAACTATCAAAGTGTTCTTTCTATGAAACTGAAGTACAGTATTTGGGGCATATAATAAATAAATATGGGGTCTCAGTTGATCCCGTAAATATTACAACCATAATTGATTGGCCAACACCTAATAATGTACATGAAGTTAGAAGCTTCATGGGGCTTGCAGGATACTATAGAAAATTTGTAAAATATGTTTTGAAGGTTCTTTGTGCCAATAAATTCATTACAAAGGAAAGATAAAAGTTTGTGTGGAGTGAAAATACGAGGTTGCATTTAAAACATTAAAATAAAAGCTAACTATTGCTCCTATATTAAGCTGTTCTGATCCAAACAAGATTTTTCTATGGTAACAGATGCTTTCGGAGATGCATTAGGGGGTATATTGTTATAAAATAACCATGTGATAGCATATGAAAGTAGGAAGATTAAATTACATGAGCATAATTATTCTCCCCATGATTTAGACCTTGTTTCCATAGTACATGCACTGCAGGTTTGGAGACATTACCTCTTAGGGAAACCATTTGAGTTGAAAATTGACCACCTTGGATTAAAATATATCTTCACTCAGCCTAACTTAAATGCAAGAAAGTGAAATTTGTTGGATTTTTGTCTCAATATGATTTTGACATCAACTACATTAAAGGTAAAGAAAATAGAGTGACAAATGCACTAATTCATAGAAAACATATTTCTAGGCTTGTGACTTTAATACCTCGATTTAAGGATGAGATTAGAAATGCCTTAATGTCGATCCATACTATCAACGAGCATAAATAGTGCTTTATGTGAATCCAAAGGATGTAAGGTACAAAGGTTTTTGGTTAGATGGAGAAGGACTTCTAAGGTATGAGGATAGAGTTTATTGGGAAATGAGTTAAGGAAGAAAGTGATAACTAAATTTTGCAATGCACCTTACTATGGACATCCCGGAGTGAAAACAATGCTTGCTGATGTAAAATAGAAGTATTTTTGGAAAGGGATGAAGAAGGATATTTTGGATTATGTGTCTCATTACTGGAATGTCGGCGTGTGAAAGTGAGAATATTTACCCGGATTGTTTATTGTACCCTCATAGCATACCAATATTTATTTGGTAAGTTATAAGTATGGAATTTGTTCAAGGACTACCTATGTCCAGGCATAAACATGATGTTATTTTAGTTGTGGTTGATAAACTAACTAAAGTGGCTCATTTTATTGTTGGAAATCTGAAAGATGACTCACCTATTCTTGCAAAAAGGTTTGTTAAATAATTTTTCAGAATGCATGGTGTTTCGAGTTAAAAATATCGATAGGGACCCACGAATGACTTCACGATTTTGAAAAATCTTAATGTAGCTTTGGGAAAAAATCTGAAATTTAGCTCTACTTATCATTCGGAAACGGATGAAAAAAATGAAAGACTAAATTAGTTTCTTGAAGATATGCTTAGGATGTACTACATAGATCAATAGTACAAATGGGAAGAGTATCTCCCTTTGGTTTAATTTGCATATAATAATACTTACCATTATTCTCTAAAAATGGCACATTTTGAAGCTTTGTATGGGAAAAGGTGCGAGATCTTTGGTTAGTTGGGATAACATTAAAGATAGAGAAGTAATTGGGCCTGAGGTGCTTTCTAAAATGGAATAACGAGGTAAATTTAATCTAAGAAATATTAAAAGAGGTTGTTGATAGACAAAATAGTTAGGTAGAACTAAAAAGGGTTGAAAGGAAATTTAAATTTGTTGATAAATTTCTTCTAAGAGTCATGCCTAAAACGAGCTTGATTACTTTCGGTAAGTCACCAAGTTGTCACCTTATTATGTAGGGCCCTTTGAGAGTGTTGAAATAGTCAATCAAATAGCCTACGATTATAATTTCCCCCTAATTGGCATGGATGTATGATGTTTTTCATATTTCTTTACTTAAGAAATATGTTTTAGATTTATCACATATGTTAAACAAGAATGCTTTGCAGGTCCAAGACCCAGGGGTAATCATGGTAGAACCAGTTAGAGTGTGGAAACCCACAAGTTGCACTTGTGTAATTGTGAAATTAGACAATGTAAGGTCTAATGGGATCAATTTAATGAAGAAAGTGCAATCTGGGAAAACTTGGAGGACATGAAAGTAATTTTTCCTCGCTTGTTTTAGCAGAAATATTTTATTTCTCGTAAAAAAAACTTGAATCATTTTGATTTACAACTGATTCCAAATTTTTTGTTTTGAGAAAAAATATTTTTATTAAGTATTGTTATAGCCTATAAAGTTATAAATTTTGAAAACTAAATTTTTGGATTAAATATTGTTGCTATTAAGGAATCTTATGGTTAAATAAATATTATTAAACCAATTTTTTGTAAAAACTATTTTGGAATTAAGTCGATCATCAAGGAAATGCTGATTTTTAGAGGGGAGGTATGTAACACCTTTTTCATCCTTTCATATGTACTTTCTCATTGTGAAGTGGATTACAACGTTGAAATGTGATCGTTATTTAGTTGTTGCTCTGTAGAACTAATTAAATCATGATGCTAGATTAATGTTTAGCTCAATTGAGATTTTTGTAATTAATCATCCATTTATTTACAATGTACTCTTGAATTGTATTTTTACTTAATTGGTTCGTGAAATGAACTAGATGTCTTAAGCTTGTGGAATTTTTTAATTTTGTTCTTGGAACTATTTGGTAAGATGGTAATTTGGGAAATTACACTAAGTATGGAATAATCAATTTTTGGTATTGAGAATCAATTAAGAAAATACCTTGGATCAGTTTCATTGATCCAAGGCATTCTCTTAATTCGATCTATAATTATGATTGAATGTAAGAGATTGCAGTCATTCTTTGATTATGGATTATCAATCTTATACTAATTAATCTTGATAATTTTGTTCCAGTTTTCCTATGTTCTTTGTCCCATGTTAAGGGTTAGAAAGTGTTTGAGAGACAGTTCATTTTAGCACTGCTCCATTTGAAAAACGTTGCATAGATTGGTAATGTTTCTATTGTGTAGTTACTTAAGACCTATCCTATGCCTAGTGTTTGGATAACACTAAAATTTATAAAGGTCTAACTTAGACCAAAAGTATATGAATTACTATGGTGACTTGTGAACCTACTCTAAGACCTATGCTAAGTTGATAGGTATTGAAATATTATCAATTAAATCCTAACCTATGTTGGGAAAGGAATATGGAACCTAACTCAAGACTGACCCTAGTCTAATTTTTTGGATGCATGGTTAAATGGTGGGGTTTGTAGTTTTCGCCACCCTTGCATGTACTTGGAATATTTTAATGATTTTCATTAATGGTGGCTACCTTCACTCCTTAGTATTAAGAAAATTTAAAATTAGCAAGTTGTTAATAACATGCACTAAAGTTAGTTGCATGATCGTTTGAACTGTTAGTGAATGGAAAATGGAATAGAGAAGGTCGTTGGGTTGGCGGGATAGATGAAATGTCTTCTCTAGCATTAATGACTTTTAAAATCATTCTAAACCATCTTACGAGAAATATGTCACTTTGGAAAAGAGTTAGTTTTTTTGGTTTCATTGTTACTCCTTCAATTCTTCTCTCTCTCATTTTGCATGTTGATATTGGGAGTGTTTTATTTGGTTTTGAATTTGTTTTGAAATCTTCACTTCTCTTTTTCATGGAGAGATTTTTGGAGAAGATTTCAATGGAGAAGGACTGGGGATTTTGTGAAGGTTGATTTGTTTCAACTATGGAGGCTATCGTGGGAGTTGGAAGAAGAAACCTGGGAGCTAGAAGAAGACTTCGGGAAGCTCTACTAAGCATGATAGGCTCTAATCCCTTACAAAAACTTGTTCTATCTAATTATTTCATGAAAATAAATTTGATTATAATAGAAAACATTTTGGGGTTCTGGGTTTTTGATATTGCATATTAAAATGGAATCTCTTTCTTGGTAAGTGGTTTACGAACTAGTTTTTATTCTGGATTTGCTTAGAATGATTTTATATGAACTGCATGTCAATATTTTCCACTCTATATGTTTTGGATGATTGTAAAAAAAGACTTAACATGACGAGTAATGGAAAGAACAAATATATATACTTCAAGTTTCATGTCTAAGTGGTTTATAATCGATCCAACAGTTGGGTTATTTATGTTTGTGGGACTGATTGTATATTAAAACCACTTTGCTTACATGCTTTATTAATAGACAACCTTGTGTTTTATGGGTCTAGTTAGAACTCGAGCACCTAATTGAGATGAATTGGTTTTGTATTTTTAAAAATGGTTCAAGTACTCGAAATCTTGAGATCTGTCATTTTAAGTTTGTTGGGCTATATTATTACTTTGATTGACTTCATTTTTGTGGATTTGGAAACTCATACACACGGTGGATATAGATTCCTATCTATAAGTGATGTGTTACTATTTTGTTAAGGTTTGTTTGAGTTGTAACCCATGTCAAAGCTAAGCTTATTTAAATATTTGGATGTTGTTCATAACCCATGATGACAATATATACATGTCGTACTCATTTGAAATGGAATTTTGACTGTAAGTTTGAGGCTTAGCCCTTTGGCCTTGCTTCTCTGAACTCTTGTGGGTTTAACCTCTAGCATGGTTGTATGAATTTGGTTTCTTTTCTTTTATCAACATGATTGATTCATCTTTTAATACTATTGGGCATATGCTTGGGAGAACGTTTTGTTAAAAAAGTGGAATGGTAGTGGAAAGATTTACTTATAACTTGTATTCATTTTCAAATCCATGAATTTAGTGGTTACCTTGTGATATATTGTGGAACTTATTGTGAACTGTTAGACCCTTATGGGTAAGACTACCAGTGTTTAAAGGTATACTGAACTATCTTAACTTTTGGATGATTAATTTTATGATCTCTATTATTACTTGATCCTCCTTGGGTTAGAATTTCTAGATTGATAACTCTACCCAGGCTGTAGAAGGGATTGTAATGCATAATTTCTATCAATTTGATCAATTTAAAAAAAAAAGCAATCCTTGATCATATGAAGATGATCAAGGATATCGATTAGTCATGTTTAGAAGGATGTATATTTTGTGAGCATTCTTTGTTCATGGTTTGGATCATTTTGGTTATGTTTCTTGAGTGATGTACTTGTTGGGGTATGGCCTTTGTCAGTCATAACATGGATTACTTGTCTTGATTAAAGACTATCTGGACCAAAAGTATCCTTGTGTTGTTTATCCCAATGTCTCTTATGCATTCGAGTTGGTTGCAGCCACATTGTGAATGTATGGAAATCCTTTTTTTGTTTCCAAGCTAAATTGACTTGTTTGATTCATGAGGTCTATTTCTGATTAGTTTAGTCTCTCTGTTCAGCTATTATCAAACCTTTATTAAACATGTAGGTTGAAGGTGACTATGGAATTGAATTCATACTGAAAGTAATTAACTCACGGGACCGAAAGTACAAGGATTTAATAATGTAATATGTGGTATATGATTTAAGAATTTATACTTGGCCTTATCTTATGTTGTTATGCACACTTAACTTTGCACTATTATTATAATACTGCTTAAAGTGAGAATGTATGTTTGTAATGCAATAGGTTATTTTATTTGGATGTACAATGAATGAATGTTCTATCTTCTTGTTGAATGTATTCTATTTAGTAGAATTCATACTTGGTTGGAATATTAGGTGATGACATCTATAGGGTTTTCGATACACTTTGGAGTAATGTTCTTACGGGAAGTTTTTATAAAGGAAAAGATGTTTGAAACCTTGATTTTTATATTAATAAGCATTGTTCCTTCTTGAAGTTGTTAGTTAGAACATATGGTTCCAAGGATTTAGCTCCTATCATGCTTAGTTCAAATGAATTGACATATGCTAACAATCTTGTAGATGGACTTTGTGAAGAGGAAAAGAGGAAGACTTATGGAAAGATTCATTTATTCTATTGATTGAAGAAATGTAGTTTGATAAAAGGATTTTTTCATTTATTGATTTACTTTTGTGTTGAAGTAATCAGGGCATGTGGCCAGTTATGTAAACTATTAAAAAGGATATGATTTATTCTTATTTACTTGAATTGAAATTTAATTTTAGAAATGAAGCAATTTTTTTCTTGAATAACTCTTTCTTGATTGGTTAAGTTGTGTGTGAATGAATATTTCAATTTCAAATATTTCATTAGGAATGTAGGCTTGTAGGTAATCAATTGATATGAAATTCCTTATTCCTTGATATTGTTTGGTAAAGTTGAATGATGTCAAATGAAATTTTAAATATATTTCACACCACTATTTCAAAAGTGAATGATAATGTTGACTTATAAAAATGTAAGATTAAGGGAAAGATATAAGGAATCATATTTTGTGATTAGACTTATATGAAAATTATGATTGGAAAGAACTTAAACATAACTTGGTTATTGACTTATATAATTCTATTAATGAATTAATCTTGATAAAGATAACAATGAATAATTTGTAATAAATGAGTTATATTGTTGTGGGAATTAAGTTATAAATGATTATGCTTATTTACAACATTATAAGTCGAACTTGTGTGACTATTTTATAAGTATTGTTATAAAACAAGTATGGGCTACATAACTAAAACTAAGGGGATTAAAACCTTAAGGAATAATCACAAAGAGTACTTAATCTCATTAAGTACTTATAATAGTTTTCATTGTAAAAAGGGGTCTAAATGATTATACTAAAATGTAACCCTACCTATCCTAATTGTGACAATCTAAGTACAATAAGGAAATGGAATTGTTCTTAGGAAAGGATAAGAATGACATAATGGGATTAAGTGTATAGCTTGAAAAAATCCTTAAGGCATTAAGAACAAAGTTCATCTTGCTACAATGATGAGGTCATTATTATGTGTAGACACCAAATTTTGGTCACACTCCCCTTGGTCTCCTTTAATTAATTAACGTAACGTATTCACCTAACCATGACCCCTTACCCCACATTCATATTAGTTTAATTACTTAAAATTGAATTAATGCTCATCCTGACACTATTAATTAATTTAATTACTTTAATTAAATTAATTTACACCTCACCTAGCCACATCTCCTAGATATCTCATCATGGACTTATTCTTAATCTATTAATTAAATAAGACTGAATCTCAACGTATCTTAACCAACTGGGACTTAGTCTAACCCTAAAATTAAATTCCTACTCCACAAATAAAATTCCCGATTATCTAAGTGCTAACCCTCACTTGAGACCCAGGTGACCGACAATCGAGCATGCCAAAGAAAGAAAGGATTTTCCTATTTTTGGCAAACCTAGGATTTCCCACCTTAATCGACGTCGGTTAACCCTCAACTAACACCGGTCACCCTAACCATCATTAGTTACCTTATATACAGTTTTGTAACCTTTTACCCAGGTTGGTCATTTTGAGTTTTGAGAGATCTATTACACCCGATCACAAACCAGAGACTTCTTAGCATCTAAATGACATAATACACTCAATCACAAGCCCAAGAAAGCACTAGATTCTCATCCAAAGGAATTAGAACATTCATAGGAACACTTTAAGAGGTATTTTTGTGGGACTAACCAAAAATTTCTTCAAAGATCAACCACCACCATCCTTCATCAACCAGGGCTGCAAATACAAGTAAGTGTATTAGATTTGCATCATTCTGTACTTACTTAAATTGTAGTTTCATTATCTTTGTTATTAGATCTTGTTCTTTACTACATTCCTCCATCCCCACCTTCTAGAAAATCTACCCAACCTACCACCCACCACCTTCTACCTCTCCATAGCTAAATTTTAGGCATTCCCTAGTCTTCCTGATATTATTACGATCCCAACCATCCTCCCTCTATTCTCTGTACAATCACGAGATACGTCCAAATATACCTT
Organism: Taxus wallichiana var. yunnanensis; assembly: GCA_018340775.1. Lineage (NCBI taxonomy): Eukaryota > Viridiplantae > Streptophyta > Pinopsida > Cupressales > Taxaceae > Taxus > Taxus wallichiana. The sequence goes on from CM031235.1 coordinate 398,923,782, forward strand.
TTATTTAATTACTAAACAATTTCCCCTATTGATGTCGATCACCTTAACCATCTTTGGTTTCCCCTCTGCACCATTATCGGTCACCGGACCAACGTTGGTTACTTTGTCTCCTATCAACTTGCACTAAATTTCCCTAACATCCCCAAAACCTCAAAACCCCACCCAAGCCTAGTACCCCACCTACAACCTCAAATAATACCTTCTCAACTCTTTTTGTAGACACAGAGAGCTTGAACACCTAATTTTCACATTCTTCAATTACCCACATGTAACCTATATTGGTCATTCTTAACCATCATTGGTCATACCCCGACCGTCCTTGGTCTCTATTCCTAGTAAAATTGTCTTAGACCAGCAAGCTTCCTAATCACCCAAACTACACCAAAGCTTACCCATACCATGTTTGTGACCCTCAAAACACCTTCCCAACCTGACCTAACTTGATATCTTCACCAGTTTAGTTATCAAACATTTAATTGGATTGAAACTAATAGTAGTATGAGACACCTAAATCAGAATAATAGCATTATATTCTTTTATTTACATGTTCATTTATTTTATATTGAGTTATATATATATATATATATATATATATCAATGGATTAACAACCATCGAGGAAGTATCACACTTCCTAGATCTAGCTCACACTAGGAAGTCCACTAAATTTTTCTATTAACTATATCTTGTGGTCTTGTTTTGTATTACAGGTAGTTCCTCCTAGCCAAAAGGAAGCTCACACAATCAGTTTGGATCAGAAATTAGAAACACACGCACTCAACCTTCAACCAACGTAACAAGTATTCCTCCTTGGCCTTTTACCTTTATTTGTTTCATTATCTACAACAATCCGGTGAAACATTTTGGCATGCCTAGTGGGACCCATCAAGGGTTCTTTTGCATTTGTTCATTCCTAGGTAAAAAATTGTGTGTTTATTTCCCTTTAAAAGTATTCACATTAATTTTTTTCTCTGGAATATTCTCCTTATTTCTATTGTCTAAAATAAATTGTGTTTTTGGTGCTCTAAAAAGAACATGTCTTTCTTTCTACTATATTGCATTTAGTGAAAGAGAATTCCTCTTCATGTTCTCTATTTTCTACATCAAACATAATTATGGATTTGGGCTTAAAACATTTGCATTTCATTTTGGTATGTTGCATTGTAGCTCACATTAATTTGAGGGAAACTTATATGTTAGAAGTCATGCCCTTGACTAATTGACTAATTCAATTATAGTTCACTTTCCACATTCTCTATACCAAACCACATAAAAATTTACACATCTTCTTAAGAATCATCCTACCGGAATAAGTTGTTAATGATCATAGGATTGACAATGGGCACCAATCTGGTTTCTTTGTCTAGTCATTATCTTAGAGAAAGGACCACTCCTGCCAAAAATTTACCTGAAACCATCCTTAGATCTTGTATTTTCATAGGAAACCTTCTATCAAACCAAAAACTCTATTCTATTCACAAGTCAGTCCTAAATAGCATAAGCTAAAACATAAAATTCACCAATAGGATTTTGTGTTTCTTAGTTTTTTCTTGATTTGTGTTTTGAGTTGTGAGGTCATATTCTCCATTCTTTTCTTCCTTTCACACTCCATAATCATAGTTGGTGTATTCTAAATTTTTTATGTGTGTTAGGGTCCTTCATTGCCATACATAGGTTTTTGGGTTGGTATTTTATCTGATCTAAGTCACTAAATCCCATTTTCTCCATCTTTTCAAATTTCAGTGACTAGCATCATCCGGTGACCATCATCAATTTACTCATCGACCTTCATTGGTTGACCTGACCATTTTTGGTTTCCTACTTATTTGGTCATTTTACCAAAAAGAGCACTCACCACATTTTTGTTCTTTTTGGGGTTCCCTAGATACATAATCATACCTCTGGGTCTTTGAAATCACTATCAAATCCATTTTTTCTTCATTTTCATAAGTTATTACCACATTTATCAAATTTTTTATTATTCCACACTAACCAATATCGGTCACCCAAACCATCATCAGTTACCTTCTATCACTATCATCGGTTTCCAAACCATAAATTCGGTTCCTATCTTTTAATTTTTAATTAAAACAACACCATTTTCACCTTCCGTAAGCTGTTTTTCTCCATTTTTTGTGTCATTTACAGAGAGAAGATTACTAGGTCTATGTTAACTCACATGGTTTTGACTCATAGCCAATCCAACACCCTTGTATTCTACACTAGCCTTCAGCCACTCCCTCCTATCCCATCACCTCCTTCTATACCATCTCCTATGGATCCCACTCAACCCATTATCATCAATACTAGTGATGAGGAGTTTGCAAGACTCCTTGACCAAAACCCTACTACCTTACAATATTATCTCACCCATTCATCCACTCGAGATTCATCAAGATAGCTAGTATACGGCATGCCTGTGTCCATTCCTCTTGCCCTCGTACCTACTACGCATTAACTACTACTAGCTCGGCCTTAACTTCCTCTTCCTTAAAACCTATAGTTTCTTAACTTGATCCCACATCATCAATATTTGTTGCACCTATGGCATATGTCACATTTTTGACGTCATTTTACTGTTGTGGTGTCAACCATTCCTTCATCAACCCTCTTGAGTGTAGGCCCATCAACACCCACCACCTATTATATACCCATTGCATCTCAACCACCCATGATGTCAGCATCCCACACTCCCTTTCAAAACATTGTCCTCTCCATCCCATAATCTCTCCCTCCAATTACCATGAGAGTTGTTACATCCACTCCACCTACCTATACTTATCACCAACAACCTCTTATTTCATTTGTCACCTATTCGGGATATTTTCCACCTACATCTATTCCCCCTCACAATTCTCATACTTGGAACCAACATATACTAGGATGTCATCCTCATCATACATTCATCATCTACCCCCTTATACTATAGGGGGTGCCCATTCATCACAACCTACCAATGACCTTATAAAAATGATGATGGACAAGATGTAGACATTGGAAGCATCAATTTCTAGCTCACGTACCTCTTTGACATATGATGAAATATGTAATGATCCCATTCATCCATCTATTCCCATTATTCCATATGCTACGTATTAGTAAATTCCCAAATTCAACCAGTTTAACAACAAAGAAAACCCACAACAACACTTGTAGTCTTTCAAACATGGGTGTTATTTAATCGCTCATGATGATACTCTACTCTTGTGGACATTCCCAATGTCCCTACCAAGACCTGTGTTGGATTGGTATAGTGGTCTACCTTGACATTCCATCTATTCATTTAACCAAGTCGCTCAAGCATTTCCGGACCATGTTTCGATCAATATCATCAACAAGGTCACCATGACCAACTTGTACTCAACATGACAATACAAAGACAAATCTATCGCAGATTTTGTTTCTTGTTGGTGAAGGCTCATCAACCAACTCACATTCTAAATACCTCAAACTGAGCTTATAAATTTGTTTACCAGGGCTTGTGCCAAGCACATCTCATCAAATCTCCAAGTTTAAAGCTTCTGCACGTTCGACAAGGCATTTACCATGGCTAGAAAACTTCAAATTTATGTCATTGAAGAGAAAATATTCAATTTCATAACAAAAACACTGCATTGAAATCAAATGATAACCCTTCCTCTTCCAAACTTGATCTGAAAATGGTACTTAATTTTTTTTTGAAGTACTTAGAAAATTTCCAGATTTTGAAATTTCTGACTCGACATTGATCTTGAGTTAATTTGATCCAATTTTTAGGTGTCTTGAAACCCAAATCCTCAACTCTTCCAAAAATACCAATTAATCTGATTTTTCAACTTTAAGTGAATCACTTGAATCTAATACAAATCCATTTTACTTCACAGTTGATTTTTAATCATACACTCTAACTGACATTTGAATCTAAGATGATAAGTGCATTCAAATCTTGTTGTGGGTTATGGATACTGAAAGTTCCTTCAATCCATTTACTCCAGTTTTATACTTATTTTATCAATTAATAAAATTAATCCAATGATGAATTTCAACTGATAAAAAGATTTTAAAAACTGAAATGCACAAATCCACAAAACAAGAAATTGATAACGGAGTTCACCGAAGGCTACATCTCGGATTCACAAAAAGTCAATCGATCCATTAAACGTCCAATGAAGTACAATATCCCTTCAATATTGACTTAACAAACCTTTATACCTGCAAATGAGCTGATTCAAACCTCATGGAACTCTACAATTTACCATAATCATTCCCAAGTTCATCCGTGGCTCCTACGGATATTTCTTGTTTGTTCCTGTGTAAATACATTCGAAAAACATATACAACTTGAAATATTAAAAACCTATTCAAACAAGGTTTACATTTCTGGAAACTAGAGAAAATTATTAAAAACTTCCCGTTTTACTTTGTGTTCTGATTCGAACCAGAAGTGGATGCAAAATACTGAGATCTCTGCTTGCCCCTCGTGCACATTGCTGGTGAAACTATGATGGAAAAACACCTACATAGAAAATATATATCACCTAATGCAAAAAAATTTACTTTTCTGGAAATCTATCATAATTTTTAACAACTTTTATTTTTACACCAAGTCCTAATTCGAACCATAAGTGCCTCGAAAATTGTGATCTCTGCAAACTGGTCCTTGGCTGTCCCCCTTTCCAACCTACCAAAAGCTTCCCTTTAAATAGATGTGATCTCCTTCTCTATCACTTGCTACAAAGTGGCAGCTTGGGAAGGCTGATTACTATTTTGGAAAGGGTTCAAATCCCCCTTCCATAGGTTTAGGCGCCCAATTTAGCCATTGACCCCACGTTTGGTGGGAAAGAGATAAGATAAGCCTTAAAATAGCTTTTTTGGCCACAAAATCCTCCTTATACCATGGGATTTGAGTTTATTCACATGGAATGGATTAAATATATTTTTACAATTATTTTTTTAAATATAAATCCACTACAAACCTTCCAAGTGTCACGCCCATAATACACCATTTTTCCACGTTAGAGTGTGTCACGTCATCATTTGACCACACCATTGACTATGCATATCTTTCGCATACGAACTTAGATTTGGTCCGTTCAAAATGCGTCGGAAAGCTTGCGATGAGCTCTATACCATGGAACTGATTTTGAAACATTACAATACCATCCATTTTTCCTTATCACCAACTTCCACGTGTCACCCTGTCATTGGTCCATTGGTTGACCTATTGACCAGAGTTGACCCGTTTGGAGGCCCATCTTTGACCGGCGATAGAATTTGCATACGGACTCTGTTTCTGGAGTTTAGCATACTGTCGGAAAGGTCTCAATAAGCCCTTCAGCATGGTCTAGGTTTAGGGAAGTTTAGGAAATTTTTCATAGTGAAAAATCCTCCGAATCAAAACCCCAAAAAAATATTTTAAAGAAAAAGGATCTACCCATGCAATAGTTTTTAAAGATGGCCCATCTCACCCATCCAATCAATCAAAACCTTCTTCCAACCTTTCTCTCATTCAATATTTTCAGTTCAAGTAGGAGCAATGCAAATACACTCCAATCAGAGAACCCTATTCTTCAGTCTTAGAAAAACTTCTAAAATATAGAGAAGTAAATCTTCCACCTGTCAAACCACATCTTGGTTTTGACCCCTCTCATCTAATTCTGCATGGTACAAGAAACATTATTATTATAGCTATCATTGCGATAAAGGTGATAACAATGGTAATTGTATAACCTTCAAAAAAATCATCCAAGAAATGTTAGATAATGGATATCTCATCTTGGATAACCCTAACACACCAGCTAATCAAAACTTGCATATCTTCAAAAACTCATTCCCAAATGACACCCTTTCTTCTAACCAAACTAGAGAACCTTCAACTACGATTACGATAATGTTCATGAGGTTCACATTGTGTTTGAAATCATACCAAACTTCCCTCAATTTCCTCTTGTTTCCTCTATCGAGGATATTCTTGTGCGATCTCATTCATCCATGGAGGAACCTATTTCATCTGCTCCTTTACCCACAGAGGAGTCTCCTTCATCTTCCCCTTTACCCACGGAGGGTCTCGCCATATCTACCGATGTAGTTTCCCCTCATACCTCTCAACCTAATGAACAACCCACAATATTAACTCTCCTACCCATGGGAAAGTCATGCTCACCTTCCTCTCCACCAAAAGAGGAACCTACCTCATCCTACTCATCATCTCCCTACCCATAGGAGATCCATTAGAAGCACCTCTTCCTATTGGTGACAACTCTCCATCATCCTTCAAAGATCCTATTGATTTACTCTCAGCTCTTTTACCCATAAAGTCTGAAGCTAACCATTTCCCTATCTCACAAACATTCTTTACAGGGATTACTACCAAATCAACATCATCTCCTCCTAAAACCATTTCTTTTTCACGTCTGGCTGACCATTTGGATTATGTTGATAATTCCATGCTTTGGGGATGCCTTTGGATCCCCTTTTCAACTCAGATGTAAATGTTTTCTATTTATACCTCCACGATCTATCCAAATGTATTTCAAACAACCAAACCAACCATGACCATGCCAGTTGGAGTGGCCTCTTCTTCATCATCCTTGCCTATACTTAAACCTTTACCAACAACTAAACTTGTTCCTATGCCTAAAACCTTACCTACACCTATGCCTTCCTCTATTCCTAGATCCATTACCACATTGGGAGTCATGCCGAAATCAAGCTTAGTCCATCCTCATGTCAAACTAGATCTAACCACATCCTTAAAATACCACATAAAGACTATTCCCAATTTAGGATGAATACCCAACCTTCTAGCCCACATACACTAGTTTCACCAACTAATCCTCTTTCACCTTCACCACTTCCATCCATCCTAGGACCTCACCCATACACCTTGGCCAAACAACCTCCTACCCAAGGTGAACTAAAAATATAGCAACCCACCTCCTCATCATGAGCCTCTATTACACCTAACTTTACACCTGACATACACCTTCATTGTCACCTACATTATTTTTACCAGCTATACCCACATCACTTCCAAGTAACCTCATCATTACCCATGATATTTCCAGCTCATTGACCAATACCTACCACCCTACCTCTTCTAACAACTTTTATCGTGCCTCCCTTATCACCTTGGCTAACTCGTCCTCTTCCATCATCTACCTTCCCTTATACATCATGTACTCCTTATTCACCTTTACCTAGGAAGGTGGAACCAAAGTTGAAAAACCCACTACCCTCCAAAGAGGTAGTCAAACCTACAACCCTTTCAACCGCTAACTCATCTGCTACACATTTACCCAAGAAGGTACAACCCAAAGCTAAAATAGTATTACCTACCAAATCAGTGATCAAACCTACTCCACCTCCCATGGTTCCTCCCCCCACCAAAATCACTCACACCTCCATCTCGACCCACATTTACTTTGCATTGTGATCCATTGGCAAGGATTTTACACCAACATCTTAACATATCTTTTAGAGACCTCTTGTCATCACATTAATGACATTTAGACATTACAACCTACTATAACTAAAACCAACAAGGTTTGATGATACAAACAAATTTTCCTACCATCATGTGCTAGGGAATGATGTAGAAAATTGTAAGGCTCTAAAACCATTCTTCTCTAATCATGTCCTCCGGAGAAAAAAATGATGATGATGATCCTCTAGACAAGGATCCTGTTCCACCTTCACGTATCACCACGCATTCTTTCTTCTTACCTATTCGGTGACCCTCATCTCCACCTCCACAACCCTTTTATCCTCCTCTAACATTCAAGATCAATATGGTCCGCATAAGAGAGCTAGCCAAACCTCCACCCAAACATCAATGCATTTCCTTATTTACACAACACTAGTATATGCCTTCACCATACCTTTTACCGTCCTACCACTACTCCTATCATGACTCATTGCTCTTACCCCATATTAATATGGTTAACATTTCCACTCAGCTCAGAAATACAAAGGAAAAGAGAAAGCAAACAGCCCATCTACCAATCATGTGCCCAATATACCATTTAAAACCGCACCAAATATCACCATCTGTGGACCCACATACCCTATTTACGATAAGGTTTCCTATCATACAATGATTAAAAATTACACCAATCTCCACTAAAAAAAAATTCTACGACCTCGCCCAAACCTCTGTCTCATGAGGCCCTCATGGAGGTTTTGTAATCTATTGAGGTTTTACCTAATGACCCTACACCTGTGGACTCCATGATCACTCCTCACCATGTGGCCTCTGTCACCACTTCATACTCTTCCTCTGCACCCACAACCACTCATCAAGTAGACACTCTCAGTTTCTTTGATGATGAGATTGTACCTCTCTAATCATATTATCATGATCCCGCCTTTTCATTTATGTCTACATTGATAATATACACATTCAACACGTTATGATCAATGGTAGTTCCAGCATCAACATCATATCCTCCCATACATACCACCAAATGCACATCCCTACCAATTGCATACATAATAACCCAATTATGTTGTATTCATTCAAATATTCCATAACTTCCTCCCATAGCACCATTATTCTCCACATTCACATAGGCCTCCGTACAATTATAGAATTATTCTAGCTTAGAGGGGGAATTCAATACAAATTGTTGTTTGGATGACCTTGGATCTAACTCATGGGTTGTGTTCCTTAAAACCTATATCACTATGTAAAATTTTAACATGAAGGAAATAACTATAACATTTCATTGACCCTTCACCATTCAAATCCCGTAACTTGTTCTACCAACATAATGATGTCCTCAAACTAGTTAAGGCATCTACCACCATTGCCACCTCTCCTTTACCCATGGCCCCATCCACCAATGTTTTCGCTACCTCTCCTACACTTCAATCCTTTATTCCCACTATCTTCGTAGCCTCTGCAACTAACCCATCTACTTCTCAACCAACCCATACTTCTTCTTCCCCACCATCTAGTAATTCCTCCATTCTAGCTACCCACATATCAACTACCGATCCCTTAGAAGGTTTTTTTCAACATCTCACTCTAGGGGAGTACCACTTATAAAACATTGACACATTCCTTACTCCTCAAGAGTATGGTAACCTTTTCCAACATCCCGATATGATCACCACATAGGAGAGGTTTTCCCTTATGGTCCTCCCCACCTTCACACCAACTTAACATATGGGGGACTTGATACTTCTACTTACTCACCCGAGCCACCTTCCCAAACTCGACCATTTTCATCTAACCTTCAATCTCTCACCAACTACCACTTCGCCACACCTTCCTCCATCATTTTGCATGGAAGGGCTTTGGATTTGGTTTCTATGAACAAGGCATCCATCTTTCATCATCCTGTGCACCACCGAAACATAAATATGATAGTGGTATTGGATTTACCAAACCATATCCCAAGAATGCCTAAGTTGAATTCATTGAGGATGATAAACCTTCTTCACCTCGTTTAACAACTTCACCACCTTCACCTATGGAGTCTATGGATCTAGAATCCATTCCTCCTAAAAAAATTTCGTGAACACCATTTCCTTGGGACCTCTAACTTATCAACAAGATGGAAAGGCTCCCTCTTCTCTTCCCTTCTGTATCTTGACATGATTGATGATGATACACCTTCTATTAATGTCGTTTAATGTCAGGACGATGAGTCTATTCTCACCTACCTTGGTGTAGAAGATTCGTATATTCACCGGTCATTACCTTTTGAGACACAAACCATGTTAAATGAATCGACCATCGAAATCAATATTAACACTCAAGGATGACCCACACATTCTAAAGATAGGCCAATATTTAGATGTTGTTGAACAAGAAGATTTTACTTCTTTCCTTTAGGATCATAGAAACACTTTTTCTTGGTCCTACATTGATATGCCTGGTATTGACCCAAACATTTTGGTCCACAATATCATCACTATTCTTGAAGCCAAACCCATGAAATAGAAGTTGCGAAAAATGCATCCTCACATTTCCCTTATTGTCAAAGAAGAACTCCAATGCCTTCTTTTGGTTTCCTTCATCCTACCCATTGATTACCCTCAATGGATCTCTAACATTGTTCCTATGAAAAAACAAAAGGGAGACTCCACATTTGCACAAATTTTGTGACCTTAACTTAGCTTGCCCCAAAGATGACTTTCCTCTACCTAGTATTGACCAATTAGTTGATCTCACCGCTGGCCATGAAATGTTATCACTCATGGATGGTTTCTCGAGTTATAACTAAATATTACTTTCCCAAAAGATCAACACAAAACCACCTTCATCACTCCTTGGGGACCTTATGCTATCATATCATGCCATTTGGATTTAAAAATGTTGGTGCCACATATCAGCGGGCTATGACTTATATCTTTCTTGACGTTATGTATCAAATATTGGAAGATTTCATTGATGATATTCTTTCCAAATCCAAACATCGGGATGAACACCTTACCACCTTAAGGTCATCTTGACCATCTCATCAAATATTATGTTCACCTTTAACCCAAGAAGTGTGTCTTCTCTTTCCTTTCAAAGCCAAGATCCTTGGTTTTATCATTTTTTTCATGGCATATAACTTGATTCCGATAAAATCAATTCTATTCTCAAAATTCCTCCACCTACTAACCTTCGTCAAATTTTTAGTTTGCAAGGAAAGTTAAAATCTATTCAATGCTTTATTTTATAGCTTTCGACCACTATCACCCATTTCATCATCTCCCATAAAAGGATGTCTACTTGAAATGGGATGATGAATGCCACAAATACTTCAACACCTTAACACAATAACTTTTCCAACCACCTTTTCTCATTTCACCTAAGGATGACCAACCATTTTACCTTTACATTTCTGCCACTAATCATTCCTTGGGTGTCATGCTCACTCATCATGATGAGAAACACAAGGAACAAGTGGTTTATTATAAGTCATACACTTTTAGACTACATAACTAGATACACTCATGCCGAAAAACTCTCTTTAGCCTTAGTTTTCACTAATAATGACCCCTTACATTACATATATGCTAAGCCCTACCAACATCAACATGTTGTACATTAGCTCATGCTTATTGTAGATCTAGAACTTGAATTCATCCATCGAAAATATGTCAAAAGACAAACCATCGCTAGCCAACTTGCAAATTTCCCTCTATCTAGAAATAAATCCTCTAACTTCTATTTCCCAGATGAATCCATCGCATTACCCTCTCTTTAGACTATACCATTTACCATATGAAGTTATGTTTTGATGGTTCCAAATGTCGGCGTGGTGGTCGTGTCGAGTTATCCTCATTCCTCTTGATAGTGATCCTATGCCATTATCTTTCAAACTAGATTTTTATTGTACTAACAATATTGTTGAATATGAAGCACTCATATTAGGTCTTCAAACCTCCATCACCTTATAATTTAAATCAATTAATATTTTTGGTGATTCCCAACTGGTTGTAAACCAAGTTAATGGTATATACCAGTGTCATAATGAGATACTTCAAAAGTATAAGCATCATGTTGACATACTTTTGACTACCTTTGACCATTATGAACTTCAAACCACCCTATGTTCCACTAATAAATTTACAAACACCATGGCCTACCTTGCTTCTCAAATTCCCACTTTTCCCTTCGACTCAAAAATATTTGTCACCGTATAAAGGTTACAATCACCTTCTTATCTATTTCAAGACATCAACCTTGTCAGAACCATTGAAACTGACCCACATGACCTTTGGTATAGGTAGTTTTTTGACTACCTTTCCCTTTCCATTATACCTCCAGATCTTACTCACAATAGAAAATGAGCCTTTCTAAAAAGGGTATGTCACTATGTCATCATGGTTGGTCTTCTTTACAAACGTGGCTTTGATGGTATCCTCCTACGATGCCTTACAAGCTCTGAAATCCCATATACCATCAAGGAAGTTCACGATGGGATTTGTGGGGGTCACTTCAGTGGTTTAGCTATCGCTAAACACATTCTCTACTTGGGCTATTACTGGACAACCCTAAATTGTGATTGTTGTGACTATGTCAAGCATTGTGTGAAATTTCAGCAACATGCTAATCTTCATCACACCCCTAGTCATGCCTTATAGGTCACATGAGATCTTTGTCCTTTCTCTCAATGGGGTTTGGATCTTGTCAAAGAGATCAACCCTCATTCTTCCTAATGTCATCAATGGATTATTACCACTACTGAATACTACACTAAATGGGTAGAATACATGCCTCTCATTTCTACAAAAGATGAGAAAATATGTGAATTCATCAACCATCACATCATTTTTCACTTTGGTGTTCCTCACCGCTTCATCATTGATAACGGAAAAAAATTCAAAAACAAAACCTTAAAAAAACTCTGTGATTCCTTGGCATTCAACTCAAATTTTCTTCATCTTACTACCCTCAAACCAAGGGCCAGAGTTGAATCAACCAATAAAACCTTAAAAATAATTATAATGAAAGTAGTTGATGATATTAGAAAGGATTGGCACACGCACATTCCTTTTTCCTTATGGGATTATCATACTAGTATTTGTACCTCAACTTCTTCCATGCCCTTCTCTTTGATCTATAGTACAAAGGTTGGCATGCCTTTTGAAGTCTAGATTCCATCTCTTCGTATCTAACTCCAAGATATGCTCACCAATGATTACTTTCGCCATGACCATTTGGCACAAATTGAGTTATTAGATGAACATCATCTCAATGCTCTCAATCACCTCCGAATATAAAAAATTGTATTAAACATTCCTAAAATAAATATGTCCATGAATGAACCTTTCAGGTCAACAACCTTGTTCGAAGGAAAATCAACATGTAACAAAAGGAGAAAAGTAAACGGGAAATTTTTCTCCTCATTGGCTTAGACCCTATATCGTTACTCATACCTATGGATCATGTACTTATTGTTTGTATTCACTCAAAAATAAACCCAAACCTAAGCCCTTCAATGCCTTGCATCTTTGACCATTCTACTTTTTAATCAAGTCCTATATCACATTTTGTCTATTTACACGCTCGTCCCTTGAGCACCATTCATCTTTGATTTACCTATTTTAAGGATCAATGACTAAACAAGAATCACGTGATTAACCATCACTTTTTAGCCTTATCTTAAATATGAGTACCATGGCTCTACTCAAGTAATGATTCTTATGGAAAATTTTCATCTATTCCAAGATGCAATCCCATGCCCATTCGTCACATAAAAACCCATCTTTCATAACTAACCTCTGTGTACCATAGTTTTGTCTTCATAATAGGATATTATCCTTCTCTATAGTCTTGTCTATGACCTAAAAGTTAAAAAATAAATAAAATAATAATAATAATTCAAAAATCAATACATGGGACTTTAAAATTTAGAACTCCTTGAGTCAAACTTCTCACAAAAAGATGACTCTCTCAAAAAGGACATCTACTTTTCTCTACCTTGTTGTTATAAATAGATTGATCCTTGAAGGATGTCTATACAAAGCTATCCATACCATACATAGTCTTTCACACAAAGAAGACTATTCTTGTAATAATAATAATAAAATTTCTTAAGCTTCTCGCATCGATCGCTTAAAAAAACTCGAAGGAGATATTTTACTCATCTCACATAGACTTCTGCATCGATTAGTCTACAAAACAAAAGAAAAATCAAAAGCTAACTTTTTGTCATGGAATTTCCTATTTTGATCTCGGGGATCTTTCCAAAAAGGCATGTTGTCACACACAAAGTTATACTAAACCATCCTCCTTTCACCTATTTTCCTTGCCTTTCTAACTTTCCACCTACTCAAGGGATGTGCCGCAAATGCAACATTTTGTGATCATGTGACCTTCTTCACCCATAGAACATTCAATCATGCACGCGTATTTTAGGGTCTTGTTCATAAGCCAAATTTTTGTATGATATGATAGACTCACAGTTTCTTATGAATCGGGTGCCACTTTTGTCTCCCCTAACCATTCACCTATTTTCTTACTTCTTGATCCTCCTTTATAGGACCAGACCTTCGACACCTACATGTTAGGAATTATTTTTCCACCAAAATCACCCATATCTATTCACCATAGACAACAACCATGCCTAAATGACCTAAACTCAACCATGCCTAAATGACCTAAACTCAACCATGCCTAAACAACCTAAAATCAACCATGCCTAGCTGACCTAAACTCAATCATGTCTAAAACTCAACCAGCCCATTTTTCTACCTCATCATATTATTTCCCATCTTATGGGAGAACTACATCAGCTTGAGGCCCCTTTTCATTGGGCATATATAGATAGCACTCTTAGGGTATGGGGCCCTTGGAGGTTAGCTAACATACTCTTTCCCTAAACAATTTTCTTCCTTTATATTCACATTCTACCTTAGTTAGTTTATATTTTACACAATACTAGAAAATTAAACAAATCATAATAACATACATACCTACCATTTCATCACAACATACATATACCTCATCATTTATTTTCCATACAACCAATAAATTGGAAATTAAATCAAACCCAAACATGTACCAAATCATGCCTAACTCACCTAGACTCCACTATGCCTATACCTGACACCATCATTCCTATACTTGACTCCATCATGCCTATATGACCTCGACGCCATCATGCCTAACTAACCTAAAATCCACCATGCCTAACTAACCTAGAATTAATCACCTACATGACCTCAATACAATCATGCCTAATTCACCTAATTTCCATCAATACACAATAACAATGGAAATTAAAACAAGTACATCATTCATCCAACAAACATCACAAACTATATAAATGGGAGAGTCTATGTATCAATACATATATATAGAGATAAAAATACAAGTATCTCAAAATATCGCATATACAATCTCACGTCTTCGGCATACAGGCTGATATATATATTAAAAATCAAAACAATGATCATATCAAGTGACTAATCATCACCCCACCTGATACCCTCTTGTCTAGTCTCACTTGTCTCCTCCTCCTGTCCCTCTACCAAGCACTTGTCACCTCACCATGGCCCTGTCTCTGGGCTTGATGGCCCCCGTGCTCCCCTGAATTGTGAGTCCTAGATCTAGTCTCCTCATTGGCTTCTACTAATCTCTATACTTAGCATAGGAGGGAACATCTATATCGGCGATCGTCAAGTGATATTAATAGTAGTGATCCTCGTTCAGGGAATCCTTGAACCTTGCCATTGACATCATTTGAGGTGGTGCCATGGGTCTCATTACAACCTATGAAATCTTTCCTACTAATAATGGCCTCCGCCCCTATCCCGATATATCCCTCCTGACTATGCCACAAGACCCTATCCTAGCACATGTGCCTGTAATGTGAGGCCCTTTCCTTGGGCCTGTGGGGGTACCTATACCTATGCTGCAACCTAGGCCTATAAGGCCACAACCTTTTCTATGTAGTGGCAACTAGCCTTGTAAACCTATCACCTGTGCTTGTAAGGTGGATACCTATCCACCATCCCCATCTGCACCACTGTATGGTTCCCATCCTGTGATACGGGTCTGTAGAGCCATCACGTGAGCCTATAAAGTGACTACATATGCCTCTCGACTTTGTGAGCTGCCCCTATAAACCTATAATCTTTACCTAAAGGGTGGCCACCTACCCCTATAATGTATCTCTACACTTTGTGATTATAGCTAGATCTCGCCGCCATCGCCTTAGTAGTGTTTCTTGTAGTTGTGTTACCCACCACCGCTATACCCATCGATGAATCCCATGTCATCAATGTGACAATCTTGTGCCTACTCCTCCAGTCCTTTAGGAACACTTGAGCGTGGTGGAGACATGGGTCTCTCCATGTCATCTCTATGGCATTATGGGAAGGGTGTAGGCATGTCTGTGGCAGCCCAAACTATCATCTAACCTAGTCTGTGTATCATCTCATGCTCATCAGCACATCGCCCCTACAACCACCTCAATAAATGTAATCCCTCCAACTCCTATACCATGCCTCTTTATGAAGGATAGCTAATGTATGGCCTCCACATGATATTAACCCCTGACAAACCCTCCAACAACCACCTATAGTATATCGCATCATATGTCACCCTCGTTACCCCCAACTTCCCATAAACTAGTACCCAACGTCTATATCAAACTTTGAGAAATCCACCCCCAAACCAATCCTATCGTGGTAGACCCACTAGTTACACACACATGATGTGCTTGTATCCCCAAGAATGTAGTAAAAGCGCATAACACATCTTGAATCACGAAAATCTCCCATAAGCCCATAACTCCCTGTATAACTGAACTAGAAAATTTGGTGCCCAAGCAAAGCAGACCTGCTCTTATATCATATCTTGAAGTACACTCATCAGTGCTCATGGGAATCTCCCACCCTCATAATTTGTGAGATAAAAAAACAACTTATGGCCTCCATCATCAAAGCAGATGCATAACTTGGTCTCATGTGGATAGGTTGCATACATATCTCCATAGCTCAAGATTGCACTTTCCTCTCCATCAGCTCCACCAATTCCTCAGAAGAAATAGAATATACTATATCCCCAACAATAGAAAGCCATAGGATCCTGTACATGTCCTCTAGGGTGAAAGTCATCTCACCAGTCGATAAGTAGAGGGTATTGGTCATAGAATCCCATCCATTGATGAGAGCGACCATCATACTCTGATCTCGAACTATCATCCTATAGTGATGAACCCCGATAAATCTAACCTCAATCATATGCTCCCACTCCTCTATGGTCATACTAGACCACATCCATACCAATAGTGGTGGTACTCTATCTCACATCCTAAGTTGATCTCTAGCCTGCATCCACCAAACACAACCATGTCAAGACTTGACTACCTCAAATCACATATTACCCAACAAACCATACCCAACCACATCAATCGTGCCTATCCCTTTACCTAATTCACCTACAAGCCTACTAACCCTTATCATTATTACCCATTCTCTCGGTTCACTTCACCTACTTACCTATCCCATATCACCAAAATCATATTTTTACCCTCTTCTACCTACATTCATCTTCACCTACCCCTTCTTCACCTATTTTACTTTCCTACCTAGCCCTTCTTACCCCTATTTACTCTTAACCTTAACCATCGCTGGTCACCTTGACCATCACCAATTTTTCCTGACTATCATTAGTTCCATTTAACCGATGTTGGTCGGTTAAGACTCGACTAATGCCAACCAAATCTAACCGACGCGTCGCCCAAACCTAGATCGACATCGTTCTTTGTCACGGTACTAAAAATAAAAAACACGCCCCCAATTATTCAAAATTCACAAAAAACCTAAATACCTACTCCCACCCACCCAAACCTATCCTATCTTCATTCCCCATCCTATTTAACCTACGTTTGACATTCCCACCCCTCATTTCCTTCAATTTTACCCACAAATTCAAAATTAAACCTCCCCTTAAATTTATAATAAAACCAATTTCAACAAAAACTATTTTAAAAACTGAAAGATTCAAATTTTCTCTTACCTCATCTCGATGCAGTCTCCATGGTGGAACCTATGGTCTCTATGTCAGCGGACCTCCTGCACCCACTCCTTCCTCCGCCATGCCAAAATCCACCTTAATTAACTCAGCCAATCAACTCCTCACCTCCAAACGAATTGAATCAATCAAATCAATTGTGTGGAACCCCTAATCACATACCAATCATCTACTATGTAGCTTGCCAACTTAGCTCAATGTCTTGTACTATCACTTTCCAATATTCACCTTCTCTTTTTCATTTTCTAAAAGCAGAAAAGTCAAAATGAATCCATAAAACACGGATTTTTCTTTTTTAGCCCCAAATCGACATGATTGACCTCAGCCCTATTGTTCCTTAGCCAACCGACATCGGTCACCTACAATTACCTTTTGAGTCACCTCATACCCATTTTTCCTAAAAACAATATTAATCCCACTACTTTTTAACCTTACCATTGCCTCTAACACCCTACCCACAAGCCTATACTACCTATACATTTCCTTAAATGTGTTTAGGGACTTGTTCTTTACCAATACATCGGCCTTACTTGTACCCTACCCAACATACCTCAACCTAAACTTCCTTTTTTGACATTTTAATTCATGTACTCGTTATACCTTTTGATGTTGCTACCCATGTTGTTTAGCCTAATGACCTTTCCTTTCCTAATGACGTGATGTTTATCCCAACAAAACCTTTGGTGTACTGGATCATACCTAAATGTTCTTGCATGGCCTACCCTCATTTTCATCACTTACCCATTTATCAAACCACTCAGCAACTCTATCTAACACCTCCACCCACACTTGGGGCAACCTCACCTTCACCCACACTTGGGGGAACCTCACCTTTAGCCCTAATTGAGGAAACCCCACTCTCACCTATATTTGGGGCAACCACTTCCTATTTTTGTCAACATTGCTTACCAATACAAGCTACATGACAAAAGGGGAAAATTTAGACACCAAATTTGGGTCACACTCCCCTTGGTCTTCTTTAATTAATTAATGCAACATATTCACCTAACCATGACCCCTTACCCCGCATTCATATTAATTTAATTACTTACAATTGAATTAATTTTCATCCTCACACTATTAATTAATTTAATTACTTTAATTAAATTAATTTACACCTCACCTAGCCACATCACCTAGACACCTCATCATGGACTTATTATTAATATATTAATTAACAAGGAATAAGTCTCCACTTATCTTAACTAACTAGGACTTAGTCTAACCCTAAAATTAAAGTTCTAGTCCTTCTCCAACAACATTCATGCTTATCTAAGTGTTAACCCTCACTTGAGACTCAGAATGAAAATCAGAGCACGCAAAAAATACCAACGATTTACCTATTTTTGGCAAACCTAGGATTTCCCACTTTAACTGACATTGGTTAAGGCAGGAAATCCTAGGTTTGCAAAAATAGGAAAATCTTGTTATTTTTGGCTTGTTATTATTATCAGTCTGGGTCTCAAGTGAAGGTTAGCACTTAGATAAGTAGGAATGTGGAATGTTTTTGGAGAAGGAACAGGAATTTATCTAAGTGATAACACTCACTTGAGACCTGGAATGATAATCAAAGCACCCCAAAAATAACAAATATTTGCCTATTTTTGGCAAACCTAGGATTTCCTCCTTAACAAATGTCGGTTAACCCTCAATCAACGTGAGTCACCCTAACCATTGTCGGTTACCTTATATATAGTTTTGTAACCTTTTACCCAAGTTGGTCATTCTAATTTTTGAGAGATTTATTGCTCCTAAACACAAACCAGAGACTTCTCAACATCTAAACGACAAAATACACTCAATCATGGGCCCAAGAAAGCACCATATTTTCATCCAAATGAATTAGAACATTCACGAGAACAATCGAGAGGTATTTCGTGACACTGACCACAAATTTCTTCATGGATCAACCACTATCATCCTTCACCAACTAGACTTGAAAATACAAGTAAGTATATTAGATTTACATCATTCTGTACTTCCTCAAATTTTAGTTTCATTATCTTTGTTATTAGATCTTGTTCTTTCCTACATTCCTCCATCCCCACCTTCTTACCAATCTACCCAACCTACCACCCACTACCTTCTACCTCTCCGTAGCTGACTTTTAGGAATTCTTGAGCCTTCCTGACATTATTACAAACCCAACCATCCTCCCTCCATTCTCTATGTAATCATAGAGACGGATGAATCCAACTTTAATTTAATTACCAAAAAAATTCCCTCATCGACATTGGTCACCTTAACCATTGTTATTTTTCCCTCTTCACAAGCATCCGTCACTGACCGACGTCGGTTTATCGTGTATCCTATCAACTTACACTAAACTTCCCTTAACATCCCCAAAACCTCAAAACCCCACCCAAACCAAATACCCCACCTACAACCTCATAGTAGACCTTCCTAACTCTTTTGTGCAAACATAGAGAGAGCGTAGACACCTAATTTTTACATTCTTCTCATTACCCATACTAACCGATATTGTTCATCCTTAACCGTCATTGGCCATACCCCGCGGGTGTCGGTCCTGTGCTTGGTAAAGCGCCTTAGACCAGCAAGCTTCCTAATCACCCAAAATCAACCCAAACTACACAAAAGCTGACCCAAACCCGGTTTTGAACCTTAGACCACCTTCCCGACTTCTACAACCTAACTCCGGGATCTTCACAAGTTTATTTATCAAACATTTAATTGGATTGCTATTGATAGTATTCTGAGACACCTAACTCGGAATACTAGCATTAGATTATTTTATTTACATGTTCAATTATTTTATATTGAGTTATATATTAGTGGATTAACAACTATTGAGGAAGTATCACACTTATTAGATCTAACTCATGTTAGGCATTCCACTATACCTTTCTCTTAAATGCATCTTATGGTCTTGTTATTTATTACAGGTAGTTCCTCCTAGCCAAAAGGAATCTCACACAATCAGTTTAAATCAGAAATCAGAAACACGTGCACTCAACATTCAACCAATGTAACAACATGTATTCCTCCTTGGCCTTTTAACTTTATCCATTTCATTATCTACAACAATTTGATGAAACAATATGATAAATATTTTACTTTATATCCATAATGAAATCATGTTATGAAACCTTAAGGAAAGGGGTTGTTTCACTATGTGGTAGTATAATGAACCTTTTGGATAAACAATAAGGTGGATTCAGAATACCCTCCCATCATAGATAAGTTATAATTGGGGATAATGTTTCACTAAGTTATAACAGTTTGAATAATTGAATGACTTAAAGGAAAATGAATGTTAAGACAAGAAAACTATTACGGGTTGAAAGTATGGACCTGCTGTTTGGAATCTAAGAAATGAACTTTTTATTACTCCTCAAATGTATATGGATATATGTATTTGTTACCTATAATATAATTTCAATATGTTTCTAAAATAATTAATCAAGTGGAGGAAATTACATGCTTAAAGTGATTAAGTTGAAAGCAAAATTAATATGCGAGAATCTCATTATTGATTAAGTGGAAAAATAACATTCCTTATCGGGAATATTGGTGGAACCCAAGTTATTCCTTAGAACGACATCTAATGTTTGAAAATAACTAGGGTGGGATTAACAAGCTGAGAATTAATTTTTTTAATGAATTTATTAAGATTTGAGGCTCCACTTAGTAGAACTCAATGGGCTGTTGTAGCATAATTGATGTTGCACAACACCCATTTAATGATGCAGTCATTAGATGGTTACTACACATAAATATGTTATGACACAATAATCCATTCAGCTCCTTTAAGAGAGGTCATCTCTGAATGGGAAGGATTGACATAAGTCAAGAAATTCTAATCAAGATAACAATTTCAAGTGTGGTGAAAGACATATTCCTTCATGTCGAGTATGTTGTCTTGGAATATAGGCATGGAAAACATGTATGAAACTTTGGCCAAAGTATCAAAATTTTCTAGTTGCATTGGATTAAATTCACCAAACTAAAGGTGTTGGATATAGGATGGGTATTCGTAATAAATACCTAGATAATCCCTTAGTCGGTTGAACTTGATGAACCCTTAAATAAAAAAGGGAGCTGTAAGTATATAAAGTATACAATGAAATGAATTATGAGAATTGATTTTATACCGAGTCATAAAGTCATCGTATATGGTTACTATTGTAGGATTGATTAGAAGATTTAATGTAGTTCTAAATGCTGAATTTAGAACAGTGAACATTGAGATAAGAAAATAAAATAAAAAATCCCCTACTTTTGTAATCATGAAATATGAATGTTACATGGAGAAAAATCAAGGGAACCCTCCAAACTCAAATTTTGAATCTCTAAATCCCAAAAATGACAATCTAATGACAACTATAACCCTTTAATGACACATATAAGACCTACACAATCCAAACTTTGACTAAATACAACTATACCATCCCTAGGAGTGATGTTCTGCATCATACTCCCGAGGGGAAAAAAATCCTTCTCATCACTCTTTTCTTGTAATCTAATTTTGATCTTTCTTTCTCTATTTCCAATTGCATATGGGCTTCTAAGAATGTACCCTGACTAAGTTCCTACCTCATCTATTCTTAGTGGTTTTTCCTTTCTCTTTACAAATCTTCTATTCTCTAAATAAATTATCTCTATGAGTTCATTGGCTGCACTAGAACTTCTTAATGTCTTTTTTCCTTGTGCATGAGATTATGCACTTGTATCATCTTTACTTGTGATGTTTACTCAAGTTCTTGGTCTGATATATTGCCTTTGAATTATTCTTTTTCTATATCTCTTCCTGGATCCCATTTCATGTTCTAGTTTCCTCTATTAGCTTCTTGTACTCTTATTTTCTTGTTTTCCATCTCTATCTCTTACATTATCTGATCCTTAATACCTACGAATACTATGATTTCTTCTTTATTCATCTTGTCTTCTTGCTTCACTTCATTCCAAATCATCTCAATTCTCTAAACTATGTCTTGTTTCTTTTCATCTAGATGTTTGATCTCTAACATCCTTTTTAGAAGAATATATGTACTTTCATGCTCAAATTTGTTTTGTGTAATCGTAATCCTTCCTTTCTTTTATCACAAGTTTCACATTCATCCTCATTCATCAACAATATCACACTACCTTTTCCTTGGTTTATTCTCAAATCATCATGTCCTTCTTCCCCATATTTACCAAGAACTCCTCTTGTTTTTTTTTAACAATCTCTAAATATATATTACCTACAATGAGCCCTTATGTAGGCCCAAAATTTCTCTATTCAAAGTATTCATCATCACCTTACCTTTCTCTTCTTCTTTGAACTCATCCATGAGCTCCTTTTCTCCTCCTTACCTTCATATTGTCCTTGCATAGAGTTAAATAACTTTTCAATGCTATATATTTATTTTTTCAACACAAGAATATCCTTTTCATCTATTCCTTCATAAAATTTTGGACTATATTTCCTTTCCTCTTGTGGATTACTTTATTTTCCTTAATCTCATTCATCATCTCAAATTCACCACTTAAATTGCTACTCAACTCACTATATTTCTTACCTCTTTCATGTTCTTCATCATAGTGTTTTATGTTCCTTGGCTGCTCCATCATCTTCTTGCTCTTAATTTCTTCATTCATGGCTTTAGGTTCTCTTTCTTGCTTCTTATCATCTTCTTTCATCTTCTCTATGTCTTTCACTATCCACTCTCTTCTTTTCGTTTTTTTTCCTTGGATGGGTTTTGACCTTCTTTGGAATCCTTTTCTTGATTCAAAAACCACCCTTTGTTCTGTGACTTCTTCTTTCTTTTCCTTGCTAGCCATTAGCTTGGCTTTCACTTTGTTCTTATTCTCTAATCCTGAAATCATTTGATGTTCATACATTATTTGTAAGTCTTCCTTCTTCATACCTATATGCACACATTCACACAAGTTGTTAGAAACAAAATATGAATTTTTTTAGATTTATATAGCTCTTCTTCCTTTTGTCTTGGAATCTTCTCTCCACAGTTGTATTCTTAATCCACTTAGGAACTTTGTACCCAAAGCTTCTTAACTTTTCTAAAATATCTTCCTATTTTTCACTCTTTTCTCTTTGCTTTCATATTCTTTATTTGACTTCCTATCCTTCATATCTTTCTTTTCTCCAATGTTCTCTTCAATAAGAAAATGTTTTTCATCTTCTTCACATTTCTCACCAAGAAATTTCATTCTTCTCTGACTTCTATATGTTTTCCTATCTCTTATTCTCTACATTATTCTCTTGTTTCTCTCCATTAGCCATCTTAGTGGCCACTTCATCTTATTCTTGATCACCACTCAAAATTTTTGATGATCCTCATCTCTCATGTTTCTTATCACTATTATCAATTGCTCCACATATCTTCTCAAACTATGTAGCTCTTATTGCATCCATATATCTCTTCTTCTTATCTCCTCTTTCTTATTTTCTTCCCTTCTTTTCTTCTCTTTCTCTTTCTTATGGGGGCATATAATCTCAACCAACCCTCGCTATCATCTTTACTTTGTCTTCCTCCATTCTCCCTCCCTCTCTTATTTTTTCATTTTCTTATCAATTTATTCTCCTTATCCCACTCGATACCAATAATGATGCAACACACCTAGTATATTCACACTCTCAACAAGATATATTAGATAACTAATTTTATACTTAGTTCAAATCTTACAATTGTACCTTCTTCTTGATACTAACAAACAATAAAAACCTATAATTCTATCCTACATGATTAATTCAACTCTTTCAATGTTTCCATCATGTGTAGGGTATCTCATTTATGTTATTCCATCATTTAAGTAAAATGATTTCTCACAAAATTCTTCATTTGACTGAATTTTCTCAGCTGCCCTTAAGTCTCTTGAGATATTGCTTCTCGAATAGTCAAGCTTGAAATGGTCCACAATGTTTTAGAGAAGGATTGTGATGATTTTAGGTACCATTTTCCACTTCTCAGGTGTGGGTGAAATTTTTTTAAATCAATACTAAGGGGGAGTGTCACTTCCTTCATAAGCTTCTCCACTAGGCCTATTCTTCTTAGTATCCCTACCCCAACATGAATTTCAGTAAAATATTTAATTACAAATCTCCTCCTATTAACTTAATAGTGTTTCAAACCCCATTTAGGGCTAACATCTAGGGACCATCCCTTTGGTGTAACTTTAAAAATTCTTTTGTATCGGGATTTAATTTAGGCTTCAAAATGCAAACCTGCAAGATCGCTTATAATCTATTAAACCTTTATCCCCTCTCTATAACATACCATTTCCCAAATCTAGGAGAATAAGGTAGAGAGGGAAACCTTTGGTATTTCTTGAGAATTTCAACTTGTGAATGTGGGCTATGTTTCACCAATTTTCATTAAAATGTGTTCTTCTTGCGTGCCCCAACTATGACATCACACTTTCACAAAAATATAACTCTTGTAGTGAGGAATCAACTTGATTATTTTTCCAATACTTCTATGGCCCCTTCATGAAAAAAAATTCAATTCTTAGGATTTTTGACTTTTTATTGTTCAATATAAATGGATTTTTTCTCATAAAACCCTAGTTTTAGGGTGTGGAGGTCTGTTAGAGCCCGAGAATAAATTTTCCTTCACCAAAACCCCGTACTCAATTTCAAAGGATCAAATTTCTTCGAAAGGAATGGGAGGATGCTTAGAATATCAAAAATTAATAATAACCCTTTTCTCTACTTGAATCATGTGATTCACTTTAAAAATATCCTACCGTGTCAATGAAAGACAAAAATCTCTAATCTGTTTATACTTCTTTTAGGTCATAACTTGATTTAGTCTTCAATGAAATACCTCTTACATGACTTATAAACATTGTATGAGAGTCAATAACTTTTATACATCTACCCCTCTCTCTACTTACACTTGATAATTTCTTAATCAAACTAAATTAAAGATTCTAATTGAAACACAGTCTCCTTTGTGCCTCTAAAACTATCACTTCTCACAAAACTCGGTGCATTCCTTGTAAATTAATGAAAAACATACACTCTTGAATAATTCTAACATTCAGGATTCATAATAAGGTTTATTGTTTCTTCTATCATAGTCATTCACAAACATATATCACAGTTGTATGCATACACAAGATTACAAAAACTTCCTTCTTAGAGGTCCCACACTCGAATATTTGATTGATCAATGAATAGAAAAGAAGTTACAATCTCTCTTCATACCATCTCAATTTGAACTTGGTTCTCATAGCTAATTTCAAGGTCATATGAACAAGAGAACTATGGAGGTTGTATACAAAATAAAAGGCTTAAGTATTTATTTTAAGTTACATGACCACTCTCGCATCATGGAGATCCCTCAAGACACACAATGACCATGAAAGACCTAAAAACATGCCCAAGTCCACACTTGGAATATTATATGTGCTAAAAAGCCAAAATTGGTCCTACTAAGTTCAAATTTTCAAATGAGCGAAAATGGAGGGAAACCTTCAAATTCAAATTTTGAATCTCTAAAGCCCAAAAAGGACCATCTAATGAAAACTATAACCCTCTAATGACACCTCTAAGACCTACACAATCCAAATTTTGACTAAATACAACTATACCATCCCTAGGAGTGATGATATTTCATCAATTTTCCATAGGATTAATTATATAGGTTACTTTGTTAGGTAAACTAGATGTTGTAGAGAACAATGAAAAACTCAACAAAATCATTAAGTTAGAACTAATACTTGCAAAAATCAACCAAATTATACAATTTTCAACTTGTCACAAGGAACCAATTTCTTTCTCTTTAACCCAAGATGATTATACAATTGAAAACAAAGTCAACAACACTTTCAACATATTTAAATACACCTAATGAACATGATTTGGCCTTTCTAAAATTTTTCATAAGATCAACTTCATTCATTTACCTTGTAGACCTCTCTTATTACTTGTAGCCCTAAAATGTCATTTTTTTATGAAAAACAAAAATATAATTAATCAAGCTCCACTTTCAAGTTATTATGGGACCCATTATGCCCATTTAATAGATTACAAAGTTTTTTGACTGTTCCCAAGTATGTGAAATGCTATTCTCAAATTACTATTCTAAGGAAGGCCTTATTACTAGCCCTAAAGGCATATAAACCTTGGAGTTATGAAAAATCTATAAAATTTCAAGAAAAATTAAATTAATTTCCACACACCATTTGAAGAATTCTTTTTTTGTAGTTAATTTCATGGTCTAACCCCAAGTACATCACCTCTAACTCAATTTGCTTCGCCTCCTTTGTTAAGTAATTAAGTATCATAAGGGTTTTAATGACCTTCCTAGGATTTTATCACTCCCACTATTTTACAACTTGTTTAACACCTTATAATACCTATAGTACGCTTTCTCATTCCTTCACAATTATCAAACCCCTTTCTCTCATCAATCTTACCTCATTTTCATGTTTTAGTTTCTTACTTGGCTTCTTGACTCCTTTAATACTCCAACATCCTCTCTGATCTGTTTCATAACTTTATTTCTTATATTTTATTTCACCTTTTTTTTTTCCTCATATATTTTTCCTCATACTCGTGATTTAAATCTCTTCAATAATTCACGCCTTCCATCCAAGACAATTACTAGCAATCAATTTTTACTATCTTACTTATTAGGCTTCACAACTAGGCTATAAAAACAATATTAGAGTATTTTAATTGTATAGCTCCCAATGGATATTAACACTCAAATTAATTCATCCAATCCTCTCTCACGCCACCAAGTATGAATAGTTTGTATATGTATATTTAAATTGCCTCTAAGTTACTTGTTTCACAAGAACGATCTATATTGTACTTAAGAGGATTATACATGTATTTTTCTATAAATGAGTGCTTGGTAACTTAACCATTGTATCCTATATATTTACCACCTATAAACCTTATTATGACTTCCCAATAACTTCCAAAGACTCCAAAACCTAGGAAAAAATCTATTTTCCTGAAGATACTCCCTTCCAAGGTTTTTAAATCTAGTAAACATGATCATGATCGAGTTTTGAAAAATTCATAAGATATTCATATCTATGGTATCTCCTCCTCTGAATCTCCTCATGAACACCTTAATTACCTCTATCTCCAATTAAAAAAATATTATCATTAGTTTTGAATGTGATATTTCAATACCTTCTATTATATTTGCCTATAAACCCTCGTAACTGGGTAATATTCAAAAATATGATCACATCTCAAGGTTTTGGAAATTTTCCCTAAGTCAAATCCCTCTAAAAATTATTATAAATATCTTTCCCATTAACATTATCCTATGAAAAAATTTGTCTACTTTTTCATTGGTTACTTTTTAAGATAGACACTTTTTCCTTCATCCAAAACTCTAGACATGGTATTAACTTGAGAGGAGGTTATTATGAGTTTTTATGAACAAGTTTTCTTATCAGATCATCTAGACCACATTATAAGGTCTGTACCACCTTATGAATGCCTTTAGAATTTTTTTAATCACACAAAATCCCTTATAATGATGACCATTTAATTTTTATCAATCAAGTAAGGACACAAATCGACTTACACGGTCGCACTCTAGAAGATTTTATCCACTCCTTGCTCCAACTGTCCTAAGGAGTCCTTGTCATATAAGAAAGGATATTTCACCATTATTTTTACATTCTAACTTAAAAAAGAGTATAGAAACTAGCATACTCACAAGCTTCTGAAAGAGATTTATCTCAATACATTGTCAATATACATAATCCTTCATAACCAAGATCCTAATGTGTCATTTCCTTAATTAGTCCAACCTTAATAGTTCACTTAATCCTAATACATGAATCATATAAAAAATAGCACCATGAAATTCAATAAAAAGTCTCCAAACTATATTATCATTACCCTTTACAAGAAATTTGAACTCTTATTTTCAAGAAACCTGATTTACACTTGATCCATTTATCAAATATTCAGGTTCCTCTACCTCCTAGGATTATTCCTATGTAGACCCTACTTTGTAACTTCTCCAAATACCTTAACTAACTCACATAATTCTAAATCATCCTCTTTTATGATAATGAAAGGTATCTAAAGGATTTAACTAAGGTGATTAAGTTAACCATAGGTCATTGAAACCTAAACAAAAGGTATAAAAACTTCATTTTCTCCCCCATAAGGTCTTAATTGATCTTTTACAATAATATCCTTTATATTTTACAATATACCCTTCCATGTAAACTTAGAAATTCAAACTTTTAAAAACTCCATTTTGAAGGGAAAGTACACAAGAAACTAAAAACACTCATGGAGGTATCAAGGAGGCTATAAAACAACCTATAAACACGTAATATGCCTACTAATACCCCTCACAACCCAAAATGAGAATGAAACCAAAATTAACTATGCACAAGATGATGTTCATACATCACTAGATCTAGGTATGAAATCCATGTGATGGCTTATGCTTATTATAGGTGGAAGCTCATTGGGGAGTTTATCAACCACTATGTTCACGTATTGCTCTAATAGTATCTGAATTTATAGTGGTAAATTAATCATTTTGGTTTTTATATGATAGTATTATCCTTAGATACCAATTTAAAACTAACCTCTTCTTTATTAACCTCTGCAAGAACTTCTTTCCAATCATTACCATCACTTTAGGATTGTTCTCAATTTTTTTATATTTTTCCTTTAATGGTGTAAAAGTTTTTTTCTTACCATATTTATCCAAGTTATATTTTTTCCCCTTCCATCATGCAATTATTTCGTATATTACTACTAAATAATTCTAAGTAGCATGTGGAAAACATCCATGTGCATGATGTTAGAAATTACCTCATCCTTATAGTGCACAATCTAAAAATCAACTTGAAACTTCTCATTAATTATGTATGTACTTTATGTATCCAAGAGACCTTATATAGTGTAGGATGTGTTAATCTTTCCTAGCCTAGTTTTTGCACCATTTCTAGTGAAATTAGGTTATGTGTTCTCCCACTATTTATAACAAATCTACAACACTTACCTTATAATTTACATAGTTATAAATAGGATCTTTCTTTGATTTGTTTTATTTATCTCATTTTTGGTTTCATAATTATTCTCTTTATTAGAAAATATTCTCCCTTCTCAGGTTCTTCTACATGTGATAGAGATCTACCACTCTCCTCATCATCTTGTGTTATTTGATTACTATCTTTAGTCACTCTTCCACTAGTTTGAGGACACTCTTAACATTTAAATGATCTATTTCCTTCATATTTTTATTTTAAACATTTAACCAAGAAGAATTTACCTCTTCCTCCTCCATAAGGTCTTCTTCCTCTAAAAGAGTAACCTCCTCTTGTAGTATAATGCCCATTAGAGCTGATAAATTCTCCTTCATGACTCTTCTAATAATTTTTTCCGCCTTGTTTTTCTCTACATCTTGCTCTAGAATTTTGCATGTGTTTCCTATTCAAATTCTATTTTTCTTTAAGGGTTTCTTGATAAGATGATTTCACTATTCTCAAATTTAATAGATGGGTCTCATATTGGATAATGAATATTAGACCATCCAGATATATAGCCACATTCTATACATCCTCTTCTATGTGACCAGCCTTGATTGAGAGCTTTTATAATGTTTTGTATATTTATTCACATTCATCTCTTTTACTTCAAATTTGGTAGGCTCTTGAATATTATTGTCTCGGTAATATAAAATGATGAAATTATCTTTCAATTTTTTAACCATCATGTCCCTTGATCTAATTTTATTATTTTCCTTATTTATTTTAGTTTGTACATAATCCCACCAAATAGATACATGTCCTTTCATCTTGGTGAAAGAAAACTTCACCTTATTATTATCAACTGCTCCTTCCTAGTTGAATTATTTTCACATATCTTTTATCTAATCAATCAATTCTTCATCATTAAAACTATCCCTATCTCTGGAACCTTCTATTTTGATTTAGCACTTCCCCATATCACTGCTTTTAGTATCCTTTCTTCTACACCTTCTTCCTTCTCAACTTGTTATTTTATTTATCATTTGTTTTCTTCTTATTATTTGTCACTTACATCACCTACTAACATACCTCTTATTTTTTAAATATCTACTACCTCCAAGTTTTCTCAAACATTCCTAGTCAATCCTACCAACTCTAATTCTATTGGTTACCTTCTTTATCCTCTCCTAGCCCTAGATCTATGAGATATTTATCTCTCTTATTCTCAAAATATTATGTTTCACAACTCGCTTCTCAATTATTCTTGGTTATCTATCCTTTACCTTCTCTAACACTAATCTAATGAAAAAAAATTTAAGCATTGATCATATTTCTTTTAGTATTTAAAAAAGGAATGGATATTGACAAGGGTTTATTAGTCTATAGTTATATTTTCTTGATGAATACAAGACTAAGTATTTGGGTTCAAAATTTCAATTATCTAAACATGTTTTAGACCTTTTTTTATGTTATTTTATACTCTTTGATGGATACATATATAAAAACTAACTATATAAGGTTACCTTCTCATAACAACTATGGAGGTATCTTATAACCCTAAATCAAATTTTTCTACCTACAAGAAAGGGGAATAATAGTTTAATAATAGTATCTCCTTGTATGAATATATTTTTCTTTGTCTCCTCTCCTATTCAATAACAAGTATAAAATAACCTATTTATTCCTTTGATGATCAAATACCTAAATAGGTGAATACAATGTAACAGTACATTCCTTAAGAATGTGATGGTATGAGAAAGATAAATAAGGTTTTAATATGATTTATTTTAATTTTCAACACCCTATCTAACTCAACATATGTTTCTCTACATCAGTTATGTGTAAATAAATCCTTTAATCTTACTTCAATCCTTTATTTAGCAGGGAACATGAAAGAAAAGTTACTATTTATTCTACAAGGTTGAGATTGTTTTTGTTCACGCAGGAATGGGAGAGTGTTTTTAAAAGATATATATATATATTGTAGTCACCTTTACCTACTCCTTTAAA
This sequence comes from Taxus wallichiana var. yunnanensis, assembly GCA_018340775.1. Lineage (NCBI taxonomy): Eukaryota > Viridiplantae > Streptophyta > Pinopsida > Cupressales > Taxaceae > Taxus > Taxus wallichiana. The sequence goes on from CM031235.1 coordinate 398,955,185, forward strand.
CCCCAAGAACACTAGCACATAACCCATCCTTGACTGGGAACTCACCCAATGTGCACGCCATGAGAAAATGTGAGTTCAAACATTACACCATGATTAAATCCATTTGAAATCTCATGTTTGGGTTTTTATTCCTCTTTTTGGTGATGATTGTGTTAGACGTGTTGTTTTGAAGATCCCTATAAAAATTTGATTATGAATCAGTTTTAAACCATGAAAAATTCCTTTGTATACCTTTCCTTGGTCATGTTGTAAATTTCATGTTTGTTTCATTCATGATGATACGTGGCATTTTCTAGTTGGTTACAGTATGGGGATTTAAGTTGCAAAGTTACAACAATCATATAATATTAACAATTTTCTAACTTGGCCCCAAGGCCCGATGAATATTCCTTCGAATATTCACAGTTAAAAAGTAAAAACAGAAATTGATTCCACCTCCGAGGAGATACACATGTCACAAGTTGGTTGAATGTGGGGATTGAGCCCTGATTTTATTTCTTGACACTAAGGTGATAAAGTATAAAAGTGTAAAAACTCTCCGAGACCCACCAAGGACACGTGGTGAACTTTTCATGTAAAGAGAGGGAAGTGGGTCATCGGAGAAAATTGGTAACTTTGAGTTCAATTGAGAAAGAGAAAAATAGTTAGAAATAACCCATAGCTCGCCACCATTAGGATGCAACCATGTGTCAAACTTGGGATGGAAGTCAAGGGGGGTGAGAGGTCAAATATATAAACATGTATGCGTTTAAAACATGATGCAAAAGTGCAAAAAGTTTCCGAGCCCACATTACATAAGGATATTCCGTGGATGACTCATATTTAAAATTGGGAAAAGTGAAATGGAGGGCCATGATGCAACACATTAATGACTGCCACCATTAATGCATTTTTACACAAATCAAGGAGGAATTTTGAAGTCTTGAATGCATTGATATTTTTTTCTATCATTTTTTGAGATCTGGATGTCATTGTTAGTAAATTTCTTGAGGAACAATGTGAAATTGATTGCAGAAACATGAATAGAGAACCAAAGATTGAAAATCCTTTGAACCTAGAGCCGAATTACATGGATATTCACAAAAAATTGGTAAGAACTAAGATACTCTTGTACTCTTATTCATTTGTAAGGAAATTCAAAGTAAAACTAGGGCATTAAAGATGAAGACCATGCTTTGTCGGGTTTTCCTGTTACTTCGAAATCACTAGTAATCTAGAAAAATCATGGATATAGATTTGATGAATGTTGACCTAGATGAATTATTTACAAAGAGTCAATATCCCAAACAAGAGTGAATTAATGGAAGTGATTCAAGCCAATAATATTGCTTTAGTTGGTGTTATTTCACCCTCATTACACTACCCAAAATGTAGTAAGACTTTATGCCATGAATTATGATCCAAAGAAGAGGGAAGTATTGGATGGAAGTGGTGAAGTGGTATTAACTTTGACACCCACAGCCATCAAGATAATGCTAAAATTTCCTATGATTAGAAATCCAATAACCTTAGGTATCGACTTATCCCTACAAGATTATGAAGCTAAGAAAAAGGAATATGCCTAGCTTATAAATACCAAATGGATTTTAATAGAGAAGAAAACAACCCGAATCCCTAAAAGACTTGTTAGGGCACAATTCATTGAGGAAGCAGAAGATGTGATTGTATTGTTGAGTCAAATGGCTGGATTAGAGACAATGAATGAATTCAAGGAGTGGATGTGCACCTATATGTGGATAGTTTTGGAGAAGAAGGGGAACATTTTTGGAAACCTTCATTACAGAAGCACTTCATGACCACATGATAGCACTAAAAAAAAAAATGCAGATGGGTGACACTGGAGAACTAGAATTTTACATGATGACCTACTTGATTTATAATATTGTAGGCCATAGGTGATTCCTTAGCCTTGTGCACATGTGCTGACTTTAAAAATGCCAAATGCATAAGATCTTCCCTCAATTACAGTTGGGTAATTGGAAAGAGAATGTGAGATTGGTTAATGATGCCTTCTTTACACCAATCATATGCTTATTCAAGCTAGAATGGGAACATACATGATTTCTAAGGAGGCTAGACAAGTAATCATGGAGTATGGATGTTATTTCATTAGTACATGAAGTTTACATACATCAAGGTTAGTGGATTTGAAGGCCAACCATGTAAATTTTACCCAGATATTTAGATGAAAAATGGCCTTGTGTGAATTGGCAAGACAATTGACACCAGTTCACAAATTAATTGTTGGAAAACACAAGACAAACATCAAGTTCCCCATCAATATTGGAAGGTACTCCTACCCTTCAATTATAAAGGCCATAGATTGATGGAAGATGAGATGAAAAGGTTTGAGATGGAAAGGTTTGAGGCAAGGACCAATTATGACATCAGGTGGGTATTCAATAATCTTGCAAACACTTTTGAACATGAGCCTCAATTTGAGGATTATTGGATGAATTGTAGAGATGAGGAGGAGGTCAGGCTAAGAGACTTCTCAAGAATGACCCTCACCCAAATTATAGACTTCAAGATTGTTGTTATCCCTGAGGGAGTTGTGGATGATCCACATACTATGAGTCAATACTATCTTGATCAAAAGGTGGAGGGACAACCAATGGTCCCCTTGAATTGGAATGAAGAGGAGTCAGATGACTCATATGCCCGAATAACTGATGTAATGAGAAGAACATTGAATTGGCTAGCCTAGAAAAACATTGATTTATCAATTCAAAGCACAAGAGTTCTTAATAAGTTCAAGGATTTGGGAAAATTGAAAGATGACCTTCCTCCCTAAAAGAAGGAGCTGACAAAATGGATCCCTTGGGAGGAAAATATCCTCAATTTCCTTCAAAAAGGCCTACTTCAAGACTTGTAGATGAATGGAATTATGCTACTAGTGGGACTAGTACTTCTATATGTCTCTCTAAAGTAGAAAACTAAAGAAATGCTCCTAAAATCAATGCAAAATGCTACTATCACTTTTATAGTTCCACTACAATCAAAAGGAAAGGGTATGACTACTCATAGGACTCCTCCAGATGTTTTTCCAAAACCCCAAAGTGTTGATAAGTTAATGAGTGAGGGCCATAACAAGTGGCCATGCACAACCTAAGCCACATGGTGAAGAAAAGAGAGCAACACCAGACCTTAAGAAGTTTGAAAGGGCACACAAAGAGACACAAAAATTGTGTATGAGCCAATTCTGGTAAGAGAAGGTGCTCATACACACAAGAAACATAAGCACATGGATGTAGTGATTGATCCCCTAGAACATGAAAGAATTGATGTTTCCCAAGTATAACATGTAGCATCAATGCCTTTATTTTCATCTTTGTCTTCAGAGGGAGTAATAATTGGAAGCACTCAAGAAAAAAAAATTCAAGGTAATGTCTTATCTGATCTAGTAGATAGTGATGTCTTGAATCAAGGTGTGAAAATTTGAAACCATGTTAGTTGAAAATATCAGTGTACCTTTATTTGAACAATTGCAAGAGTCAACAAAGAGTCAGGTAGAGATAATGGATGTTGATATTGGTGAGGATTTTTCCACATTAGATGCATTTGACATATTTATTGATGAAACAACAGTAAAGAATGTAAGTGATCTTCAAATGAGTGAAGGAGTAGAAAAAACTACTCATGTGCCAACTACTGAAATTAGAGTCAAACATCATCAAAAATGTTTTTCTGTAGATCAAGCAGATCTAGAGTTCAAACAAACCAAAAGTACCTAGTGGAAAAGTGTAAGACATAGAGGTATTGGATGAGAAGGATCCCTCCCATGAAGTCAAGGTCACTAAGGATAGTGAACCATCTCAAAAACAAGAAAAATTGCAGATGAAAAGATAGTAGAGGTTACACAAGATGCAACTATTGAGGATAAGATTGTTGATAGTGTGGATGTACAAGATTTGGGTAAAGTTAAGGAACCAATAATTGAAATCCAACCCACCATGTTTCAACATGAGGTGTCAAAAAAAAAGAGGATAATGTGTTAGTTCAACAGCCTCTCAAAAAGAGTTGGAAATCATGGAAGGAAAGGGAATGCCTGCAAGAGAAGTATCAACTCAAGAAACTCCCAAGGAAAAGGTTGAGGTTAAGATTGCATCAGCTAAAAAATAAAGAAAGAACATATTGTAATCACTGATGTAATTTGAAGGAGACTGGCCAACCCCAAACTCAAGATCAAGAAGGAAAACAATCAGGGAAGTGCCAGTACAGAGTGAGAATAAAGAGATAATTATGGGAGCTGAACAAGAAAAGTAGGAAGAATCATCGGTCCAAGAGGTACAAGAGGTGTCCAATCAGTTGGTGATTGTCCCCAAGAAATCCCAACAAGAATTATAGGAAACAAAATTTGGGACCACTCTTACAAAAGGATGGATAGGAGAGTTGATCTCAAAAGAAGAAGAGGAAATTGTCCCCTGTGAAGGCTATAGATCTCACACTCTATCTTTTCCAAAACTAGTAAGAACCTCCAAAAGGGCTAGAGTTCTCACCAAAACTCATATTGATCCACTGGGATCTAAAAATTTAGAAGTGGCAATCCCTCATGAGGGAAAGACAAGAGAAAATATAACAACCAATGATTATAATGTCCAACTTATTCCCTTAGGAAAGCCTTCAAGAGACCAATTAAAATAGGGAGTATTAGAGGTAGTAAGTGACTTGTTGTAAAAGGTGGATGAGGATAGGATAACTAAGAAACAATTGAAAGAACAAGTCAAAGCTTTGAGTTCTAGTCTGCAACAATTAATTGGGAAGTCTAGTCAAACTCAAGCAAGTACCTCTGCCAATACCCCTGAAGGAATGGAAAAGATTGATAAGGTTGTTAAGAAAGTTTAGGTTGTGGACACATGGGTTGAGAAGTTGACAAAAAGGGGAAAATAAGTAATTGAAGAAGCCAAGACAAAGTATGAAGAGCTCAAGAATAGGCTTAATGAAATTGATGACCTAATTGAGCAAAGTGTGATAATGAAATCTTCTACTTTGAAGGAATTTTTCCCAAGTTAAACCATATAACTCAACTCAAGTGATGAATTGGTTGAAAAATAAGGGATTGTGCCAAAGGAATTCAAGGGGAACTCAACATGCTATGGAGGAGTTAGCAAGTATCAGGGTGGAAGTTTTGAATGGAATCAAAGAAAAGATAGAAGCCAAGAGGAAATGGGTTGATGATACCTTAGATGCTATTGATTTTAAACTTGAAGATATAGTTTTTGAAAAATCAAGAGAATCTATGGTGATCTAAAGGCTGAATTTTTGTTTAGTTCTTTTGAGAAAAGCATTCAAAAGATGACTTTTCTATGAAGTTATTAAAGCAATGAGGAAAATTGAGACCAAAATTGTAGAGTTAAGAGCCAAGCCATTGGAATACAAAAAAAATGGGCCACTGTGTGAATGCAATAACAAGATAGACATTGATTTTCCAACACCATACAAGGCCAGATGAAGAAGAAATCAATGAGATCTTTTAAAGGTATGATGCATATGTGGCAAGGCTTCTAGAAAGAAGAAGTAAGAGAAGAAGTTGAAGAAGAAAAGGATGCAGACATGAAAGATGATGAACAAGCTTAGGCTTGTCATTCTTAAAACTTTATCTTCTTTTCATATTTCATTTGTAATTGATGTTTCATTTGATACTATTTCTTCATGAAGGATGAATAGTACTTTTAAAACTTGTTATTCTCTGATATAAATTGTAATTTGATATAATGCATTAGATTTTTATATTGCTTGGATGAAATTTTATGTCCATTATAAAAGCATATAAACTAATGAGATGTTTGTACTTTCTGTATTTTGAAAAAGGAAAAATGGGGATCTATAGGGGCCCCAACCCATGAAAAGAAAGATTACATATATCCTCAAGAGTTGTATCACAAAAAGGGGACAATAACAAGAAACTTTAGGCATCCAATACCACAAACTCCTTTACAAAATCCTCTCTACAAAGAGGAAGTTTCTTCACTAATTTGTTTTTCCTAAGCCCATGTTCATCTGTCCCTAGTGCCATTTGAACAAAAATAATGTCTCCTTCCAGTGTGTGAGACATGCCCATTTGCAAAAGGTCATCCATACTAGACAAGGGACTATCTAACAGACTAAGAAATTTTGACCACCTTCTTGTAAGAAGAGACCCATTCACTCATATCCAAACCACCTTTAGAAAATGCCCTTTTCCTCTGGTTTTGGTAGAAGAAGTTGGTTGAGAAGCTTGAACTAGAAGTGCAACCACAACTGACCCTAGAACAACTGGAGCAGAAGGCATGGAGGTAGTAATTAGAGCAAAAGGCATGGAGGTAGTAATTGGAGAGAAGAAGGCATGGGAGGTATTGGAAAAAGGCATGGAGGGAGTAGAAGGCCCAGAGCTAGACTCACCCTTATGTTTTTTCACAAAAGGAAATGATGGTTCAAGAGATGGAGGGGTGTACTCATTGGTTTTTTTCCTCCAAGACTGAAACACACTTCTCCAATGCATTCAATTGGTGATAGAGGGAAGGCATTGTGTCCAACAAAATATCTCCATCAAGCACATATGACTCAGAGGGATTTATTTCACAAAAATGCCTCATTAAAATGAATGGGCATACATGTTTTCCAATACTTGATACGTTAGGCCTACTCACAAGCCAAAATTTCCTCAGTGACTCGGGAGTTCTCTAGTTCAAGTCCTGAACAAGTGAAAGTACATCATCTAAAAGGAAGAGAACATGAGACTTATCTTGAAAGTCTCCTAACTAATGCAGCTCGAAAACTATGGAGGTGTCAAGGGCCCAGTGTAATCCTCGGGGTCATAATTTCAAAAAGTCATCCTCACAAATGCTTCATCCAGACTGATAAATCAAAGATGGAATGCAAGTCTTCATGGGATATTTCTTTCAAACTAGATGCTACTAGTTCCCCCACCATGATACAAATGAATTTCTTCAAAGTTCCTATATGTAAAAGAAGAAAGTATGAAATGATGAAGTAAATGGTGTTTTTATAGGAAATTTGAGGTATATGAGATGAGCTAGGTGCAATCATGGTAAAATTTCTTCAGAGATATCCCAATAAGATATTTGCACGAGGAAAATAAAGGTTAAATGAATTGGCATTTGAGAAAAAATGGTGATTGATCTGATTTGACAAGAACCATGTGTGATAACTAACCCAAAAAGGCATGAAAATAAATACACAACATCAAGATGGATTCTTGAAAATAAAATGAGAGCATCTGTCAAATCAAATCACCTGGAGGTGCTCAAAAAATCATCAAAAGTGGATATCCAGTCACCAAGTGAAAAATAATAATTAAATAAATGGCCAAAAGTGATGACATGACATCCCAGTCATATGTAAATAGAAAAAAATGTGAAAGGCTCGTATTTCTCACACTGGAAACATTTGATGAGGCATCTTCATGAGAATAACATAACTAAATTATATATTTATAGAGGGAATATTCCCTTGAAGATTCATTTTTTGGGGGAAATTGGAAAGAAAATGAGTAAATAAAATTGTATAAATGTGATGAGAATACTCTCATAAAAAGGGGGTTAAATTTTCTGAGAAATTTTAGAAGAGAAAGGAAAACTGAGAGAAAACCAATTTCCCGTGAACTCATCTGAGAAACCTGTTATTTTCTTTGAGCCTTCAAATTAGATCATGTCAAGATGGTTGCAAGTGTACAACCATTGAAAAAGCATTGAGACTGTAGATTTACTTTCCCTTGTTGATAAATTTGATGAGCCTTGAATTAATTGTGTTAATCATGAGCATTTTTGTATCATTGTCAAGATGAAATACTTTAAAATAGTTATTCATGCTCCCATTGCAATCTTATTTTAGAGATCCTTTAAGTCACACAAAACTTTATCATTCTGGTAGCATTCTGGAAATTGTAATTACACTGTTGAGAAGAGCTTTCATTTCATTTGTGTAATAAACAATTTTAAAGTCATTATGTCTCCACTTTGTTAAATGTTTCTTGTAAGCCTTTGAGTGTATCTTAGGCATGATAAATTGTGAATCTCTGATGTTTTATTAAGTCTTCAGCATGATATTTTGTGTTTGAATCCTTAAATATTGTGTGAAACCATGCATTCTTGGGCTTCCATGAGTGTACATCTTCTAGTTGAAGGTTCATTGTGAGCTATTTGAGGTGTATTTGTCTTGCACTTGGTAGATCTCCCAACATTTGTTAAAAGTTCCTTGAAATATGGTATAATCAACTTTATCCTACTTAATTCCCAAATCAAATACAAACCAAAACCAACTAATCCTACTAGAACTACCCATGCTTTCCTCATTAAAGCCAAAAATATGCTAAAGCAAGTTGGTTCCATACTTATCTTTAGTAGTTTGAGATTTGTTTAGAAGACATCTGCACTGTCTAGAAGTGACAACTCATGAGAGTTAGCCTTTTTTGAATTGACCATGTCTTCCTAGACTATTTTTTCAATTACTTTACAAAGGAGTGCCAAATATTGTTGATACATCCACCCCACTCACAAATACAGATACTAAAATGGGTCCTCTCACCCTGGCTAAAGGAAGAGCCTAAAGTAGGAGGGTAGGTCATACCCTCAGCATGGTGCTACCTGACTCCTCCGAGCTCGAGTGATAAAGAGATGATGAGATCCTTCCCAGCTACAAAATGACACAAATCTAGATCCATCATCCTCTAGGAATCCTTCTCATCTGTTGATGTTACTCGGCCATAAAGGGAGGACGATTTGGGTACCAACACTACTTTAGCACCATTTCTAGGGACATTTGTGAAAATACATACAAATATTCAACCTCTGGTAACATTTCATACATGTTTAGATGCAAATACATGGTCTAAATGTCATCCTTTGTTAAGCTTTGTGAAAATTAAGCAAGATCAGAAGTTATTTGCATGATATTTCCTAGTTTAAGAAAACTTTGCACTAAATATACTTGGCTAAGGATAAATATTGACAAAGGATGCTCATATTTGTCAAGATTTATAGAAATTGAGTATTGATTTACAATTGACAAGTCATTTATAGTGTTTTACACATCTAAGGTGTAAATCCTTAGTGGCAACTCCATATTTTTTTCTAGAATTTTTAGTAAATGCCAGTGTCTTAAGATTTGAAAATTGAGATTTGTTGTTGATATTTAAAATCTAGAAGGAAGAAGGTCCTTCTTTAACAAAGATCCTACTAGAAGACTATTTCTAGAGCTTGGAAGAACAAACCCAAATAAGAAACAAGTCTGGAAAGCTTTGGGGATCAAAGGTTAGGAGAGAAGGTAGTGTCAGTCGTGGAAAGTGATCAACCTGTAATAGAGGATTATTCTACATCTTCAGATAGTTTAGAATCAAGACAGTCCTCGTGTAAATCTAAACACTCCAACTAGTGAAGGGCCATCATTTGTAATTGGAATAGGTATTCCTCACCTTCCTCCTTTATCACTTATAACTAATAGTGTTTTGTGAGACTGAGTCATTAAAGGATACTTACTTTGAAGATCATACACCTATGTCTCAAATACCTCCTATCCCACACCATTTTAATCCTCCTATAGGATCACCTCCTTATAATAACATGGCTCATCCTCCACCTAGACCTCCCTTTGTTGTCAATGTGTTTAGACCAATAGATTTTAGAGGCATGGGTATCCTAATGTTGTACCACAAGATGTAAGAAATAGGTTGCCCAAATTTTAGGAAATAATGCCATCACTAGTGATCAACACTTAAAACTCTTTGTTAATATGATGGAGGATTTCAAAATAGAACATGAATATGTATATGTAAATCTATTCATTCACACTCTTGAAGAAGATGCATGTGACTGGTATAAATCTTTACCAGATAACTCAATAGATTCATGGACTGAGATGAATAATTATTTCAAATTATAGTATGGGGATAAGACTGACCCAAGGTTCCTCTTATTTGAGTTTGAGAATATAAAAAGAATCCCAATGATCCTGTTCAAGACTTCAATACCAGATTCAATAAGACTTTGACTAGATTTCCCATAATTTTGAGGCCTAGTGATGAGTCTTTCCTAATTAAATATTTTGATGCTTTTGACAAGAAAGCTTCTTATTATTTGAGGGATAAGAACCATGGAAATTTAAGAAAGGCCTTCACCATGGCCTTGCAAATTGAAAACAACATTAAGGTAGATGGAAATCCTCCTAAGAGGGAGGGTGTCAAATTTATTAATCCTAAGAAACCTTAGTTAGGAAAGGCAATGGATCTGGAAGAAGTTGTGAAGACTCTGGTAGGAGCAATTAAATAAATATCTTATAATCTTTCTAGAGAAAATAAAGGAATAGGATAGTGCTCTCAAGGCCAGCACCAACCTCAGGGCAAAAACATATTTAGAAATCATCCTAGAGGTGATCATAGATCATATGAGAGAGGAAAAGGGCCCATGGGATCAGGAAATAAATAGCCATAACCTAGAGAAAATAAGCTCATCCCGATCCTTTGACTGTTATGGTTGTCATGGTAGAAGAAAGCCATGTTATTGACTAGTGTAACAAGTGTTTCTTGCCACATCCCCATTATAATCCTAATGAAGAAGCTAAAGAGGTAGATGATGATGAAACTTATGGTGATGTATGCATGATGGAGTTCCTTGATAATCCACAACAAGGTGCCACTTCAACTAAGTTGATAAGTGCCAAGACTGTAGAAATTTTTTGGGATTACATTCACTAGGTATCTCCTCTTCCTCCTAATGATGATATTGAAGTTGATATGGTGCAATATTTTGATTTACCTAATCATGACTTTGAATATTTGAGAGCTCTAATGATTAAGAAGTATGATGGGAATTCCTTATGAGGAAGACATACAACTTTTAATGAATGTAGTGGTTGCTTAGGAAAAGGAGTACAATCTTAGAAGTAGAGTTTTCAAAGGGGAGGGCCACAAGCCAAGCCAAAAATCCACTTCTCACTAATATCCCAAAGGATCCCCCTAAAAGGATACACCTAGAAAAGGTCTAGTCACTCCAAATAAATCTTGTACCCTAGCTCATGCCCAAGTTGTAAAGAGTCTCATACCACAAGAAGGGGCAATAATATCCCTCCCAATACAGTCTTACCCAAATACATCCCCTTGTGATATAGCCTATATGTTGAGTCAAATTAAATTTACTATTCCTATTATTTAATTTCTTAGGATTCCTAAGCATAGGAAGAGGGCATTTGAGTATTTGGGATTAAAAGAAGAGGTAATACCCCAAACAATAATGTGAATAATGTGGATACTCCCCTTATCATTGTATAGAACTGGAAGTGCCACAAGCATTGGAAGACTTGGGAGAATCACTTGAGGTATATTTGGGTACTTCTCTTGTTGAATCTTAGCTTGATGTTGATCCTTTCTATACTACTTTAATCATCAAGGACATATTAGTGCACAAATGCATGTTTTATTCATGGTCCATATAATGTGATAATTTATGAGGTAATGAATGAATTGAATATCAAAGTGACAACATCTTTTGGAAATTACACCACTATGGATTCAAGGGAGGTCAATGATTGGGTATGTTAAAGGATTAGTAGTGCAATTGGCAGCTTACCGGGAAAATGTTTAACCATGAATGTAGTTATTTGTCCTACCAAGTGGGGAATACTATTGCCAATAAAGTGGGCTACTAGTGTGGGTGGGAGTGTATAGATGGACATGTCATATGAAACCATACTAGTAGAGGGAATCCTTATTAAATTGTATGGTGAGAAAAATGATGCTACATCTAATTGAATACCCTAACAATGCTTCTTATGAAGTATTATATATAGATGTAGATGTTGATAATTTTGTGGGCTATGTAGATTTTAAAGAGAATAGCATTGATAAGTGTAAATGTCCTGAACAAATTGGATTTCCTTGGATTTTGATGTTTGATGGAGCTTGCTCTAAATTTGGGAATGGTGTTGGTATTTTCCTTGTGTCTCCAAACCAAGAGACTTTCAATTTTTCCTTTAAACTCATATTTGAGTGCACTAATAATATTAGAATATGAAGCACTGCTTTTGGGTTTAAGGATTTCTTGGAGGTATGGTATCAAGGAAATTATTGTTAAAGGATATTCAGAATTGGTAGTCAAACAAGTTAGGAAATTGTATGCAACCAAGAATCAAAGAATGAAACAATATAAGCATGCGTTTGGGACTTTATTGAAATGTTTGACTCTTTTAACATAATATACCATGATAGAAATCATAATGTTGTTACAGATAGGTTAGTGGTATTGGGATATAGATTTGAAAAGTATATAATGTCTCCTTATTGTGAATATGATATAGAAGTGTTGTCAAGACCATTTGTCCCTAACAATGTCAAAAATTGGTAGGTTTTTGAAGATGATGCCTAGGTTCAGAGGTTCTTACAGAACGAAGGAGAATTTACAAACCAAAATATGGACTGGGAACCAATGGTTTGTGTTTTTAATGGTAAGGAGACCTTGTTTGGTAAAGATATTATTCAGCTAAAAAATCAATACCATTCAAATAGGTTTAGTTACTTTAGAGTCAGAGTTTTGCAATGTGTACATGATTGTTAATAAACATATGTTAGCCTCAAGAGATGTGAAAGAGCACAACTTGGGGACTAAGGAGAAACCTATAAAAATATGGCTAGGTAGTAACCCAAGTAAAGAAGAAAATAATTCTTATGTCCAGTTGTTAAAAAGTACTAGGACTACTTGGCATGGTCATATTCAGAATTGAAGGCATATAGGGAATATCTTTTCCAACATGAGATACCATTAGAACCTAATGTCAGGACATTTAGGAAAAAGAAAAGGCTAATCAATCCACTCCTTTCCCTCAAAATGCAAGAAGAGTTTAAAAAATTAAGGGATGGAGGCATCATACAACCAACAAGATATTCTTCATGGGTGGAAAACCTAGTGCTAATTCGAAAGAAAAATGGAGATATAAGGTTGTGTGTGGACTTTAGAAATTTTAATAAGGCCTCAATCAAAGACAACTATCCATTTCCTAATATGGATAACATGTTGCAACTGGTTATTGGATCTAAGTTGTTGTCTACTCTAGATGGATTCTCAGGGTATAACCAAGTGGTAGTAAAGAAATAAGAAAGAATCAAAACTTCTTTCACCACTCCATGGGGTACCTATGTGTATGTGAGAATGTCATTTGGCCTGATGAATGTTGGAGATACCTTTCAAAGAGATATGGATGTAACATTCTCAGGTTATATTAATGATTTTATTGTTATGTACCAGGATGATGTGACAAAGTGTTCTCAAGAAAGAGGAATGATCACTTGTAACATGTGGAAAAGATGTTGCTGAGATGTAGATAATATGTCATCTCGTTTAATCCTAAAAATGAAAATTTGGGGGTTCAAAATGAAAAGTTTTGGGGCACATTGTGTAAAAATAAGGGGTCATGATTGATCTTGAAAGATTGGAATCTATTGGTAAAGTTCATATTCCCAAAACTAAAAAAGGGATTCAATCTTTCTTTAGCTTCAGATAAAATTCATCGGAGATTCATTTCCAATTTTTCTGAAATGACTATCCCTATCACAAGTATGCTTAAAAAGGATCAGACTATCAAATGGGAAGAGGGAGTTATCCAAGATTTCACAAGAATCAAGGAAGCACTAAATAATGCTCCTATCTTAGCAGCCCTAGATTATAAAAGAGCTTTTCATTTTTTATTTTTCCTCTAAGTCTCACAGATTCTACCTTCGGGGGTTTGGGATCTCATCCTAGTAGAGGTTTTTCCATTTGTGAAAAGAAAGGAATGAAAGAGAGGAGGAAGAAGGAACAGTCGAAGGAGAAAAGAAATGAATTCAAAGCGAGAAAGGTCGGAAGATTTATGTTTTGGGTTGGTAGTAAACGGAGCCAAACCTACTTGCATAAATAAACAAAGCAATACTTGATGAGAAAATGACAGAAAAGTAGATATGAATCTAACAGAATAAACACGTGTAGATCTAACATAAGAAAGTTCTGACACATAACACAGGTATTCAGCACAAAGTCTCAATATTTGTATTACTGTTTTCTTCTGTTACAAGAAAGCTCAAAGTCTTTCTCTCCTCACTTCTATTTTCATCTAAAAATGTCCACCTTTTGAATACATCAAGTATTCAATATATATAGAAGAGGAGAAGGAAAGAAGGCAAAAAGGAGCCAACCACCTATTTACAAAGATATTTACAAAATATCTAAAAGTCATGTTGACTTTTTTTACAACTTGATGGATGACATCATCCCATGACGCAACATGGATGATGTCATCATTTGTGCAACATACTTTAGACATTTCAACAAAGAAAGTCGGAGAAGAGAGAAGAAGAAGAAGAAGAAGAAGAAGAAGAAGCTACTCGTCATCATCATCCTGCGGCAGAAAGGGGTAGCTTTGCTTTTGATCTTTTGCTCGGGTGATGAGATATGGGCGAGCGCGGTATTCAAAAACTTGTTAATTATTGGCCCAAGTTGATCCTGAGAAGGATCCTTGTGCCTATCACTTATTGCCTCACAAGTCTCCCGCTCATCTATGAGCTTCTCTGGGAGTTTGGAAAAGTCCTTTTCCGCCTCAATGAGGAACCCGACGAAGTCCCTACAGGCCAGCAGGTTGTTGATAGATTCAGTGTCAAATGTGACCTCTGGCCCCGTTCCTTGAGAAGCGATCTCCTTGAAGATCCGGATGGTTTCATCAGCTGACCTTAAGGTAAAGGAAGGAGTGAGCAACCCTGGCGACATGTTGAGAACAATTCACTCCATTTGATGCATCGCATCCAGGGCTTCTTCCTTGACTTTGTCAATCTTTTCTAGAATAAATTCTAGCTGATCCACCCGATAGTCCAGAGTGGACATGATTTTGTTGAGGGCCCTTGGATGGCAAAGGCACCGAACTTGACCAGATCTTGGTGAGCAGTCGAACATTTGTTGGAAGGCCTCGTCTTTGTGAGTCTAGCATGTTCCAACTCTTCTGATATGGGCCCTGCTAACGCTTGGAGTTCTTTATTCGCCTTACTGATATTCAGGTATAAGTCAGAGAACTCGGCGATCACTTTTTCGTTGTCTTTGAGGATTTGGCTCCTCTAAGCGGAAACGGCCATACCCTGCTCACCGATCTTTGCATATTCGTTGATTTTCTCCTGGCTGAGAAGCTCAGAAGTCTCGGTGGAAGTTGTGGGAGGCGCACTACCCATCTTCTGTAAGGCTTGGAGCAGATATTTGTTTTGCTCTTTTAGTAGCCTTTTCTCTTCTTTCGTCTCTTGAAGCTTTTGACAGAGGGCGTCAACCGCGGAAAGAGCTTCCCCCTGGAGACTTTCAGAAGATGTCCCCATTGTGACTTGGGTCACAGTGAAATCTGTCGGAGACAGATCCTTTTTCTCTTTGAGGGGATCGGGGTATGCAATTTCCATGATTCTCTCACCTGCAGACACTTTTAGAGAAGCGTGTCAGGCTTCAGCTTCTTTGCCCCTTTGGTTGGGATCACTGAAAAGTCCATCGGAGCGATGGGAACTTTCCTCTTTTGTTGGCTTAATTTCTTTGAGAGATCAGGCTGGTCCTATGGAAGAAGGACCGAGAGGCAGAGAGGAGGAGGCGGCTACGGTAGAAGAGGGGAAAACGTGGAGACACGCGGCGGCGGCATTGAGAGAATAGCCGAAGAAGTGTCCACGGGAGGAAGGAAGCTGCAGCTGCGGAAGACATAGGAAGGAAGGGAGCCGGAGATGAGGAAGAAATGGAGGAGGACAGATCAGCGAGGAGGAGAAGATAGACGAAGAAGCAGGGGAAAGAGTAGAAGAAGGGACAGAGGACACGACCAAAGGGATGGTCGCTTGAGTCACTCGAGGAGGGGAAGGAAGAAGAAGAAGGGATAGAAGGGACCTCTGTTGTGGTAGCAATGCCGACATCCTGAGTGGATGGGCCAATTGGACTATCCCCTGCTGCTTCTTTCTCTGGCGAATCCAGAGTTATTACCTGTTCTGGTGCTGTGGAAAGAGGACTCTCGGGGGCTTCTTCCTGAATGGTGCTGGATTCACCTTCTACACCTTTGCCTTTAAGCTGCTTTTTGGACCGTGAAGGTGCGTTGCCCAATGGGGAGGTTGTGAAATCTACCCCGAGGTAGATTAGGCCGTTCATCGGCACGATGTTACATGTCCTCCGCAAAGTCTCCTTGACCCTCTCCTCAATTGTCGAGGAGCTTTAGTTTATCAATGGCGGAAAGGGCCAATCATCCCCCTCTGTATCATTATATACCTTGTCTACTTCATCTTCTGTTGTTTGGTAGCCTTTGGGGACAATGGCTACCCCATATTGGATGATTTACGCAATGCTAGGCGAGAATGATCCTTTCTTGAGCTCTACCTCATGGAGGCGTCAATATAAATATCCTCGATCCGAGGACACATGGATTGGATCAAGCTTTGCTCTTGGCGAGGCAGCCCCTTGGGTCGAAGGTGGGCCTGGCTGGGAAGTCATGCTTCAAATTGAGTAACTCCAGCTCTGCAAACATTTCCTTCGCCTTGTGGTGGGTAGAGCATGTGTATCGGCCTTTGTGAGGGGAAAGGAGTTCCACCCTTCTTTCTTTTAAGGCATTTTTCGTGGTATGTGACCAGCTGCCTTGATAGTTCAAGCAGAATCAGCTTAGGCCCAGCATACCTTGGTAGCCTGGTTGGCTCTCCCAAAAAGTTGGCAGCCCTTAGATAGGTGAATGTAGGAAATTGGGTGAACAGGGCTCCCCATTTCTCCGTGGCTGCCACTATGTTTTTGGTTGTATGACTATGAGTCATATTCGGCCTCAGCAGGCAGATGATGTGATAGAAAAACACATCGTTAACTTTTGTGAACTGGGAGATGCTATTCTCCAGCCTTAATTCTGGATAATACTCGTATATTTTGACCTGAGGCCAAACTCCACTCCGGGTTAGGCCTGGATAATCTCTCTCTCTGCGCTGCAGCGTAGACCACGTAGGAGTTCATATGGAATACTCCCGTTGTGCTGAATTGTTGTAGCTGCTCGGAGATGGTGTTGCTTATAATTTCCCCCCAGCAAAAGCGCTGATCAGGAAAATTCTTGTTCATTGTTTCCAAGTAGTGCAGCATCCATTTATGGAAGTAATGGGCGTCAGAAAGCCCGAAGACCCTGCTCAGGAAGGTGATGGTATCGCTGAGCTCTTCTGAGAAGTCACTGCGGTGGATGATTTGGGGCCACCGGGTTACTACCTTCTTGTTCTTCAAGTACACTTCATTCATTAGCTGCATACATTGGTCTTCATTGTCTTCCCAGGCCTTGATGCACTCTGCTTGGCTGACGGCCACGAAGTGCCGGTGGTGAGGGATGCCAAGTATCATCTCAAAATGACGGGCAGTGAGGTTAATGACTACCTCGCCCTTACTGTTTTCGACACATCTGGTGTCTTTGTTGTAAGACTGAGCAACCACCATCATAAATTCATTGTTGGTGGCTTGTGGGGATTCCTCGGCGAAGTGCGAGGGCACTTGCCTATTAGTTTGTCCATCCATGGACTCCTTGTAACTTTCTGAGTTCTGGCCCAGAATTCCTCCATGTCGATATGCCCCAATTCTGAGTCTCTGACGTCCATGCTGCATTCGGCCTGTGACTCGGGCATTCTGACCCTTTGATATTTGTACTTCATCTCTTCCTCTGTAAGCTTGGCCTTTCCCTTTGGTTTGGTGGGTCTCCTGCTGGATGTAGACATATGTTCTTTCGAACTCAGTTGCTGATCTGCATGAAGAAGAAGCGAGACCCAATCCGAAAAGGTTGAATTAGCCATTTGATCTTCCATTGGAATGTTAGCAGAAGAAAGAGTTAGAGATTTTCAGGCCCAGGGCGCAGGAAAATTGCAGCTTACAGGGCTAAAATAGGTAAGGCGCATAGGAAGAGGATGTTGCAAAGGTTAAACTGGTGCCAAAGGCGCATGGCGCATGCATACTTTGCGAGTGCATTTCAGTAAAGGGCGCATGAAAGTTGCGTGTTGCATGGAGACAGGATGCGCCAAAGGCGCATGGACTTTTCATGTTACATTGTGATTTGGTGCGCCCTTTGGCGCATGGGAAAAGTGTGTAACAGGAACTTTTCGTGCATGCAAAGGAAATATGGCGCGGCGCACGGAGGGTTTACACAACACGAATGTTACTGTAAGGAGGGATGCGCCTGCGCTTTTATGACTTTATACTTGGCGCGGATAAAGCTTGTGTTGCATGGGTGCGGGGTGCGCCATTGGCGCATGGAAAAGTGATGCAGCAAGGAAGGTTGGCGCGCCTTTGGGGCGCAAGTTCAGCGCTTGTAGCATATGGAAGAGGCGCGCCTTGAGGGCGCAGAAGTTAATGATGCAGCAGGCAAGATGGGTGCGCCATTGGCGCGGTTTTAGTTATCTTTGCGGGGGACAGATGCGCCATGGGTGCACTTGCTGTTTATAATGTTGCATGCGCTTTGAGTGCCCTAAAAAGGAAAAACAGAGTTTTCACATGGTTCAACCCTTCTTCTTTCTTTTAAGTTCCAAGGTTGTTTTGGAATATACAATGGTTCAATCCAAAGGGGTTCAGACCATGCCCTCAAAATAACATCCTCCTCTGTAGATCTGGAAAGATGAAAATAAGGAAAGAAAGCACGGGGGGGGCTAGCTCAAAAGATGCATTCAAAAACCAACCAGCAAGCACGAAGAACCAGAAAACAAATCACATGGAAGAGATAAGAGCACTTACCCGGATAAATAGCAAAAAACCTAGAAAACGGGTCCACAACGCGTTGAAAATGACGAGGCAGAGGCTGACAGGCTCAGAGAATCACGTGCTTAGCGAATAGTGAAAATGACATTTTGGGCGCGCAAACACATATATATAGGTGAGCTGGTCATAAATGCGCCACCCACTTTTGAAAAGCGCATGATGAAAATTCGTTGTCGACACGGGAAGGCATGCGCCCTTTGGCGCACCAAAGCGCCTGCCAACAAGAAATTAAGCGCGCCTTTGGCGCACCAAAAGTGATGTCGACACGGGATTATGTGCGCCCTTTGGCGCACCAAAAAGGGGCGCAACAAACGTTGTTATAACACAGGCGCATGCGCCTTGGCGCACGCAGGGAAGGCTCAACAAGCTTTGGCGCACCAAAAGGTGTGTTGACACTGAAAATCATGCGCCAAAGGTTTTAAAGGGGGCGCACCAAAAGTTGGTGTTACATAGCAATTTCATGCGCCCAGCCAAAAAAGGCTCAAAAGACTAAGTTCGAAAAACCAGATTTCCCGGGAAGGGATTTTACAACGTTTCAAACGCAAGGGATCCCTAACGAGGGATCGGACAAAATTTCGGTATGGTTATCGGTAAAATTGCCCTTGTCAATTTTACGGGATAACAGCTGGCTCTTTCTGGGGACTATCCCTGAGCGAACTCGGGGGTAGAGAATCCCAGTTCTCATGTGCCTATCCATTGGGTAACAGAGTCAAAAACAAGGGCGACCGGAGGGGGAGCAAAAGAAACACACAACAAACCAAAAGCAAACACACGACGAAAGCAAACACACAACATAAAGCAAACTATACAAAGAAGAGAGCAAGCTCTACTTCCTGAAGATCTTCAGATGCTGCCCACTATAAGGAAGCGGGAGTTCGGTTCCATCCAGATATGAGAGATAGAAGCTATTCTCTCCGTTGAGCTGCTTGATCTTGAAGGGCCCTCTCCACAGGGAATCAAACTTTCCGTGCATGCCCTTTGGTTCTCTTCGCTTGTCCCACAAAAGGACGAGATCTCCCACTTGAAAATCTCTTTGCTTGGCTTCTTATCAAAAAGCCTCTTAACTTGATTCGATGTTCGGTGATCTATCGACCACCCTTACTCTCTTTTCTTCAAGTTACGCGGATACATGATTCTCTTTTCAAGAGAATTTTGGAAAGTTTCATCTTCGGATAGCTCGTGCCAAGCGCGAGAGCGGGAAGTTCCATGAGAAATGGGAAGCTCGGCATCGAGTGCCATATAACACTTGAAAAGGTGACATGCGAGAGATCTCTTGGAGTAATACGATCGGCCCCAAAGCGTCGTACAAAGACTTGTGCCACATTCGCTGATTCTCATCTACTAACTTCCGTATGATGGTCACCAAGTTCTTATTCTTTGGATTCCACTGACCATTTCCACGAGGGTAATAGTCGAGGCGTGAGCCAAAGTTATCCCATATTCATAGCAAAAACTAATAACTTCTCGTGAGGAGAAGTTAGAAGCATTATCATGCAAGCGATTTTGTTTGGAGCGCGAACGACAATGATATTTTCTTTAATGAAATTGCAAACCACCTCGAAGTGGCATGCTTGTGGTATGGCTTCCACCCACTTGGTGAAGTAATCCATTGCTGTAAGGACATAACTATGTCGGCACTCGATTGAGGATTGAGTGCGCCAATAAAATCAATTCCCCATTGCCTGAATGGTTCATTGATAATGACCGGCCTTAGGGGAAAGGCAGCCAACTTGGGCTTGCCGAACGAATTGTTGGCAGGGTTCACACTTTGCCACCCAGATGGCTGTATCTTGAAAGAGCGTCGGCCAATAGTACCTGGCTCGAATGATCTTGTGTGCAGTTACGGAGGAAGAGAAATGCCCTCCACAGGCTGAATTGTGAAAACTTTCCAGTAGTTTTACTTGCTGGGGTTTGTCAACACATCGCAAAAAGATGCCATCTATCCCACGTTTATATAAACCGTCATCCCAGATGACATATTTAGCCGCTCTGAGCTTTATAGTGCACTTCTCCTTTGCAGTTAGGTGCATTGGGCATTCGCCGTAGGTAAGGAAGAAAGCGATGTCGGAGTACCACTCATCACTAGTTGCAACAAATAGAACCAGAGGCAGAGAATCAGGCTCTTCCTGCCGGTCCTGTGTTTCGTCGGTGTAGTCACCCCTGTCATCAGGGTTTTCTGAATCTTTGTTTTCAGCCATTAGCTGACACAGGCCCTTGCCCCTCACTAGCTTGGTTGGTTTAATATCCAGGTCATACTCCTGGACCTTTGCGATCCAATTTCCTCGCAAGCTTCCTAACTCCTGCTGAGTTAGAATTGATTTCACCGCCGTGTCAGGGACCAACACCACCGTATGCGAGTTTAGAATGTAATACCTGAAATTCTTCACTGCTTTGACAACGGCGAAGGCATGCTTTTCTAGTTGAGTCATTTTTAGTTCGTGAGGCTTGAGGGGAGAACTCATGAACGCGATCGGGGATTCAACCTCTTCCGAGTTCTTTTGCATTAAGATTGCGGACACAGTATGCTCAGATGCGTAACTATACATGATGAAGTCCTTGGAGAAATCGGGACATACGGAGGTGGTGCATGAGCAGAAGCTTTTATTTCTTCAAATGACCTTTTTCCCTCTTCACTCCATCTGAAAGTTGGTGACCCTTTCATCATGTTCAATATGTGACGGGTCTTCAGCAAAGTCAGGAACAAAACGCCTGAGAAAGTTCACCTTTCCAAAGAAAGAATGAACACCAGTCTTGCTTGTAGGCAGAGTAAGGCTTTGAATAGCCTTAACTCTTTCGGCATCTATCTTTGTTCCTTCTTTGCTAACCACATGCCCTAGCAACTTCCCTTCTGTGACTCCAAAAACAGACTTCTTTGGGTTTAGGGAAATCCCATGTTCTCGGCACCTGGCCAACACTTGCTCTAAATGATCACAATGATCATTTCGTTGTTTAGAGAACACGGTTAAGTCATCTAGATAAACCACAATGACTTTCCCCATCATACCTTTGAATGTGAAATCCATGGCTTGTTGAAAAGTGGCGCCAGCATTAGTTAGGCCAAAAGGCATCCTGCTGTAGGCAAATGTACCCCAGGGAGTAGTGAATGTTGTTTTAAACTGATCTTCAGGTGAAACTTCAATCTGATTGTAACCTGAAAAACCATCAAGCATGGACAGCATCTCTGATCCAGTTACTGCTTGCAGAACTTGATCCATTATCGGAAGAGGGTAGTTGTCTTTCAGTGAAGCTTGATTCAAATTTCGAAAGTCTACGCATATGCGTATCTCGCCATTTTTCTTGCGCACTGGCACAATGTTTGCTACCCAAGTACTGTGATGGATCGGGAAGATGATTCTCGCATCCAGCATCTTCTGAATTTCGGCTGGATGGTACCGAGATCTTAGGATTATAGTGCCTCTGCTTCTGGCGGAAGGCTTTGACATCTTCTTTCAATGGGATATCATGCTGAACGTCCTTTGGCTTGAAGGACTTTAGATCGGCATAGGACCATGCCAACACGTCCATATATTTTTTAGCAACTTGACAAATTTTTGCTTTTCCTCAGGCGTGCAACATTTGCCAATGTTCACAAATTGCGGGTGCTCTATCGAACCTATATTGACCGGTTCGGTTTCGGGGATGAGTCAGGGTCATCCCACTTTTTCTTTTTTACAAAACGGTCATGCCTGTCGAACAACCGCTCCAGAGAAACCAGGCCTTTTGGAATTTTATTTCCTTTGAGCTGACATATGCCGTCGTTCCCTTCGGATTCATCGCCTTGATCGGTGACTGATTCACGGCAAGTGGAAGTAGATCCTTCAAAGTGCAATTCTTTAAAATTTTCGCCTTTTCCAGAAAAGCAATGAGTTGATTATCGTCGTTGAACACCTGCCAATGCTGAGAATTGTCTGGCACGCTCGGGCGGAAAACCACCTCAATGGTGTACTTGTTTGTTTTCAAACCTGGGTGTGGGAGCATGAGGGATGCTGAAACGGCCAATGAATCGGCCATGTCATTCTGAGGCCCTTGGAATGGATTCTATTGAAAAAGCATCGAATTCTTCAATGTTGTCCCATACCGCATTACGGTAATGCCTGAGCCTTTCATTCTTTACTTGGTAAATCCTTTTGACCTGATTTACAACTAGCTCTGCATCACCTTGTACTTTTAGATTTTTAATTCCTTTTTTTGCGGCTTGCATACCGAGTAAGAGAGATTCATACTCAGCAGTATTGTTTGTGTTGAAAAACTGCAATTTGAACGAGAGAGGAATTACCTCCTCTTTGGGAGATAATCAGCACGGCCCCAGCGCCACATCCACTAGTTGCACAGCTGCCATCAAACTGCAAGGTCCAGATCTCATTAAGATCCTTCTCCTGAACGAGAACACCCATTTTATCCGTCTCGGTAGATAAGAAGTAGTTCCCCATCCCTGATGATTCAAAAAGGATTTGGGCCTTGGGGTCTTCAGAACTAGTAACCAAGTACTTCTTTTGTGATTCCGGCTCCAAAGTCTGCATTACGCCTTTGACTGGAATTCTAGCTTTAGACCAGTCCATATGAATTTCTCCACCAACTTCGCTGCAAAAACTTCTTCCCAGCAGAATTCCATAGGCTGCTGGAATGTCAGCAACAAGGATTTATCATTTTACTCTTTTATCGGGAAAGCCGCAAATGCAAATTGCCCGTCTTTGATTTGGCCAACCAACGGAACCTGCTTGGTTTCCAATGAATAACATCTGCCGAAAGGCTTGGTAAGAGTGAGGCCCAAAGCATGGGTGACTTTTGCCGGCATGACGTTATCGAAGCTCCGGAATCAATTATGCAGTTACTCAACTTATGGCCATTGATTAGGAGAGAGAGATAGAAAGGCTCTATCTTGCCTGATGCAGATGTTGAAGCAACATTTATGTGGGATTCAGGGGGAGTGGAAAGGATTCCTTTTGGGGAAACCTGTTTAGATGCAACAGCTTGACTCTGAATATATTTGGTCAATCTTACAAGCTGTTCGGGGTTTGACTGAAGGTACTCAGCTTCAGACATTTGGATCTTGGTCTTTTTTGCATGATCTATGATATCAAATGCGGCCAAGGGTTGCGTTGGTAAAGGAATGAGTCCCTCACCTCGCGATGATGGAATAGGAGTTGGTGGCCTTGGTAGGAATGTGAGAGGATTGATTTGGAGGAGAGGTAGGGGGAAAAGGTTTCCTTGTAAAAGATTTGCCAGGGAGTTGAGTAGGAAGAGGATTACCTCTTTTAGCAATGATCGGAGGCGCGTTTGACATGGCCTTCTCCTGCTGGACATGGGCAGCAACTTCCGCTTCTTTTCCTTGCGAGCGAGTAAAAACAGCATATGACTGTCCGCTTGCATATCCCTGGGTACCCTCTTCTTCATCAGATTCTTCCTCATCAAATTCCATATACCCGATAGTAGAGTCGCCAGTCGGTTCACCGACATCTTGATCATCTTCACCTTGAGATGAAGGTTCTTCATATCTTGCTCTTCTTCTTGATTCGGCAAAGCATTGGCCGGAGGAGCCTCAGCGCCAACCCGTGGAGCAGTTTGTAGGTAGGCGCGGCCTTTGTGAAACATTGTTGGGAACGAAATTCCTCCGCGGAATATCCGGTATGAGGAACTGGGGGAGGCCTGGGCCAACTGCTTCTTCAATGCAAGCAAGTCATTCGCCATCTTTTGAAAGGTTGGATCAGACGAAGTAGTGGGCGAAGGGCCCAAAGATTTAGGCTTGGCTGATTCCTTTTTCAATTCGCCAGATATAATCAGATTATCTTCTATCCGAATGGCAGCGGCTTGGGCGAGAATCAAGGTAGCCACTCACTCTTGAAGGAGCAAGAAACTAACTTTCGAGCTCATAGCGTTTACGAAGAAACACTTTTGATTTTCCGGCGTCGGAAGCATGGCAACAGGGACACGGTTGATTAGTGCATTAAACCGGGTGATAAAATCGCGCATGGTCTCATTGGCCTCTTTCTTCAGGTGAGTGATTCGTGATAATAATGCAAATGCATCCTCTGAAGGCTTGTACCTGTCTTCGAAAGCATCCCGTAGGGTGGCCCAACTGGTGATAGATCCAGCCGGCAAATGCTGAAACCATTCAGCTGCAGGCCCTTGTAGGGTTTCCAGAAAAAGGCGAACCGACACATCTTCGTGAGTCACATCCAAAATACTGCATGACATGATGAATGCAGATATGTGGGAATCCGTGCTTTGATTTCCGCTCCCGTCGAATTTGGGAAAATTCTTTTGATTTCCGTGAGGGAGCGCGTGAACTGGATGTGGTAAGGCCAAAGGACCCATCGCGTTTCCCCATGGTACCGCCATCTGAAAATCTAGAAAGAGAACACGAGCTGGAAGTGTGGTTCCGCTGAGTAGCAAGGCACTACAAAGGGATGTGGATGCCCCCTGTGAAAGACTTTTTCTTCGTGAAGGTGAGACGCTCCTGGATCCGGCTAGCCGAGCTTAGCGCTGAAAAACGTGCCGGTGTCACGCTGAAATTGTGCCTTTGAAGCAGATCGAAAGTAGGATCAGCTTCTCCACGGGCTCTCCTGCTGCGCGTAAAAGGTTCACTCGCCAGTGTACCTTCCAGATCTGTGATATTATGGCGCAGATTCAAACTTTCTTTTTGGTTGTACTTGCTGATTTTCTGGTTTTTCTGATAAAAACCAGCAGCAAATACTTTTCTAAATATTTAAAACTATCCTCTTCAGAAAACCGATTGCGGTTAAATGACAAATAACAACGAGGATAAGATGGCAGGGAAGATTAGCAAGCTGATTTTCGGATCTGATTTTGACTTTTTTCAGAGGGTTTCAAACTTTTTGCAAACAGCTAAAAACTCAGATCTACGGCAAAATACTAATTTTTATAAAAACTCAGTGAACTAAAGATTTGTAACAAGGCCAGATCTATGGATCTCAGAAGAAAATTTTCAAATCAGAGCACTTTTGCAAATTTTTGGATTTTTATCAAAAAGTTCAGATTTACAAACAGGCAGCGATTTTCTTATTTTTTCTGATTTTTCAATCTTACCACCATCATAGATCTGACAGATCTATTCGTTCCCCAGCGGAGTCGCCAAAAACTGTTGGTCCGAAAATCATCGCAGGCGAGATCTATGGATAAGCGAGCAACAGCAGTGTGCGGGGCATAGCCCCTCTTGAGTCAAAGCAAAGTGAAAGCTGGCCCGGTTTATTGCTATTCTACCGGCGAGGAATCTATGCAAGTCTCACAGTTACGCCTTCGGGGGTTTGGGATCTCATCCCGGTAGGTTTTTTCCATTTGCGAAAAGAAAGGAATGAAAGAGAGGAGGAAGAAGGAAGCAGTCGAAGGGAGAAAAGAAATGAATTCAAAGCGAGAAAGGTCGGAAGATTTATGTTTTTGGGTTGGTAGTAAATGGAGCCAAACCTACTTGCATAAATAAACAAAGCAATCTTGATGAGCAAATGACGAGAAAAGTAGATATGAATCTAGAATAAACACGTGCGAGATCTAACATAAGAAAGTTCTGACACATAACACAGGTATTCAGCACAAAGTCTCAATATTTGTATTACTTTTTTCTTCTTGTTACAAGAAAGCTCAAAGTCTTTCTCTCCTCACTTCTATTTTCATCTAAAAAATGTCCACCTTTGAATCTGACAAGTATTCATATATATATAGAGAGGAGAAGGAAAGAAGGCAAAAGGAGCCAACCACCTATTTACAAAGATATTTACAAAATATCTAAAAGTCATGTTGACTTTTATAACTTGATGGGTGACATCATCCCATGGCAACATGGATGATGTCATCATTTGTGCCAACATACTTTAGACATTTCAACAAGAAAGTCGGAGAAGAGAGAGAAGAAGAAGAAGAAGAAGAAGAAGAAGAAGAAGCTACTCATCGTCATCATCCTACTGCCGAAAGGGGTAGCTTTGCTTTTGATCTTTGCTCGGGTGATGAGATATGGGCGAGCATGGTATTCCAAAAACTTGTTAATTATTGGCCCAAGTTGATCTGAGAAGGATCCTTGTGCCTATCACTTATTGCCTCACAAGTCTCCCGCTCATCTATGAGCTTCTCGGGAGTTTGGAAAAGTCCTTTTCACCTCAATGAGGAACCCGGCGAAGTCCCTACGAAGCCGTGAGGTTGTTGATAGATTCGAGTGTCAAATGTGACCTCGGCCCCGTTCCTTGAGAAGCGATCTCCTTGAAGATCCGGATGGTTTCATCGGTGACCTTAAGGTAAAGGAAGGAGTGAGCAACCACGGCGACATGTTGAGAACAATTCACTCCATTTGATGCATCGCATCAGGGCTTCTTCCTTGACTTTGTCAATCTTTTCTAGAATAAATTCTAGCTGATCCACCCGATAGTCGAGTGGACATGATTTTGTTGAGGGCCCTTGGATGGCGAAGATGCGAACTTGACCGAGATCTTGGTGAGCAGTTCGAACATTTGTTGGAAGGCCTCGTCTGCGATCTAGCATGTTCAACTCTTCGATATATGGGCCTGCTGCGCTTGGAGTTCTTTATTCGCCTTGCGATATTCGGGTATAAGTCGAGAGAACTCGGCGATCACTTTTATTTGTCTTTGAGGATTTGGCTCCTCAAGCGGAAAGCGGCCATACCTGCTCACCGATCTTTGCATATTCGTTGATTTTCTCTGGTGAGAAGCTCGAAGTCTCGGGCGATTGTGGGGCGCACTACCCATCTTTGTAAGGCTTGGGAGAGATATTTGTTTTGCTCTTTTAGTAGCCTTTTCTCTTCTTTCGTCTCTTGAAGCTTTTGACAGAGGGCGTCAACCGCGGAAAGAGCTTCCCCCTGGAGACTTTCAGAAGATGTCCCCATTGTGACTTGGGTCACAGTGAAATCTGTCGGAGACAGATCCTTTTTCTCTTTGAGGGGATCGGGGTATGCAATTTCCATGATTCTCTCACTTGCAGCACTTTTAGAGAAGCGTGTAACAGGCTTCTGCTTCTTTGCCCCTTTGGCTGGGATCACTGAAAAGTCCATCGGAGCGATGGGAACTTTCCTCTTTTCTTTGGCTTAGCTTTGAGAGATCCAGGCTGGTCTATGGAAGAAGGACGAGAGAGCGAGAGGAGGAGGCAGCTACAGTAGAAGAGGGGAAAAACGTGGAGACACGCGGCGGCGGCATTGAGAGAATAGCCGAAGAAGTGTCCACGGGAGGAAGGGAAACTGCAGCTGCGGAAGACATAGGAAGGGAAGGGAGCCGGAGATGAGGGAAGAAATGGAGGAGGACAGATCAGCGAGGGAGGAGAAGATAGACGAAGAAGCAGGGGAAAGAGTAGAAGAAGGGACAGAGGACACGACCAAAGGGATGGTCGCTTGAGTCACTCGAGGAGGGGAAGGAAGAGAAGAAGAAGGGATAGAAGGGACCTCTGTTGTGGTAGCAATGCCGACATCCTGAGTGGATGGGCCTATGGGACTATCCTCTGCTGCTTCTTTCTCTGGCGAATCCAGAGTTATTACCTGTTCTGGCGCTGTGGAAAGAGGACTCTCGGGGGCTTCTCCCTGAATGGTGCTGGATTCACCTTCTACACCTTTGCCTTTAAGCTGCTTCTTGGATCGTGGAGGTGCGTTGCCCAATGGGGATGTTGTGAAATCAACCCCGAGGTAGATTAGGCCGTTCATCCGGCACCAATGTTCTGTCCTCCGCAAAGTCTCCTTGACCCTCTCCTCAATTGTCTGAGGAGCTTTAGTTCTATCAATGGCCGGAAAGGGCCAATCATCCCCCTCTGTATCATTATATACCTTGTCTACTTCATCTTCTGTTGTTTGGTAGCCTTTGGGGACAATGGCTACCCCATATTGGATGATTTCTGCCAATGCTAGGTGAGAATGATCCTTTCTTCTGAGCTCTACCTCATGGAGGACGTCAATATAAATATCCTCGATCTGAGGAACATGGATTGGATCAAGCTTTGCTCTTGGCAGGCAGCCCCTTGGGTCGAAGGTAGGCCTGGCTGGGAAGTCATGCTTCAAATTGAGTAACTCCAGCTCTGCAAACATTTCCTTCGCCTTGTGGTGGGTAGAGCATGTGTATCGGCCCACTGTGAGGGGGAAAGGAGTTCCACCCTTCTTTCTTTTAAGGCATTTTTCGTGGTATGTGACCAGCTGCCTTGATAGTTCCAGCAGAATCAGCTTAGGCCCAGCATACCTTGGTAGCCTGGTTGGCTCTCCCAAAAAGTTGGCAGCCCTTAGATAGGTGAATGTAGGAAATTGGGTGAACAGGGCTCCCATTTCTCTGTGGCTGCCACTATGTTTTTGGTTGTACGACTATGAGTCATATTCGGCCTCGTGGCGAGATGATGATGTGATAGAAAAACACATCGTTAACTTTTGTGAACTGGGAGATGCTATTCTCCAGCCTTAATTCTGGATAATACTCGTATATTTTGACCTGAGGCCAAACTCCACTCCGGGTTAGGCCTGGATAATCCCTCTCTGACGCTGCAGCGTAGACCACGTAGGAGTTCATATGGAATACTCCCGTTGTGCTGAATTGTTGTAGCTGTTCGGAGATGGTGTTGCTTATAATTTCCCCCCAGCAAAAGCGCTGATCAGGAAAATTCTTGTTCATTGTTTCCAAGTAGCGCAAGCATCCATTTATGGAAGTAATGGGCATCAGAAAGCCGAAGACCCTGCTCAGGAAGGTGATGGTATCGCTGAGCTCTTCTGAGAAGTCACTGCGGTGGATGATTTGGGGCCACCGGGTTACTACCTTCTTGTTCTTCAAGTACACTTCGTTCATTAGCTGCATACATTGGTCTTCGTTGTCTTCCCAGGCCTTGATGCACTCTGCTTGGCTAACGGCCACAAAGTGCCGGTGGTGAGGGATGCCGAGTATGATCTCAAAATGACGGGCAGTGAGGTTAATGACTACCTCGCCCTTACTATTTTCGACACACCTTGTGTCTTTGTTGTAACACTGGGCAACCACCATCATAAATTCATTGTTGACGGCACTGACGGGGATTCCTCCGGTGAAGTGCAGGGCACTGCCTATTAGTTTGTCCATCCATGGACTCCTTGTAACTTTCTGAGTTCTGGCCCAGAATTCCTCCATGTCGATATGCCCCAATTCTGAGTCTCTGACGTCCATGCTGCATTCGGCCTGTGACTCGGGCATTCTGACCCTTTGATATTTGTACTTCATCTCTTCCTCTGTAAGCTTGGCCTTTCCTTTTGGTTTGGTGGGTCTCTGCTGGATGTAGACATATGTTCTTTCGAACTCAGTTGCTGATCTGCATGAAGAAGAAGCGAGACCCAATCCGAAAAGGTTGAATTAGCCATTTGATCTTCCATTGGAATGTTAGCAGAAGAAAGAGTTAGAGATTTTAGGCTCGAGGCGCGGGCGCAGGAAAATTGCAGCTTACGGGGCTAAAATAGGTAAGGGCACATAGGAAGAGGATGTTTGCAAAGGTTAAAGCGGTGCAGCAAAGGCGCATGGCGCATGCATCTTTGCGAGTGCATTTTAGTAAAGGGCGCATGAAAGTTGCGTGTTGCATGGAGGACGAGGATGCGCCAAAGGCGCATGGACTTTTCATGTTACATTGTGATTTGGTGCGCCCTTTGGCGCATGGGAAAAGTGTGTAACATGAACTTTTCGTGTGCCAAAGGAAATATGGTGCGGCGCACGGAGGGTTTACACAACACGAATGTTATTGTAAGGAGGGATGCGCCTGCGCTTTTACGACTTTATACTTGGCGCGGATAAAGCTTGTGTTGCATGGGTGTTGGGTGCGCCATTGGCGCATGGAAAAGTGATGCAGCAAGGAAGGTTGACACGCCTTTGGGGTGCAAGTTCAGCACTTGTAGCATATGGAAGAGGCGCGCCTTGAGGGCGCAGAAGTTAATGATGCAGCAGGCAAGATGGGTGCGCCATTGGCGTGGTTTTTAGTTATGCTGCAGGGGGGACAGATGCGCCATGGGGGCAACTATTTATAATGTTGCATGACGCGCTGGTGCGCCAAAAGGGAAAAATAGAGTTTTTCACATGGTTCAACCCTTCTTTCTTTTAAGTTCCAAGGTTGTTTTGGAATATACAATGGTTCAATCAAAAGGGGTTCAGACTATGCCCTCAAAATAACATCTTCCTCCAGCAGATCTGGAAAGATGAAAATAAGGAAAGAAAGCACGGGGGGGAGGGCTAGCTCAAAAGATGCATTCAAAAACCAACCAGCAAGCACGAAGAACCAAAAAACAAATCACATGGAAGAGATAAGAGCACTTACCGGATAAATAGCAAAAACCTGGAAAATGGGTCCACAACGCGTTGAAAATGACGAGGCAGAGGCTGACAGGCTCAGAGAATCACGTGCTTAGCGAATAGTGAAAATGACATTTTGGGCGCGCAAACACATATATATAGGTGAGCTGGTCATAAATGCGCCACCCACTTTTGAAAAGCGCATGAAAATTGCTGTCGACACGGGAAGGCATGCGCCCTTTGGCACACCAAAGCGCCTGCCAACAAGAAATTAAGCATGCCTTTGGCGCACCAAAAGTGATGTCGACACGGGATTATGTGCGTCCTTTGGCGCACCAAAAAGGGGCGCAACAAACATTGTGATAACACAGGCGCATGCGCCTTGGCACACGCAGGGAAGGCTCAACAAGCTTTGGCGCACCAAAAGGTGTGTTGACACTGAAAATCATGCGCAAAGGTTTTAAAGGCGCACCAAAAGTTGGTGTTACATAGTGATTTCATGCGCCCAGCCAAAAAAAGGCTCAAAAGACAAGTTCGAAAAACCAGATTTCCCGGGAAGGGATTTTACAACGTTCGAAAGGGATCCCTAACGAGGATCGGGACAAAATTTCGGTATGGTTATCGGTAAAATTTCCTTGTCAATTTTACGGGATAATGAGACATCTTATCGAAATGGAAATATCAAGTAAAATATGTCAATGGGTGAACAAATTGTAGGAATATGACATGGATATTCAGACCACTAAGTTGGTTAGAGGTATAGGCTTGGAAAATCTAATGGCAGAAAGAAATCTGCAAGTGATATAAGTAAATGAAGTTGAGGAGGGAGATATGAATGTTCATGAGAAATTAGTCAGCTCTCGTATGGTACAAGGACATCATATTTTACCTTAGGAATTTAGAGTGTCCTAGGCATTTAGATAAGAATCAAAGAAGGAAACTTAAATTATCCTCCCGAAGTACATCATCATTGATTATGGGTTGACATGGAATAATCCTGAAGGGGTTCTCCTAAGATGTATTACTGAAGATGAAGCCCCAAATTAATTACATATTTTCATGGTGGAGTATGTGGGGTCATTTTGCTAGAAGAGTAACTGCCCACAAGATCTTAAGGGTTGGTTATTGGTGGCCCACACTCTTTAAATATATAGCCTTGTTAGTAAGAAAATGTGAAAGTTGTCAAATATTTTTAGGAAGAATGAAGGCTTCAGGTGCTCTCCCTTTACAACTAGTGTCAATTGAATCCCCTTTTAAACAATGGGGTATGGATTTTGTTGGAGATATTTCAGATCCTTCAAGTGTAGGCCACAAATGGATATTGGTGGCCACTGATTACTTCACCAAGTGGGTTGAGGCTATCCCTACTAAGAAATAAACTCATAAGATTATTATGGATTTTATTCTAAATCATATAATTTGTAGGTTTGAAGTACCTACCAAAATAGTTGCTGACAATTCCGTGATCTTTTGAGCCAAACCATTAGTGGCCATATGTCAAGAATATGCAATAAGCCTAACATATACATCTAACTACAACCCTCAGGGAAATGGAAAGGATGAATCAAGAAACAAAAATTTTCTAAAGATAATTAGAAGGACACTAGAGGTTAACAAAATAAGATGGGGTGAGTAGTTGAAGTTTGTTGTTTGGGCAGATAGAATCACTACTAAAAGAGCCACTAGAAAGAGCCCATTTGAACTAGTCTATGGAGTCCAATCCCTTCTTCCCTTACACATGTAATTATCTTCTTACCAGTTCATGCAACAACTTGAGGATGAATAAGTCGAATTTATGATGCAAGGATCAATCAAATTGTTGAGTTAGATGAGGAAAGAAGAGAATCCCACCAAAGGCATCTGAAATTTAGGGAGAAGCTCAAAAGGTTATTTGACAAGAAGGTAACTCCTAGAAATTTCAGTGTTGGGGATCTTGTATTATTATGGGATAGTAGACATGAGGATAAGGGAAAACATGGAAAATTTGATGCATTATGGATGGGCCCTTATTCCATTGATATCAAAATTGGTGAACACACTTTCTTCTTGAAGGATCTAGATGGAGAATTACTTGAGTTTCCTATTAATGGCAGGCACCTGAAACATTTTCTTGACTAATTTCAAAGCAAGGTATGAATCAATGTATAGTGTATAGTACTTCTACTTTTTTGTTTTTGTGTTTTTTTGTTTCCTTTTCATTTTCCTAGTCTACAGTGACCAGTTTCCTAGTTTCTTGGTACATTTTTGAGAGATGTGTTATTATCACTTGACCTAGTGCATATTTTACTTGACTCCATAACCCAATGGACTTTGGAACTTGGTCTGCAATGTGTGTACTTTGTATGGTTCTTGTGGCACCCACAGGGGGTTCCCATCCCCCGAGCAGAGCAGTGTTGGTTCTCGAAATAATATCACCCCTTTGTCTTGAACATGCTTTAAAAAAATTACATTTTCTAGTTTTCCCATGAGAAAATAAGAGTTCAAACATTACATCCATTATTAAATCCATTTTAAATCCTAGTTTTGGGTTGTTATTCCTTGTTTTTGGTCGAGGATCATGTTATATGTGTTGTTTTTGAAGATCCTTGCAAAAATTTGATCATGAATCAGTTTTGAATCATGAAAAATGCCTTTTATACCTTTCCCTAGTCATGTTTGTCTCCATCACTCAATGATACATGGAATTTTATAGTTGATTGCGGTATGGCGATTTAAGTTGAAAAGTTACAACAATTGTATAATATTAAAATTTGCTAACTTGACCCTGACGCTTGAAAAATATTCCATCAAATATTCGCAAGTCAAAACTGAAAAAATAGAAATTGATTCCACCTCCGAGGAGATACATGTGTCACAAATTGGTTGAATGCGAGGGATTGGGCCCTGATTGTATTTCTTGACACTAAGGTGATAAAGTATAAAATTGTAAAGAATCTTCGAGACCCGCTAAGGACATGTGGCAATTTCTCATGCAAAGAGTGGGGAAGTGGGTCATCGGATAAAATTGGTAACTTTGAGTTTAATTAAGAAAGAAAACAAAAATTTAGAAATAACCCGCAGCTCGTCCACCGTTAGGATGCAACCACATTTCAAACTCGGGATGGAATTCAAGGGCAGGAGAGTGACTCAAATAGCTAAACATGTCTACATTTAAAGTATGATGAAAAATTGTAAAAATTTTCCCCGAGGCCGCATTTGATAAGGATATTCCACGTAGATGGCTCATATTTAAAATTGGGAAAAATGAAATGGAGGACCATGATGCAATGCATTAATGACTTCCGCCATTAATGCATTTTCACACAAATCAAGGAGGAATTTTGAAGTCTTCAAACACATTGATCTTTTTGTTATCATTTGTTGAGATCACACATCATTGTTAGCAGAATTTATTTAGGAACAATGTGAAATCGATAGCGGAACATGAATAAAGAACTAGAGATTAAAAATCCTTCGAATCATATCCAAATTCCTTGGAAATTGACCAGAAAAATGGTAAGAACTAAGATACTCCCGTAATCTTATTTATTTTTAAGTAAATTCAAATTAAAACTAGGGCATAAAAGATGAAGACCATTCTTTCGGGTTTTCTGTTACTTCGGAATCACTAGTAATCTAGAAAAAATCACGGATACAAATTTGATGAATGTTAACCTAGATGAATTCTTGCAAAGAGTCAATAGCCCAAATAAGAGTGAATTAATGGAAGTGATTCAAGCCAGTAATATTGCTTTAGATGGTGTTATTTCACCCTCAATACACTACCCAGAACTTATAAGACTCAGCGACATGAATTATGATCTAGAGAAAAGGGAATTACTGGATGGAAGTGGCGAAGTGATATTAACTTTAAAACCTGCAATCATCAGGATAATGCTAAAATTTCATGTGATTAGAAATCCAATAACCTTGGGTATCGACTTAGCCCTACAAGATTATGAAGCTAAGAAAAAGGAATATGTCCCAACTTATAAATACCAAATGGCTTTTAACAGAGAAGAAATCAACCACTCAAATCCCTAAAAGACTTGTTAGGGAACAATTCATTAAGGAAGTAGAAGATGTAATTATATTGTTGAGTCGAATGGCTGGATTAGAGACAACAAATGAATTCAAAGAGTGGATGTGCACCTATATGTGGATAGTTTTGGAGAATAAGGGGAAAATTTGTTGGGCAACCTTCATTACAGAAGCACTTCATGACCACATGATAGAAATGATAGCAAAAATGTAGATGGGTGACACTGGAGAACTAGAATTTTACATGATGACCTACTTGATTTATAATAATGTAGACCATAGGAAATTCCCGGCCTTATGTCATGTGCTGAATTTAAAAATTCCAAATGCATAATATCTTGCCTCAATTATAGTTGGGTAATTATAAATAGAATGTGAGATTGGTTAATGATATCTTCTTTCTACCAATCACATGTTTATTAAGGCCAAAATGGGAAAAGAACAGATTCTTGAGGAGGCTAGAAAAGTAATCATGGAGTATGGATACTATTTCATTCAGTAAAGGAAGTTTACATACATCAAGGTTAGTAGATTTGAAGGCTAGCGATCTAAGTTTCCTAGATATTTAGATGAAAAATGGTCGTACATGAATTGGTGAGACAATTGACCATTTCATAAATTAATTGTTGGAAAACAAAAGACAAACATCAATTTCCTGTCAAGATTAGAAGTCACTCCTCTTCAATTATAAAGGCTAGATTGATGGAATATGAGATGCAAAGTTTTTATATGGAAAGGTTTAAAGAAAAAGACCAATTATGACATCAGGTGGGTATTCAACAATCTTGCAAACACTTTTGAACATGAGCCTCAATTTGAGGACTATTTGATGAATTTCAAAGATGAGGATTAGGTCACTCTAAGAGACTTCTTAAGAATGAACCTCACCCAAATTATATACTTCAAGACTATTGTTATCCATGAGGGAGTTGTGAATGATCCACATAATGTGAGTCAATACTATCTTGATCAATAGGTGGAGGGAAAACTAATGGTCCCTTTGAACTATAATAAAGAGGATTCAGATGACTTTTATGTTTGAATAAGCGATGTAATGAGAAGAACATTGAAGTGGCTAGGCTAGAAAAACATCGATTTATCAATTAAAAACACAAGAGTTCTTAATAAGTTCGGATATTTGGGAAAATTGAAATACGACCTTCCTCTCCTGAAAGGAGTTGATAGAATGGATCCCTTGCGAGGAAAATATCCTCAATTTCCTTCAAAAAGGCCTACTTCAGAACTTGTAGATGAATGGACTTATGCGACTAGTGGGACGGTAATTCTATGCCTTCTCTAAAGTAGGAAACTTAAGAAATGCTCATAAAATTAATGCAAAATTCTATTATCACTTTTACAGTTCCAATACAATCAAAAGGAAAGTGTATGGCTACTCATAGGACTCCTCCAGATGTTTTTCCAAAACCCCAAACTGCATATAAGTTAATGAGTGGGGCCATAGCAAGTGGCCATGAACAACCTAAGCTACATGGTGAAGAAAAGAGAGAATCACCAGACCTTAAGAATTTTGAAAGGGAACACAAGAGACACAAAATTGTGTATGAGCCAATTATGGCAAGAGAAGGTGCTCATACACACAAGAAACATAAGCATCGGGATGTAGTGATTGATCCCTATAACATGAAAGAACTGATGTTTTCCAAGTATAGCATGTAGCATCAGTGCCTTTATTTTCATATTAGGGAGAAACAATTGGAAGTACTCAATAACAAACAATTAAAGGTAATGTCTTATAAAATCCAATAGATAGTGATATCTTGAATCAAGGTGTGAAAATTTTTGAAACCATTTTAGTTCAAAATATCAGTATACCTTTATTTAAACAATTGTAAGAGTCAGGTAGAGATAATTGGTGTTGATATTGATGAACATTTTTCCACATTGGATGCATTTGACATATCTATTGATGAACAACCAATAAAGGGTGTAAGTGATCCTCAATTGAGTGAAGGAGTAGAAAAAAATACTCATGTGCCAACTACTGAAATTAGAGTTCAAACATCAAAGGTACTCTCTGTAGATTAGGTAGATCTAGATTTGAATAAGCCATAAGTGCCTAGTGGAAAACTATAAGTATAGAGTTATTGAATGAGAAAAATCCATATCATGAAGTGAAGGGCACTAAGGATAGTGAACCATCTCAAACAGGAAAATCTGTAGATGAAAAGATGGCACAGTTGCACAAGGTACAATTATTGAGGATAAGATTGTTGATAGTGTGGATGTACATGTTTGGGTAAATTTAAGGAACTAATAATTGAAAGCCAACCCACTATGTTTCAATATGATATATCAGCATAAGTAAAGAGGATAATGTGTTAGTTCAAGTAGCCTCCAAAAGAGTTAGAAATCATGGAAGGAAAGGGAATTCCTACAAGATAAGTATCAACTCAAGAAACTCCCAAGGAAAATGCTGAGGTTAAGATTGCATCAGATGAAAAAATAAAGAAAGCACAAATTGTAATCACTGATGTAATTTTGAAGGATACTGGCCAGCCCCAAATTCAAGATCAAGAAGCAAAAAATCCATGAGAAGTGTCAATACAAAGTGATAACAAAGAGATAACTATGGGATTTGAAAAAGAAAAGTAGGAATAATTATCATTCCAAAAGGTACAATATATGTCCAATCAGTTGGTGATTTTCCCCAAGAAATCCCAACAAGAATTTCATAAAACAAAAGTCGGGACCACTCTTACAAAAGGATGGATAAGAGAGATGATCTCAAAAGAAGAGGAAATTGTCCCTATGAAGGATATATATCTCATAGCTCTATCTTTTCAAAAACAAGTAAGAACCTCTAAAAGGAATAGATTTCTCACCAAAACTCATACTAAGACACCATGATCTAAAGCTTTAGAATTGGAAATCCCTCATGAGGGAAGGATAACAAAAAATATAATAGCCAACAATTATAATGTCCAACTTATTCCCTTAGGAAATCCTTCAATAGACCAATTGAAATAGGGATTATTAGAGGTAGTTAATGACTTGTTGCAAAAGGTGGATGAGGATAGGATAACTAAGAAACAATTAAAATAAAAAGTAAAAGATTTGAGTTCTATTCTATAACAATTAATTGGGCAATCTAGTCAAACTTAAGCAAGTACTTTTGCCAATACCCCTGAAGGAATGGAAAATATTGATAAGGTTGTTAAAAAAATTTAGGTTCTGGACACATGGGTTGATAAGTTGACAAAAAGGGGGAAATAAGTAATTAAATAAACTCAAAAAAAGGATGAAGAGCTCAAGAATATGCTTAATGAAATTGATGAACTGATTGAGCAGTGTGATAATGAAATATTCTACTTTGAAGGAATTTTTCCCAAGTTAAACCGTATAACTCAAATCAATGATGAATTGGTTGAAAAATAAGGGATTATGCCTTAGGCATCCAGGGAACTCAACATGCTATGGAGGAATTAACAGGTATCAGGGTGGAAGTTTTGAATGGAATCAAAGAAAAAATATAATCCAAAATGAAATGGGTTGATGATACCTTAGATTCTATTGATTTTAAACTTGAAGATATAGTTTTTGAAAAATCCAAGAAAAGCTATGGTGATCTAAAGGCTGACTTTTTGTTTAGTTATTTTGAGAAAATCATTCAAAAATATGACTTTTCTTATGAAGTTATTAAAGCAATGAGGAAAATTGAGACCAAAATTGTAGAGTTAAGAGCTAGGCCATTGGAATACAAGCAGAAAATGGGCCACTGTGTGAATGCAATAGCAAGACAAACATTGATTTTCCAACACCATATAGGGCTAGATGAAGAAGAAATCAATGAGCTCTTTTGAAGGTATGATGCATATGTTGTGAGGCTTCCAGAAGAAGAAGTAGGAGAATAAGTTGAAGAAGAAAAGGATGTAGACATGAAATATGATGACCAAGCTTAGGCTTTTCATTATTAAAACTTTATCTTCTAATCATATTTCATTTGTAATTGATGTTTCATTTGATACTATTGCTTCATGAAGGATGAATAGTACTTTTAAAAACTTGTTATTCTTTGACATGGATTGTAGTTTAATACAATGCATTAGATTTTTATATTTCTTGGATGAAATTTTATGTCCATTATAAAAGCATATAAACTAATGAGATGTTTGTACTTTTTTGTATTTTGAAAAAGGAAAAATGGGGATCTATAGGGGCCCTAGCCCATGAAAATAAATATTACATATATCGTCAAGATTTTTATCACAAAAAGGGGATAATAACAAGAAACTTTAGGCAGCCAATACAACAAACTCCTTTACAAAATAATCTCTACAAAGAGGAAGTTTCTTCACTAATTTTTTTCCTAAGCCCATGTTCATTTGTCCCTAGTTCCATTTGAACAAAAATAATGTCTCCTACCTTTGTATGAGACATGACCATTTGTAGAAGGTCATCCATAATAGATAAGTGACTATCTAATGACTAAGAAATTCTAATCACTTCTTGTAAGAAGAGACCCATTCACTCATATCCAAACCACCTTTAGAAAATTCCCTTTTCCCTCTAGTTTTGGAAGAATAATTTTTTTGAGAAGCTTGAACTGGAAGTGCAACCACAACTAACCCTAGAACAACTAGATCGAAGGAATGGAGGTAGTAATTGGAGAATAGAAGGCATGGAGGTAGTAATTGGAATAGAAGGCCCGGAACTAGACTCACCCTTATGTTTTTTCACAAAAGGAAATGATGGTTCAGGAGATGGAGGGTGTACTCACTAGTTTTTTTTCCTCTAATACTGAAACACACTTCTCCAATGCATTCAATTGGTAATAGAGGGAAGGCACTATGTCCAATGAAATCTCTCCATCAAGCACATATGACTCCAGAGGGATTTATTTCACAAAAATTCCTCATTGCAGATGAATGGGAATACATGTTTTCCAATACTTGATATGTTATGCCTGCTCACAAGCCAAAATTTCCTCAGTGACTTGGGAGTTCTCTGAAGTTCAAGCCTGAACAAGTGAAATTACATCATCTAAAAGGTAGAGAACATGAGACTTATCTTGACAAGTCTCCTAACTAATGCAGCTCAAACAGCTGGAGGTGTCAAGGGCCCGATGTAATCCTCAAGGTCATTAATTTCAAAAAGCATCCTCATAAACGCTTCATCCGGACCTGATAAATCAAAGATGGAATGCAAGTCTTCATGGGATATTCTTTCAAACTAGACGTTATTGGTTCCCCCCTGCCATGATACAAATGAATTTATTCAAAGTTCCTATATGAAAAGAATAAAGTATGAAATGATGAAGTAAATGGTGTGTTTTTATAGGAAATTCAAGGTAGGTGAGCTAAGCTAGGTGAAATCATGGTAAAATTGCTTCAGAGATCCCAATAATATATCTGCATGAGGAAAATAAAGGTTAAATGATTGGCATTTGATCATAAAATGGTTATTGATATTATTTGACAATAACCATGTGTGATAACTAACCCAGAAAGGCATGAAAATAAATACACAACATCCAAGATGGATTCTTGAAAAGTAAATGAGAGCATATGTCAAATCAAATCACTGGAGGTGCTCAAAAATCATCAAAAGTAGATATCCAGTCACCAAGTGAAAAAGAATAATTAAATAAATGGCCAAAAGTGATGACATGGCATCCCATTCATATGTAAATAAAGAAAAAACATGAAAGGCTCGTATATCTCACACTTGAAAAATTTGACGAGGCATCTTCATGAGAATAACATAGACTAAATTATATGTTGTAGAGGGTAATATTCCCTTGAAGATTCATGTTTTTGTGGGGAAATTTTGAAAGAAAGTGAGTGAATAAAATTGTATAAATTTGATGAGAATACTCAAGGGGGGGTTAAATCTTCTAAAATTTTAGAAGAGAAAGGAAAACTGAGAGAAAATCAATTTCCTGATAACTAATCTTATAAACCTGTTATTTTCTTTCAGTATTCAAATTAGATCATGTCAAGATGGTTGCAAGTGTACAACCATTAACAAGCACTGAGAATGCATATTTACTTTCCCTTGCTGATAAATTTGATGAGCCTTGAATTAATTGTGTTAATCATAAGCATTGTTGTATATGTTGTCAAGATAAAATATTTTAAAATATTTATTCATGATCACATTGCAATCTTATTTAGTGATCCTCTAAGTCACACATAAATGTATCATTTTGGTTGGATTCTAGAAATTACAATTGCATTGTTGAGAAGATATTCCATTTCCTTTGTGTAATAAAATTTTTTAAAGTCATTATGTGACCACTTTGTTTAATGTTTCTTGTAAGCCTTTGAGTGCATCTTAGGCATGATAAATTATGATTCTTTGATGTTTTATTAAGTCTTTAGCATGATATTTTGTGTTTGAATCCTTAAATATTGTGTGAAACCATGCATTATTGGGCTTCCATGAGTGTACATCTTCTAGTTGAAGGTTCATTGTGAGCTATTTGAGGTGTATTTGTCTTGCACTTGGTAGATCTCCCAACATTTATTAAAATTTCCTTGAAATATGGTATAATCAACTTTATCCTACTTAATTCCCCAATCAAATACAACCAAAACCAACTAATCCTACAAGAACTACCCATGCTTGTCTAATTAAAGCCAAAAATGTGCTAAAGTAAGCTAGTTCATTATTGTACTTAGTAGTCTGAGATCTATTTAGAAGACATTTGCATTGTCTAGAAGTGACAACTCTTGATATTTAGCATTTTTAAATTGACCATGTCTTCCCGAGTTTTTTTCAATTACTTTACAAAGGAATGCCAAATATTGATGATACATCCAACCCACTCACAAATATATATTACATAACGGGTCCTCTCACCTGGTCAAAGGAAGAGCTTAAAGTAGGAGGGTATGTCATACAATGCTACCTAACTCCTTTGAGCATGAGTGATAAAGAGACAATGAGATCCTTCCCTGGCTACAAAATGATACAAATCTAGATCCATCAATCATAGGCATCCTTCTCATCCTATTAATGTTGCTTGGCTAAAAAGAGAGGAAAAATTTGGGTACCAACAGCTTTTTATTGATTCTCTCTTATATGCACCCATAATATCCCATTCATTGCATCACACATCTTATTCCTCCTTCATCACCTCTCATTTCCTCACAACCCTTC
Source organism: Taxus wallichiana var. yunnanensis (assembly GCA_018340775.1). Lineage (NCBI taxonomy): Eukaryota > Viridiplantae > Streptophyta > Pinopsida > Cupressales > Taxaceae > Taxus > Taxus wallichiana. Next base: position 398,997,279 of record CM031235.1, read on the forward strand.
ACATTTCCATACACTTTTCACATATGCTTACACTTACGCCTCTACTTCCACTTATGCCTCTTTCAGACCTAGCACATTCTTAAATAGAGTGGGATCCCTCCCCGCACCACCTCAAGATTACTCATGACTAGGACACATGCAAAATGGATCATGCTCCACCATACTCGAGTATCTATTCCAGTTAGCTAAAGCTATGCTTAATTTCCACTTTGCAATTCCTTAAGCACAATGATTAACCCTTGATTATTCCTTGGAATATTCTTTCTGGGGCCACAAGTATTCATGTACTAACCTTATCCACTTTTTATGTTTTCCCAACTCCTCACATATTTTCCATGCAACACCATATTCCATAATGTGACCAAGTCCTAGAATCCTCTTTTGCTTCCGTGTGCCAACCTCTGTGCACTCCATGTTTACTCAAGCCCTTCACTCAAAATGAACTATTCAGACTATTCACATGCACTTATTTCTTCTTACACACTCTTCTCCATGTGCCTTCTTCCTACCTTTCTTTCCATGGCGTTCTCATCCCTCATTGCGGGACTTAGTCATTTCTTGTCTCAACATATATATATATATATATATATATATAAGGAATGTTGTAAGGTTTCCATCATGATAAAAATTCATCCACACTCTCCTCGAGACATATAATAAGATTCTAGAGTCTTAACATATCAATAAATATACACTCGCACATAAAGTCAATCTAATATACAAAGTGGAAAACATAGAATTTCACCACTTCTAAATCATAACAATTTGAAAAAAATTATAATACTGAGAATCCAAAAAAAAAAATCATTATCATTAGATCTTTACACCTTCAAACACCCTAGTTAGAGACTAAAAATATAGCAAACTCTTGTTAAAAACCCTTGTTTATGAGTTTTATCAACTATCTCACATTTTAAAGACAAAACCTTTGAATTTGGACCTCAAAATTTTCCATTTCTTCCATCAATGAATTTTTCCTAGGATTCCTTTAATTCATCTCTAAATTAAATGATATATCATCCTTTCCTTTTCTCAAAATTTAGTTAATAAATGTAACCACGTCTTGGTTTTCTCAACCCAAGGTGGTGAGAATGACGGTTTATTTAGTAAGCATGTCTAGTAAGGAGGTAGAAGGTGGTTCACCTTCACAACATTTCAAAATCATGATACTATTCCTCCCATGAGGTTTAATAAGAAAAAACATAAAAATGCATACCCAAGGAGACACATAGACCTTCACCAAAATTTAAATTTTCAAATATCAAGTTTTACCAGGAAAACTATTTTGAAATGTTAAATCATAGAGGAATGACATGGAATCATGTCTTCTTAAAAAAATGAGGTCCAATACCTCTAAAAACCCAAATTTTAGATATTTACATCTATGACTCCTCCATAAAAATTCCTTTTCAAATGAATTATCCATTTTAAAAAGAGTTAACTAACTGCAATTCAATCTTTGAATAAATTTAATCATTTTCATTGCATCTCCTACCACAAGAAACAAGGATTCGACACAAAGTTAGCATGGATTCCACTTCTTCTATATAAAAATGTTTTCATACAAATAGATCCATAATTTAGAGAGAGAGAAATATTTTCCACAACATTTCATATTATAATCACTTTTCTCAATTTGGATAAAAGAGAGAGAGAGAGAGAGAAATAATTTTTTTCTCACAAGAAACCAATTTATTTTCATATCCAAGTATGATTTAAGAGAGGGAAATTTAATTTTCACTCAATTAATATTTCTATAACATTGTTAAATTTCCATTTGATTTTTACTATGGGATTAATTTCCATTTGTAGGAGTCGGAAGAGTGTTTTTATTTCATTTTCCTAAGATCCTTTTCCAATGGAAAACATTATAATGGAGGGGAAATTGTTATGTAACTTATTATAATCATATTAATTTAATTTGGGGTGAATTATACCACTACACATGGGGAAAAGGAACTCTTACATTTGTGATAAACATAGTGAGTTGTAACACCCGCATTTTTGTACCTACACTACCTAGCTCTATCTAAGGGTCACTTGGTGTTCATTACACCAACAACATACACTTGACATTGAAAGAGGGTTTAAACACATTTCCAAGGTTAAAAAATATAGGGAATCATTTCCATAAGCTAGACCAACATTTTTAGTAAATTGACTTATGGCGTCAACTTTAGTTAAATGAATCTTAGCTTTAGACACGGTTCAATCATAGTTGCATTAACCATGAAATGGATTTAGAAAAAGGCCACTTAACCCCTAAACATGGAAACTATCTCTTCAATACCATTCTTTTTATATGGTGAGAATAGAAGGAAACTTACATAACTAAACATTGATAAACAATGCTCATTTTAAAGGAACCTTTTCTAAGTAAGTTGGTGAAAGTTTGAGTTTGCGCTTGAGAACTATATGCCAAATTTTATTTAAAATAGGAATGTAAAAGTAACTTCCCAAGGAGATAAGTTGAAAAAAATGTGATGAAATATTTTTAATGCATAAATAAATATGTTTGAGATGTAAAACTTATTTTCTCAATCAATAAGAATTAAAAATAGGATGATTCATAAAAGAGTTTCACAACATTGAGTGATTACCTCCTGTAACCAACTCTTTAAAGTGTCTCCAAAATTTGATTTAAAAATTATTATTAGAAATGATCAGGTCTAGTTTAGAGATTGTGTAGATATCTTTATGTGCTAAGGAATGTATTTAAAAGGTACAATTATATAGAGAAATATTATAGATGTTTCATGCGTGTCGATTTTAGAGAGGATTTGTAACTTTTAAAAGGGGTTATTTTTTAACAAATATTAGTGTTACTAGTTTTTTTAATCTCATATTTCATATAAATTATCCAAAAATACATACGAAATCATGTTTCATTTTAAAATATTTGCAAGGTGCTTCATATGTTGATTTTGGAATAACTAAGTAACATGTTTTATTAGTCGGTTGTAGTTAATTAAGGAAACCATTTCATGGTTAAATATACATAGGTAAAATTTTAAATTTCATTCCATTTACTCATACCACCGAACTCGATAGCACTATATTCAAATAAACAATAAATAAATACGATGTCAAACTAGCAAGAGAGGATAAATCATGTCTAGTTCGAGATGGGAGTACTATGGAAGCAAAGCATTTGACAACCACAAAACTTCCCAAGCTCTCACTTTCACATGTTTGGCTAACATCCTCCACCCACGTAACCAAAACAGAATTAAATATAAGTTCTAGATCTTCCTCACAAGATCCACCCATTCTAATAAGGTTAACCACATATATAATTATCACCATAGGCATGATGACGGTTATGGAGTGCTCCCAAGTGATTCATAAAAATCATATATTTTCAATTTCAGTTCCTTCCAATATCAATTAAATCTCTCATCCTTTGTAGAGAGGCCGGTTGAAAAGAGGTGTTACATATTCTTTTAACCACACATATCCTCGCCAAATATTTTTGTTGCATAAAAACAACTATTCAAACATGCATTTACAAGAAATGTGTTTTGAGGGAATTGAATCCACTCCCACATCAAGAGAGGAATATTAATTTTTCCACACACTAGTTTCCAAGAATATTAATTAACACATGATTATTGTAAAGTGTTTGACCAAATTATTGATTATGGCATCTTCCCATGGACGAAAATATATAGTATGCAAAAGGTAGGGGGTATATATAAGGTATGGCATCATTTCATGAAATAAACTCGTAGGAATAGAAACTTAAGCGCATACCATTCCCCACATACTCCTACCAAAATCCCATGGGGAATCCATGAAAAGATATGTTAAACCTTTGTTCTACCCAATACAAAGACTTAGGAAGGAACTTGAGAAGGAAACACATTTTAATATCTTTAGGAGATTCCCATTTAGAGTTCCTTACCAAAAAAATTTACTTGGGAGGATTTTGGTAGAAGTTTTGGAGCTTGGTTCTTATTTTCGTGCAAATGTGCAACAAGGAAATGGAAGTTTCAAGCATGAAAATTATACCCATGTGCCAAAATTTTTATGTTTTATCATTCCCATGAACCCCAAGTCAAATCCATCAGTCTGGTCACCCCCTATTTGATGTAAAATTTATCCCCTAGGTGATTTAGGAAATTCTATTCATTCCCCCTACGTGATTTTAGGGATTTCTGAAAAGATACTATCTTTTAACAGTATTGGGAAGGGCTATCGCTGGCCTTCCTAGGACTGAATCAATCCTTGGAGTGGAATGGAAGGGTAAAATTCAATATGGAGGTGAATTAAAGACCTTAAAAAATCATGGAAATTATTTTGGAAGGTTTTGGGAAGTTTTGAGAAACTTGGAGCAGTTTGAGAAAAATTAGGGTTCATAAGCCTAGGCAGTACATATGCCTAAAACAACTGTTGGGCTTCAGAAGATGATTCTAGGAGCTCTGGATGGAGTTAGGAGAAAATAAACACCTCCGGAAATAGGATTAAAATACCTACATGATGGCTAAATAATATTTTTCACAACACCTTGGCGCATAGGATTGGCAAGTAGTTTTTATCAGGTACAAGTGGAGTCTCAAATAACAAATCCAATTTTTAGGGATTATATGAATGAATAAAGACATGAGACCCCAACCATTGGATTAAAAATTCCATTTCCAGTTAGGATCATATACAATTTCACCAATAAATTCCACTGGGAGCTCAAGTTATCTTCTTTCTAAGTTGCCCTCTCAAAGGCAGTTCAAGACTTAGTCATTTTTTGGGAGGACACGTGTCAGCACTAGGAGCCTAGTAGGATTTCGTGTCCCCAACTTCCTGGAGGTCAGAACACCAACCCTTGAAAAATTTTCCCATCCCCATGTGACCTCTTGGACCCTCATATGACCTCCAGACTTGACAGTTCAGCCCCCAGGTGCATTTTTGGAGCATCCATTCCCTGTCGTCAGATTTGGTGCCATGTGTCAGCTCCAGGACCACCGTGGAAATTGATTTCCCTTATGTCCCTAAGGTGATGGAATTCATACCTTTAAAAATGAGCCCATCCCTATGGGAGTCAATTGGACACCCACGTGACCGAACTTCACTCTTAGGTGCATTTTTGGAGCATTCATTCCCTGTCGTCAGATCAAACACCACGTGTCAGCTCCAAGACCACCGTGGAAACTGATGTCCCTTATTTCCCTAAGGTGAGGGAAATCATACATGGAAAATTTTCCCAGCCCCCTATGGGGAGCCTTTTGGACATCCATGTGACCTGTTTTCAGCTCCCAGTGCTTTAAAGCAGCTTTTCTCACCTTCATTTTGTGTCGTCGGATCGCTACCACATGTCATCCTCTTGACCACCATGTAATTTGATGTCCCTCACATCCCGAGTTTAGGAAAATTAAAAATGAAAAAAATATCCCAAGCTTCTCCCTTCATGTGTTCAAAATTCAAAAATTCGACTTAAGCTCAAGTGCTTTCATTGCTTCCACCCCAATGCACGTGACAAACTTCATACTTCGTCCTCGCAACAGTCTACCATCACCATCACTCCGTCATTGCAAATGCTCAAACAATCTCAACCAAAACATTGAAAAAAAATTCTCATAGTGATTTGTAGGTATCAGAAGGATTTTTTATCAAAACAAGAAGGAGAAACGAAGAACAAAAGGAAGAAAATAGTGAAAATCTCTATAGCCTAAAAATGGAGATCGAAGAAATATTGCAAGCCGGTGCATGAAAAAACAAACCATTTGTTTCTATTCATTCCTCTATCCAAGACCAAAAAATAAACCTTCAAACTCCCCCTCATGTGACAGAGCATCCACAACAAAGAAATCTCCTTTCTAACTCAACGAAGAAAGAAGTGGGATTTCCCATCAAACCGGTTACCAGATTGAAGTAAGATCACACATGAAGCACCAGAAGAAAAAACCCACATCAAAAATATAATTTTATTTGCAAATGGAGGAGAAAACTATACCTGCAATTTTGAGGTCCATTAATGGCTGCCATACCTAGAAGCACTGCTAGGTCTGAAAATTAAAACTTTAAAATCTCTTGGACTATTAAGTGGGTGGGCCCAAAATTTTAGAGGGGTGATATTGGGAAAAAACCCATATCAAAAAAACTTTGTTCCACGTCAATCTAACTCCCAGAGGCCAAATTTCTAAAAATAGCAGGTCTACTACATAAGAATTGTTATTTTGGGAAAGTAAGTGATGAAGAGCTTACAAAGGAGATGGAGACATTGGAGGTGCAATACAACCGAGAACTCACCAAAATGGGCATTTTTGGCACTTACTAAAAATAGAAAGTGGGCCCATGAGCACCTTCTAAAAATAGAAAGTTGATCCAAAAGGAATGAGGAACGCAGGGAGAAAGAGGAATCAAGGTCACAACACTCAAGTAGAAGTTCCAGGGACTTGATTTTTCACACTTACTAAAAATAGTAAGTTACTTTTTCTAAGGGAGACATGAAGCCGAAGTGGATGGGTCAGAAGCCGACACAACCCTTTGCTCTGTGAGTATGATGTTGAAGATAGGGATGTCTCGTAAATGGGCCTGAATGACATCAAGACTCGTATGGCCTTTAAGGACTGAAGGAGGATTGAATAAAAATATTCATAAGTGGCTTGTTCACCACCGCAGAACACCCCCAGTGCGTGCAGAGTCTTGAACTAGTCCTACCCGATCTTTCTATAGTGATCCCAAGACACGAACCATCTAATATGAAAATGGTACCACAATTGTGATCATCAATGGAATAGTTCACTCAACTTGGAGAGTGATTCATGAGCCAATTTGAAATAGTTTCACAGTGTGCAAGGAATTTGAAGATTCAAAGTTTCACTACATTTGGAGCTTTCCATCAACGAGGATCAACAAACTTCATCGAGAAGGACATATCCTCTTCTTCTTCTCTCTCTCTCTCTCTCTCTCTCTCTCTCTCTCTCTCTCTCTCTCTCTCTCTCTCTCTCTCTTTCTCTCTCCTCTTCTCCCCCAACTTTCTCTCACTTTCCAATATTCTAATTTTGCATTGGGGTTGCACTTTTTCACATGTCCTAATGTTCCTAATGTAATAAGTCACCTTTATGTTATAAAAAGGGACTTAAAAGTTTCCTAGGAAGTTGAAAAGTTTTAAGTTGTGCAAGGACATATGAAAAGGCATTGGGGGGTAGATGAAGAGTCATATTCTACTCTATAAATTGTAATGCCATTCCCATTTCAAAGGGTTGGTGATTGATCTTGTAAACTCAAGAGTATATTGTACTTTGAGAGAACAAAGGAGATATCCATTTTCTTCCATTTCCCCCCTTCTCAATTTCCTCCATTTCTCCACTATGTACAACTTTTCTTTAAGCATCAATACACAAAGAAGGAGTTTCAGATTTATTTGACCAAGGGATTTCATGATACTTTGTGTTCATCAAATTCTATTTGGTCTTGTTACCATTTCTCCTACCTCAATTCTCACTCCCTTTCCCACTTTAGAAAAATTCTTCCCTAGTAAGAGATTACAAGCTTTGTCGCAAGGTCGTGGAGTGCCCCTATTAGATCTCAGGTCAAAATTCCACCACATAAATCAACATTTTCACATGCATGCACATACGATAGCTACACCGGTAAAGTAGAGGGAATTAGATTCCCGAGCATTGGCAATAAATCCACAAGTTTTTCCACCCGACAATTTTTCTCGCCAATAGTTCTACACCTATAAATTGTATTATATTGAATTTTTTAAGGAATTTTCAATTTACCCTTTGTATTCCTATTCTAAAATCATTGTAGAACATGAGACCACATTCCACCCAAGAATTTTTTTAATAGTTCACAATCCCTATGCATTCTTTCACATCACATGCATACATACTAGAGAACTTGAAACTATAACATATAAGAAAACTCCTATCCCTTCTTCATTTTGCTTTGAGGAATTACATGTGTTCCAAAATCTTACCCGACATAGGAAGAGAGTATGTTGTAAAATGTGAGTTGATTATACTAGACACAATTCCTTTTCAATAACCTCCAACCCCTCACCCCCACTATTGTTATGCACATTCCTCTTCACCTACCTATCATTTACCCCCATCAAACACCTTTAAACTCTTCTTATTTTATTGTTTCCCCTTTTTTAAAGCATTTTTTCTTCATTTATTTTATTTATTATTTTATCTATATTCCTATACACATATTATGTGATATTTTGGAATACGTATATCTCAATTTGATTAACTTATAAATGAAACCCCCACCAAAATACCAAATACAATATTTAATAAGGAACTTACAAACTTCAAATAGCAAACACCTAATAAAGTTAGGCTTCTTGTTTAACTCGAAATAGATGTGTTATCAACAACAAGGACATAACTCATATCAAATACATCACAAATATGGACCACACTAAAAATTGACCGGATGATACAACACGGGTCGCTACATCTCCCTCCCCTTATATTAGCATCATCCTTGATGTAAAAACAACATGAAGGTTAACTAGAGTTACACATGAGGAAAAAGGTAACATGAGCCATTAAGATCACTAGAGGAAGTGACCCTATCATTAAAGTGTATGCCACACAAGAATAGCCAAAATTATAATTTCCTTCAATATTCATGTTTTGTGAATATTAGTATTTCACTCATTGGTTTATTCATTTAGTTCATTTCTCATAGGATTTGCATAGGTACGTAATGTTGGTTTTAATTTACAATCGATTTCCCAAAAACACATGACATCATAATTTCATACAAGACCCAATAACTCAACACACATCGACTACACAAAATATATTTTATCACATTAACATGATAGTAATTCACAAGGCCACTTATCCACCAAGTGAAGAAATATATAATCCACATATCATAGTTCTTTTATCATAGGCTTCATGCATAGGTAGGTAATGAATGACATGTTCCCATCATAATAATAAGGGATCATAGTAATATACTTGCAACAAGTTCACATAAATTAAAATAATAACTATCTCCAACACAATGTCAAGGTATGGATCTGAATATCACCTCTCATCAATAAATAACTTCATCATCGAGTATCTAAATTACAAATAAAAAGACTCACGAAGTAACTCATCAATCATCTAATAAATCACAAGTAAAACAACTCCATATTCCTCCCAATATAAATCTCCATATGACTCCTAATATAAATCTCCATATGCATCCCAATACAAACTAGTGAATCATAATATCAAAGTGATATCAGGTCATCCTACTTGGAAAAATGGATCCTTGTCACCTCAAAACCATGGGCATAGTTACTTGCATCCCCATGAAATACATTATTATGAAACCTTAGGCATACCTGGATACAAAAATCAGGTCCATAGACCCTATAAATCCCTGAAAGTTTTTGAAGACCCTACTAATGCACATTACAAACATATCATAACCAATTAATCAATAAATTCAAGAAACTTGCTTTTACACATTTGATGATGAATATCCAAGTGACATCAATATTCATAAATATTTGAATCAAGAAAAGAAATAAGTAATTAAATTAATTCTTGAAATCAAATAGGAAAATAGTGGCTAAATAGAGAGAAATTCAATGCAAAAGATAACTTGTAATATGAAGTAAATGAAAAAATAATCAAATAAGTAGATAGCCTCAAAGATTTAAAAATAAATAAAACCAATAAAAATTATAGTTGTAACTATATTGAAGCATACAAATAAAATACATAAAATATGTAAACTTTTTCCCTTTTTGACTTCAAAAAACTCTTTTTTAATATGCAAACTCTTGTAGTCTGGCTTGTTTGTGTATGGGGCTATTGTCAATTGGTTTTGACTCTACTTCCTTGGCTCTGTTATAGTTTTTGTTTTTAAAAAAATTTCTTCTCTATGGGTTTTTTTGGTCCCCAATTTAAAACCAAACCTTTTTTATATTATCTAAAAATATGCATAAAATATTATTCACATTATGAGCACTATGTGGCCTTTCACATCCACTTAAAGGTTACTTCATCAGATTGTGCATTTTGGTCATCGGTCCTAGCTCAAAAATAATAAAGATAATCATAATATATAGATCAAATAGTTTTGAATCATCATTTAAAGTCTCCACAAGGCTCAAAATAATTGGTTACCACACAATGGTTCTCTCTAAAACAACTAGTTTAAGAGCGATAGAATGGGGTGTGTTATCAATAAATCACTTTGCACCCTCTCGAATGAACAAGTGATGAATAGGGAATTCAGTGTGATTGGGTAACATGGGATCACCTGAAAACTATGGGACTTGCGGCTTGAGGTGAACCTACGGAGAAGGCCAATTTCATCTTCCTAAACTAGGCACTATACTACTCCTAATGATATAAAAACAACTAACTAGACCTATACTAAAATTTCTAGGGGATTAGTGAGAGATATTTGCAAGAAATAAACCCTACACTAAGAAGTGGTGATGCACCAAGAAAGGGTTTTGCTAGACAAGTTTTCTATCTTCTAGTGAAGAATGACAAAAATGAGAAGGATAAAAAAGCACCACAACCCCACTAAATATAGAACTTCACTCCCAAAATATGCAATGGAAACTTGAAATTACACAGTATACCTACAAGCATGAGAAAGGAAAAACCAAGTACTAAAAATGATGAAAGGACCAATAATTAGTCACATAACACAATTTTTATTACTTCAATCACATGCACAATGCATCATTACAGTGGGAGGAGGAAATGGTTGTCATTAAAATATTTGGATGAAAGGCTTGAAAGTTCCCAAAATCCAAAACTTAGCTTGTGAAAAGAGAGAGAAATTGGAAAATTTCTAACCCTTTCAAATGTGTTTCTCATTTACATTTATAGAAAATCAAAGTTGTGAGAGAAGAGAGGAGAAATACTATTTTTGCCAAATTATAACACATGATGCCCTCCATAATTGATAACATTATTAATTACATTTGAAAAATCTCCACTCCATTATGCCTTCATAAATCCAAAAGTTTGAATTTATCCCCTATTTTAATAAAAATAATATTTTTATTAAAATTCAAGGCATCTCGACCTTTTGATGGGACCCATGAGTCAAAGTTATAATTTGGAGGAATTTTTAATGTTGATTGGACAACCAGATCACCGACCAACTCGAAAGCTGGTTGGTGAGTCCCTGCATTTCCTTTACATAGCAGGCTCCTTGAACGTTGTACTAACCACTTTTTCTTTGCACGAGTTCTATATTATTACCCACCACAAGCTCTTCCTTTGAAACTCACCAACCCTTACGTTATGATTATACCGACATCATCTCTGCCACATCTTGTCCATTCAATAACACCCACCTTATCCATTGAACAAGTCCAAATCCTTATATCTTATCAACCCCTCACGATGACTTATACAACTTCCAATAACCAAACAATGAGTTGATTGGATTCCACGCACCCATCCATATGTTTTCGAGCTATCTTGGTGGAAACTTGACTCTCCATGATAGCATGTTTCTTACCTCTAACTCCTTATGTCAAATTCTCCCCACCATGTAAGTTTCATCACATCACGTGCTTCCTACCATATTTCCATGGTGGGCCCGATGTCCCTCGGGCACCGGAGCCCCGAACACCTTGGATAAATCACCTTAACTTTCCCTATTGTTGCTAACCTCAAAATCCCTAAGCATAGTATGCACCTTGGATTTCCATCTCCAAAACCTTGAACATAGCCCCAAGCCATCATCACCCAAGCTCTTCCAAATGAACTCGACAACGTGTCATGACTCATCTTGTTGAGTTCAAAATCTATCCTCACTCATGTAATTTTAAATTTGGATCTTGGGTCTAAAAACATCCCTTTACATGTTGATTCAATTACATACCGTGAGTCTATGAGCTCGGATCTCCTTCGAAATGAGTTAATCATCTTTGAGCTATCTCTTATCGAAAAAAATTTTGCTTCTACCCATTACTTGATCCCTGAACTCAACATCATCTAATACTAGTTGAGTTTGATGAATCCTTGCTTGTCGACTTGGTGAAATAGCCTAACCACCCACCAATCCAATGATTTATTTTCCATGTTCTTCATGCTCATTGTTTAGATCTCATCTAAGCTCGACGTACCAATATCCACTCTAGTTTACCAACAAGCTTCGACCTCGATCCCCTCTATGTGACCACCAAACCATCATCGAAAATAATCAAGGTCAATCATTTGATTCATTAACTTGACTCGACCCAAGTTAATCTCCAATGCTTCATGCGATGACTCTCCAAGCTCATTGCTTCATAGTTATCCTCCAATTTGATGATCGAGCCACCATCTATCTTCCTTAAGAACTATACATTGAGCTCATTGTGTTTGCAATCTTGTTGAAACACGAGACTCTCCAACTTAGAAACCAAAGTTACCATTATCTTACCCAAGCTCCTACATTTTGCTCAAGCTGAGCTTTTCCTATTTCCTACTCATTGATCCATCTCATAGTCATTACCATGCTAAGCCAAGATTTTTGACCTACGAGCTCCATATAAAGTCGATCAACTAGTGGATTGGATTCCAATGTTTGATCTCGAGCTCCGGTGTTCAAATGATGAGTTCACTCTTCAAACCATCTTACATAGGTGCACGATCTACCACCTATGCCATTCTAATGACCTCTTTCACATGGTGACATAGCTCATCCTTCCTAGTTCTCTCCATAAATCCATGAGCTCGAGATAGCTTTGATCATGAACCTCTTTAATCCATTCAATGAGCCACACTTGAGCTCAATGCACATGCTCATGTAACAACTCCATAGGCATCACTTTTCTTTGTGTGAATTTTACCTTGTCTTGGCCCTAGATATTTCATTATGATCCTAGAAAGAGACTCACTAACCTGATTTCACTGTACCTCATTGCATACATCTACACCATGGCTTCATCACGAACCTATCTCTAATGTTCCTGTAACAACCACAAAGTCATTTTCCTGATTTTAACTTTGAACATATTGTTCACCCAACCATTGAATCTCACCTCCATAATCATGCCATGTCAAATATCCCTTAAGATTTATTTGGAGCCACCAACTTGGCTCTAATTCATTCAATCATGGGACACCCTATTGTGAGCTCTTAGAGCCAATGAATATTCCTACTACATGCATTTTTGAACTTGTGAATACATCTGCGAGATTAAACCACTAAAGCTCACTCACTATTCACCCTCCTTCAATGTCGGGTCTTTCATATTGACACAGTCTCAATATCATTTATGCTCTTAGAAAATAGGTTACGGAGTTTTCGGTATGTAGTTCTCAACCCAACAATCAACTCGCAAAGCATCTCGGTGAGCTACTCGGCGAGTTGAGTTTGAACCTCCACCATCTTATGCAATATTTAAACCTTATGAATAAATTTATGGATTTTATAGGATTTCATCTCAAACTGGGATTAATCCAAACACAACAAGACCCTCGAACACAATTTCACAATTCTAATGACTCCTTGCTTATGTTGAACCAATGTGGGCTGTTGGGGCCAATTTTCTAACCTAAGTAAACTCAAAACCTTCTAGACCTGAAAATGGGAGAATAGCTTCAAGATGACCCCAAAACACAATGAATACCCCATAAACACATAATTTACCTAGAATTTCATAGAATGATCCATGAAAACCTTTTCCTAGCCTATAGCACAACAAGCCTCCGTTGTCCAATTCTTCCCTAAGGGGAAAAATGGATTAAATTTTTGGAGACCTCTTAGGGATGATTATTGCTAAGAACCAGTCTAGTAGTCATAAACCATCCATTGGGCATGGATACAATGTTGGCATCTTGAAATCGATCCGATCTCTATGATAGATCCTGGAGTTTCCTTGGACTATGTTGATCTTAAACCTACTGATAATGCTAAGTAGGAAGTATATTTAACCTGATGAATGTTTGGCATTTATGGCATATCACATAGTTTTGAATGAAACATATACTAAGTTTGGGATATCATGAAAATCTTATTAAAACCTTAACCTTTCCTACTCCTAAAAACTTCCACCTTTGATACACTATAGAAGAGAAATAACGAAACACAATACACACAACGGTGAGGAAAAAACAACAACGAAACACAACACAACAAACAATATGCATAGAACTTGGAGGAAAATACCTAACTAAAATGTAGAGAGGGGTGGAAGGCTCTCAAAAAAATCTTTGAGATGTATTCCATTCACATGAATGGGCAGTTATTTTCCATTGAGCTTATATAGACAAAAAAATTCACCTCCTTGCAACTTGTTATGATATATGGTCCACTCTAGAGAGCGTCAAACTTGGCATGCATGTCAGGTTTTGCTCTATCTACATCCCATTTGAGGACTAAATCTCCCTCTTGAAAATTTTGGTTGGATGCCTTCTTGTCAAAATATTTCTTAACATGAGTTTGATATTTCTCTAAAGTCTTCATGACCTTGTTCTACACTTATCCTAACTCCATGAGTTCAAAAAACCTGACTGTCATAGGATCACTCTCCATAACCTCAACTTGATGTGTTAACTCCAAAGAATGTAATTCCAAAGATAGCAAAATTTTCACTTCTCTTCCATATACCAACATGAAAGAATAATTCCATATGGCTCTTTTAGGTGTGATCGATCTACTCATAAAGCAATTTTAAGTTGTGTATACCAAGTCCTCCTATTGGTTTCCATTGTTCATTTGATAATCCTTATGAGGTTATTTTTCGTCAACTTAGCCAATCTATTTCCTTGCGAATAGTAATTGGATGAATTTTGAGATAAAATCCATTCTTAACAACCCATTCACTTAGCTTTAGACTAAGAAAATCCATTATGTTTTCATAAATGACTGTAAATGGGACTTGAACCTTATCATTATTCTTTCTAGGAAATCAAGGATAGACTTTTCACTACCCTCCTTTAATGCTACTTCCTCTTTCCATCAAGTAAATAATATGTTACAAAGTAAGGACCCATTTCGTCTATCACTCAATGGAGGATTGATAATTTTAATGAAATCTAACCCACATTTAACAAAGGTATGATCAACTTGAAGGCTGGATAGGGGAAGAGCCACCAACTTCTACTTTCCGGTGAAAATGCACATTCCTTACAGTTCTTTACCCAGAGATGGGAATTATTGACTAGAACTAGCCAATAATAGCTCGCCCTCATGATTTTTGTAGCAGTTTTTTCGTGCCGAGTAATGCCCTCTCAATAGACCAATTTTAAATTCTTCTAGTATCTTATTTACTTTTTGGCCCTATGCACCGAAGGATAACACCATTCAAATCCCTACAAAAAAGGGCATTATCTACAAGAACATAAGGAATAGACTGAAGGTGAAAGTTCAGTCCTTGATTCCTATCCATATCAAAAGGGTATGTTCTTGAGAGAAGGAAATATTTCATATTTAATAACTTGATCAAACTGGTCATTTTCTACATCATTATTCAGAAGCGTCATGTCCTCATCACCTTTTGATTCCAAATCTGTAGTAATCTTTTGACACAAACCTTTACCTTTAACTAGCTTGGTAACCTTGATGTGCACATCATAATCCATCACCTTGGTAATCCACCTAGCATGTTTCTCATTCATATCTTTATTCAACAAAAATCCTTAACGCTTGTAATTGGACAACATGTGCTGAATTTTTTTAAAGCCGAATAGTAGAAAAAACTTTCTTTTCAACAAATGAATATTTGAGCTCATAATATTTTAGAGACTAGATGAAGAAAGCAATTAGTTGTTCCATCGGATTGGAAGTCTCTTGAGTGAGGATCCCAGAAATACTCTCCTAACCTGCAAAAGCATAGATAATAGAATCCTTATCAAACCATAGATTCACCAATGTAGGCACTTGAGAAACAAATTTATTAATGTCTTCAAAGATTTACCTCCCTTCCTTTGTCCAAAAAAATGGCATATTTTTCTTCAACATGGTTGTTAATGGTTTAGCCAAGGCTGCAAATTGAGGGATGAATCTCCACACAAAATTTATCATTCCTAGAAAACTTTGAAGACCTTTCTTATGACTTGGGAGAGATAGGGACAATATCAAACAAATCCTAGCTATATCAATAGAAATTCCTTCTATTAAAACCACATGCCCTAGAAACTTTCCCTCGTACACCACAAAAATGCATTTCTTTGGATTGAGTGAAACCCCAAACTCTTTACATCCCCTGAAAACCTTTATTAGATGTGCAATGTGATCTTCTGCATGCTTGGAGTACACAGTTATATCATCAAGATATACCAGGATAATTTCATTGATCAACCCCTTAAATTCCATGTCCATAGCTCATTGGAAAGTAGCTCCGACATATCATAATCCAAATATAATTTTTTTTTATAGGCCTATGTACCCCATTTGGTAGCGAAATTTATTTTGAACTGATTATATTATTTTAAACCTCTAAGCTATAGATTCTATTTTGAGGATTTATTCCATAGATGGAAGAGGATAATGGTCTTTCAATGAAGCCTGGTTCAAGTCCCTGAAGTCCACACATAACTAGATCTCCTCATTCTTCTTTCTCACGGGAACTAGGTTAGCTACCCAAGAGGAATGCTTGATTGGAAAAATAATGCAAGCCTCAATAATCTTGGTCAGCTCCTTTCTCATCAGTGGCTCAATTTTGGGATTAACCGACCTTTGTTTTTAAGGACTGATTTATCATTAGGATCAAGTTCGATGGTATGTTTTCGTAAACCTGGGTTAAAGCCACATAGATCTTTATAACTCCATGTAAAAACATCATTATATTCTTGAAAAAGTTTGACAAAATCCTTTTTCTCCTCTGGGGTACACACTTTTCCAATCTTTAGGAACTTTTCATTTCTACCTCAACTTCTTCAAAATCATCCTCTTTGACTACCATGTTAGCACTTTGTCTTCTAACCTAATCATCTGAATTAAAAATTGACTCAAGAGTAACTGGCATTTTGGTAGCTTGTTTCTTTTCAATTGTATAATCTTATCACTATATGCCTCCTACAACTTAGCTTGATTCTTCGAAGAAAACTCTGCTTCTTCTTGTAGGAAGAAGATGATTTGCTTATCAATATTGAAAAATTTCCAACTACTCGCATTATCAGGAACTACAGGTTGAGCGATCATTTTAAAAAAATTCACTCATCTTTCATAATATCAGTAGGGACATCATATTGTGAGCCAATAGTTGCAAGTCGATCAACATCTTGGTTTTGATTTCTAGGAACCGCATAGATTCTAAAAGCCTCAAAATATTCAATTAAATCCCAAAATCGGTTCTTGTAAGATCTTAGAAAATCATTTTTGATGCGCTACGAACTATTACTTGGTGTAGAAAAAATTCACTATCACCAAAAAAATTCAAGGATTTGATCCCTTTCTTTTGAGCCAATTGAATTCCTTACACAAGAGCTTCATATTTGGTGACATTGTTTGTGCAGAAAAATTGTAATAAAAAAGATGAGAATTATTTTTCTCCATCAGGATAAATTAACATGACACCAACCTTCTCTCTGTTTTTACTACTAGAGCCATCAAAAATTATTTTCTAAATTCCTTCAAATATATTTTGTGTTTTAACAAGTTGTCTATGATGCGCCTTCTTCATGAATACAATATATACCAAACCATGTCTCCTCTAAAAATAACAAACCAAATTCTTCTTTTGCTAATGCATCAAAGCATAGGCATCATACTTATGATCTCCACTTACCTCATCCAACGAATTATCAAGGACCTCTTAAAAAAGAATGGTTGGTTTGTGATCATCAACTTCTTCTTTCATATCACGAATGGTATACTTCCCATTTATATGACTAGATGTATAGGGCTCCACATGATTATGAGAAATTGGTTCTTCCCTTATAGTCACTTTAGTTCTATATCAAGTCCTAAGGATCATATGTGACTAATTAGCTGATAGGTAACCACCCATCTTGGCAGTGAAATATCATGATAGGAAAATGGCGAAGAGAGGAGGAAGATTGATGACCGATATGTCTTGTGTGAATGAAAAACTAGGACATGCATGGATAGTAATCGAGGTCCTTAGATGATTCCAATGGTCTTAAGCTGTTGTATAATCCAGGTGAACAACTCCTCTAGAGACTAGTGTATATTGGATTCCTAACATGTCTACAATTTTCTTGGGCACACTGAACTACGGCACCATAATCGATCATACAATTATGTACCAAATGATCACAATGATCAGATAAATATAAAATGGTGGCAGCTTATTCACCTTAGGAATACTTTTCCCTTTTGGTTGACACAAACTTGTAGTAGTTTCTACCCCACGACCCGATGCTTTATCAGTTGTACCAAATATTTTTAGAGCCTCTTGCAAAAGGTTTCTTTGAGAAGGAATTGAGAGTGCATCCCACATGGTAACACTCAAGTTGGTATTCTTCATTTATTCTACAATACTGAAGGGGATTAATCCTACTTTGTTAAACTTTCTTTGGGCGTCGAGAATCATATTTTTGAAAGTGATTTTTGGGTATTGTGATGCTTGAAGAACCTTAGTTCCTTGTGGCTTTGACTAGCCTACATTTCTCTTGAATTATTTCCCTCATCTATTTTAGTAACCACCACTTGTGTCCGAGGTTGTGAAGTCGATGCTTTATCAACTTTGGAATAATAGGACTCTATTTCCCTCTTTTTGGAGTAAGTATTTGTTTCCACTAATGAAGAATCTATATTCAACCCAAAAAAATATTCTTCTTTCCAATTTAACAAAGTGGTTTCCTTAGGTGCCTGTGGTTGATCTATTGCTTCTGTATAAATGAATTTTCCACCAGCTCTGGAAAATTATGTACACTTTGAACCATAAGGGCATGGCTAAGAAATCCATTGGAGAAAATATTTTGATTGTGGGGTTGAAAACAAGGATAACACCATTCATAGTCTTGAACAAGATTATTTTGAATGGGTACAAGGGCTTTAGAAGATCTAGCAACAAGAGGATTTCTAAAGCTTAGAGGCTTGACATTTTTAACTTGATTTTGTGAATTATTAGTTCCTTGAAAAGGTGGGAGGTTAGCCTAGTACTATTGATTATGGGATTAGTAAGGATGAACATACTTATAATGTTTCCTCTTGAGTACAAAAAGTTCGTTCCCAAAGGTTTACAGAAGTGACTTGACTTCGACGAGATAATTTGAAGGGGTGGAGTACAGTCGAGATATTTTCTTAGAGGCTACAAGAAGAGGAGAAATAGTAGGTTGGTTATTTGGGAGCTCCGAATACAATGACATCGGTGGTCTCGAGCTATATTTTGCTCTGAATCAAATAATTCTCCACTCTTATAGTAAATTCATAGGTATCGAGGAAGTGTAGTCCCTCTCATGGACTAGATCATAACTATTACATCATTTTTCAAGGCTCGTAAATAGTACAACAATACATTATTGGGATAAAGCTTTATGAGTTCAAGAATTCTGTTTCAGGACTTTTGGAATTGAAATTTGAAATCGCTCATATACTCTTGAGGATCTTTTTTATGGTAGTGATTTATTCCATGACTAACAGGTAATCACTCTTATCTTAAAATTGTTTATATATTTTTTCTGCCAATTCATCCCAAGTGATTATAGTGCTAGTTTCTAACCCTCGAAACTAATTAAGTTCTTTTCCCTTGAAGGAAGTAGCAAGGAATTTTATCATAACCTTGTCTTCTGTAATATTATGTACTATGCAAAAGCTAGCCACATAAAGAATGTGTTCTATAGGAGTAATATGATTTTCCCCTATATAAAAGAGAAAAAATTTGAGTGCCGCAGTAGGTATAGGATCACGTTGAGCTAACAGGAGAGGACTTCTTGCATTGAAAGGAGGAAAAGCTTGATTCCTTGTAGGGACTACCATATCAACGAAAGTTTGATTGTTTTTAGGTAGAGGAAACCTTCTGTAAGGGGGGGTTGAATGACCCCTATGAGGTGATGTTGCAACCAGTGATGTTACAATGCCTCTTCTCCTTCTCCTTGGAGGATTCAAGGATAGCTCAGTATTCCACTAATTTACTTGCTGTGAAGAAGCTCTTGTCTGAATTATTTTCATAAGTTAACACACTGACACTCGAAATTGAGAGATATGGAGTCATCAGGTACTTTGATTCATGTAAGTATGAGGAGAAGTACTAACTCTCGGTCCCATCACGTGTGCTAAAAATTGTTATCAAAAAATAACTACACCCTCCAAATGACAAAGTGATGAATAGGGTACTTAGTGTGATTGGGTAACATGGGATCACCTCGCAAGATGTCAGACTTGTAGCTTGAGGTGAACCTCCAAATAAGTTCGGATTCCTCTTCCTAAAATAGGCACTATACTACTCCTAATGCAATAAAAACAACTAATTAGACATATAATAAAATTTCCAAGTGATTATGGAGAGATATTTTAAAGAAATAAAACCTACACTAAGAAGTGGTGATACACCAAGAAAGGGTTTTGTTAGACAAGTTTTATGTCTTCCAATGAAGAAGGATGAAAAAGCACCACAACCCAACAGTATACATAACTTCACTCCCAAATAAGCACAAAACTCCCAAAATCTACAATGGAAACTTTAAATTGTACAATATACCTAAAAGCATAAGAAAGGAAAGATGAAGTAGAAAAAATGATGAAAGGACCAATAATTAGTCACAGAACACAATTTTTATTACTTCAATCACATGTAAAATACATCATTACAGTAGGAAGAGGAAATGGTTGTCATTACAATCTTTGGAAGAAAGGCTTGAAAGTTCCCAAAATCCAAAACTTAGCTTGTGAAAAGAGAGAGGAATTGGAAAATGTCTAACCCTTTGAAATGTGTTTCTCATTTACATTTATAGAAAATCCAAGATCTCGAGAGAAGAGACAACAAATCCTATTTTTTAAAAAAATTATAGCACTTGATACCCTCCATACTTGATTACATCATTAATTACATTTGGAAAAAACTCCACTTCATTACGCCTTCATAAATCCAAAAATTCAAACTTATCCCTTATTTTAATAAAAATAATATTTTTATTAAAATTTAAGTCATCTCGACTTTTGATGGGACCCATGACTTAAAGTTATAATTTGGAGGAATTTTTAATGTTGATTGGCCAACCACTTGCCACCAATTTGGTGAACTTGTTGGTGAGTTCCTTGCATTTTATTTACATGGCGAGCTCCTTGAACATTGCACGAACCACCTTCTCTTTGCATGAGTTCCATCTTATTCCCCGCCATGTGCTCTTCCTTTAAAACTCATCAACCCTCACATTATTATTATATCAACATCATCTTCACCACGTCTAGATATTAGAAAACAACCACATTACACATTGAACAAGTCCAAAGCCTTATATCTCATCAACCCCTCGGGATGACTCGATCAACTTCAAATAATCGAATAATGAGTTGATCTCATTCCAAGCACCCATCCATAAACTTCTAAGCTATCTTGGTGGAATTTTTACTCGCCATGAATCACCATGGAAACATGTGTCTTACCTCTAACACCTTATGTCAAATTTCTCTCTTTGGGTAACTTTCATCACATCACCTACTTCTTTCCATATTTCCATGGTTTTCGAGATGTCCCTCGGGCACTAGAGCCTCGAACACCCTATCCAAATGACCTTTACTTTCCCCATGGCCACAGAACTCAAAACTCCTTGAGCATTGAATGCACCTTGTCTTGTCATCTCCAAAACCCCAAACTCACCCCCAAGCCATCATCACCCAAGCTCTTCCAGATAAACTCACTTAACTAGCATGAGTCACCTTTTTAACCTCAAAATCTATCCTTGTGTAATTTAAAATTTGGGTCTTGGGTCAGAAAACCCCCTTTACATGTTGATTCAATTACATGCTAAGAATATGTAAGCTTAATCTCCCTCTCGAAATGAGTTAATCTTCTCTCGAGCTATCTCTTACCAAAACTCGTGACCGCTTCCTCCCATTACTTGATCTCGAACTCAACATCATCTCATACCAATTGGTTTCGTAGTTAGCTTGACATCTCCCCACTTGTCGACTTGGTGAAATAGCTCAACCACCTATCGATCCAATTCTTTATTCATGATGTTCTTCATGCTTTTTTGTCAAGGTCATCTCGAGCTCTGCATACCAATATCCATGCTAGCTACCCAACAAGCTTTGAGCTTGATCCCCTATATGTGATTTGTAAAACCATCATCAAAAATGATCAAGGCCGATCATTTGAGTCATTAACTTAACTCAACTCGAGTTAATCTCCAAGATCTCTCGTGATGACTCCACAAGCTCATTATTTCATGGTTAGACTCCACTTTCATGATCGAGCCACCATCTATCTATCTTGAGAACTCTATATTGAGCTTTTTGTGTTTGTAATATTATAGAAACAAAAATAATCTCTAACCCAAAACTAAATTTACCATTATCTTTCCGAGATCCTACATTGTTCTCAATCCAAGATTTCACCATTTCCTTCTCATTGATCTATCTCACATTCATTAACATGTTAAGCTAAGATTTGTGACCTTCAAGCTCCATACCAAGCCGATCAACTAGTGCACTAACTTCCAATGTTTAATCGAGCTCCAATGTTCGAATGTCCAGTTCACTCTTCAAACCATCTCACGCGGAACCAAAGCTACCACATATGCCATTCTAACAACATATTTCACATGGAAACATATCTTGGCCTTCTGATTTCTCTCTATAAATCCATGAACTTAGATATCCGATCATGAATCTCCTTAATCAATTTGATGAGCCACATCGAGCTTGATGTGCATGCTCGTGTAAAAAATCCATAGGCATCACTTTTCTCTATGTAAATGTTATCTCATCTTAGCCTAAGATATTTCCTTATGCTTCGGCAAGTGACTTTCCAACCTTATTTTATTGTACCCCATGACATACATATACGTTATGGCTCTATCAAGAACTGTTTCTAATGTGCTTATAACAACCATGATTTTTTTTCCCCGAT
The DNA here is from genome assembly GCA_018340775.1 of Taxus wallichiana var. yunnanensis. Lineage (NCBI taxonomy): Eukaryota > Viridiplantae > Streptophyta > Pinopsida > Cupressales > Taxaceae > Taxus > Taxus wallichiana. The sequence goes on from CM031235.1 coordinate 399,020,179, forward strand.
TTTACCTCCAAACAGCTTTTTCACCCAACCAAAAAATCTCACCTCCATGATCATTCCATGTCCAAGATACCTCAAGATAGATCCTAAGCCCCTAACTTGGATCTAATACATTCAACCTTGGGACACCCTACGTGAACTCCTAGAGCCAATGAATATTTCTCCTATATGCATTTCCGCTCTCGTGAATACATGTATGAGAATAAACCACTGAAGCTTACTCACTATCCACCCTCCTCCAATGTGAGTTCTCTGATATCAACTCGGTATAAATATCATTTATGCTCTTAGAAAATAAGATACCAAGTTTCTAAGTATGTAGTAATCAACTCGATAATCAAATCACCGAGTAACTCGTCAAGCAATTCGCTTTCGGTGAGCTAAGTTTTAACCTCCACCATCCTATGCAAATTTCAACCTTTTGTATTAAACTTTGGATTCTCTAGGATTTCATCTCAAACCTGGGAGTAATTTAAACACAACAAGACCCCTCAAACACAATTTCACAATTTTGATGACTCCTTGCTTGTGTTGAACGAATGTGGGCTGTTGGGGCTAATTTTCTTATTTGAGAAAACTTAAAAACTTCTAGACCCAAAAAGGGAGAATAGCTTCAAGATGACCCCAAAACACCATGAGCACCCCTAAACATGAAATTTACCTGGAATGTCCTAGAATGCTCCATAAAGAACCTTTTCCAGTTATATAACACAATATGCCTCCATTGTCCAATTCTTCGCAAGGGGTGAAATTGGATAACATTTTTGGTGACCTCCCAGGGATGATTTCCTGTTAAGCACCAATCTAGTACCCTTAAAGCATCCATTTGGCATGGATTCAATGTTGGCATCCTAAAATCAATTTGATCTTTGTGATGGATCCTAAATTCTCCTTGAGCATTGTTGATCTTGAACCTACCAGTAATGCTAACTAGGAAGTATATTGAACCTAATGAATGTTTTGCATTTATGACATACTGCAGATTTTTGAATGAAGCATCTACCAAGTTTGAGATATCATGAAACTCTTATTGAAACCTAAACCTTTCCTACTCTTGAAAAACTTCCACCTTCGATACACTATGTAAGAGCAATAACGAAACACAACACACACAACAACAAGGAAAGAAAAACAACAATAATGAAACACAACAAAACAAAAAATGTACAGAGAACTTGGAGGAAAACACCTAACTAAACTATACATAGGGTGGAAAGATCTAAAAAAAGCTTTGAGATGTATCTCATTCACATGAATGGGCATTTCTTCTCCATTAAGCCTATATAGATGAAACAAATTCACCTCCTTACAACTTGTGATAATACATGCTCCACTCTAGAGAGCATCAAAATTGGAGTGCATGTGTTTGCCGGCTTTGTCTCGCATCCCATTTGAGAACTAAATCTCCCTCTTGAAAATTCCTATTGAATACCTTCTTGTCAAAATATTTCTTAACTTGAGCTTGATGTTGCTCCAAATTCTTCATGACCGTGTTCCACACTTCTTCTAACTCCATGAGTTCAAAAACATGATATCATATAATTACTCTCCATAACCGTAAGTTGATGTGCTAACTCGAAGAAGGTAATTCCAAAGATAGTAGAATTTTCACTTCTCTTCCATACTACAATGAAAGAAGAATTCTGATGGCTATTTTGGGTGTGATTTGATCTTCCCATAAATAAATTTTAAGTAGTGTGTGCCAATTCCTCATGTTGGTTTCCATCATACGTTTGATAATTCTTATGAGGTTCTTGTTGCTAGACTACGCTAATCTGTTTCCTTACTGGATAGTAATTGGATGAAGTTTTGAGATAAAATCCATTCTTAACAGCCCATTCACTCAGCTTCAAACTAATAAAATCCATTACGTTGTCTAAAATGACTGTAAATGGGACACCGAAACTTATCATTATGCCTTCTAGGAAATCAAGGAAAGTGTTGTCACTATCCTCCTTTAATGTTACCACCTTTATCCATCGAGTAAAATAATCTATTCTAGTAAGGACCCATTTATGTCCATCGGTGGATGATGGATTTATCATTCTAATGGAATCTAACACCCATTGAACAAAGGGTTGATCAACTTGAATTGGATGGAGGGGAAGATCGCCAACTTCTGCTTTCTCCAATGAAAAAGATGCATTCCTTACACTTCTTTACCCAGAGATGGGAATTCTTGAATAAATCTGACCAATAATATCCACCCTCATGATTTTTGTAGCAGTCGTTCATGTGGAGTAATTCCCTTCCGATAGACCATTGTGAAATTCTTCCATTATATTATTTACTTTCGGCCCTATGCACCAAACAAGAGTTCCATTCAAATCCCCATGAAAGAGAACATTGTCTACCAGAACATATGGACTAGACTGAAGATGAAAGTTTCATCTTTGAGTCTTATCCATGTCAAAAGAGTATGTTCCAGAGAGAAGGAAAGATTTCATCTTTAATAACCATTCAACCTGATCATTTTCTATATCATTATTCGAAGTGACATGTCCTCATCACCTTTTGATTCTAAATCTATAATAATCTATTTACACAAACCTTTACCTCTGACTAGTTTGGTAAACTTTATGCACACATTATACTCCATCACCTTGGTAATCCACCCAACACATTTCTCATTCACATCTTTATTTATTAGAAAATCCTTAACACCTGGATGAGACACCATCAAATGAATTCTATTATTGGATAACATGTGCTTGAATTTTTCAAAGCTTGAATAGTAAAAAAAACTTACTTTTCAACAAATGAATATTTGAGCTCATAGTATTTTAGAGATTGGCTGAAGAAAGCAATTGTTTGTTCCATCATATTGTAATTCTACTGAGTGAGGATCCTAGAAATACTCTCCTAGTCCTGTAAAAGCATAGAGAATAAAATCCTTATCAAAACTTGGATTCACCAATGTAGGTACTTGAGAAATGGTTTTCAATGGATTTAAAGCTTTCCCTCCTTCCTTTGTCCATGAAAAGGGAATATTTTTCTTCAACATGGTTGTTAATGGTTTAGCCAAGGCTGTGAATTGAGGGATGAATCTTCGAACAAAATTTATCGTTCCTGGAAAACTTTGAAGACATTTCTTGTGACTTAGGAGAGATAGGGAAAAATAAAAAAATCCTAGCTTGAGATCAATACAAATTCATTTTACAAAACCACATGCCATAACAATTTTCCCTCATGCACCACACAAATTCATTCTTCGGATTGAGTGAAACCCAAAACTCTCTACATCTGCTGAAAACCTTTCTTAGATGTGCAATGTGATATTTTAGATGCTTGGAGTACATAGTTATATCATCAAGATATGCTAGAATAATGTCATTGATTAACCCATCAAATTCCATGTCCATAGCTCATTGGAAAGTAACTTCAGCATTAGATAATCCAAATGGCATTTTTTATAGGATTATGTACCCCATTTGGTATGAATTCCATTTTCAACTGGTCAGATTATTTGACTAGAATTTGTTTATAACCTTAATATCCATCAATAAAATAAAACCTTTGAGATTTAGCTACTTTTTGGAGGATTTTTTCCATAGATGGAAGAGGATAATGGTCTTTCAATGAAGCCCAGATTTAAATCCCTTAAGTCCACATAACAAAATATCCCCATTCTTCTTTCTCATAGGAACTAGGTTAGCTACCCAAGAGGAATGCTTGATTGGAAAAATAATGCAAGCCTCAATAAGCTTGGTCAGCTCCTTTCTCATCAAAGTGGCTCAATTTTGGGATTAATGGCCTTTGTTTTTTATGGACTAACTTAGCATTAGGATCAAGTTTGATGGTATGTTGTGCTAAACCTGGGTCAAAGCCACATAAATATTTATAACTCCATACAAAAAATACTATATTCTTAACAAATTTTGACAAAATACTTTTTATCCTCTGTGGTACACACTTTTCCAATCTCTAGGAAATTTTCATTTGCTAACTCAACTTCTTTAAAATTGACCTCTTTTACTACCATGTTAGCACTTTATCTTCTAACCTTGATCGTATGAATTAAAAATGGACTCAAGATTAACCAAGACTTTTGGTAGCTTGTTGCTTTTCAATTGTATAATCTAGTCACTATATGCTTCCTACAACTTAGCCCGATTCTTCGAAGAAAACTCTTCTTCTTCTTATAGGAAGAGGATGATTTGATTTTCAATATCCAAAAATTGCCAACTAATCACATTATCAAGAATTGTAGGTCGAACGATCATTTTAAAAAAATTTCTCTCATCTTTCATAATATCAGTAGGGACATCATATTGTGATCCAACAATTTGTAAGCCGAAAAATTAAAATATTCAATTAAATCCCATATATTCCTATTTTGATTTTGATTTCTAAGAACCCGCTTAGATTCCGAAAGCCTCAAAATCTTCAATTAAATCCCAAACTTAGTTCTTGTAAGATCTTAGAAAATAATTTTTGATGCACTACGAGCTCTTACTTGATGTACAACCAATTCACTATCACCAAAAATAGTCAAGGCTTTGATCCCTTTCTTTTGAGCAACTGAATCCCTTGCACATATTTAGTGACATTATTTATGCAACTAAATTTTAGTCAAAAAATGAGAATTATATTTCTCCTTTAGGATAAATTAATATGACAATGAAATACTGTTCCATTTTTACTCCTCAAGCCATCAAAAATAGTTGTCAAAGTCCTTTAGATCTGTTTTGGGTTTTAACAAGTTGTGGTATGACTGCGCCTTCTTCATGAATACAATATGTACCCAACCTTGTCTCCTCTAAAAGAAACAAACCACCTTATTCTCCCCGCTAATACCGAACATAGGGATCATACCGATGATCTCCACCTACCTCATCTAGCATACTATTAGGGACCTCTTCCACAAGATTGGTTAGTTCGTGATGAGAAACTTATTCTTCTAGATCATGAATGGTGTAATTCCCATTTATAGGAATAGCGGTATAGGGATCCACATGATTATGAAAATTGGTTCTACCCTTATAGTCACTTTAGTTATGTATCAAGTCCTAAGGATCATATGCAACCAATCATCTGATAGGTAACCGCCATATTGGCATTGAAATATTGTGATAGGAAAATGATGAAGAGGGAGGAAGATTGATGGCTGATATATCTTATGTGAATGAAAATCGGGACATGCATGGATAGTAAGCTAAAGTCCTTTGATGATTCCAATGGTCTAAACTGTTATACCATCCAATTGAACAACTCCTCTAGAGACTAGTGTATATTGGATTCCTAGCACATCTGTAATTTACTTGGGCATGACTGAACTGCTAGCACTAGAATTGATCATGTAGTTATGTACCAAATGATTACCAATGATTAGAGAAACATAAAATGGTGGCAGCTTATTTGCCTTAGGAATAATTTTCCCATCCGGTTGAATCAAACTTGTAGTAATTTCGCCCCACAACCCGATGCTTTGTCAATTGTACCAAAACTTTTCAAAATCCTCTTGTAAAAGGTTTCTTTGAGAAGGAATTGAGATTTCTTCCCATATGGTAACACTCAGGTTGGTCTTCTTTATCTGTTCTATAATACGTAAGAGGATTGTTCCTACTTTCTTTGACATTTCTTTAAGTATTAGAATAATCTTTTGGAAAGTACTTGTTGGGTACTTTGATGCCTAAGTAATCTTCTTTCATTATGGCCTAACTAGCATGTGTTTCTGTTGAATTATTTCCCTTGTCTTTTTTGGAAACCACCACTTGTGGATGAGGATGTGAAGTGGATGCTTAATCAGCTTTGGAAGACAGGGGTTCTATTGCCCTATTTTTGGAGTGAGTATTTTTTTCTACCGATGAATAATTTGTATTCAACCTGAAAAAATATTTCACTTTCCAATTTAGCAAAGTGGTTTCCTCATGTTCCCGTAGTTGATCTATTGCTTCTGCGTAGATGAATTTTTGTTGGCTCGCAAAGCATATACACTTTTAACCATAAGGGCCTGGCTAAGAACTCAATTGGGGAAAAGATTTTGATTATCGGGTTGAGAACAAGGATATCGCCAGTCATAATCTTGAACTAGATTATTTTGAATGGGTACAAGGGCTCTAGAAGAGATAACATTAAGAGGGTTCCTAAATTTCAGAGGCTTGACATTTGTAACTTGATTTTGAGATTGATTATTTCCTTGAAAATGTGGGCAGTTATCCTAGTATTGTTCATTCTAGGATTTTTAAGGAAGAGCATACTCATATTTTTGCCTCTTGAGTGCAAAAAGTTCATTCCCAAAGGTTTGTAGTAGCGAATTTACTTGATGAGATCATTTGAAGGGGCAGGTGTAGACTGAGTTGGTTGCTTAGAGGTTGTAGGAAGATGAGAAACAATAGATTGGTTATTTGGGATCTCTAGATACAACAAGATTTGTTGTCTTGTAGCTATCTTTCCATCCTGAATCAAATAATTTTCCACTCTTATAGTAACTTCATAGGCATTATGCAGTGTAGTCCCTCCCATAGACTAGATCATAACTATTACATCACTATTTAAGGCTCTTAAATAGTACAAGAATGCATTATTGGAAGAAGAATTTATGAGTGCTAGAATTATATTCCAAGTCTTTTGGAATTGGAAGTTGAAATCACTCATATACGCTTGAGTAGATATATTTATGGTAGTGACTTATTCCATGAGTGATAGGTGATCATTCTTGTCTTCAAATTTTTTGCATATTTTTTCTTCCAATTTTTCCCAAGTGGTTATAGTGTTAGCTTCTAACCCATGAAACCACTGAAGTGATTTTCCCTTAAAGGAAGTAGCAAGGAGTCTGACCACAACGTTTTCTTCTATAATATTATGTACTACACAAATTTTGGCCACATCAAGAATGTGTTCCACAAGAGTACTATGATTTTCCCCTATGTAAAAGAAAAAACTTGTAATTCCCTGCAGTAGGTATAGGATCATGTTGAGCCAACTAGAGAGGACTTATTCTATTGAAATGAGGAAAATCTTGATTCCTTGCAGGGACTGCCATAACAACGAAAGGTTGATTGTTCATGGATGGAGGAAACCTTCTATAAGGGGGATCGAATGACCCCTATGAGGTGATGTTTCAACCAGTGATGTTGAAATGCCTCTTCTCCTTCTCCTAGGAGGAGACAAGGATATCTCAATATGATGATAATTTCCTTAATTTAAAGAAGCTCTTGTTTGAATTATTCACATAAGTTAACACACTGATACTCGAATTCCAAAGATATAGAGTCACTGGTACTTTGATTCATGTAATTATGAAGAGAAGTACAAACTCTCGGCCTAACCGAGCATGCCAAAAATTTCTATCACCAAATCACTACACCCTCCAAATGACCAAGTGATGAATAAAGCATTCAGTGTGATTGGGTAAAATGGGATCACCTCGAAAGATGTGGGACTTGTGGCTTGAGGTGAACCTCCAAATAAGGTCAGTTTATTCTTCCTAGACTAGGCACTATACTACTCCTAATGTAATAAAAACAACTAACTAGACCTATACTAACATTTCTAGGGGATTAGGGAGAGATATTTGCAAGAAATAAAACCTACACTAAGAAGTGGTGATGCGCCAAGAAAGGGTTTTGTTATACAATTTTTATGTCTTCTAGTGAAGAAGGATGAACAAGCACCATAGCCCAACTGCATACAGAACTTCACTCCCAAATAAGCTCAAAACTCCAAAATTATGCAATGGAAACTTGAAATTACACAATATACCTACACGCATGAGAAAGGAAAACGAAGTAGAAAAAATGATGAAAGGACCAATAATTAGTCACATAACACAATTTCTATTACTTCAATCACATGCATAATGCATCGTTACGATAAGAAAAGTCAATGGTTGTCATTACAATATTTATAAGAAAGTCTTGAAAGTTCCCAAAATCCACAACTTAGCTTGTGAAAATAGAGAAATTGGAAAATGTCTAACCCTTTGAAATGGGTTTCTCATTTACATTTATAGAAACTTCAAGATGTGAGAGAAGAGAGGATAAATCATCATTTTTTCCAAATTATAGCACATGATGGCCTTCATACTTGATTACATTATTAATTACATTTGACAAAATCTCCACTTCATTATGCCTTCAAAATCCAAAATTTTTAATTTATCCCCTATTTTAATAAAAATAATATTTTTATTAAAATTCAAGGCATCTTGGCCTTTTGATGGGACCCATGAGTCAGAGTTATTCTTTGGAGGAAGTTTTAATGTTTATTGGCCAACCAGCTCACCAGCCAACTTGACAAGCTGGTTGATGAGTTCCTTACATTTCCTTTACATGGTTGGCTCCTTGAAAGTTGCACCAATCACCTTTTCTTTGCACAAGTTCCATCTTATTCCCCACCATGTGCTCTTCCTTTGAAACTCATCAACCCTCACGTTATGATTATATCAACATCATCTCTGCAATGTTTGGCCATTCAACAACACCCACCTTACACATTGAATGATTCCAAAGCCTTATATCTTGTCAACCCCTCACGATGACTTGGTCAGATTCTAATAACCAAACAATGAGTTGATTGGATTCCACATGCCCGTCCATATGCTTTCGAGCTATCTTGGTGGAGCCTTGACTCGCCATGGCAACACGTGTTTTACTTCCAACTCCTTATTTTGAATTCTCCTCATTGGGAAATTTTCATCACATCACCCACTTCCTGTCATATTTCCATGGTGGGACCGCCATCCCTCGGGAAATAGAGCCCGAAAACACTATCCAAATCACCTTAACTTTCCCCATGACCGCAGACCTCAAAACACCCCGAGAGCATAATGCACCTTGGCTTACCATCTCCAAAACCCTAAACTCACCCATAAGCCATCATCACCCGATCTTTGTCGATTAACTCGCCGACCATTCATGACTCACCATGTTGGGATCTAAATCTATCCTCGCTCACGTAATTTGAAATTTGGGTCCTAGGTCTAAAAACCACCCTTTACACTTTGATTCAATTACATGCTAGAAGTTCACGAGCTCGGATCTCCTCTCAAAATGAGTTAATCTTCTCTCGAGCTATATCTCACCAAAAATTGTGACAACTTCTACTATTAATTTATCTTGAACTCAAAGCATCATATCATAGGAGTTGGTTTGGCATATATCTTATCGAATTAGTGAAATAGCCCAACCACCACCAATCCAATGCTCTATTCTTCATGCTTATTGTGTCAAGATCATATGATCTCGGCATACCGATATCCACGCTAGTTTCCTAACAAGCTTCGAGCTCAATCTCCTCTATGTGACCACCGAGCCATCATCAAAATGATCAAGGCTGATCATTTGAGTCATCAACTTGACTCAACCCAAGTTAATCTCCAACACCTACGATGACTCTACAATCTCATTGTTTCACGGTTAGCCTCCACCTTGATGATCGATCCACCATATATCTACCTCAAGAACTCTACATTGATCTCACTTTGTTTGAAATCTTTCCAAAATTCAAAGACTCTCCAACTCAAAAACTAAAGTTACCATTATTTTTCCCAAGCTCCTACATTATGCTCAAGCCGAGATTTCATCATTTTTGCTCACTAATCCATCTAACAATCATTACCATGTTGAGCCGAGATTTCTGACCTTCGAGCTCCATACCAAGTCAATCAACTAGTGCATTGTCTACTAATGTTCGATCTAAGATCTTGTGTTTGAATATCAAGTTTACTCATTAAACCATCTCACATGTGCACCGAGCTACCGCCTATGCAATTCTAATGACCTATTTCACGTGGTGATATAGCTCAACCTTCCAATTTTTCTCCACAAATCCACAAACTGAAATATCTCAATCATGAACCTCCTTTATCATTTCGATGAGCCACACCGAGATCTAATTTTGGTAGAAATTGTAAGGAATTCTTGAGAGATTATGGGTCTTCCTGAAATTACATGAAATTATGACACGTGGATGACGGATAAATGGTCATGGTTTAATCCTAGGAAGGATAGGGGAAAATGGGTCCATATTTTGTAACTCAACTATTTTTCATTATTTAATTAAGGAATGCCTTATAATGCACTTTATATCATTAATAGAATAGACAACTAAAATATAACCTATAAAGGAAAATTGAATTATTCCAAAAAATGTTTTAAAAATTAGAAAAATTAGGTAAGATTTACCTTTACATATGAACCATATTTATGATTTCTTCCATTTTCTCCATATTCATAATGTCCATTTTTTAAATATTCACCATCCTAGTAAATCCTTCTTCGTAAAGAGTCGTCACCCTTTCTATGATTTTTTTCATGGGTTCCTTAAAATTTTGATTGATCTTGTACTCGACTCAAGTAAGTATGGACAATCATTCTTTTTTCTAACTCCACACTTACACCTTGATACTATTTATAAGGACTTGCAGTGTAGAGTGACATAACACAACACAAAACTATATCATTGATACAATTATTTAATAAAGGTATACACATAGGTACTATTTTATTGGGTGATACAATATCATATTATGTTCACGATTCATCATATTACTCATTCATCACATAATTTAATAATAGCACAAGTACAATATTATGGATTTCATAGACTCACAATATGACCCCAATTGAAAAGGAAATGAATTTATCACATAACATATAAAGAACAAAAGTATAATGAAATGGGTGATATAACATCACGATACATCCACAATTCACTAGAAAAAAAATTGTCACAAAACAAATTGGTAGAACATTTATGATATAATGGGGTGATGTAATATACAACACATTCACAATTCACAAGGAATATGGTTTTCAAATAAAAAGTTAACATGCATACAATACATCATGAATTCACAAGGGGTCACTCTTCTCATAAAATACATTGATAGCTCACAACTCCATACTAACCGGTACAATCCTACAAGTACATCTATAATATCACAAGTACATATTTGTTAACAGTATAACATAATAATTACGTTTCCTTTGCCATCTCATAATCAGCTATCAAGTCATCAATTTATCCCATAAGTTCCATAGTTTAAACCTCTACTCTAATATCATATATATCAGCCACAATGTAAATACCAAAATCCAAAAATAAAACCACAATAAAAATTTATTAAAACACTTTCATACATTACACTTATGAATCATTTACTATAATATAAAAATTCCTTATATTCTTACACAATCATGAACCCACTCATACAACAATTTGAATCTTACTAGGAATAAGAGATAAGATAAATACATTACATCAAATGTAAAGACAACATATACCACCAAGCATAACCATAAGGATTGTAAAAGGGGAAAGACCATCATATTTACCACCCATTTTCTAGGTTATCCTTTGGGTCTTCCAAGATAAAATACACAACAAAAACATACCCTTATACTTCCATTTAAACAACCCCCTTATCCATCTAATAATACTAGCCATAAATTCCCTTGGTTCCTCTAATGCAAAAAAACATAAATATGTATTCCTCCCTTAAAATAAAAACCCCTTATCCCTCCACTAAATGATCATGTAGTTTCACCCCACACATACATACAAACATATATACAATATTAATTACAATATTTTAAGTTCAAATTTTTCTCAAAAGATTGATTCACAACACAATAGTTAAACTGCTAAGAGGGAGAAGAATGGGTTTTATCCACAATTTACATAGATTATTATTTATCTTACACATTTATCACAATTAAATTCCTTATATAATATTTTATTTTACGAGACATTCAAAGTATATAACAACCACATACCAATTGTTTTCAAGTTATTAATTTCCATTTCTAGTTATACAGGTTTCCCCTCAAAGAAACACCCCACGTTACTTTAATTAAGTAATCTAAAGGATTGCTAAAAATTTTAAGTGGGGTAAAATCAATTTTAAACTTATACATTCAACAAGATATTTTTAAACATAGTTTATTTTTTTGTAAGTTACGAATTCCCACCCACAAGATCCCTCCTAAAGATTTCCTAGGGTTAGGTTCGTCCCAACTTCCAAATATTTAAAAACGTCATCTAAATCATCACCAATATTATCAAAATATTTTTCTTTCATATAATTTTACATAATTTACCTAATCATTCATCTATTTCTTGCAAGAGTAAAGGATACACAAGGATACCCACTTCACTCAAAGTAGAGTGGAAATACAATGGAAGGATAATCTAGGTAAAAACACCACATTATCCTAGATGGCAACAAATCATTAGGTTTTATATACTTCTAGGGACCACAAACAAGGCATGAAGATAAATAACCCATACTCATTATGATGGAACTGACATGCCACAAGGTAAGGATCACACATGATCAAATCCCTTCAAGTTCTTATACAAGACAAGTATTCTAGTGCAAAAGGTACCCACAAAGGAGCAATACAATCAAATTTTATTTATCATATTATATAAATTGGTCTTCCTCGATTCATATCTTACACATATAAAACTTAATTCATGAAGCGCATAATTTATTTTCTCTAGGGTTTATGGGTTTTATTATCTAGATTCAATTCAAATAAGGGAAGAATAGTGTAGTGATAAGTTTAGAGATTAATTTAGTATTAAAATATTTTTTGTTTCAATCCATTACCAACATTATTAATTTTATATACAAGGTTAAAACCAAAAATAATAACTAGTTCCTAAAATTTAAAAGATTCATTTAGATACAACATACTATTATTAAGTACATGTTAATTTACAATTTCGTATTTGATATTTATAATTTCAATTTTTTCCAACTAATACAATAAGTATAACAACCCAAATACAAGAATAAAACAATTTTAATGATAGTATTTCAAATTCCTTTTCAAAATTAATTATACAATTTAAATAGAGATAACTACAATTCAATATTTGAATAATATTAATCATTTAAATTTTCACTATATCTCTTGCCCCATGTAACAAGGGGTCAACACAAAGTTGACATGTATTATTATCCTATCTAATAATGTAATCATACAAACACATTCACAATTTAGAGAGAGATTAGGGTTTTTGCAACATTTCATATTATAATAACTTTTATTGATGTGGTAGAGAGAGATTTATTAATACAAGTAACCAATTTATTTGCATATCCAAGTATGATTTAAGAGATGGAAACTTCATTTTTAACTTGATTAAGATTTCTAGAATATTATCTAATATCAAATCAGTTTACATTGTGGGATGAATTTCTACGTGCAAGAGTAAGAATAATGTTTTCATTTCATTTTCCTAAATCTCTTTTTCCATGTCAAAAATTATAATGAAGGGGGAATTTCTATTGTAACTTATTCTAACCATTTTTACTTCATTTTGGGTGAAGTATACCACTACACATGGGGCCAAGACACTCTTATGTCCATGATAAACACAACGAGTTGCAACATTAGAATTTTTGTACCAACACGACCCACCACTATCCAAGTTCACCTATAAGTCATTATTCCAATGAAATACACTTTACATATAAAGGGGGTTCAAACACATTTCCAAGGTTACCAACATATAGGGTATCATTTCCCTAAGGTAGACCAACTATTTTGGAACAATTTGACTTGTGGCGTTAAAGTTTGTTAAATGAATATTGGTTTTAAAACAGTTAAATTATAGCTGAAATAGCTGAATGGATTTAGAAAATGGTCCCCGACACATGAAAATTAAAACTATCACTTCTAACTCATTATCTTATATAGTAAGAATGCAAGGAAACTGATGGAACTAAAAACTAATAAATAATTCTCATTTTACGGGAACATTTTGTCACATATGTTAACTATACATTCATTATTTTAGAAAAACTTTGACTCTAAGTGGTCATTTCCAAATTTGATATATCATATTATAATATTTTTATTTTCTTTGGTTATTATTATGATATGTGTTTGGGAATACAATAGTTATTATTAGTTATTTATTATAATTATATACTTATTTGATTCAAATTACATTTACGGATTGTCTTTTATCCATATATGTTGCTTATAGTTCATTTCTAATGTTTTGATTATGTTGAATATATAATACACTAGGTATTTTTGTCTACTTTGGTTTAGGTTTTCTATGGAGAGATAAATATTATCATCGGGAGAGGTGAAAAGATTCAAAAATGGGTATGAATAGAGATAATTAACACGTGTAATGCGGTGCATGATAAATGAGTGTCAAACTATAGTTTGAGGTCATAGTTTCACCTTTTTATTTATATTTTTTTACATGCGTCGCCTTGTGTAACATGTTGGATAGTCATATTGCAACAAACAATACATATTTTTCACTCTTGTTATGGTGAGGATTGTAATGTTACATTACATGTCAACTAAGTAGTGCATTGTCACTTTATGACAATGGATCACTCGCATTATATTGATACATTGTTTAAAGAATTATTATAAAATTATTCTTTTCAATTAAAGAGAAAAATAATAATAATGACATTAATGATAAAATAAATATTTTTGGAATAAAAGGGTATTTTTACAAAGTGGTAACTTTTCTTATGGTCCTAGTTGGCCTTGTGCTTCTAAATTTCATTTTTCTCCTCCGAGCCTTATGTTCTATTTATCTCTCCAAAGCACTAGTGAATCTATTAAGATTCCCTATTTCCTTACCACCTCCCATCTTGGGACATCCACGGGTGGGAATGGTTATAGCCAAGACTATACATCACTATGCAATTGTTTTCTACTTATATGTACTAATAAATTAATATTACTCTCAACATGATGTAGGTGGGATGATTTTCTAACTAGTTTGAAATGGGGTCTAATCTACTTGATGATATCGAGAGCCAACCCAATGTCATATTTTATCATTTACACTCAACTAAAGAAATTTCAAAAATTTCTCAAACAAGTTCAATGAGTTCACATCTTTCACAAATGATTTCACATTGAATAGATATTGCATGCAATTTGAGCTACATTACACCACATTCTAATTCACTTAACAAACCAACTCACCATCAAACTTTATAATTCCACAATATCACACTAAACTAAACTCATTGAGCTACGCTCACGAGTGAGTCACATTTTATCAAAGAGCTAAAATGTGTGTGTGTGTGTGTGTGTGTGTGTGTATCTTTCTAAATCATGGTACATGTGGGATAAAGGTGTAGGTCTTGAAATGAACAAGAGTTCTTGAGCTCACCGATCCTCTGCATACCATGAATGACTTAGATGTGAATCAATTGATCCTATGACTTCCTTTTCTATCACCTACATGGCATATGACATGTAAATAGATCAAGATTTTAAAAGGCTAAATTTAGCCATGCATGATAAAATAGATATGGGAGGTGAAAAATAAAAATAAATAATGAAGGATAAAACATTAGTTTATATCTAAAATTTGAATGCAAAAATAAAAAATAAAAAATTGTAAAAAGGGTACATGATTTAAAGTGAGAGGAGGAAAAATAGAAAAGAAAATTAGGACAAAATAGCTCAAGGTAAATCTATTAACTAAGGAGAGTCTCAAACATTAGAACACGGAGACACGTCAATTTTACACTAATTTTGTATATGTCACATTGATTTCACCTAGATCACATATTTCACAAGAGATCATAGGTTTCAAAAATATCATGTATAGGTTCCACTGAGTCATCGGTTTCACAAGGATCAAACATTGATTTCACTTAGATCACACAAGTTTCATAGAAACCATGCACGTGGAATTACACAGAGATCACACATAAGTTTTGATAGAAATGTATAGAGGAAAAGGAAAATTAAATAAATTACATTCAAGATCTATTTTATACCTCTAGTTATATTTTATGCTTTATTATAATAATGGATTTAAGGTAGGATCTCTTATTTCTGATTGTTAGATTTTGTGATTTAAACCTCCATATTGTTAAGAAACAAATTCATAAATACTCAGATCTCCTAGTCTTAGGCATTAGAATATATTAATAAACCATAAAACCACAATATCACTAGTCACATATCACAATTACTAGAAGGTTACACTGGCATGACCGAATGGACAAGTCATTGTGGTAAGAAGTGATAGGTCGTGGGTTCAATACCCACCCAATTTTTTTTTCTTTAAAAGATAAAATAGTTCACAATTAAAATTTAACCTTTGCTAAAATTAATCCTTGAACATCTTAACTAATTGATTTAGTATAAAAAAATTTCCAAGGAAATGAATTAGCAAGGGACTAGTCTCGGTTTGATCCCCCTCCCAATACCTTTAAATTCATACAAAAATGATGAGTAGTATATATAATTAAAACAAATGGAAGTTATAATTTAAAGGATCATTAAATTGTGATCATTGTGACAATATTAGGATAATTATATTGTGACTATGATTATTATGTGAACTTAAATGAATAAGGTGAAATAAAATGATATGTGATATTTAGGGATTATTATGCAATAAAGATAAGTGGACCTAGTGAAATGAAAATGATAACACTTATTATGTGAAATATAGTGTATAATAATTTGACAAGATTGAAGATATTAGAATAAATATAACATAAAATTTATAAGAATATTAATATCATTTGAACCGATACTTGAATGATTTATATTAAATTATGATATACACGTGGAATAGTGTTTTAAACTATATTATTAAATGTGAATAGATGGTACTTTTTAACCTTATAATGTATTATGATTCAATCGTAATGTGGAACATATTTACTAAAAAAACATGTTATGATATTATTAATGTGAATCAAGAGGAATGTTTTGCTATTGATACCTAGGGAGAAGGCTCTATCCTACAAAAATATATGAAGAACCATTCCCTAATAATATCTTACATTAGTGGACTCTAATGAAGTTTTCAAGCACATTAGCATGCTTCATACATATCAAAATTATTTGGAAAGCATTGTAATCAACATAACATCACCCATAAATACATCCTTTTATATACAATTATATATACTAGCCTCCAATTCAAGCGAGAATATCAAACAACCTAAGTCATAGATAGATTATTCATTACAAATAGGAATTATCCTAGACACATACTCGAGTAAGATAGGTCAATCCTTTTGTCCACTCGGTGAGACCTCCTTAATTATCTCCACATCCAAGTCCCCTTTAATTTGTGTCAAGGAATAGGAAAGATCCACGCAACATTCGAGCATCACAAACTTGGCACTCATTGGAAGCACTAAACCTTAATTCTCTATAACATTCTACAACCCACGCACAACCGCCTATAAATCCTTCATCAAAGCATGAATATGAAACTTTAATATGATCAACCGCTCCTTTAGACTTGCATTATCTTTATGGAGAATAAAATTCCCTTAGAAATTGTATAGGATATTAGTTACACTCAACCCCTGTGCCATGTCAAATACATTTCTCTACCCAATTGATTGATTGGGGTATAGCATTAGCTTCCTTATACTTCTAAAAATGGCTTCCTCCTCTTCTTCTTTGAAGATCTCCACCATAAACTAGACTTTTTGTAACCAACTCCTCATGACCGCATTCCATATTTTCGCATCCATCTAGAAAGAAAAATACTCCCCTTCCTCTTCACCATACAAGGCCCTCTACCTCTTCTTTCTTGGCCCAACCTCCACGCTCATGAAATTCATCATCTAAACACACATACTACTACTATAGAGATACATAGAGAAATTCACACCAAGAATTGAAAAACAAACAAGGGAGAAGGAAAACCCTTCCGGCTCCAAATTTAAAATGCTTCATGCATTCCTCTCACAAGTGTAGGAAAATGTATAAGTACTAAAGATATGTGGTAAGATATCCCATGAAATGTTATCATGATTCCAATTATATCCATAAATTACCAACACCAACATACTTACTCAATCTCATGATTTTCCACCAACCTTGCATCCATTGTGATTAGAGACATGACATCACCCAGAAATTTCTCCTCCCAAATGTTCTTTTTCAAATGAAAACTATCCCAAACATCCACACCCCTATTAGCAAGTTGATCAGCAACCATATTCCCTTCTCTTTTAACATGGGATACTGTAAGCTCTAAGAAATAAGAAAGGATGTCCTTAATCTCCTTACAAATCAGTTGCATCTTTCAAGCATAAGTAAACCTATCTTGGAACATACCGATAACTAATTTTGAGTCTCCTTTGATCCATAAGTGAGGCCACTTATTCTTTTTTTCCTCTAATAAAATTAAAAGGAGATACATCCCCTCCACTTCATTATTTTAGGATATCCCACAATCGGTAGCCATGGCTAGCACCGATTGATAATTAGAATCTTTGAAAATGCATCAACAATAAGATCTTCCTGATTTCCATACATTTTACCATCTAAATTAAATTTAATCCATCCTTTTTAGGTAGTCTCCATAGAATTAACTAAATTTCCTAATCCCATTATCAAGAGTGAATTGAGAGGATTATGAGATAATAATCTTTGTGTATAGTTATTATTTACAAGAAATGAATTATTATTGTTTAATGGATTGACATCGTTATAAACCTTATATGAGTACTATCAATTCTAAAACATGTAATTGGAAAATATGAAGATAGAAACTATTATGGAAAATTATAGTCTTATGCATGTGATAGAAAGTTAGGCTTACGATTCTTACAATAATGAATTCCTTGGGTGGTATAGGACATACAACAAGGTTTTGGTTGCTTGTGTATTATTCATGGTTTGATTTGTATTATTTTGGGAGTTATAAAGTGGGATTTGAATCCTTTTAGCATTAATTTGAATAGCCAATGGGGGATCAAACAATAGGAAATATAGGTAATTTCTAGGTGTAAGCAGCCAGGGGGACTGTAATCTCTAAATTTCACAAGCTAGTAACATAAGATATTGAGGAGGAATTGTTATCCAAAATGTGCCCCTTGCTCATTTTGTGGCTAAATCCTTTCATTCTTCCCTCTCTTGTGCCTTAGTCATAATTTTTTTCTTTTCAGGCACTCAAAACTTTCTGGAAATGGCACCATTGGATAGAGCTCTTTCTCATCTTTCCACAAAGGTAAAGTTTTCCTCCTAACTCCATGTATTTTTCAAGTTATGGCCGAGAGTTTTTATGGGAAATTTTCCCCTGAAAGGCCCATGCCAATGAAATGGCGCCACGTGTCCAAGGAAGTGGCGGGGGTCAGAGGAAAACTTGGTTTTTTTTACCAAGTGTTTGGAAAAGTTTTCAAAAGGGATATTTTTTCCACAGGCCCGCCGGCGAATCAGATTATGCCACATGTCCAAGGGGAAAATTTTGAAAAATTGACTAAGTGTTAGCACCATGGACAATTTCAAAATGAAGGCCCACTGACCAATCATGTTATGACATGTGTCTTATGGCATCGGACCTTTGGAGGCGGAGGAAAGATTGAAATTTTAGCAAAGTATTGGGGAAAAAGGAGAAGGAAAATTGTTTGCCCGTGGCCTGCCGACCAATCAGAGCATGCCATGTGTCCATGGGCATGCGGGGTAGTGGAGCACAGGAGGAGATTTGAAATTTTTCCCAAAGGGATTGCACAAGGAAAAATGTTTTCCCGGGCACGGCATCCAGTAAGACGTCGCCACGCGTCCCGGACCGGCGGGAGATGGGGAAATTTGGGAAATTTTCCCAAAGGAAAAAGGAAGGAAATTTCAAAGGAAAAAATTTCCCCCTTGAACGTGAACCAATCACATCTTGCCATGTGTTTGGTGGTGGAAAAAGATACAAGACAAGCCTACATGGAAAATTCGAAGGGAAAGGCCCACAATGAATGAGGTTTTGCCATGTGTCCAAGTCAAGAAATAGGATCAAACAATGATGGAAAATTTAGGAGGACAGGCCCGTGCCCAATCAACATGTACCATGTGTCCTCAGATCATTAGCTTGTGAGGATTTTTGGAAAATTTTCAAAGGGCAAAAAGTGGAAAATTTAAAAAAATTTGCCCGCCAATCCAATTTGGCCTGTTTTGCCCTAAAATTTCAAGCGACCATATCTTTCGATCCAGAGCTTGGTTTTCACATTCTTTATATCAATGGAAATCCGGTGAAATTCTCTACAAGATCCGGGGTCATTTTTGCATTTGATGGATTTTGGAGAGAGAAAATTGAAAAACACCTCTGGCACATGGTCATGGACAGAAATTATGTTTCAACCACCATTTTTAATGAAGAATGGCTTGCATTCTCTCCCAGCATGGCGAAAAATGTCAAGGGATGGGCCTGTAAGGATGCTTATGCTGTTTTACTACATTTTGGGTTGGTGGTTGAAGCTCTCCCACGTTTTCCCATGTTTCTCTCTCCTTGGGTCGTGACTTGCACTGTAAAAGCCAGAATGGGTTCATTTTAGAAAAAGAGACACTTTTTCAGCTCTACAACTTCCCCTTTTCTTCCTTTTTTACAGAATTTGTGGAAATTTTTACGTTTCCATGCAATACAACACCCCTTTTACCTCTTTATCACTGTAATGCATTGTATTGGATCTGGAATGTTAATATATACGCTGTGATTAAAATCCCTCAATCCTTTCATATATCTACCATTGTTTTCCTGATATTTCATTACATTTTGAACAATTTGTGCATGCTTTGTGTTGTGTTTTCTTGTGGATTGTGTATGTATTGTAGTATCGGATGTCTAAAAGTCCTTTGGTGCATCACCTCATTAGCATTAGCTTCATTTTCTTACATTCCCTATCTTTGTCCCCTTGGAATTTAGGGTAGGAACTAGGAATTCAAACCTTTGCAACTTGTAAGTGATATATCTAATCATAGGAGTTAAAGAACTAGCCTCTAATCTAGAGATTCCTCTCCCATTTTTACAATTCCCACACTTGGGAAGAGGATTCAATGTTGTGCAATCACACTGGATGCCCAAGATGTCAAACTAGAAGTCTAATCAACATCTAGGGGTGCTGCTGATTTGCAACAACAGTTTTGGCATGCCCGGTGGGACCTTAGAGGTCTTCATCTTCATTGCAACAAAATTGATGTGTATTTGTTACAAGTTTCTTGCTTAAAAGAGCCCTAAATTGCACATCTTGCGGCTCCAAGGAACAAGAATCAGCTGGTTTTAGCAGTGCTGGACCTGAAAACTCATGAGAAGAATCACCACAAGGTCAAGAGTTGGAGAAGAAGAGGTGTTGTTTGAATACCTGTAGTTATCTCTAAGAAGGAAAAGAGGGAGGAGAATTCAAAGGTCTCCATCTCCACCAAATAGAACTCTATCAACTCCTCCACCTAGTAGGCCTTTCATTCAATCAACAAGGGTTCTAAGGCCAATCAGAATGGCACAAAACAACCCCTATGTCAATTTCACTTGCAGCAGCCCACTTGCTCTCAATGCACAAAATCCAATCCCATTTATAGCATTGAAGAACATCCCATACTTTACTGGAGAGAATCAGACCACTCCTGGTGATCATGTTAAGGATATTGCTAATATTTGTGCAATCCATGAGATCAATGAGATGCAATTTGCTGTCAAACTGATGGCATCTTCATTCAAAGGGAAAGCTTTGCAATGGTTCAGGAGTCTTGCCTCGGAGTTCTATCAAAATTGGAACCCAGCTATGTATAGCCCTCCGTGATCATTTTGGAGAAAAGGGAGACTACTTGTCCCTTTTGGAGCAGTGACAACCATCAAGAGAGCTCCCAATGAGCGGTGGTGACTTCAACTTCAGATTTCAAATGACTTGGGAGAGAATTCCAGTGGTAGTAAGGCCAGCAGCAGAAGGTTCTTTTCTATATTACCTTAAATCTTTAAATTCTGATATTTCTATGTTGATTCAATCCATGGGAGGCACAACTATCCATGTTTCTTATGGCATTGCCATTAGAGCTGATTTTTTTTTATTCAAGCTGGCAAGCTAGCTCCTAGGCCTCCAATGCCATTGTTTCCAAGTCTAGAGAGCCCAAGTACAAATCAAGTGCCTAATTTAGCCCCTATTCCCACTCCTAGAAATGATAATTCAAGTGAAGCTTCTACTTCATCTTCTAGTGCCTCAAATGAACTTCAAGAAGTCATGAAGCAATTGCAAAATCTAGGTAATGAGCTGGTTACACTCAAGAGGCAGCAAGCCCAAGGTTTTAGGCCTTCTTTCTAGCCTCAAGCTTAGCCTAACAGGCAGCCATACTAGCCTCAAAGACCACCCAATCCAGTTGCAAATTTAAACCAAGCAAGACCTCCTACCAACAGACCATTTCAGCCCTATAATCCCAATGCTATATCTGCCTCTAAGGCATTAGTGCCAGTGTAAAACAACATAGCTCAAGAGTATGATTGGTGTTTCCCATGCAATGAACCTCACAACCAGTCTATGTGTTTCAATAGTGCCTTAAATCAAGCATTAATGGTGACAACAACTGGTGTGGAGGGTGAAGGTAGTCAAGGAAATAACCAACAACAAGAAACATTCCAGCAGCAATCAGCTCCAAATGATACTACACTTGTAAACTGGCAGGCAAAGGATTTTTGTGGCATGAACCAAATAGTTTCCCAAAGTTTTACAGCCAACACAAGGTCAAAAAGGAGGAATTTGGTTGAAGAACAGCCATTGGATCCAAATAATCCACAACCCCTACTACTCCACAAATTATTGACAAACAAAATTCAGTTCCAAACACACAAGGCCTACGTAAAATAACTCCTAGGCCAACTCAAACACCAGTTGTTGCTACCCATATGCAAGGAATAAATGTGCGAGGCCAAGGGACAGCGAGAGAGATGCGCTTCATCTCCATTCAACATCATTGATCGGATGAAGAAGACAAATGTAAACA
The DNA here is from genome assembly GCA_018340775.1 of Taxus wallichiana var. yunnanensis. Taxonomy (NCBI): domain Eukaryota; kingdom Viridiplantae; phylum Streptophyta; class Pinopsida; order Cupressales; family Taxaceae; genus Taxus; species Taxus wallichiana. Next base: position 399,042,852 of record CM031235.1, read on the forward strand.
TATCAATGTGGGAATCACTATCCATTCCAGAGCTAAAGAGATTTGCTACAAGCTTCCATGGAGGACTAGTCAACTTCAAAAAGCGAGTCCAAATGCAAGAGAAGGTACTCACAAATGCTTCCTAGTCGAGGGGAATCATGGGGACAACAAGGTAAAATGTTGAAACCCCCTCGATTCTATGTTTCATTGATCATTGGAAACCATTTAGTACACAATTGCATGATTGATTCGGGCAACGTAGTTGATAATGCCCAAGAAAATAGCTGATCGGTTGGGAATTGGTATTAAGTCATATCAAAAGGGTAGTGCAATTGGATGGGACAGTAGAGTAACAGCTTGTTGGAGTGATTAAAAACTTGAGTCTTACTTTGCATGCCTGCCCCAACGTTGTTGTTTTAAAAGATGTCTCGGTAATAGATCTTCCAGCACTCTTTGCCCTATGTTTGTCAAGGATTTCACAGCCAAGATTAGAGGTTACTTATCTGCTGATTGGTCAAACATGTTGTTCAAAACAAGATATGGAACTAAAGCCATAATCAGATCTCGAGCCTATTGAAAACTTCCACATTGAGCCTTACACTCCAAGTCGGATCAATACCAATTGTTCAAGCGTTTGATCAAGAGGATTATCTAAGCATTGATGAAGTGACACCAAGGTTGGGAGTATCCTAGATTTGACTCTTGATGAATGGGAAAACAAGGTGCATGCTTTTGATCCTTATCAATAAGTAGAAGAATTTAAGCTAGGAGTATAATGCATGCATGAAGAAAATCATCCTATTCCTTGCATCACCAAGCCAGATCACAAGGATGAAAATGAGGTATGGTAGTTGTTTTTTGATGGATCAAGGAGTAGACAAGGTGCAAGAGGTGGAGCTATGCTTGTTTCACCTCAAGGAGTTAAGTATTATTCAGCTTTTAGATTTTAGTTTGCATGCTCTAACAACACTACTGAATATGAAGCCTTGATACAAGGTTTGCATTGGTCAATCAAGAGAGGAATAAAGAACTTGCAAGTCTTTGGTGACAGTGAGTTAATTGTTAACCAAGTTAAGCGGCAGCATGCTGTCAAGAATGATCTACTCAAGTGCTACAAAAATAGGGTGTGGGACCTCATTAAAGATTTTGAGAGCTTTGGCATAGAATCCATTCCTAGAAAAGAAAACCAAGCTCGCAGCGAGGCTTGCAGCAGTTGGGGCAGCCTTTGACGTTGTTGAAAGCATCCAAAAAGACAAGGTATAGCTAAACATCCATGTGATTGTGAGGCCTTCAGTACCAGACAACAATGTAAGTTGGAAAGTGTTTGAAAATGATCAGCAAATCATCCATTTCTTACAAGAAGAGGCTGAGTTCTCAGCTAAAAATTAGGAAAAGTTGGAGCAGCAGTATGGTGACCAAGTGGTATAGCTGAGAACCAACAAACTACCAAAGGGACTTATTACTTTGGAGTCCATTTTCAATCCTAATGATTATTTTAGGAAGGAGAAAGAAAACATTCAAGTCAAGGGAGAAGATTCAGTGTCCATCTTGGTGGAAGAAGGCAAATCACTCCGAGTTGGTAAGGTGACAACTGAGCGAGAAAGGTATGAGTTCATACAACTTTGTCAAGAATTCCCTAATGTGTTTTCTTGGAGCTATGAAGATTTGAAAGGTTTCAATCCCAAGTTAGCTCAACACACCATTGAATTGGATCCAAGTACTAAACCCATCAGACAAAAAAAAAGGCTAGTCAATCCACACGTGGAGCTTATCATGAGGAAAGAATTGAATAAGTTGATAGAATCAAGAATCATATTCTCTATCAAGCATTCTAGTTAGGTGGCCAACTTGGTTCGATTAGAAAGAAGAGTGGGGAAATCAGATTGTGTGTTGACTTGAGAGATTTGAATAGAGCATCTCTCAAGGATCATTATCCACTTCCTTCCATGGAGTAGATTTTACAAGTTGTTGCTAGATCTAAGAGATTTTCATTACTTGATGGCTATTTGGGGTATAATCAGATTATGGTGAAAGAAGAAGATCAGTTCAAGACAGCCTTTACAACCAAATGGGAACTTATGCATATAGGAAAATTCCATTTGGGTTGTCCAACACTGGAGCTACTTTCCAAATAGCAATGGACATGGCGTTCAAGGATTTGATTAAAAACGTGGTGCTAGTATATCTTGATGATATCACTATTTTTCAAAAATGCAGAAGACCATCTCTTTCATTTGAGACAAGTGTTCCAAAGGTGCGAGAAGATTTGGAGTATCCTTGTATCCTAAAAGTGTATTTTTCTAGCCCATGAAGGAAAGCTCCTTGGCCACATTGTCTCCAAAGAGGGATTAGTAATTTATCAGAAAGATTTGAAGCCATAAGAGCACTTGTCATTTCCAAGCCACAAGAAGGCCCTTCAAAGTTTCTTGGGGAGAATAAATTTTGTTCGGAGGTTTGTCCCAAATTTTGCAGCCCTAGTCAAGCCTATCACCAAGATGTTAAAGAAAAGCATGGCTTTCAAATGGACAAGAAGGAAAGGAAAGTTTTGAAGCAATCAAAGAAGCCATCTTTCAAGCCCCAACTCTCATTAACCTAGATTTCTCCAAGGATTTCATCCTCTATGCATTTGGGGGTGATGATACTATTTCTACAATTTTGGTACAACAGAACAAAAACAATGATGAGCAACCAATTGCTTTCTTCAGCCAAAGCTTGGAGGACTATGAGGTGAGATATTCTTTCATTGAGAAGCATGTTCTTGTAGTAATCAGGAGCTTGAAGAAATTCAAGCATCTAGTTTCAAACAACAAGGTTCAATTGTTGGTTTCTCATGTGGGAGTTAAATATTTCCTCCTCAACAAAGACTTGAATGAAAAAGGTCGGGTTGGATTACTCGTGTCATGGAGTATGACATAGAGATAAAATTCACCAAGTTGGTCAAGAGGAAAAGGATTGTGTGAGTAGCTGATTTTGAGCAAACAAAAGGAAGCATGCAATGAGAAGGAGGCTGTTTTGGTGTTGCAAGACAGCCATGAGCAAGGAAGCACTCAAGAGGAAAATAATGGTGTCCTCACTCCTTGCTGGACCCAAGACATAATGCACTTCCTAAGCATAGGTCTATGCCCTCCAGAGAGATGAACAAGACCAAAAGAAGACACTTCAGATTGCAAGTTGTCCCATATGCCCTTGTTGATGGTGTTTTATTAAAAAGGACATGAATGGAGTCTTGATGAGATGCATTAGTACAAATCAGATTCATAGGGTGTTGGAAGAGTTCCATGGTGGACCAGGTGGTGCTCATTTTTCACCAAGAGTGATATCTCTAAAGATCATGAGGGCTGGCTATTATTGGCCCAAGATTTTTAGTGATTGTTATGCATGGATCAAGAGGTGCAAGAATTGTGCATTCTTCACAGGTAAAGAGAGGCTAGCTTCCCTTCCATTGCATCCAATTTCAGTTGACCAGCCGTTCATGCAATGGGGTTTGGACTTCATTAGAGTCATTAAACCTAATTCAAGCCAAGGGCACAAATGAATTTTAACAAAGAGCGGTGATTACTTCACCAAGTGGACTGAAGTAGTAGCACTCAAGGAGGTGAATGAATCTAGCATCCTAGACTTCTATGAGGGAATAGCAACCAGATTTGGCATACCTGCTACAATAATATCTAGATAATGCATTGGCATTCATTGGGTCCAAGGTAACTGAATGGGCTGTCAAGAATGGGATCTACCTAAGTACTTCATCAAACTATTACCCTCAGGGTAATGGCCAGGCTGAATCTACAAACAAGAACTTTTTGAGGATCATTAGGACTCTTGATGAAAATTAGAGGTCTTGGCATACTAAGTTAAAATCAGACTTATGGGCTGATAGGATAACTCCTAAAAGATCTACAGGTAACTCCCCATTCAAGCTTGTTTATGGAAGAGAGGCAATTATGCCCATGTCACTTGAGTTGCCAACATTAGAAATCATGAAATAGTTGGAGTTGTTGGAGTTTGAGCCCATGGAGGTTAGATATGTAGAATTGATGGAGCTCCAAGAAATTAGAAATCGGGCATCCCAAGCAATGGAGAAGGATCAAGCTTTGATAAAGAAGACCTTTGATAGAAAAATAAAGAATAGATCTTTCCAAGTTGGAGATCTAGTGTTAAAATGGGTTGCAGACAGAGCAAAATCGGGAAGGCATTCAAAATTTGATGCCATTTTGAGTGGCCCATACATGGTCACAAAGTGTAAGGACAACAATGCTTTCCAATTGTCTTCATTGAATGCCGAAGAACTACAGATTCCAGTCAATGGAATCCATCTAAAGCATTACTACTGAAGGTAATTCTCCACCTTGTACATATTAGCTTAAGTTTTCATTCCTCCAAGTTCTTATGTACATTGTTTTGCTATAGATTAGTTTTCTTTCAATACATGCTTTGGCACAAGCTTGTTGTTCCTAGAAATGTGTTTGTAGGCCTTGCTCCATTAGGTGATGTTCCACCCTCCATCTTCCTCCTTGCAGTGTTCTAATCAATTGGGGTACCAAGCAGAGAATTTAATGACTCCATGCCTAATGGATTGTTTCAAGCAACTGGTAACTTCATCCAGTAGGCAGATGACCCCTATGAGTCACCAAAATTGTTATCCAAAATGTGTCCCTTGCACATTTTGTGGCTAACTCCTTTCATTCTTCCCTCTCTTGTGCCTTAGTCATAATTTTTTTGCTTTTTAGGCACTCAAAACTTTCTGGAAATGGCACCATTGGATAGAGATCTTTCTCAACTTTCCAGAAAGGTAAAGTTTTCCTCCTAACTCCATGTATTTTTGAAGTTATGGCTCGACAAAGTTTTTGTGGGAAATTTTCCCTAAAAGGCCCATAGCCAATGAAATGGCACCACGTGTCCAAGGAAGTGGTGGGGGTCGGAGGAAAACTTGGTTTTTTTTACCAAGTGTTTGGCAAAGTTTTCAAAAGGGATATTTTTTCCGCAGGCCCGCCGGTGAATCAGATTATGCCACGTGTCGGGGAAAAAATTGAAAAATCGACTAAGTGTTAGTGCCATGGAAAATTTCAAAAGGAAGGCCCGCCGACCAATCATGTTATGACATGTGTCCTATGGCATCGGACCTTCGGAGGGCGGAGGAAAGATTGGAATTTTAGCAAAGTATTGGGGAAAAAGGAGAAGGAAAATTGTTGGCCCGTGGCCAGCGCCAACCATCGAACCTACCACGTGTCATGGGCACGCGGGGTAGTGGTGCATGGGAGGAGATTGGAAATTTTTCCCAAAGGGATTGCAAAAGGAAAAATGTTTTCCAGGCCCCGCATCCGAATGACGACATCGCCACATGTCCCCCATGGAGATGGGGAAATTTGGGAAATTTTCCCAAAGGAAAAAGGAAGGAAATTTCAAAGGAAAAAATCACCCCGAATGCGAACCAATCACATCTTTCCACGTGTCCGGTGGCGGAAAAGATACAAGACAAGCCCGCATGGAAAATTTGAAGGGAAAGGCCCATAGCGAATGAGGTTTTACCACGTGTCCAAGTCAAGAAATAGGATCAAAAGTGACAATTGTGAAAAATTAGGAGGATAGGCCCGCACCCAATCAAAAGAATGTTTCACATGTCCGAGATCATCGGCCCATGGGGAATTTTGGAAAAATTTTCAAAGGGAAAAAAGTGGAAAATTTAAAAAAATTCCTGCTAATCCGATTTTGCCCTTTTGCCCTAAAATTTCAAACGGCCATATCTTTCAATCCAAAGCTTGGTTTTTCGCGTTCTTTATATCAATGGAAAGCTGGTGAAATTATTTGATAGATTCTAGGGTCATTTTTGCATTTTGATGGAGGTTGAGAGAGGAAGTTGAAAAACTCCTCTGGCGGTGGTCATGGACGAAATGACATTTCAACCACAATTTTTAATGAAGAATGGCTCGCATTCTCTCCCAAAGCATGGCAAAAATGTCGGGGGATGGGCATGTAAGGATGCTCATGCTATTTTACTACGTTTTAGGTCAGTGGTTGAAGCTCTCCCATGCATTCCCACGTTTCTCTCTCTTGGGGTCGTGGCTTTCACTGTAAAAGCCAGAATGGGTTCATTTTAGAAAAAGAGACACTTTTTCAGCTCTAAAATTTCCCCTTTTCTTCCTTTTCGCAGAATTTGTGGAAATTTTTACCTTTCCATGTAATACAACACCCCTTTTGCCTCTTGATCACTGTAATGCATTGTATTGGATCTGGAATGTTAATATATGCTCTGTGATTAAAATCCCTCAATCCTTTCATATATCTACCATTGTTTTCCTGATCTTTCATTACATTTTGAGCAATTTGTGCATGCTTTGTGTTGTGTTTTCTTGTGGATTGTGTATGTATTGTAGTATCAGGTGTCTACAACTCCTTTGGTGCATCACCTCATTAGCATTAGCTTCATTTTCTTGCATTCCCTATCTTTGTCCCCTTGGAATTTAGGGTAGGAACTAGGAATTCAAACCTTTGCAACTTGTAAGTGATATATCTAATCAGAGGAGTTAAGGAACTAGCCTCTAATCTAGAGATTCCTCTCCCATTTTTACAATTCCCACACTTGGGGAGAGGATTCAATGTTGTGCAATCACACTGGATGCCCAAGATGTCAAACTAGAAGTCGATCAACATCGAGAGTGCTTTGCTGATTTGCAACAACGGGAATATGATAAAATATCATAATAATGTAAATGTAAATTGACATAGTGGAATCACTTATAATATTATAGGAATTTATTATTTTATGGGTTGAAATTATATTTATAAAATAAGGCCTTCAATCTATTTTGTTTAAGATAATTGTTTGTGATAATTTTTAGTAATTTTATGTGAATTATATAGTCATATAAACTATATATTTTTCCTAATTTAAAGACTCTAACAGAAATATATTTTTATCCCTCTACTATCAATTTCAAGTGCTAATATGAATTTTATTTTTCCATAAATTTATTTTCAAATATATAAATCTCCACATAGTCACTGTTGGTTTCTCAGAAGTGCACCCGCGTCTCGGATATCAAAAGAGCTGAGGTGTTTGAGACCACAATGGAACCGTCCCCAAGTTGTGGGACCTTATGCACTTAGGAAGGATCTCCGGAGAAGGTCGGTTCCTTTGCATATCTCTAACGCTACTACTACTCCTAATTCTGAAAGAAAATCCTAGACTAAACATGCCAAGGGACAATGGATAAAAGGATGTGCAAAAAGGGAAAATCCTAAGCTAAGGAAGGTGATAGCGCGAGAAGGAAAGGGTTGATCTCTCTCCATGAGCGGTGAAGGAAATAGAGTGGGCACAGGAGAAGAGGGCGAATGACATGCACCAAATATCAACACACGAGGCTCGACTTTATAGTGCGTAAAACACATGAATGTGGTTACTATAAGTAGAGGACTATGCATAGCATGCTAGAAAATGTAAACAAAGAGGTGATATGTAATGAAAATGAGAGAGGTGAGACGAGAGTTCCACAAAAATAATTTTATTGCTTAAGGAAGCACAGTCATTTACATTCACGATAGGAGGTGAGAAAAATTATAGAGATGATGCCAAGGTCTAAGACCCATGGGAAGTCGGCCACCATTTTGGCATGGTGCCATTATAGCAAGGAGGGATGTTTTTATAAAGCGTAACTCTGCTATTTATATAAGAAGGAGAGAAGAGAAGGAGAAAGGAAGGAAAACTCAAATTCAAATCTTCAACCACCAACATCAATGCCTCTTGTAAATCCACCCCAAATCTGTCATGTCTACATCAATTACTTGTTTAGTACCTCGAAGGAGGAGGAATGGTGGATCAGATCAAATCTGATCTAGTTATTGGGGACAAATAGATTTTGCATTAATGGTACGAAGATGTTTCTTCATTTTCTCTCCACCTAACCTTTCCAGAATTAAAGTTTCGAGATCTCCAAGGCATAGGCGAGGTTGAGATCTTTCAACAGTGTGCAAATTTGTCAAATTTTTAGAATTGAGTCAAAAGATATGCTCATTCAAAATTTGAATTAGTTCTGTCATAAAAGGGCGAGAACCAACTCCAAAACGGGCCCCCTTTTGAAATCATGCACGTGGAGGCTGGCGTATGTCTAAGGGAAGTCTTTGTATTTTTATTTTGAAGTTATGTCAGGATAACACGTGGCTACTTCCATGGTTCACTCATTTTCTTCATGCTTTGGCTAAGTTTTTTGCTTGGTAGGGTCATATATCTGATCGGGGACATGTGGCATCCTGACGCTTGTTTGGAAACCCTCCCCCAATTTTTCTCTTGAATTAGCATCGTGCTGACACTTGGCATCCTCTGCTGGCCTATCTCAATGCTTTGACTATTCAACCCCGACCTTGTCCTTTATGAAACTAGACGCATGGAGGCTCCGCGCTCATTTAGAAACCCGCTCAAAATTTTTCCTTTGAAGGAGTGTCGGGTTGACACATGGAATATTCCACAGGCACTTGGAATTTTCAACGTTCACTCTTACATTTGGAGATGAGCTGATCTGACTAGAAATAAGGTGAACGCATGGAGTGTGGGCACAAGGGATAAGGTGCGAAGGGTGGGTGCAAAAGAAAGAGGCGCGGGAGGAAAGCGAGAAAGAGGTGAATAAGGGGCGTGCGCTATGCACGCAGGAGACGAGGAGAAAGAACACAAAAGGGAAACATAGGGGAGGCATAGAGGAGAATGTGTGAGAGGAAGGCATACTTGCATAAGGCAAGTATGAAAACAAGACGGGGGCATTCAACTGAAGGAAGGTGTACAGAGGAAGAAAGAAAAGAGGACATGTGAAAGAACTAAGTCTAGGTAAGCATGCAAGAGGAATGCCAGGGACTTGGCTGATTGGAAGGTAAGTTTGTAGATGTGCAGTAAGGATTACATGATGGGATATGAGAGAAAGCGAGGCACGCAAGGGAAAATGGAAGGAGATAGAAGAATGTGAAGGGGAGAAGGAAGGCACGTAAGGGCGCGTAGAGGGACTACAACTATGCCAAGGTGTTTAAAAGAACAATCTTGAGTGCATGCAACCTGAAATGTGAAACATCAGAGTCATAATGAAAATATAAGTTATCCAGATAACTAGGAGAGTTATTTGGATAACATCCACATAGTCAATAGGTTTTCTCTTGTTATTTTTCTACTACATCGGATGTACAATGTGTTGAATCTAATGAAGTCACTTTCCATTTGGAAATAAATCTATTGGGTTGCAACCAATGAAGGAAATTTAAGTTTTGCAATTCTTTCCATGAAATGATTCCAATGTAATGTAAGACATAAAATATTTAAAATATGAAAATATTTATAAGAAATGAGGAAGTATTGATTATGAGCATTTCCTAGGGTTCTTAGAACCATTAATATTCCTCTATGAATAGGTGGTATGGGAAATTCATGAAGTTTAGTTATAATTGTGTTATATTTCTAGTTTTTCCAAGTTATTATTTGGAATTATAAATATCTTATTTTGAATTGCTAGTAAGGAAATGGAATGTTTTTGAGATATTTTTATTAGACTAGGAAGTGACATGTATGGATGGGATAGATAGCCTAATATAGTTAATCACACATGAAAAATTTTAAGGGGATATGGGTGGTCTATGGATAGACTCAATTACTACCCTTATGATTAGTCTCGTATGTGATTTTTTCATTCCCTGACATATTGTCATATTTCAGTAAAGTAAGTGTTCTTTTACTATCCTAACTCTTTTGGTCAAAAGGATAATCACTACTTGTATGATTTTTAGGATGTTTCATATTCCTACATTCTTAATTTTACCACTTTTTGGGTGTTTTTACTACACATGGGATTCTATCTTACCTTATTGATGTCACATTCCATAATTAAACATTATCATTTTTTAGAGGTTTGGATGATTTAGCAATTGTTGTCACAATCATACAACATAAGATATACTAATTTGATTTAATTTATTTATCATGTATGACATGTTTTAGGATTGAAATAGTTATTTTCATTAGTATTAGATGATGTTTTGATTTATATTATAATTTGGTATTATTATTTATTCTAGTTTAGACCATTTTCTATATTCTCATTTTGGTCAAATGACTCATTGTATCTGTACTTATTAGTATGACAAGAACATTGTTGTTTATATTATTGTTTGGCAGGGATATTACTGATTTATTACATTATTTTGATGTGAAAATATTCATAATATTGCATTTTCTAGTACTAGGATGCTAACTCTTATTGAAAACTTTCCTATGGGGCACACGATGTCACTATTCATTTATCGAGATATTGTGTTTTTATCATGTTATCATGAGTTAGTATGGGCATGATATTGCATTAGTATTGGATCCAAATTTTATGTTTGATGTTATATCATCTCATTTATTTGATGATTCATATTATAATATATTGTTATTTTAGCATGAATCATATGGTATTATCTTATTTTGTTATCATATTGGGTAGATATGAGGTTTGAATTGAGTGCGCATGTGGTAGGTAATGGATTATGATAATAATGTGGTATTCAGGTAAAAACCTCCAATTATCATAAAATTCCCTAATGGCCAAACATCTTCTTCTTCTCAATTACAAAATCCCCTTCTCATGCATGTACCATGTCATGTTGGCTTGCTTTGGTTTGGGTGTGTTATCCTAATTTTCCTTCTATCATGGTGATGAACTATTATGTTGTTTGGCTACTTGTTTTAATTCTTTTCCTTTGGTTAATGCTATATCACGTTTTATGCTACCCCTTTAATCTGGTTCTAACATATTCTATGGTTTTGGGATGATGTGTTAGGGTTGGGTGGGATTAGGCCACCTAATCATGGATTAGGTGAGGATAATTTCCCCTCCTAAATGTCACATTTTTCCAAACTCGGATTTGGGGAAAATGTGCCATTTAGGAAAGGTAAATGACAAGCAAGGGACCTCATTTACATGAAAAATAGGCCCTAACCCCCATCCCTATATGTGTGTGGGCTCTTTTCAATTAAAATTAGGGCCATTGGCTCATTTTCCCCTCCCCACACACTTCATATTTATGGGAATTTGATTTATGGGAATGCTTAAGAAATTGGAAATGTCCTCATGATTATTTTGATCTTCTTTTGATTTTTCCCCTCATCTTATTTTGGTGTAATTTTGTGGCTAGTTTATTATATTTTTGGTTTTGGTGGAGGGTGACATTTGTCACCCTCCTATTTCTTGTCTTAGGTGGTTTATATCATTCTTAACCCCTCATGTCCTTAGTGATAGGGGTTCTTTTCTTGAAAAAAATTGGTTGGAAGCTTAGGAGTTTAAAGTGGACTTGGAATCTTTAGGAGACACTCTTGGATTTGGCTTTTTTGAGTGAAAGGTAGGATCTTGCAAACTCCTTGTTTCCATTTGCATTTAAATTTTTGAATGTTATGTTATGGTATGAAATGTGGTGTTTGAATGTTGTGTTGGTTTACTTTGTTTACTCCACCCACCCTTGAGGGTGTGGGTTTTTGTTGATTGAATGGGAAGATAGAATAATTCACTCCTCCTTATTTTGGTAACCTCTCCTACATTTTTTTGTAGGTAGGGATGGATTTCCATTTGGGTTGGAAATACATCCCTGCCCTCAAAGAAGGAAAAAATAAGTTTGATAATCCTTCTTGGGGGAGAATTTTGAGAGACAAGGGGTGTATTTGGAGAGATAATGATATGTTAAACCCATGGAGAGATAAGGGGTTATATTTTTGGTTTGACATAGTGTTATGGTTGCATAAAATGGGATTATCATCCCCTCTTCCCAAGTATAAGAATGTAACTTTTTGGCTAAATTTTATTAGTTAAACATGTGTGTTTTGATGTGTTAAAACAAGTCTTGAGATGTGTTTGGAATCTAAAATTATTCATATGTGCTATTTGGATGTGTTTCCTCTTTCCCATGGGCTATAGGGAGGATAACATGCCACTTTAGTTTCATGTAATGATGTCAATTGGTTGGGTGGTCATCCAGAAATTTTCTCTTGTCATTTGGAGGTTCTACTCTTTGTGGTTTTGAGTTGGTTGGTGTTCATTTCGAGTTGCAGGTTATAAAGTTTTCCTATAAAGGAGTTGTAATTTTGGGACAGTTTATACCTCTTTTCTCCACATTAACTGGAGGTATTTTGTACTTTCATTTTAGTATAGTTCTCCTTCATATTAATCTATGTAAAATATGATGAATTACTCTAATGGAATGGACATTACTTTAAATATATTGTTGTTGGAATTCTTACTTAAGAAATATTAGTTGTTCAAATGTTGTATTCTATTGCATGTTTTTAATGCAATTTTTCATCTTGTTTCAAATTTGATTTATTATATAAATCCTTATTTCTTCCTCTTGAAATACCTTAAGGAAAAGTGGAAGAAATCAAACATTTGGGTTTAAATTCTCCTTCAATTAATCATGCAATGGTTGTGTGTTTTAATAAAAATAGCATTTTTGATGTTACTTAAAGTAAGCTTATAAATTGAAACTATTTCATTTCAAGTTTTATCTTGTTGTATTGTTGTAATCTTGTATCTTTTTTGTATGTAGCTTGTAGAAAACTCTAGTAAGTTTTTCCACTTTTTGACTTAGTAAAATATCATAGAAATCTCATATTAGAACAATTGTGAATAAAATTTACTCCATTAGGAAAATTATACCTTTTATGTCTTATTTCTGCCTATATATTTTGATGAAAGTGGAGTGTAATACACCTACAAATATAGTTGTGTGTACACACACACACACATATACATATATATAAAAACTTTTAAAGAATGAAATTGTTTAGCCATGAAATAACTCGAGAGAGGTCGTATTTGTGTACAAAGTGGGTTGGTTTTTTTGTTTTCATAATGTGTGTGTGTGTGTGTGTGTGTGTGTGTTGGTGGGTGGATATCCCACCCACCCCCACACTCCATTAACTAAACATTGAGGGTTTTGGTCCATGTCACATCCCATAAGCGTGGCGTGGGCCATGAACCTCAATGTTTAGTTAATGGAGTTTTGGGATATGTGTAGAGGTGGGATGGTTATCCCACCCATCCCCACACTCCATTGACTAAAAATTTAGGGTTGTAAAATGGTCCAAAACCCTACCACTTTCAATATTACAATGGCCAATGGCCTCCTACATGCCCATAGGCCATTCATCCTTCTTTAAACACAGTCTCCCTTTTTGGATCTCTTACAATGAAGCCAATATTATTTATATATATACATATGAAATAATGTATATATAGATTCATATAATAAAAAATGTTTCTCATTAATGCAACCTAAAATTCAAAGTGACACAAAACCCAATGAAACCCTATGCATGCTTTGGCACATCACTCAAAGATAGACTCGAGTTCTCACCCAAAGTGCGTAATGGTACCAAGTCCCTCTTTAGGGTTGTTGTAGCAAGATGTTAGCATGACAAAGACTTAACATATATAGTTCTATTACTAGCACATCACTCTAGAGCATACCAGATCTATATCCAAGGAAAAATAGAACTAAGTACTAACCATGATGAGATCAAAAGCATACTAGATTCTAGATACTCATAGAACTAATACTTAGATTCAGTCAATATCCTCCATTATATTCAATGCATTAAGTTACAGAAGCTTCATTACAATATCAAAAGTATGTGTGTAGCAACATAACACTGTATGTCTTGATCTCATCACCTCTCTATCACAATCTCTATCTATTATTATTTCTATTACACAATCTACTACATATATATAAGGGTGGGGACTTTCCCTTCACCGCTTATCCTTTCCAATAATAGGTCACATGCTATTCTTAACCATGTACCTTTACAAAACTAGCCACACATGCAAGTGTGCTAACAATAGATTACTACTAGCTAACTGATAGTAACAGATCTATTTCTGGCATGTGTCCATACAAATTTCTTCATATCCAATCCTCAAAAAATAGCCAATGTGTGGCATGCATGTATCTTCCTCATTTGTGTGCTCTGCACGCCATCTCTAAAAATAGACCTTTATGAGTGAAAATGACTAAGTCCCGAAAAATAAACTTTTGTTCTGCGCATGTGTTCTCCCTATCCATTTTTGCCTTTGTGTATGACTTGATTTCCCACACAAACTTCTTATGTGCTTTCTCTGTCAAGTGTTCTTTGATCAACATTACCCCACACTAATTTCATTGTCACCCCGATAATGGTCATCTCCAACAACTGAAGTAAAGAATAGAAGAATGGAAAGAATGAAAGAATGTTTTACCCTACAATCTCTTCTTCATCCTAAATAACTAATTTATGATATTCTTGTTTTATTTCAGCCTCCAAGGTCTACCATTCAGCGAGTTCTTCCTCTACTTTTTCTGGAATGTCCACAACAATGGACTCCAATTCATCCCTCGCAGCTCTCCTCTTTTTCATTTTACAATACTGACATAATGTTGGACATTGAGGTCGTTCTTCCCTCTAGTAAATCCATCTTGTATGCAATGAGCTTCCCAATATCTTCCAGCTGAGTCTTTTGTCGTTCTTGTGTTTGTTCCAGGGCCTCACACTTCTTCTTAACCATTAATAATCTTTCTTCAAGGCCCAATGTTTTGTCCTTCATTGCTCTCTGGACCTCATTATTCTCTTCCAAGGTATTTACATTTACAAGAACCTCTGGAGCTGTGCAGATGTTCAAGGCTTCATCTTCTTTCTTCAATTCTTCTTGTAGTGCTTGCAACAATCCTTCATAGGATGTAATCTTCCGCATCACTAAAGCCTTCTCTCATTCTGCCTCTTTTTTTGGATCCTTTGGCGTTGGCATGCATAGAGGCTCATCTTCAAGTACTAGGTCCACCAAATTTCCTACATAATGTATTGCTAAGGGAAACATTTGTGGTACTTTTGGCTCCAAGTGTGGCCTAGCTCTTATGACATTGTCTCCAATCTCCTCTGCGATGCTGATAAATAAAACGTTCTTCTTCTATGCTAAGTCCCTCTCTTACGTTAGGTGCACTATTTCTCCATCCTTAGTTTTAATCTCCTCCCTAAGTGCCCTAATTGTGGCAACCTTATCCATATTCCACCTTTCCACCTTTCTTTGAGACTTTGACCAATGCATTACTCACCTGACATGATAGTAGGCTTTATTGTCATGTGTTTGGCCTGAGGTGTCTTCTTCAACCTCCTTGATACGCATGACTCCTCACATACATCAAAATATGGCTCATCCATGTGTGTGTGCATGGACCATGAAAACTACTTCCTCATGTACACTATGGCCATATCTTCATCCATGAGCTCCCAACCATATAAGTATTTCTGTGTCAACATGCTCTGGAAATGGGCACGAACAATTTTACCTATTTCCTTTGCATAACCCATAGCTAGTGGAATGTGCTCTCCACTCATTCTTCTAGACCGTTGTTGCTTAGGAACTTTAGCTTCCAAATTTGGGACTTGTGTCTCCATGTCCTAAGTAGTCTCTGTAGTTGTCTCCTCTGTTCCCTTTTCCTCCTCTCCTCTTTCCTTCAATTCCTCATCTTTTTGTTCTTCTATGTTCTCTAGAAGTGTAGGAGAATTAGGTGCGATTTCCTCTGACTCTTCCACCTCCTCATTCAACTTCAGTTTCCTCCTTCTTTACATGGTTATCTCCTTCTATGGAGAGAGTCTAGGTGATTTGCACATTGTTTGTGGAGTAGCACCTTGGGTCCTTGTTCTCCGAACACCCTCTTAAATTTATGCTCTCCTTGGACTACATTCAAGTCCTCATCATCCCCCTCTTGTGGCTGAGGTGGTGTAGTGGCGCGCTCAGCTTCATCCTTATTTGTAGGATGTCTTCTACCTCTATGCTCCAAACCACCACTATCTTTGCACTCATCCTCCTCATCCTCCACTTAAATTGGATCTATGGGCTTAGGCACTGGGATGTTCTCCATCGTGTGCTTACCCTTTGGTGGTGTTGGAAGTGCTAACTCATCTTCCACATACTTTTTATTCTCCATCTTGGGTTTCAATTGAAGATACACCAATGCTACTCCAATGTATCCCACAATCAAACTTATTGATTTAATTCTCAATACATCTAAAATTATTCTTTCAACATATGCACCCTGCCTGGATACACATATTTCTTCCTTAGTGTGTTGTAGTCACAATCTACCTTATCCACATTGAATATCAGTCGCCACACATCCATGAACATGTGTGCGATGCCCTGGAAGTACTTTGTTGTGAATTCATATAGCAATTTACACCAAGGAATCCATGCTCCATACTTCATGGAATACCGTGCTATGAAATATTGGTATATAATGATAACAATGAAAGGAGGAAGGGGAGGGTAGAACATCATCCGATGGAGCAAGGCCTGCAAAACACATTTCCTAGAATAGCAAGACTATGCCAAAGCACTTAGGGAAAGCAAAGCTAATCTACAACAAAACAATGTGCATAATCACTTGGAGGAATGAAAACCTAAGCTAATATGTACAAGGTGGAGGATTTCCTTCTAGTAGAAATGCTTCAGATGGATTCCATTGACTGGAATCTGTAATTCTTCACCATCCAATGTGGACAATTGGAAGGCATTGTTGTCCTTACACTTTGTGACCATGTAGGGGCCACTCCAAATGGCATCAAATTTTGAATGCTTCCCTGATTTTTCTCTGTCTCGCATCCCATTTTAACACTAGATTTCCAACTTGGAAAGATCTATCCTTGTCCTTTCTATCAAAGGTCTTCTATATCAAGGCTTGATCTTTCTCCATTGCTTGGGATGCCTAATTTCTAATTTCTTGGAGCTCCATCAACTCTGCATACCTAACCTCCATGGGTCCAAACTCCAACAACTCCAATTTGCTTCATGAGTTCCAATGTTGGTAACTCAAGTGCCATGGGCAAAATTACCTCTCTTCCATAAACAAGCTTAAATGGAGAATTACCCGTAGATCTCTTGGGGTTATCCTATTAGCCCACAAGGATGATTTCAATTTAGTATGCCAAGACCTCTGATTTTCATCAAGAGTCCTCTTGATGATCCTTAACAAGTTCTTGTTTTTAGATTTAGCTTGGCCATTACCTTGAGGATAATAATTTGATGATGTGCTTAGGTATATCCCATTCTTGACAGCCCATTCAGTTACCTTGGACCCAATGAATGCCAATGCATTATCTGATATTATTGTAGCAGGTATGCCAAATCTAGTTGTTATTCCTTCATAGAAGTCCAGGATACTAGATTTGTTTGCTTCCTTGAGTGCTACTGCCTCAGTCCATTTGGTGAAATAATTTGTTATTGTTAGAATCCACTTGTGTCCTTGGCTTGAATTTGGGTTAATGACTCCAATGAAGTCCAAACCCCATTGCATGAATGGTTGGTCACCTGAAATTGGATGCAATGGAAGGGTGGCTAGTCTCTCCTTACTTGTAAAGAATGCACAATTCTTGCACCTCTTGATCCATGCATAATATTCACTGGAAATCTTGGGCCAATAATTGCTAGACCTCATGATCTTGAGAGCTGTCACTCTTGGTGCAAAATGACCACCACCGATCCACCATGGAACTCTTCCAACACTCTATGAATCTAATTTGTACTAATGCATCTCAGCAGCACTCCATTCACATCCCTTTTGAATAAAACACCACCAACAAGAGCATATGGGACAGCCTGCAATCTGAAGTGTCTCCTTTTGGTTTTATTCATCTCTGGAGGGTGCAAACCTATGTGTAGGAAGTGCATTATGTCTTGGGTCCAGCAAGGAGTGAGGAAACCATCATTTTCTTCTTGAATGCTTCCTTATTCATGGCTATCTTGCAACGCCAAAACAACCTCTTTCTCATTGCATGCCTCTGTTTGTTTGTTCAAAACCAGCTACTCACACAATCCTTTTCCTCTAACCAGCTTGGTGACTTTGATCTCAATGTCATATTCCATGACACGAGTAATCCACCCTGCTCTCTTTTCATTTAGGTCTTTATTGAGGAGGAAGTCTTTAACTCCCACATGAGAAACCAGCAGTTGAACCTTGTTGTTTGAAACTAGATGCTTAAATTTCTTCAAGCTCCTAATCACTGCTAGAACATGCTTCTCAATGAAGGAATATCTCACCTCATAGTCCTCCAGGCTTTGGTTGAAGAAAGCAATTGGCTGCTCATCCTTGTCTTTGTTCTGTTGTACCAAAATAGTATCATCACCTCCAAATTCATAGAGGATGAAATATTTGGAGAAATATGGGTTAATGAGAGTTGGGGCTTGTGAGATGGCCTCTTTGATTGCTTCAAAACTTGCCTTGCCTTTTTCTGTCCATTTGAAAGCTATGCTTTTCTTTAACATCTTGGTGATAGGCTTAACTAGGGCTACAAAATTTGGAACAAACCTCCAAACAAAATTTATCCTTCCCAAGAAACTTTGAAGAGCTTTCTTGTGGCTCAAAGCAATGGTAGTGCTCTTATGGCTTCAACTCTTTGGATCAATTGCTAAGCCTTCCTTGGAGACAATGTGGCCAAGGAGCTTTCCTTCATGAGCTAGAAAAATACACTTTTTAGGATTCAAAGATACCCCAAATCTTCTGCACCTTTGGAACACTTGTCTCAAATGAAAGAGATGGTCTGCTGCATTTTTTGAAAAAATAGTGATGTCATCTAGATATATCAGCACCATTTTGTTAATCAAATATTTGACCACCATGTCCATTTCCCTTTGGAATGTAGCTCCAACGTTGGACAGCCCAAATGGCATTTTTCTATATGCATAGGTTCCCCATTTGGTTGTGAAGGTTGTCTTGAACTTATCCTCTTCCTTCACCATAATCTGATTGTACCTTGAATAGCCATCAAGCAATGAAAACCTTCGAGCTAGCAACAACTTGTAAAATCTGCTCCATAGAAAGAAGTGGGTAATGATCCTTGAGAGATGCTCTATTCAAACCTCTCGAAGTCAACACACAATCTGATTTCTCCACTCTTCTTTCTAATGGAACCAAGTTGGCTACCCAACTAGAATGCTTGATAGGGATTATGATACTTGATTCTATCAACTTATTCAATTATTTTCCCATGAGAAGCTCCATGTGTGGATTGGTAGCCTTTGTTTTTGCCTAATGGGTTTAGCACTTAGGTCCAATTCAATAGTGTGTTGAGCTAACTTGGGATTGAATCCTTTCAAATCCTCATATCTCTAAGAAAACACATCGGGAATTCTTGACAAAGCTGTATGAACTCATACCTTTCTTGCTCAGTTGTCACTATACCAATTTGGAGTGATTTTCCTTCTTCCACCAAGATGGGCACTGAATCTTCTCCCTTGACTTGGGTGTTTGCTTTCTCTTTCCTAAACTGATCATTATGATTGAAAATGGACTCCAAAGTGACAAGTCCCTTCAGTAGTTTGTTGGTTATCAATCTGTATCACTTGATCACCATCTTTGTTGTTCTAACTTTTCCTAATTTTTAGCTGAGAACTCAGCTTCTTCTTGCAAGAAATGGATGATTTGTTGATCATTTTCAAACACTTGCCAACTTACATTGTTGTTTGGCACTGAAGGCCTTACAATCACATGAATGTTTGGCTATACTTTTCTTTCTTGATGCTTTCAACAACATCAAAGGATGCTCCAACTGCTGCAAGCCTGTCAGCAGCTTGGTTCTCTTTCCTAGGGATGGACTTGATGCTAAAGCCCTCAAAATCTTCAATGAGGTCCCACACCCTATTTTTGTAGCACTTGAGTAGATCATTCTTGGCAGCATGCTGCCCTTTACTTGGTTGAAAATCATCTCACTGTCACCAAAGACTTACAAGTTCTTTATTCCTCTCTTGATTGACCAATGCAATCCTTATATCGAAGCTTCATATTCAGCAGTGTATTAGAACATGCAAACTGAAATCTAAGAGCTGAATAATACTTAACTACTTGAGGTGAAACAATCATAGCTCCCCCTCCTGTACCTTGTCTACTTCTTGATCTATCAAAGAACAACTACCATACCTCGTTCTCATCCTTGTGGTCTAGCTTGGTGATGCTAGGAATAGGCTGATTTTCTTCATGTATGTAATAGACTCCTAGCCCAGATTCTTCTATTTCTTGATAAGGATCAAAAGCATGCACCTTGCTTACCCATTCATCAAGAGTCAAATCTAGGATTCTTCCAACCTTGGTGTCAAATTCATCAGTGCTTGGATAATCTTCTTGATAAAATGTTGAGCAGTTGGCATTGATTTGGCTTGGAGTGTGAGGCTCAATGTGGAAGTTTGCAATAGGCTCAAATTTGATTATGGATTTAGTTCCATATCTTGTTCTAAACAACATGTGTGACCAATTAGCAGATAAGTAACCTCCAATCATAGTTGTGAAATCCCTTGACAAACATAGGGAAAAGAGTGGTGGAAGATCTATCACTGAGACATCTTGCAAAATAACAACGTTGGGGCATGCATGTAAAGTAAGACTCAAGTTTTTAATCACTCCCCTTCGTTGTCACCACTATCCCATCTAATTGCAATACCCCTTTGGATATAACTTCATATTGAAGCCCCAACTGATCAGCTATTTGCTTGGGCATTACTGAACTACTTGCTCCGGAATCAACATATAGTTATGTACTAATTGGTTTCCAATGATAAATGAAACATAGAATGGAGGGGGATTCAAAATTTTACCTTGCTGTCCTCCATGATTCCCCTCAGGCTGGGAAGCATTTGTGAGTACCTTCTCTTGCATTTGGACTTGTTGATTTGAATTTGACCAGTCCTTCATGGCAGCTTGTAGCAAATCTCTTTGGCTTGGGATGGATAGTGATTCCCACATTGATATGTTTACATTTGTCTTCTTCATCTGATCAATGATGTTGAATGGGGATGAAGCATCCCTTTGTTTTCCTCTAGCCTACACATTCATTCCTTGCACATGGGCAGTAGCAACTAGCATCTGAGTTGGTTTAGGAGCTGGTTTGGGTGGTCCTTGCATGTTTGGAACTGCATTTTGTTTGCCAACAGTTTTTGGAGTGGTAGAAGGTTGTGGATTACTTGGAGCCAATGGCTTTCCTTCACCCAAATTTCTGCTTTTTGACCTTGTGTTGTCTTCAACACTTTGAGAGATTGTTTGATTCATACCACAAAAGTCTTATTCCTGCCAATTTACAAGTGTGGTATTATTTGGAGTTGATATTTGTTGGGGTGCTTCTTGTTGTTGGTTATTTCCTTAACTCCCTTCACCCTCCACACCATTTTTTGTTACCATCAAGGCTTGATTTAGAGCAACATTGAAGCACATAGACTTGTTATGACGTTCATTACATGGGAAACACCAATCATACTCTTGAGCTATATTGTTTTGTACTGGTACTAGTGCTCTAGAGGCAGATGCAGCATTGGGATTATAGGGCTGAAATGGTCTATTGGCAGGAGGCCTTGCTTGATTTTGATTTGCAGTTGGATTGGGTGGTCTTTGAGGTTGGTATGGCTACCTGTTAGGCTGAGCTTGAGGCTGATAAGAAGGTCTAAAACTTTGGTCTTGTTGCCTCTTGAGTGTAACCAGCTCATTATCTAAATTTTGCAATTTCTTCATGACTTCTTGAAGTTCATTTGAGGCACTAGAAGATGAAGTAAAGCTTCACTTGAATTCTGATTTCCAAGAGTGGGAATAGGAGCTAAAATAGGCACTTGATTAGTGCTCGAGGCTCTCTAAATTTGGATACAATGGCATTGGAGGCCTAAGAGCTAGTGACCAAACTTGAATCAGAAAATTTTCAGCTCGACGGCAATGCTATAAGCAGCAGGGATAGTTGTGCCTCCCATGGATTGAATCAACATAGAAATATCAGAATTTAAAGCTTTAAGGTAATATAGAAAATCACCTTCTGTTGTTGGCCTTACTGCCATTGGAATTCTCTCCCAAGTCCTTTGAAATCTGAAGTTGAAGTCAGTCAGCTGCTCATTGGGAGCTCTCTTGATAGTTATCAATTATTCCAAAAGGGACAAGTTATCTCCCTTCTCTCCGAACTACTCATGGAGGGCTATACATAACTAGTTCCAATTTTGGATAGAGCCTGAAGCAAGGCTCCTGAACCATTACAAGGCTTTCCCTTTGAATGAAGACACCAGCAGTTTGATAGCAACTTGCATCTCATCAATCTCATGGATTGCACAAATATTAGCAATATCCTTGACATGATCACTGGAGTGGTTTGATTCTCTCCAGTAAAGTATGGAATGTTCTTCAATGCTGCAACTGGGATTGGATTTTGTGCATTGAGAGAAAGTGGGCTACTACCAGTGAAGTTGACATATGGGTTGTGTTGTGCCATTCTGATTGGCCTTAGAACCCTTGTTGATTGGATGAAAGGTCTACCATGTGGAGGAGTTCATAGAGTTCTGTTTGGTGGAGATGGAGAACTTTGAATTCTCCTCTGTCTTTGTTTTCTTCTTGGAGATAATTGTATATACTCAAACAATACTTATTCTTCTCCAACTCTTGACCTTGTAGTGATTCTTCTCATGAGTTTTCAGGTCTATACTGCTAAAACCAGTTGATTCTTCTTCCTTGGAGTCACCAGATGTGCAATTTAAGGCTCTTTTAAGAAAGAAACTTACAACAAATGCACATAAATTTGTTTGCAATGAAGATGAAGACCTCTAAGGTCCCACCGGGCATGCCAAAACTATTAGTGTAAATCAGCAGCACCCTCTGGATGTTCTATCAGATTTCTAGTTTGACATTTTAGCATCCAGTGTGATTGCACAACATTGAATATTTTCCCCAAAGTTTAGGACTTGTAGAAAATGGGAAAAGAATCTCCATATTAGAGGTTGATTCCTCAACTCCTCTGTTCAAGTGTGCATAACATTCTACAGAGGGTTTATCTATAACTTAATCAAACTTTTCCAAGGAGATAGGGTTGAGAAAATGCAAAAATAAACCTAATCTAATTAAGGTGATGCACCAAAGGAGTAGTAGACATTTACTACTACAAAACATACACAATCCATAAGAAAATATAGCACAAAACATGCACAAATTTCCAAAATGTAATGAAAGATTAGGAAATAATGATAAACATATGAGAGGATTGAGGAAATTTTAATCACAGAGCATACATTATCATCCCAGGTCTAATATAGTGCATTACAATGACCAAGAGGCAAAAAGAGATGTTCTATTTGCATGAAAAGGTAAAATTTCCACAAATCTACCCAAAAAGGAAGAAAAGGGAAGTTGCAAAGCCAAAAAAATGTCTAACCGTGTCAAAAATGAGCCCATTCTAGCTTTTACAATGCCCATTCGAACCTAGGAGAGAGAAACATGGGAAAACATGAAAGATGCTTCAACCACCAACCAAATGGTATTAAAACAACATGGGAACCCTCAAAAGTCCATTCCCTGATGTTTTTAACCATGTTGCAAGCCATACTTCATTAAAAATGGTGGTTGAAATGTCGGTTTTGTTGATTTCCACGTGCTTGAAGTGTTTTTCCAATTTTCTCCTCTAAACTCTACCAAAACACAAAATTGAGTTTTTAATCATGTAGATAATTTCACCAGATTTCCATTGATATAAAGAACGTGAAAAACCAAGATTTGGATCGAAAGTTATGCCCCTCTGAAAATTTAGGGCAAAACAGGGCCAAAATGGGTTGGCGGGCGAAAATTTGAAATTTTCCCACTTTTTGCATTTTGGAAAATTTCCTCAAAAATATCCATGGCCTGCCACTTTGGTGACACATGGCATTATTTGATTCATTGCGGGCCCTTCCTCGCTTATTTTTTCTCGGGCCCGCCTTATGTTTCTTGCCTCCATGTGGACACGTGGCATGATCTGACTGGCTCGGGCCTTGGGAGGTGGGACTTCCCTTTTAAAATTTCCTTTGATTTTGCTTTGGGAGAATTTCCCAATTTTCCCCCACCTCTGCTTTGGTTTGGTGCCACGTGGCTTCTTCCGATTGGTTGGCGAGCCTTGGGGCCAAAATTCTTTTGCACTAACCTTTGGGAAATTTTCCCACTTTTCTCCGCCGCTCTGATGCCCAGCTGGGACACGTGGCATGATTCGATTGGTTCGAGTTTTTGGGGGTGGACTTTCTTTTCAATATTTTCCTCACTTGGGCGAAAAGGAAAAAATCCTTTCACACCTCGACTCTCGCTACCCTTATGACACGTGGCGCCATGCCATTGGATGCGGGCCTTGGGGTGAAAAATTTACTTATGCCAACCCTTGGGAAACTTTCCCAACTTCTCCCCGCTTGGACACATGTCCACATCTCATTCGCCGCAGGCCATCGGGCCAAAAAATTACTTTCTGAACCTTGCCAACACTTGGTAAAATTTTCAAGTTTACCTCCACCTCCGCCCTTCCGAGGACACGTGGCCTCATCTTATTGGCTCGGGCTTTTCTAGGGAAAATTTCCCACAAAAACTCTACCGAGCCATAACTTCAAAAATACATGGAGTTAGGAAGAAAAATTTACCTTTCTGGAAAGCTGAGAAAAAGCTCTATCCAATGGTGCCATTTCCAGAAGGTTTTGAGTGCCTGAAAGATAAAAAATTATGACTGAGGCACAAGAGAGGAAAGAATGAAGGGAGTTATCCCAAAATGAGCAAGGGGCTCATTTTGGATAACAAAAATCTTAATAGAGGAAGAGGTTTTTTCATATAACTTCCTAATACATCTATAAGTTATTTTTAGTCATTTCCTTTGAAACATTATATAATACTGAAGATGTAAGATACATTCAGATTATCTCAAGTGCCTTCCTATCCAGCAAATCCCATTCCGCATCCGTCATGCTCAAGGGTTTGTTCACCTTCTCAGACAGTGGAATAGAAAGATCCTTCTGATAAAGGTAATCATCCATCTACATCTTCCAAAGACTAAAATTTTGTGCATTAAATTTATCAACCCTAGAAATTCCATCATCTGCCATAGCTCTCACTCAAGATAAAACTTTCCCTATGATTCAACACTTCAACAAACCAAACTAGGCTCTAATACCAATTGTTAGGAAATAAGGGATAAAATATGTGGAATAATCCCTCATAGAATCGCAATAGTAGAAACTAATATGTAGAAAATATTACAGATCTCAAATAAAATTACAGAATAAAATAACACAACACAAAGAGACAGTATTTAATGTGGTTCACCCAATTTGGGCTACGTCCACCAAGAATCACTTGCTCAGATTTTATTACAAGCCACCACTCTCTCAATACAATACCCATATTTGTTTGGAGTTATTCTCAACAAACTCTACATAATTCACACCTGAATTCAAAACACATCTGTAATGTTACATCCTCCTACCATATAAATAGACAACTACTTAAGTAGTTTTACAAAACTGTGGGTATCAAAACCATGGGCCAAAACTGTCCCATAAACCTATAGGTCAAAAATCCTACCCATATGAGAAAAGCACATTTCTCGGTATATCGGGCACATTTTAAGGCCAAAAAAATTTGGGGCTATGCCCTGAACCCCTACTACCGGGGCTGCTGCCCACCCGAACCTTGGTGAGACAATGTGGAAAGTGTACAAGTACTCTTAGTGTACAGTCTTCAACACTTCCTCACATGAAAACATGCTCCACAACTTAACATGACTATCCCACCCATCCCCACACTCCATTGACTAAATATTGAGCACTCCCAATTTCCTTATTACCATGGCCGATTCCCTCACATATGCCTGGAAACATTTGGAATTATTTAAACACAGTCACCCTTTTTGGCTCTCTTACAATGCGGCCAACATTATGATTTTTCAAACCAATAAATAAATTTATAAAGATATATATATATACATCTAAAAGAATACATATATAGAGTCATATAATAAAAATATTTCTCATGTTCTTTCTCATAAATATGAGCTATCATAGAAAATAATAACAAACTCAAAACAAATAAACTTTCATATCCCTTGGTTCGAGACCGAGAAAATGGAATAAAAACCATAATTTTGAAACTCTGGAAAATCAAACAGTTGTGTGCAAATTATATATTCATATGCAATTATAAATGGAGTGGATAATCCTCCCTAAATCTCTTATTCCTTGAGCTCTCCATGAGTTCTCCTTCCCTGCACACAAAAGGAAAATACAAAGCAAAAGAAAACTAGGGCATCCGGGTGAAGGAGATGAATAAAAATGAATAATAAGATTTTAGGTTTGATATTTTATCCTCATAAGTTTTCAAATTTTAGGGTTATGATCTCATGGTGGAGATTTGTTTAATCATAGGGATCTTATTTAATTTTAAATTGACTTAAGTTGTATGGGTGCAAATTTTAATGGGGTGTAATTAAATGTTTTATTTTGGGGAAAAGACCTTGGTTAAATTTAATAAAGGGATGTATTGTTTAATTAAATCCAATATTATTATTTGTGGAATAAATTAAAGGCATGGGTCCATTTCGGAGATGAAATGGGACCCATGACCATTTTATATATTTTTGTTTCATCCACTTCACCACCTTCATGATATATTTATCGTCAATGCTTATAAAAATAATTGTAATTCATATAACTTGTGGGAACGACGTTAAGCCCACTTCTTGTCTGGAATGGTAGTTAATGTGACATTATATTAACGGTGTGAAAAAATTTATATTCTCCTTATTATTCTTGATTGTGGTTCAATTCCACTTCATCGCATGTTGTGATTTAGTCGTGTTACTTTCATATGAGTAATATTAATTGCCCTATAGTTAAATAATTTTAAAAATCAAAAACATTGTTACCACCTTAATTATTTTTATCATCTTTGATCGGGATGTTTGGTTGTTTGTTTTCCTATTTTGAACTCATGTTGAGTGAGGCATGACATGTGTTTGTGTTTTTTTTATTTGCGTGTTTGTGTATGTATGTATGTACATGTGTACGTACGTACGTATGTATGTATGTATGTATGTATGTATGTATGTTTGTATGCATGTATGCATGTATGTATGTTGATTATAGTTCATTTTAGTTGATTTTATTATATTGGAATGGATAATGCACTAGGTATTATTGACTACTTGTGTGTAGATATTCTCTAGCTATGAGAAAGGGTGTCATTAGGGAGAGATAGAAAGATGTAAAAGAATGTTTTGGATAAGAGAGAATTTCCATGTGTGTTCAGTACATGATAAACAGTTTCAATTTGTAAGTTGAAGTTTTTATATTTATCCTTGTTATATATATATATATATATATTATATATATATATATATATATATATATATATATATATATATATATATATATATACAGTATTGTTTATATGCAATAACTTGGTTTTAGTTGCTTTATGACAATGAGATAGTGTTGTGCACTCTTGGTGTGGAGAGGATCCAAAATATCTGTTTGATTTTATTCGAGTGACACATTTTTGTTTTATGAAAATGGCTCACAACCCGCTTATGATGTGATTTGAATATACTCATTTTCGTATGATAGCCTTGTTTAACAAAAATACAAAAAGGAATAAGAAAGCTATAATTATACAATATTTCAATTAAACTCGGATTCTACAACAAAAGGGTGTTTTTTTACAGGGGGTCACTTGGCTTATGGGTCATAGTTGGCCTTATGCATATAAGTTTCTCTTTATTCTCCAAACCATATGTTTATTTTTAACTCTCCATCTTGGAAATGGTTTTCAATGTTCCCTATGTTCTTACCACCTCCCATCTTGAGCTAGTCTTAGGTGGGCATAGTTGTAGCCATGACTCTACCTTAGTGTAGAAGGGATTTTACATTTACATGGTAATTAACTTACTACATGGTGCATGTGAGATTATTTCCCTTAGTGTTAAATGGGGATTGATCTCACTAAGATCATTAGTAAGCCAACTCTATGTTGCATGATTTTTCTTAGTTAATTGAGTTCACCAATGTCATTTTTTTATGTCAATCTCATTGTTGAGATGCATCTAAGATAAATTTCCTTCAAAGTGATATCAATCCTAGTCGATCTATTTGTAAATTTTTGAGCTACTTGTAACTTATCAAGATATTTTCATAGCTCAATTTTACCTTGAATTTTCTACATCTGATTTGAGTTAACTCATTGAGTTTCTTTATTTTTCATTTAATCCAAGTTGAATTAAGTGAGATATTACCAAAAATATTAACTAAACTACCACTAAGTTACATTAACTCGATATATCATTGAGTTGTATTACCTCAATCAAACTCATATTTGAGATAAAATAATATAAATCATTGAATTACTCACTCAACCAATTCATCGAGTTATTCTATTTATGTGGATAGAAAATCCCTTCCATAGGTAAGTATATTAACAAACCAAAAATATTTAAACTCTTAAATATGTTCCCCCACCGTAAAGGTGGTACTAAACCAAAAAAAAGGTTATAACTTTGAGGCACAAATGTGTGCCACATGGAATACATCGGTGAGGCTAGGCACCAAGATTATGAGGCCATAAACCAAGCTTATAAAGCCCAATACTTATGAGAGAAATGTGTAGGAGTATTGATTGATGTCATGTGGAACTAATCAATGATCCCTCACTCCATAGGGTTTATAAAAATAGGCAATTTTTATTGATGAGGGACCAATGGCCCACATGTGGAATCAATTGGTATCCCCTTGAGTTATCCATCTTATGACAACAATCACTTTGGTTACAAAACATAACACCTATCAGAGGAGAATGCTTTTTAACCATCGACCAACCCCATTCGGACACATAAAAACTTAGGAATTCATCTAGTTAAATGACTTGATTTAATATAAATTGTTTAGCAACATATTTAGCTATACATGTGGGATTAAAAATGAGAATATGGAAGAGCTTATAGATCTTGTGGACTCAAACAATCATGGTTTCCATTAAATCCATTAACTATGATATTTTCAAGCATAATGGAGACACTTTAAACTATTCATTTAGCTAGAACATAGCCATGTCTCAAAATGACCTTAAAAACCAAAGGCTATTTTCAGTAAACAAATATAAACTAACAAGAAACAATGGAACAAATCTCCTAGACACAAACTAGAAATAGATAATCCATCAAAGTTGAAAGGAGATTATAAACAGTTATAAAAGTGAATTTTAGATTTGAACAGTCACACAAAACATGTGAGAATGGAAGAGAACTATGAAAAAGAGATTTTTAACTTTTTTTAAATTGTGCAAAGCAATGGAGGGATGAAAATAGTTTGAGTTGTGAGCAGAGGGAGAAGGAAAACTAGAGTCGATGGATATTGAATAAGATAATGCTCCACTAAATGTAGAACAAGGAGTGAGATGAGGTAGTGTAGACACAAAATCATGCACTTTAGACATTATTTAGTCTCGGTCTCATAATACTATTCATATGGTTTTGAGTGAAGAAAGTACTAATTAACCCCCATCTTTTGGCCATTTTACTTTGTTTTTTTCATCACTGCCGACCTTCAGCGCATACTTTCCCAGTATTTTTTATCATTTTACGTCATTTTAGCCTTGACTAGGGTGCCCAAGTTAGTATTGTGGGCACCCAAAAGCACCTTGGTCCTAGTCAAGGTGCCCTGATCCTTTTTCCACTTTCCCACCACTTTTTGGGAACTTTCTAGCCATTTGAGAATTCTATATTTTTTGTGGTCAACCTCTTCAAGGTTAATTAAAAAATTAGAACAAGAGAACCATATAAATATAAATTTATGAGACCATAATGAGGTACCGAGCACTAAGAACTATTATCATCACATAAGATTGCATCAATGAAAGGCTCCATTAGCATCCATCTAGCTTCATAATAAGGCACAAGGTTGGTTCATTTGCATCACACCGCATATGAGGGAAGTTTATTTTATTCCATCAACCATTCTATTACATTTATAAACATTTATTTCTCATTAATTTCAAAAATGTGACTGCACAAGAGCACATAGGGCATGATTTCATAAACAAGAACATAGAACTACATCGAGTCCGAGATGTAGTGCGAGTACTTAGTTAGTAATTACACCATTGTGGTTGATGAGGACATTCCAACCCCTTCATATGGATCTTTCTTTTTAGGGTTTGATGCATGTCTTGGGGTTTTATGGGTCTCATCTTAATTTCGATTTCTAACGACATATCATGCATTCCAATAAAGCTAGTGTGGAAGGAAGAAAATACAGACGATCACTTAGTGATACCTCATATGAGGTTTACATATCTTTTCACATACCAGGTGCCCATATCTCTTACTAGGGAACCCACAGTGCCCTTGTACTTATCCAAGTGCCACAGTCCACTCATATTTCCCATATCTAAACTTTTCTAGACCTCGGCATAGTTGTTTCCTCCTCTTGTTCCTCCATCCATCTCTGCAACACATTCCAGCAAGCTCGTCAAATCAGCTGAGTTATTTCTAACTCTCTTTGCACTCTAGGTTTTTACATATATAATTTCTTAGTTACTTGGGTCATTTTTCCTTGTTTGGTTAGCTCTTATTTACTTCTATACTTCTTATATTAACTTCCAAAATTCCCATTTTTAGTTAATCATTTTAGTGAACCCGACTTCCTTCACACTTAGGATCCTCATTTTTCCTCTATCATAGATTCTACAATTTTTTAAGTTTATTTGTCGGACTTATTTAAAATGCATGCTAATTGCCAAGATGTTCTTCAAAAATCCCTAGAAACCATATGTCATCCTTAAAACACACTACCACATGAAATAAGTCCTATATTTAATTGTTTATATAAATACCCTAGTCCTAGTGCTCCTCCATATAATCAACCCATATCGAAATCTATTGGAGCTTAAAATTACATCCCCATTCAAAGCATAGACAACCTAAAATTTGATTCAACATGGGATTGTCTACAAGTTGTCGACTTAAACTGAGACAAACCTCTGGAGAATCTTGGCTTCCTCAACTTACTCCTAATGATAGCCTACTCCTAGGCATTCAAATGCAACTATCTAACTCTACTCTAACATGCTAAGGGACCAGGGTAAAAGGAGATACATAAACTGAAATCCTAATTTATAGAGGAAATATCACCTAAAAATAAGGGAATGAACACTTTAACAAGAGAAAAAATGGAGGTATATGATAATGAAGAGGGTCAATGTGAATACCATAGATTAAATACATGTCCCGAGTTCCACCGATGCACAATAGACATAGATTTTTGAAATAACACATACAACATGCCTGCAAAATAATGAGAGGCAAGAGAGTGCAATAAAATGATAGCTAAGGTAGATATGAGCCACAAAACTAAGATTTTATTGTCACTTCCTTTTATTAACATCCATGGTTTTCTTCATGATTCGATCAAATTTTTGTTCATAGATTTCGCAATCCATTTCCTTGGGGTAATAGTTGGAGGAATTCTTGAGATAAATCCCAAGTTGAAGAGCCCAATGAGATATTTTTGATCCTAAGAAATCTTTAGCATTATCAGAAATAATGGTTTGGGGTACACAAAACCTTGTAACAATTTCTTCAATAAATTCCAAGATGGATGATTTAGTAGCTTCCTTCAATGGTGTACGGCTTCATTCCATCTAGTGAAGTAATTTTTCGCTGTGAGAACCCATTTATGACCCGCACTATATGGTGGGTTAATCATCCCAATGAATTCAAGGCCCCATTGTGTAAATGGTTGATCTACCTAGATCAGATGAAGTGGAAAAGCCGCCAATATTTTCTTTCCAAAGTGAAAATTACACGCTTTTTTGCACTTCCTCAGCCATGTGTGAGCATCTGTGAACAACATAGGCCAAAAATATCCTACTTTTATGATTTCATAGTTGTAGCTCTAGAAGAGAAATGTCCATTTGAGAAACCATCATGAAACTCGGTTAAAAATTTCTCACATTTTTTTCCTTTAATACATCTCATTAGCACTCCATCAATGTTCCTTTTAAATATTATGCCACCAACTAGCACATATGGAAAAGACTGCAACCTTAAATTTTGCCTCTTTACTTTGCTGAGACCAAGAGGATATATACCAGAGGAGAGGAATTTTACCGTTATCTTCATCTAGCTATCCATGGCTATGTCTTCATTATTCTCAAGTTCCACGCGGCTCTCCTCTTGTAAGAATAAATTAGTCTCTAGGTCATTCCACACGTCTTCACCAGTTATCTCGCAGAGATCGTAGCCTCTTACCAATTGTGTAGCCTTAATGGTCACATCATATTCCATGATTTTAATTAACCATCCATCTCACTTCTCACTTATCTTTGTTCCCGTAGTGAAATATCGATCTTTGAGATGCGATACGGAACCTTTATGCGGCTAGCTATAATCATGCTTTTAAATTTGTTCAAGGTGCACATGATGGAAAACACTTGCTTCTCAATATGGTTATACTTAAGCTCATAATACTTCAAGGTTTAGCTGAAGAAGGCTATATGTTTCTCCAATTCTTGATCATTTGGCTTGGTTAAAACCATGGCAATGTAAGAATCAGCTCCATACACATATAAGATAAAATATTTGGAGTAATTTGGATTAATCAATGTAGGATCCTAGGCTATTTCTTGTTTGATCTTTTCAAAGTTTTCCTTCCCCTTCGTGGTCCATTTGAAAGATGAATCTTTTCTAAGCATAAGTGTGAGTGGCTTTACCGGACTGTAAATCCATGTATAAAGTGTTTAAATAATTTAACCTTTCCAAGGAAAGACTGCAAAGCTTTCTTGTGAGCTGGCAAGGAAAGAGAAAGGATGATAGAGACTCTTTCTAAATCAATGGCAATGCCTTCTTTAGAAACAATGTGCCCCAAAAGCTTACCTCTAGGGACTGAAAATTACATTTCTTGGGGTTAAGAGATACCCCAAACTCCTACATATTTCAAATACCTTCTCAAGATGACTAATATGATCTTTGTTATGCTTTGAGAAAACAAAGTGATATCATAAAGATACACAAGGATAAACTGATCAATATATCCTTTGAAAGTGATATACATTGTTCTTTGGAAGGTGGCACCTATGTTTAACAATCCAAAGGGAATTTTTTGATATGCATGTGTTCCCCATTTGGTAGTGAAAACATTCTTGTAATGATCCTCTTCTTTCACTTTGATCTGATTAAAACCAGAATAGTCATCTAGCATAGAGAACATTTCAGCTCCTAGTATTGTTTGTAGAATTTTCTCCATGGAGGGCAATGGGTAATGATCCTTGAGAGAAGCCTTGTTTAGGTCCCTAAAGTTTACGTAGATCATGATTTCTCAATTATTCTTTCTAACTAGAACCAATTTCTCCACCCAAGTCGATTACTTAATGGGAAAAATAATTTTAGCCTCGATGAGTTTAGACAATTCTTTTCTCATAAAGGGCTCTATCTTGGGGTTTACTGGCCTTTATTTTTTCCTAAATGGTGTAATGTTGGGATCAATATCAATAGAGTGTTGGGATATATTTGGATTTAATTCATTTAAATCTTCATATCCCCATGAGAACACATCAATGAACTTTTGACATAAGTCAAAAAAAAATTCTTTTCATTTTCATCACATACCTTTCCAAGAAAAAGTTTTTTTCCTAGGGAAATTGCAACAAGATGACAGTATTCTTGTTTTTCCTCCATGATCTTTTCTTTACCTTTGAACTCATCATTTGGACTAAAAAATTGTTCTAGAGTGACCAATCCTTTTGGTAATTTATTTATTTTGATCTGAATAATTTGATCACCATAGATGTCCTGCAAATCAGACTACATTTTTAAGAAAATTCAGCTTCATTTTGTATGAATTGGAAAATTTATTCATCACTATCAAATATTTTCCATTTGATCACATTATCAGGTATGGATGGTATAATAACCATCTTTATATGTTGCATCTTTCCTTTAACCAGGTCTTTTGTAGGTGAAAACTGAGATCTAATAGCCGCTATTTGATTTGATTCCTTGCTTAGCTTCCATAGTACAACCTACAGGTTGAGAGCATTGAAACTCTCCAACAAGTCCTAAAATCTATGTTTGTAGGCCTTCAATATATTTTTATTTATAGCACATCCATCATGGACTTGATTAATGACTAGCTCAATATCTCCAAAGATTTGCAACGTCTTGATATTTTTTTTTCTGTGATCAACATACCATGCACCAATACCTCATATTTCACCACATTATTAGAACAAGAAAACTACAATTTGTGGGCTAAGAAAAAAAATTCTTCCTTTGGAAAAAAATCACAACACCCGCCCTAGCTCCATTTTTGCTTCTAGAACCATCAAATTACATATGCCTAAAACCAGAGTCTAGATCCTTATCTTCTTTAAATACCACAGGCATAACTGATTCTTCTTATAGGACACAATAGGTGTAAAGACCAATTTCATAAGCTTTAAGGTGTTCAGAATATGGATCAAATTTGTGATCTCTCTCAGCCCATTCATCAAATAACAAATCAGGCATGAGAGGAAGAGTAGGTTGTTCTTTTTTACTTGAAACTTGATCTTATTCTTCTTGTATTAAACATTTTGATTGGATAGAGGAAGGTTCATATGACTTTATGTGATAGGAAAATATAGGCTTGGTTTGGATTTTGAATCTTGTGCTATATCTAGTCCTTACAATCATGTGAGTCTAATATGAAGACAAATAACCCCCTACCTTAGCAGTAAAATCTGAGACATGCAGATTACAAACATGGGAGGTAAGTCTATGGCCGATATAGCATGTGTTATTGTGATACTTGGGAAAGCATGGAGGGTTAAATCTAAATATTTAATCACTCCTAATACGCCCACTATTGATCCATCAAGTTGCAAAACCCCCTTAGACACAAGATTGTATTTGAAACGAAAATATCGGCAATTTTCTTTGGCATTACAAAAGTACTAGCTCTAGAATCAATCATATAGTTATGAACTAGGTATCTACCCATAACTATTTACATGTAAAAGGGTGGCATTTTAACAATCTTACTTACTTGGTCCTCTTTCATTTGGCTTAAATGAACCATGGCATGAGCCTTTTGAATTACTGAATCTGCCAAAGGAAGTTTCTTGAGGGATTCACATAGAATATCTCACTGAGATGGAATGGAAAGCACATCCCACATTGAGACATTAACATTATTCTTTTTCATTTTTTCAACTATGTTGAATAGGAGACCCATGGTCTTTTGCATTTTCATCATGTTACTTTCTTTCCTTTGTTGTGGTATTGTTTGATCATGTGGCTTTGGTGAAACAACAATCTCCTTTTCTATGGAAAGCTTATTAAGAAACGCGGGCTGCTTTGACACATCTTCTAATTCATTCCATGGTTTTTCACATCCTTTTTTGTTGCTTCATCCAAGGCTTGTCCTTAGTCCTTCCAATGTCTTGTCCTTTATCCACGGTATTGTTTTGATCCGTGAGTGTTGCAAACTAAGCTTCCAGCATTCTTTTCTTGTTCTATGTGTTGTCAGTAACACTCATCTGAGGTCTATTGAGGTCGTTAGCTATCTTATTGACTACGAAAAATTCCTCAACTCCAAATAACATGAGGTTGGCATCCGCGGAAGCATGTTGACCTTCATTCTCAATTTTTGGTAGTTCGAAAAGTGGTTTGTGTTGACTAGAAGAACCTTGGATCATATAGGGTTGGAGATGCATTTCCCTTTCACAACCAAGCTGATTATGAGGTAGATTACATGGAAAAAACCACTCTGTTTCTTGCACCATATTATTTTGTACTGGAACTAAGGCTTGACTAGAACTAGGAGCAGGGAGTGCCTTTAGAGGAGGAATTGTTGCCAATGGAAGAGGAGCACTTTGACTTTTCCATATATTACTTTCTTGGTTTTGTGCATATATTTGATTAGACTGTTAGTTTCTATATGGATGATATCCTTTATTTGAAGATTTCCCTTGATTTTGATAATTTCTATATGACTAAGTTTGTTTTTTTCTAGGGATATAACTTTGTTTGTCAAAGTTTCTAATCAGATATTTCATTTCTTCATCTTCCTTTTTGTGTGGGGTTTTTTTATTTGAAATCAATTGGTTGTGGATTTGGCTGAGGTATAGAAGTAATGGAAGGTTGCATGGCTTGTGGAAATTAAGTGAATAATGGCATAGGTGGCCTAGGAGTTAATTTTCTAGCTTGAATTAAACAATTTTTCAGCCCTAATGGCCAATGCATAGGTTGTTGGTAGAGTTACACCTCCCATAGATTGCACCATAATAGATATATCTGAGTTAAGAGATTTCAAACAAGATCGAAATGCACCTTGTGATGTAGGTCCGAAAAGAAATGGAATTATGTCCCAGGTTCTCTAGAATATGAAGTTGAAATCCGCCATTTTCTCATTAGGTGCTCTATTGATTATGGTCAACTGATCCAAAAGAAATAATTTATCATCTCTTTTTGTTGGAACATAATGATTAAGTGGTCTGGCCAACCCTTAATGTATATGGGTCCATCACTAATATATAGGTTAATATTTAATCATATGAAATATTTATATTTCTATTATGAATATGCTAACCTAGATATATTTTAGGTTAAATATTTAATATCATGAAATTATTATATTTCTAATATTAAATATTATAAACCTAGGTGTATGTGTCAACCATTTTAGGTTGAAAAGGTGGGTCGGGAGACATACCCGATCACCTTATATAAAAAGGACTTTAGGTCCTCATTTGATATATTCAGAAATATATCAAAGGTGTGTAAATCAAGTGATTTGGTTTTACCCTTGGTAAATAGGGTTTCAAAGGAGGAGGTGATCTTACTAGATGTAAAATAAGTTCTCTAAAGTAAAAGGTTATTTTCAAAGTGGTTTTTACCCTATTGGGGTTTTCCACTATAAATATTGTGTCACATGTGTTATTTATTTCTTGTAAGTATTTATTTATTTATTTATGTTATGATGTAATATTTATTTAAATATTTATTGTAACATTATATAATATGTAAGTTGATTAAATCTGTATTTATTAGAATCCTCAAATTCTAACATGGTAACAGAGCGAGGTAAATTAAATAAATTAAGATAAAATGTTTTGTATTTTATTTATTTAATTTGTATGACGGTTTTTTCAACCAACCCAAACGGTATTTAAAAGTATTTGGTCCCCATATTTTTCCCAATTTATTTTGGCACTACATTTGTGCAATTAAACTCTCGGTAAAAAATTTAGGGTTTTTCAATTTTAAATCCCTAATTTTTGGGGGAGATGTAATATGATATGATTCTTACTTTCATTTACATTTTGTAAATTATATGGAATTAATGTTTGTTTGGAGATTAATGTGTGCACATGTGAAAGGGGCTTCAAATATTTACCTGTGTGAAAATCACATATAGAAAAGGAAAGGATTTATTACTATATGAAATAATTTTCATGTTTTCTATAATTTCAAATGTTTGCAAGTTAAATATTTCGGAAGGTAAATTCATACCCGTGTTCTTTGGACCCCTCTAAAAGAATTTGATTTGAAAAACTATAGTTTATAGTTAATCTATAACTATATTTTTAAAATTAAAAATATATAGAATAAGGTTTATATAATAACTTATATAAACATCGTATTAAAATTTATATAATTTGAAAACTATATATTTTATATAGTTCTTATACTATAGTTTATAACTACCCCATTCATATGGGCTCCATAAAAAATGTTTTGAACATACCTAAACTATAAAACATTGTTTTAATCTTAATGCCCAACATGGTGAATGGTGGGTAGTTGAAGGTTGGTGGCCTTAGTAATCAATATTACTAAGTTTAATCCTATACTTGTTCATTAAAAAAATGGACACCTAAACCGTAAAAACTACTTCAACTCTAAAGCAACCCCATTCTTTTTCTAAGTGAGATATAAAAAAACTTAAAACCTACGTAGTTTTTAAGTCCTAGGACATTTGCTTAGGTTTTTCACGTGGCATTGGTAAGTATGGCATGTTTAATTAAAAATAATATCCTAACTTATGTTTCCAAATTATTATGCCATATTAATGTGGGCCACCTTGGCATAGTTTATGTTTATAAAAACCTAAAATAATAATTACATACCAAGTGGCTGATGTTTTTATTTGGTCATTGTGTTTTTTTTTAAAAAATATACTATAGTTTATAATTTTTATGAACTATATGTTATTTTTTATTTACATTCTATAAACTATATACCTCTTTTTTAAAAAGTGTATATATTTTTATATTATAAATTATAATAGGCTATTATAATGTATTAAAATATAACCTCCATAATATTATACAGAAGAATAAATTCTAGAATTTCACATTCTAGAAATACACAACAAGTTTTGGCTTCATTAAATTTGACGGTCAAATGACCGTCACGATAGACCAAAAAATAAGTCATTATGACAATCATTTAGAAGTCAAATTTAAGTGGATGGATCTTTATCTACATTTTTTTCAGAAATTTGAAGTTTTTATGAATTCTTACGGGTCTATTCCTCACTTCTATATGGTCGGAAATATTTTTATATAAATTTGGGGTATAAGGTAGAGCCCCTTTTATTGCGGGTTATTATTTTGATCATGGGAGGTTAATTATAATACTTTGTAATGCCATAATTAGTTATGATCAAATAGTGTATTTAGATGTATAAAATTTAGATATGATTCTATTAAAAGTGTTGTTTTTATTATCGATAAATATATATTTAAAAATGTTGTACATTGTATATTATAATGGGGTGTGTTTTAAAGGTTTAGGAAAATAATGGCGTCCAAATATTCTATCTTGACAAAACCTGATCCCGAATGAAACAAAGTACAACATTTGGGTCAAAATAGAATTTATGGCAAGGAAACTCTAGATGATTGTTTTTGGATCTGAGGTTACTCCCACCTATCATCAAGTAATTGTAGATAACATGAATGCATTCTTGCAACGAATGTAGGAGGCTCTTTCTGTGATTTTGTGTGATGTGAATGATGAGTACCTTCTGCACATTGGTAATATCAAACATCTGAAAGAGGTATGGACACAACTAGAATCCATGTATGAAGGACACTTGGTATATCAAGGATAGTAATGAGTGTATAATAGCTGAAGGAATTCAAAGAAATGGTCTGTATATTTTTTATTATTTCTCTTATACATCTTGTTTTATATCTCGAGTTTGAATGATTCAAATTTATGGCATGAAAGGTTAGGACATGTTAATTATTGAAGTTTATATGAAATGTATATATATAATATAGTGAAAGGTTTACATGTGGTGTCTTTTTCTCTTGAATTTACTTTATTAAATTCTTATAAATGATGGTTTTGATTCGATTTAGTAAATGGTCATGATGATGTTTTGATTTTATAGATGCTTCGAAAATCTTATCTTCCTAGATAAGAAATTAAAGTGGGCTCAATCTATGTTAGAAAGTTCAAATGCTATTAACCTTTGGAAAATGACCGAGAAGACATCATATGTACCATGCATTAATTACCTTATATGAACCTGAGTTATGAAGTATTATAGGGTCTAGGTGGATATACAAAGTAAAGTATAATGTTGATGGTAGTATTAGCAAATATAAAGCTAGACTTGTTGCTAGAGATTTCAATCACAAACCTGGTATTGATTATGTTGAGACATTTTTCCATGTAGCTAAAATGAGTAATGTTAGGGCCTTATTTGTAATTGCAACTCATTTTGGGTGGGAAATCCACCAAATGGATAAGAAAAATGATTTTTAAATTGCAATTTAAAAGAATAACTTTACATGTTTCAACCTAAAGGATTTGAAAAAACTAGTAAAGAAAACTATGTTTGTAAGTTGAGAAATCCTTATATGGTTTAAAAAAATCTTAGAGCTTGGTATGTGAAAATTGTTTCCATTTTTAAACTGCTAGGTTTTGTTAATTATTCTTCTAATAATGATATATTGATTAAGAAATAAGGCTTGCATATTATCATTATATGTATATATATTTATGATTTGCTTATGATTGGTGAAAATTCTGATTTAATTCATAGGATTAAAGAGAAATTGAAGTAGTACTTTGAAATGAATGAGTTAGGTATCTCATATCATGTTATTTGTATGACTGTATTTCATTCTATTGTTATTTTTCAAAACATAATATGCAACCATTGTATTGAAAAATCTTCTTATGATTGATTGTAAACCATTTTCTACTTCAATGGAAGTTGGAATAAATATTGACCCTAAATCTACATATGAAAAAGGTTGATCCTATTTTATATATGATGTTAGTTGATAGTTTGATTTATCTAACTATAACTAGATTAGATATTTCCTATACAGTAGGAATTACTTTAAGGTTTATGCAATAACCTTTTTAGAGATCATTAGAATCTTGCAAAAATAATTTTTGATATATTAAAGGAGCAATCAATTATGGATTGCATTATACTAAGAATGAAAATGCTATCTTATATAGATTTTGTGATTCTAACCATACTGATGTTGTATTATAAAATATACCGGATATGTGTTCAAGCTTTTTTGGTTTAGGAACCATTACTTGGAGCAATAAATGTAATCAACAGTCTCCATTTCTTCTACTGAGGTAGAGAAGTACAATGGAAGAAGTAAAGAAGCCATGTGGCTACAGCGAATGTTGGTAGAGATACACATGGAAGTTAAATGAAGTATTCCTCTTCTATGTGGTGGTCAGAGTTGTATTACTCTTGATTAAGAATCTAGTTCAACATCAGAGGACAAAGCACATTGAGATACATATACACTTCACCGTGAGAAGGTGCTAAGTGATGACATAAATCTCAAGTTCATGTTGACTGAAGAGTAAGTTGCTGACATCTTCACAAAGTCCCTGAGTGCTGCAAAGTTTTGTCACTTTCATGAAAAGCTTGGATTGTCAGAGTTTCCATTGAGGGGGAGTGTGCATGACAATGTCACATCCTAATGGAACTTATTTTTTGTAAAAATACCTTCGAGGCATTTGTAAAAGACCTTCAAGCAAGTGTAAAAAGACCTTTAGGCAAGTGTAAAAATACCTTTGGGCATGTATACCTCCTTGGCTTATTTTTTAGAAATAAGTGTAGAAATATCTTAAAGGCGGTATTCAAGTAAACTCTTTAGTGCTACTGATTTTACAGTAAACATCTAGTACAAGAATATTGTTAACGAGTTCCTTCATTGTAAAAGGCTCTTATATGCTTGGGTTCAATAACCTTTTATGAGAACCTATGAGAACATGTAAAACTCACAAATCATACTTAGCCATTGATCATGGGATGATCTTTGGGATTCCAAATCCTTTTGTACCAAAAGGTAAATTGAGTATGATGAAGGTGTTATAATTCCTTCAACCGATATGCTAGCCTAAAACCTTTATGGTTTAAGGATTGTAAATCTTGTAGTGTACCACGGATAGGTAATCTATTGGCATATGTTATGTTATCCCACTTAACATTAAGGGGGAGTGTTGGAACATAATGATTAAGTGGTTTGGCCAACCCTTAATGTATATGGGTCCATCACTAATATATAGGTTAATATTTAATAATATGAAATATTTATATTTATATTATTAAATATGCTAACCTAGGTATATATACTTTAGGTTAAATATTTAATATCATGAAATTATTATATTTCTAATATTAAATATTATAAACCTAGGTGTATGTGTCAACCATTTTAGGTTGAAAAGGTGGGTCGGGAGACATACCCGATCACCTTATATAAAAAGGAATTTAGGTCCTCATTTGATATATTTAGGAAATATATCAAAGGTGTGCAAATCAAGTGATTTGGTTTTACCCTTGGTAAATAGGGTTTCAAAGGAGGAGGTGATCTTACTAGATGTAAAATAAGTTATCTGAAGTAAAAGATTATTTTCAAAGTAATTTTTACCCTATTGGATTTTTCCACTATAAATATTGTTTTACCTATGTCATTTATTTTCTGTAAGTATTTCTTTATTTACTTATGTTATGATGTAATATTTATTTAAATATTTATTGTAACATTATATAATATGTAAGTTGATTAAATCCGTATTTATTAGAATCCTCAAATTCTAACACTTTCCCCAAATTGATCACATAAGGTTGTGCACAACTCATTCCAATTCTTGATTGAACCCAAAGTTAAGCTTCTAAACCATGCAGGCCTTTCTTTTAAGGGATGAAGCCATGAGTTGGACGGCCATGTCTATTTCAAAAATTTCATGAATTGCACATACATTTGCAATGTCTTGAATGTGATCAACTGGAGTAGTGTGATTTTCTCCAATAAAATATGGAATATTATTCAATGCCGCAACAGGAATAGGATTTTGGGCATTCAAGGCAAGTGGGTTATTGCCTGTGAAGTTTATAAATGGATTTTGAGGTGGTAATTGTTGATGAGCCATTATAATAGGTCTGAGAACTCTTGTTGATTACAATAAGGGCCTACCATGTGGAGGTGTAGAGAGAGTTCTGTTTGGAGGAGATGGAGATATATGAATTTTCCCTCCTCTTCTCTATCAGCACGGATATCACCGAAAATACTTGAATACACCTTCTTTTTGCATTCTAGACCGGGTTTATATCATTCTCATGAATCGGGGACACGTTTGGATTACCGATCTTGTTGAAACTAGTTGATATTGAGAATGGAGTCACCAAATGTGTTACCGTGAGAGCCTCCAAAGGTGGAAGTTTATCAAGAACACGTCATAACTTGATAAATATAGAAATATTTGAATTTTGTCCCATCGGACATTCCAAAACTATTGGAACTCAAAATTACACCCACATTAAAATCATAGACAACTTGAAATTTGAATCAACATGGGACTTTCTCCAAGTTGTGGGACTCGAACTGAGACAGACCTTCAGAGAATCTTGGCTTCCTCTACTTACTCCTAATTTTAAACTACTCCTAGGAATTGAAATGTAACTATCTAACTCTACTCTAACATTCCAAAGGACCAAGGTAAAAGGAGATGCATAAAAATGAAATCCTAATTTATAGAGGTGATAGCATCATAAAATAAGGGGATAAACACTTCAAAGAAGAGAGAAAATGGAGGTAAATGATAATAAAGAGGTTTGAGGTGAAGACCACATATTAAAATCGTGTCCTAAGTTTCACTTTCATGATGCACAATAGACACAGAGTTCAAACACATGCAACATGCTTGTGAAAAATGAGAGGAAAGAGAGTGCAATAAAATAATAGCTAAGGCAGAGAAGAGCCAAAAACTAATATTTTATTACCTAGAGATCATGCATAGATCATTACAAAATAGGAAGAAGATGCAAAATATTTCTAGAACTTGAGTCCAAGGCATGCAACCCTTAGAACACTTGTGTAACATAGAATGATGCCTTTGCATTCCCAAAGTATCCAACGTTAAGAATGAGCATTTCTCTACAATATATAGAAAATCATGGAAGAGAGAGAGAGAGAGAATAAATTAGAGGGAAATTCAAATTCCTTCAACCAATCCCAACCACCTTCATTAATTTCTCTTAAGGAGTAGGTCATCACTCTATTTATCCATTGTTACATGCCTTTTTCAATTGAGCGTCCATACCTCATTTAGTACTTGTGGTTATGTCACCGAAATAGCCTCTTTGTGTGTTGGAGATGTTTTCCTTCACTTCCACCACCTACCATTATTTAATCCATGAAATATGATTGCTTTTGCATGGAGAAGGCTAAGATTCCTTCAAATAATATCATATTTACAATGATCAAATAAGATTTTTTTCATTTAGCAATCCACGGATAACCATTGTTTTCCTTCAGCATTATTGGGGTTTCAAAATGGTACTTTATCAAAACCACAGTCAAGGGACGAGAAAGTCCCTCCTTTTATCGGAGATTTTCCTTATTGAAAGCAAGCAACAAAGCTTGTATACAAATGTACAACTTTCATCTTAAGGTTGGACCTTTGATATCTTGAAATGATTTTATACCAAAATAGATTATCAATACAAACGAATAGAAGAACTGAAGAAAGGAAAGAGTAGAATATAACAATACTTTCAAAAATATAGATAACAGAGTATAACCCTATACATACTAAGCAAGAGTGATACATAGCATAATCATTCACATTCACAGCATAAGATATCATTCCTCA
Source organism: Taxus wallichiana var. yunnanensis (assembly GCA_018340775.1). Taxonomy (NCBI): domain Eukaryota; kingdom Viridiplantae; phylum Streptophyta; class Pinopsida; order Cupressales; family Taxaceae; genus Taxus; species Taxus wallichiana. The sequence goes on from CM031235.1 coordinate 399,086,779, forward strand.
GACACAAAGTTCTATAAATCATATCAATAAGAACACAGTTTCTTATTATAGAAGATAAATGATCCACAAATTTCAGGTAAGCAAGAAGGGACAATGGAGGAAGATAGAGAAAAGGGGAAAATCCTTCTATATTGATTCACTTTTGACTATAATTACACTTCAAAAGTATCAAATTCCAACATTTGCAATGAGCCAAGCTCTTACATTTATAGATGAAGCGAAGAGAGGAGAAGAAGAGAAGGAAGAAAATCTAATTTGGAAGCTTAACCACCAGCCATCAATGCTGCTACAAATCCACCTACAATATGTCAAGTTTGGTTCTACATGTCCTGTTTTTGGTGTGTCGGAGAAGGAAAGATGGCAAATTAGATCAGATCTAGGTAGTTGAAGCAATCAGATTCAGATTAATGGTGTGAAAGATGTTTTCCATATTTCAAACCATCAACTCCTACTGAAAACAATATTTTATGCTTCCATGGCATAGAGGAGACCAATACCTTTCCAACAGTATAAATTTTTTTGAATTTCAAAGACTGGAGCAAAAGTTATGCTCATTTGAAAATTTGAATTGAATCTGTACAAAAATGGTGAAAATGCAATTTTTACAAAATGGATCCATGGGCTCGAAATTGAAATTACAACTTTAGCGCAAAAGATGGAAAGTGCAAATTTCCCCATAGCCCCGCAACTTCACTTTTGATATAGGTCTGACACGTGGCTTTACCTAAGTGGTAACGGAGTCGTGACTCACTTTATAATTTTACTTCTTTTGGAAACAAGGCTCAAAGTTCTCCGCCGACCTGCCTCTTCACTTTGAATTTTCAATGTATATTCATTACCTGGCTTCAGCGGGGTTACAGCTCATTTTGTAACTTTACTTCTTTTGGAAATAAAGCCAAAATTACCAAAAGGCTCCGACGATCCGCCTCCCCACTTTGAATATTGATGTGGGATCGGTATTTGACATTTTCCCATGGCATGAGTGGCGCAGTGGTTCACTTTATCACTTTATGCCTTTTATGGAAACAAAGAAAAATTTCATAAAGTGTCCCGACAACCCACCTCTTTACTTTGACTTTCGATGTGGGATCAACATTTGACTTTATCCCTTGGCATGAGCGGGGCCACTTTTGGATTCACCTCTTGAAAGAGTTCGAAGAGACACATGGCTTCTTTCACAGATTTTCTCTGTTTCTTTTTGTTTTGGCTAAGTCCCTTTTGTTTTCGGGGCCATATGTCTAACCCTAGACACATGGAGGCTTAGCACACATTTAGGACTTGCCTCCGGATTTTTCCTTTGAAGTTACATCGAGCTAACACATGGAGGCTTCCGCAAACCCTTCTATGCTTAGCCGATTCAATAGCTAGCTTTGCTCCTTCTTTGACTCTGACCACATGGCCAGCACGTGCACACTTGGGGACCCACTCTTGATTCTTCCTTTGAATTTACACCGAAGAGACACGTGGAGGCTCCGCACGACGCTTGAACTTTTCAACACCTGGCTCTATCTCCTTTTCGGACACGGGACACGTGGAAATTTGGCACTCATTGGGGGACCACCTTTGGTTTTGACTCTTGAAGGTGTTCCATGAGACACATATAGACTTCCGACGCTTCTTTTATACTTAGCCGATTCGGGCCTGCTACCCATTTGACTTCTGTTGGACCCTAGACACGTGGAGGGTTGGCGCTAGTTCATCGTCTCTCTTTGGGTCCGTATCTTTTGAATTTGCACCGATGAGGCATGTGGAGAGTCTACGCTCACTTAGGATCCTATTTTGAACTTGGCCTTTGGAGGTGTCGTTGTTGGGATGTGTGGAGGCTTCGCCGGCTCTTCATACTTAGCCAACTCAATGGTTGGTTGTCTTTTCGACTCTTACCAAGTGGAGGGTTTGCACATGTTTGGGGTCTCAATTTTGTGCACCATACCAAAAGTGTGCCATTGAGACACGTGGCACCTTCCATGGTCCTTCTATACTTAGTCGATTCGACCAATTAGGATCCTTTGGGGCCATAGAGCCAATTTGACACTTTTGTAAAAATAACAAAAATGATAAGTTCACAAAATAATCTGCCATGCCATGTCTAATTAGAGATTTCCACGTACTCATGGATGCTAGAAAATAAATTGACAGGGAAGACACGCCCATCATTCACGACGTGGAAAAATACGAGAGGGAAAACTCCACCATTTACACCGAATAACAAATTTCTCCTCATGGAAAGAAGAACTATAAACAATACTAGGCTCGATGTGATCCACGGCCATAGAAAAAGATTTGACAATTTCATTCGAATGAAGGAAACAATTTTCAAGCATCCAGACGAGAAGGCAGAAATTTTATCAAACCATATGAATCTGTTAAGATTTTAACATGGTGAGATTGCAAATGAGCACCAAATTCTTCAAAGCACAAATTTTGTATCTCTCCAGACTTCTCACCCTACTCAAACATCTCTCAAAGGCACCAACTCAAAATTTCTGAAAAATTGACTTGAAAAACGAGGGGGATTTTGAGGGTGATGACAAGCATGCGGCTTTCTTGATTCATTCTTGCATGACATTTGACATCTCGGAACATTCCTTTATATCACTAGACAATGGAATCCCACGAATTTTATCAAATTTTTCCCTTTACTCGTGGTACAACTTAGGCCATGGCGATATTTTTCCTTTTTCAATGGAATTATGAGATCATTTCCTTTGACACAACACACTTAATCTTCTATGGTTTTCCTTCTTTATATGCGGTATGTTCAAATCTTCAGTGGTTCTTCAAATTTTCCTCTGAATATCTACCAAGTCTAACACTTGTGTAAGTTACTCAAATTTTGCAAGGGATGCAAAATTGGGCAACATAATCAGTTCAACTTTACAATATTTGTTTTAAGATAAGTTTATGGATATGGAATCCACGATCACATATCTCAAATATGAAATCCAACAACTTAAAGATGCTTCTCAAGTGCATGTTTGTTCTCCTTCTACATCTCATTCTCATGTTATGTCTACTACATGTGCTCATATCGATTATCCTTCTCTCATACGATTACGTGAGATCTTCTCATTCTTAATCACAACACTAAGCAACATGACCTCCTTACTGAGCTCCTTAGTTGCCAATTGATCACTTTACCGCCTACTCATTGTTATCCCCCTTATTGGCTAGACAAATATCAAGGTCATCCATACTGCAATTATCATCAAATCAATGGACATAATGACATCAACTTCCACGCTTTACAATGAAGAATCAAACATCTTGAGCATTAGGGCTTTATCTCATTCATTGCACAACATTTTGTTTCATGCCCATCTACAAATGCTACATCTCAATGGGCTCCTAAATCTACTCCTATGTCCAATGATCATTCGTCCACCACTTCCAATATGCCTTCTTCTATCGAGTCAACCATCACTTATTCAACCCATACCAACTAAGAAACCACCTCTCAAAATTGGTCCAACACTTTCTCCTACTAAATCATCTACAGTATTACCAAGCCCATCTAAGAAACCTCCTCTAAAGCTCAGTTCAATCTGGCCTCCGCTCAAGTATTCCACAACGTCACTAAATAAGCCACCATCATGCAAGGTCCCTTCCCAATCACCACTTTAGCAACCAATCATTTTTTTCAAAGAAACTACTCCTCCTACTAATGGTCAAGACACATTTCACATTCCACCACCATCACATGGTCCTACTGTTACTCTTTCCCAACATGTTTCCACTATTACACACAAACTCGGTCTTTGGTAGGTGAATCTTATCACCTCATTCACTCGATGACACACTCTTGTACTTCAGTTCACACTGGATTGTTGAGGGATACATATTACACATGAACCCCACACACTGCACATACTACACATTGTGTCTCTTTACACATCTTATAGTACATCATTAGTGTTTTGACATGTGTGCATCTATACATCATACATATACTATACACCATATTAGTATTCATCGCGTATATGTCACACTCCAATTATTTACGAGTCTAGCATCGTTAAACTATTCATCCTACATACTACATAAAGCATGCACCTTACACTCTTAGTCTATCTACACATCTTGCATTACATATTATACATCATGTATTTCACATCTTACGCATCACATGGTCATCTATCATAATCACACACTACATATTCTCCTACATGTTGCACTCACTACCCTATGATGCACTTTAGTTCCTCGGTACTTACTTAACTATTGAGGGTTTAACAATCAAATGGATCTTATCATACATACATGTTCATCAATCGACCTTCTATCATGCAATATTAGTATGTTAGTGGCATACACTACATGTTAAATGGTCACATATTCTTCATCTTGGAGTGGTACATACTTTAGGCTACATTACCACTCCTCTACTTGTATCATTGTGATATATATTCTTTAGGCTACATCATCACACGTTCATTTCTAGCTCGCATATCATCACACATACATACTCATCACAACGTTTTAGACACAACACACAATTTGACCATTTCCCAATGATGCACTCTCATTTATAGTTCATTCTTTAGTGCTAAGGAGGCATACTAAAATTAAACTCGTTGCATACACTTCCACTCATTCGAGGGCACATGGATCCTACCATCCATCCAGAGCATACTACATTTTAGGGTTATATTTACTTTTTCTTACACTTAATTATATATGTTCACTTTACTACAAAATCTAGTTAGATCTCTTATATTTCATTTATTCATATCATACACACATGCACATTCACGTCTTTATCTAGTTGTGATTGTAGTTACTGAGATATCTTACACTCAAGCATGGATGCTCACCTCCTACCACTCCTATAATGGTTGTTGGGGGCATCCACATTCGTCTCTTATAGGTGCTATTGTTTCATTTTGTACTTAGCACTCTACATTACTTTCTTATACACACTTTTGACATATGAGTTATTTTTCTAACATGCTAACGGGTGCTTCATGTGCAACATTTATTTGCAAGATTACTTGCTTCCATGGCTATCTGTTATTTATACTTTCTTGTTTTGTTTGCTATTATATGTAGGCCTTGCTCTTTTTTCATGTGCACACTTGTTTGTTTTTATGCAGCCATTATGGCCTTATGTGCCTTACAAAATTGTGAGTGGTGTCACATGTTTGAAACCCACTTTGCGGTCTATGTTTGGCTTCTTGCATGTTTACTTGCATCCTAGCTTAAACTTGTCTTTTACATGAATTCTTGTTCGTAATAACACTTATTCCTAGCCACTTGTTTATGTGTGCCTTAGTTTCTACTAAGTGCATTCCCTTCACCTTGCAAGGCACAATTTATGCATTCGATCATATTTTGGTGCCGCATTCTCCTATCAACAATGTTACATGCACCCCTAAAGAGGGGGGAATCATTTGGGGTTGTAAAAGGTGAAAAAGTCTAAATTTTATGTTTTTGAGCCTTTGATCTTTGACACATGAAAACTTTATGTTTTCGAGGTTGTATTCCATCTCAAAGTCAAAGAATAGCTAGATAAATCTCAAGCCAAGTACAAAGCTAGGAACGATCAGAATAGGAGGGAACATAAGCTTCATGTTGGAGATAGAGTTTGGATTTACTTGAGTAAGGAGAGACTACAAGGTCAAGCACAAAAGCTCAAGCCACTATGATATGGGCCCTTCACCATATTGGAGCAGGTTGGAGAAAATGTTTTTCGACTTGATTTGTCATCATTTATAAGGATGCACTCTCTAGTAAACTATGAAAACTTGCACCTATATGAGGCATCCATGCTAGATGAAGATGAATGAATATAGTTATTACCTTCTATTGAGGATTGTGTCTTGGACTCACGAGTTGAATTGGAGGAGGATGCAATGTTGTAGTAGAAGGTTAGATAGACTAGGAGAGGTCCCTAGGAGTCTTGGAAGATTGGACTTAAAGGAAAGACACCAAGGCGAGGCCGGTGGTACTCAAAGGAGCAAGTGAGGGAATTATTTCCTCATCTACCCCCACTAATATTTTGTGGGACAAAAATCCTCCTAATCGGGGAGGTGTGATCCATAGGGATCCAAATGACTCTACTTCATCAGATCAATCAAAGATAAAGAAGGAAAAATAAGTACACGGAGGTTTTTTTATAGTAATAGGACCGCCACTGTGCAAGAGTGATGGTTATAGAGCTGCTACCCAAATAGGGTAGTGATAATGGGACTACCGATCTGTATTGGGCGGAGGTCCTAGCCCTTTCGGGTAGAAAATAAAAACATGAAACGAATAGCCTCGAGAATTTGAAATTTTTTTTCGTGTCTCTTCTCTTCCATGACCTTTCCCATTCTCTAGTGCACAGGAGGACATGTGAAAGGATTTAAATACATGTTTTTAGAAATAAAAAGCTCATGAAGCATGAGATCAAGTGAGAAAGAAGTTCTTAGTGTTGGAATTGTGTTTTGTAGAATAAAGAAGTGTTGAGATAAAGCAAGCAAGTAATTGGGAGGAAGTGTGAGATATTATCTACTTCTCTTCCATAATTATTGTAACTTTTGTACTTATTGTTTTGAATTGGCCAATAAAAGTTGGAAGAAAGAGCAATTTCCCTTCCCGACTAGTTTTTCCTCCTCTGGAGGTTTCCAGGATAAAAATTGTTGGTGTTTATGAGTTTATATTCTTTCCTTTCCTACAATTATGGATTCTAAGCATAAGAAAAATTCATTCACTAGCTATCTCTATCATTTTCTAATAGAAAGTAGAACAACAGCATTAATTTTTGATTCTATGGATAATTCCAAAGTTGAAGAGTGTACAAATCAACCATTGTGGTCGTTGAGGATAGTCTGACCCCTTCATATGCATCTTTCTTATTTTGGGGTTTGATGCTTTTCTTGGAGTTTTGTAGGTCTCATCTTCATCTCTAATTTCCAGTGACATATCGCGTAGTCCAATAAAGCTAGTGCAGTAGGAAGTGAATACAGGTGATCACTTAGTAACACCTCAGAGGAGCTTTACAGATATTTTTCACATACTAGGGTGCCCATAGGTGCCCGTGTACTTATCCAGTGCCCTATTCCACTTAGATTACCCAAATTTACACTTTTCTAGACCTTAGCACATTCATTTCCTCCTCTTATTCCTCTAGTTATCTATGTGACACAATATAGAAAGATTGTCAAATCATCGATTTCTTTTTAACTCTCTTTGCACTCTTGGGTTTTACATATCTATTTTATTAGTTGCTTGGGTCATTTCTCCTTGTTTGGTTAGCTCTTATTTATTGTCTTACTTCTTAGATTAACTTCTAAAATCCCCATTTTTAGTTAATTAGGTAGAGAGTGGAAATCTAAGAAAGCAAGAATTATTCTCATGCACAAATAAATAGAGTCAAATCAAGGAGGATATTATATTAATTTCCACATCCCATTTTGTCTATGTTTTTGTTTATGTAGATTTTTTTATGGAAATCAGCTTAATAATTAGACTCTAGCAATAATTGAATAGTATATAGTTTTGATCTCCCGGTTTTATCCCAAACTGTTAGGAAAACAACATAGTGGTATAATTATATTTTAAGCTGGTTATCTAGGCATAGAGAGAAATCCACTTAACTAGATGTCAAATACTCTTAGATTAGACTATTACTCTTTCCATCTATAAACTTAAAAACTTTGTATAAATCCGATTTTTGGTCATTTAAATTCAACCTATGATGATTTTTCAACTAGTCACTTTTAATGTCTTATAATTGGCTCGACCAAATGATTTAGGGTATGGTAGTAAAGGAAACTAGTTCTAAGTTAATTTCATTCTCTTTTGATGGTAACTTAGTGATTTAAAATCAAACCAAACTAAACATTGATTGTTAAAAACTATTTTTGTCAATGCCTAACAAGGAAGCTGATAGGTTTGAATGGATAATATTATGAGTTAAAATTATAGGTTTAGTCTCTTATTTGTACACTTAAGTTATTATCCATAATCATAAAAACTTAGACATATGCTGGAAAGTTAAGGAAACAAGAGAGTATAGAGATTGTTATAGTTAGAAATACATTTTTGACTTTATAAAGACTTGGATAAATCGGGAGACTTCTTAGGATCTATTAGGACAAAGAATCTATATTGTAACTAGTATACCAATAGTTTAAACTATTTCATTACATGGAGTTTCATTCTACATATTTATTTATAAGACATATGTTTGACCTTATAAGAAGTAGAATTAATTGCACTCGAACCATAGAAGAAAATTGGTTAACACATTCAAAAAAATGGTGGAAATATTTTTATAGGTTAAGACATATGAATGATCTATTATAGATGAAGAGTAAAACCTCTATCAACTATGAAACGAAATAACAATAGTTCTAGAAGAGATAATGTTTAACTTTTCAAGATCAAGAAATGAGTTTAATATTGGATATTTGTTGTTAATGATCAATTAAAGAGCTAGAAGATATTTTTTGCAAAAGAAAAAAGAATAAAAATAGTTGTGATCAATTATGGTTATTAAATCATAGGAAATAAATGATTAATCATTTCATTTAAAACAAAAACCATAACATGTTGATTTTGGTTGAAAATAATGCTCGATATTAACCTTAATTTTATAGTAATTTATTGTAACTAAGGATATGGAGAAAAATAAAGTATAGTAGTGCACAAGTAATAAGCATTCAATGATGTAAAACCCTAAGCAAATAAGAAAGGGAGATGACTTAGTTGTTTATATGCAACTTGAAAGTGATCGGGACTAAGTATCTACTAGAATAGGATGGAGATAGTGTTAAATAGACTTGATGAGGGTTTGAAACCCTAGGATTGTAAGGGACGAAGCTAGTGACTAGTCCGGGAGCTTGTGTTTGCTCATATGCTTGAGGAGTTTGGTCTTTTCTAGGTCAAATGATATTAGATTTTGATCTCTCTTTGTCACTTTGGTTTCTTCGTTAGATAGTAGGTCGTACCTATAACCTATAAAATAGATAACTATTTGTACATGCTCACATTCCACATCAAATCTAATAAAAAAGATGCAAAATGGGGAGTCAAAATGACCCAAAGATCAACTAAAGAGTAAACTTACAACCAAGCACTACACTACATCTTAGAATCCATGTAGTTATTTGTGCTTGTGTGTGTAATGATGCCCTAGGTTTCCCTTGTGCAAGTTGCATGATGATAGCAAGATAGATCTAGATTTTTCCAAGTATGTAGAATGTGTATGATGGAATAGAATAAACTCCCATCCTATGCAATTTATACGAGATAAATGCGAGACCTTGTCCCTTGTATGAAAGTACTAAATGTATACTTTTGATATTCTTGTGCCATTATACAAGCTTACGTGATGATAGATAATTCTTATAGTGCTTGACCCCTTATTTGAGAGAAGTAACTTGCATATATATTGTGTCTACATTTTCCCCCTCTTTAAGTTTTTGAGTGAATACTTGATAGCATAAAGTAGATAGAAAATGTGTACCTTATAATCCAAATAGGAGTGTAACTATAAATGTATTGAGTGGACAATTAGCCATGTGAAGCACAAATTGATCACAATGTGAAGTGTGGAAACTAGGAAAGGGAGGAAACCCTAGGGGTGAATCATATGCGCAGATAGCGTCTTTGCAAGAGCTTGTGTTTGTTGATGTGAGATACTTCTTGTTGTTTGTAAGGACATACCTACAAAATAATAGTAAAAGAGTAGTCAAATTCTTGTATGTGAAAGATTAGAGTAATGTATGTATAGCTGTGTAAAATTAGTAGCTAAGGAAAGAGTGCACTTGATGTATGAGAGAGTATAGGATAGAAATTTGTCTTGTTTGTCTTTGAGATGTTTCGAATGGAGTTGAGCCATGGATTTGGGCAACCTACCACCAAGGATGAGGTTTTGGGTTATATCATGCCAAGAGTGAAGTTTTTCGATGATCTCACACCAAGGACGAGTTTTTAGGTGATCTCATGCCAAGAGAAGAGTTACGAGGAGAGAGGTTTGTTTTAATCTCCTTACTTGATGCTTCTTGAATGATAAGTGCCATTGTAGATTTGCACATCCTGATTTGTAACTAAAATTGTAACCAAATTTTTATCCAAATTATAAATTGAATGAATTCTTTAACTTAATGTAAGTGCTTGATATTGTAGGTCCATATTGTAACCTAATGGAAACTATGTTGAACTTAGAAACTATTTGTTTTTCTCTAAGACATAAGCACCCACCGTTCATGTATGATATGGGTATTTAGTACTTGCTCTATGTTTGTGATCCCAAACTGATTTTTAAGCACTCTATAAATGTGCTACTTTTCAAATTTTGTATTGTATTGTTATGTTATGAAGTTCTATGATGTTGGAAGGGTGATTTCTTCACCCGGTAGTTTTCCCCACATTTAGGGTGCATGGGAAAATTTAAGGAGGTGTCACAACCAAGAATACTTAAAATTAATATGCATATCATATGTTGGATACTTGCAAGGGTAGGGAATGTGCATGGTATAAACCAAGGCACATGCAAACATTATAGACTATAAAATAGGTGTTAGTATAAAGAGATGGGATGCGATAGAATACAACGTAACAAGAAACTATGAAGACAAGAGGTAATGCTAAAATCAGGTTTCATACATGGGACATTGCTCATAATTTCACAAGATAATCAAGGCCAAAGTGTCCATAAGAAAACAATGATCAAGCATAACATAGGGCATAGCTCATAAATAATAACAAACAATAGCAACAAAAAGTAACAAATAACCGTGGTTATATATGATCCAACAAGGAAAATTCTACACATGAAGCACCTATTAGCATGTTAGAACCTATGATGTGGAGTAGGAGAAGAGTAAAGTTCTATGCCCCGGGAACCTTAGTGGGACCTGGTAAATAATGGTGTCAAGCATCATGCATCATGTAAGAATCTATAAAATTCCTTCATTCACCTCAAGATACCATGTGAATGTGTATGTGTATATAGAAAAATATAATGACATACTAATAATTTGTCTATAATAAGAAACAAAGTGCAACGTGTAAGTAGTATAAGCGAACAAGAGTAAATATAACCAAGAAGTGTAGATATTGTGTGAAATTTATGGTGTGTTGCGATATACCATATGTATAGATGAGAGGAGTTGAATTTCCCATAATGGATGTGTGTGATGTGAGGTTTATTTATGAATTGTGTCCTCAACAGTCAAGTATGAATCGTAGAACAAGAGTGCATCATCGGGTAATGATGGTATATTGTGTGTATAAGAGATGTGAGTTCTTGGAAAAATGTGTTGTGAAGCATAGTGTGTAACATATATAAAAATTAGATGATGTGAGGTTCATTTAATAATTTTTCCCTCAACAGTCAAGTATGAACCATAGGACTATATTTTTATCATTGAGTAATGAAGGTAAAGTATGTTTTTGAGGTTGTATGCTAGGAAATATTTATTCGAATCACGGAGCATGAAGTGTATCAAATAAGCTAAGAGTAAATGATAGAGACATCAAATAGTGATGGAGGGGAAGAAGTGTGATTCCCCCAAGTGTTTAAGTGATGGAAATCTATCCAACGATAATGAAGGGAAAGGGCTCCTTATCTAGTATCCAAGAAAGAGAAGGCATGTGACCATGGTCTAGGACTGGTGGTGTAGGATAGTAAATATGTGTATGTGAGGGATAATAATGTGGTGAAGGAAATGGAGAACACACATAGGAATGGACTTCTAGGTAGGGAACTTAGGCCAAAGGGGTGTACTAATGGATCACCTTTGAGGATGATGGATATGTGATGTATGAATGGAAGAGATAGGTGTAGATATAAATATTGACTTGAAATGTGTAGGATGCTTAGATGTCATGACTAGGGTTGAAATAGAGGTGAGAGTGGGACTAGGTAATGGAGTGCACAGTGGAATACCTTTAATGGTGACAAATTGGTATTTTGTGAATGAACTTAACACATAAGTGAAGCATAAAAGGGCTATCATGGGTAGCACTAAGCCAAGGGAGACTTAAGATCATGTCACAACCCTTAATTTCAGATGTAACGAGGAATGTTTTGGTATGGTAAGGGACCCAATAATAATAGGGAAGATGACAAATCAATAAGAATTAGGGACTGTAAATGTGATTTGAGAAGTTGGAAATTTGATAGCTAGTAAAAGTGCCACAGAGTATGCATTGGAAAGGGTCGATGGCTGGACCATTGTTTTATTTGATTATATGAGGACCAATAAAATCATTGATATGCAATGAATCAGAGGAAAATGAATCATGGTAATCATAATCTAGGAATGTAATAACTTATGGCAGCATGTCAAAGCATTGGAAATAAGAAAGTCAAGTAGTGTCAATGAAGGAGGAGGAATAGTATGATATGTATGATTTATAGAGGAACCTGTAGCTCTATTGTCATGCTTATGTAATGGATCATTGAATATTTAAATATTTTCATTATCATTAACCTATTTGGAATAGGGACAGGTTTTGTAATTTCAATTGTGTTATTTTCGATAAGATCTTGAATGATATGTTTGAGCTTAAAACAGTGATCAATAGAGTTCACATTACATTGGTGGTAATCACAGTGTGCATTTTCATTGCAGTTATGGCCACATGGTCAATAAGGATCTAGATTGAGTGGTGGAGGGATAATAATCATATTGCTTTCAATGAGATTTGGTAATAGGAACCGAGGTGCATAAGGTAGCTTAATAAAATTGTCTTGTGGATTGAAATTGAAGCTTGGCTTGCATAGAAAAGGAATTTATAGTATCTTGAGTTTTGGTAGGCTTAGTGGATGGTTTGAAGGTGGATTTAGCCTAAAACTTATTATAGGATGAGGAGGAAGGAGTATCATAATACTTCATTTTTCCCATAGATAGTAGTTTGTTTTCATGCAATTTGAGTGTGTGGCACAATTGATCAAAGGATGGAGAAGTCTCGAAAATGAAACTCTCTTGGAGTAGAGGTAAAATAATTTTAACGAATAGATCTTGTAATTCTGAATCAATGAGGACATTGGTCATTTTTGCAAGGTTGTTCTTATAGCACAAAACATAGTCCGCAAGATGTTCATTGGATCCTTGTTTGATTTTAGCTAGTTGTGCATAGGATATATTAATGTCAATATTTATAGAAAAATGAGAAATGAATGCATCGGATAGAGCTTTAAAATATGTTACCAAATGGACATTTAGATCATAGAACCAAAACTTAGCATATTCATTTAAGCTTCGAGGAAATAGTTTAGCCAATCTTTGTAAGGTCATCAAGCATATTCAATACATGGAACATGGAAGGAGAGAAGGTTTTCTTGAGGGTATTCATGGTCATTGAATGTAGGAAACTTAGGTGTGACAAATTTAGGAGGTAGCAAATAAGAGGAGATGGTGGGTGCAAAAGGTATATGAAGAAAGAGTGAGGAATCTAGAGATGGGGAGAAGGATGAAGATTCTTGTCATAATTGGTGAGTTTATATTTTAAGATCATGTTATAATGGGGCTAGGTCATGAGTTCTTGAAGAGGAGCCAGGTTGTGTATGGGAAGTATTGGGAGGGAGAAGAGGAGCAGTGGTTGTAGCAATAGAAATAGGAATGGTGGAAGGTGGGGTAGATGTCATGGTGGCCGAGGAGGAACCCATAAGAGGGAGAGTGGTAACATCTCTATATATTTTAGTAGTGATTAAAGAATTGAGTACATGTGAAATATGTGTGGGGTGGTCGTGTAAATCAGAACAGATGTTAGTGAGCTTTTCAAGTTTTTCTTGATCAACATTAGTGTCCTCATCGTATGAGTGTTCACTGTCAGAAGTTTTAATGTTTTCAAGAGGAATTTTGATTGAGTTGATCGGAGGATTAATCATCCATTGATTTAGGAGTTTACGGGTAGATGGAGGAAGCTCATTGTGCTCAAGAGGACCGAAACAACCACTACAGGTGATGGTCATAAAAGGATGCCTAAAGCAAGGTAGGGTTTAAGTGTATGGGTTCCTCAAATGATTTAATCTAAATGTAATTAAACCTTCATTTCATAGTAAATTACTATAACTAATGATATGCAGAAAATAAAGTATAGTCGTGCATAATAAATAAGCATTCAATGATGTAAAACCCTAAGCAAATGAGGAAGGGATATGCCTTAATTGTTTCGTGCAACCTAAAAGTGATCGGGATAGAGTATTTGCTAGAACAAGCTATAAATAATGTTGAATGACTCAATGAGGGTTTGGAACCCTAGGATTTGTTATCCATTTTCCCTCGCAAAAATAAACTTGAAAATTATACATGGACAACCTCATGGAGTTTGATGGAGAATACGGAGATCGCGAGGTAATTTTCACGATCTTGGGAACTTAGAATTATTTCATGGATTTAACATCTTCTCACTAGGCTTCAAAGTTCAGCACTTAGCCCAAAATTTGAAAAAATGGTTAAAATTGGGAAGTTGAGATGTTTACATAGTTTCTCTACCAATAAAAGTAACCAAGCAAAGTAACTCTAAAAACTTGGTTTATTGTTTCCTTCTTTGCGCTAAATTGATGCCTCTCTCTTGTTAAATCAATCAAGTTAATTGGTTGTGAAAGCCCACGGAAAAGGAAGAGGCGGGGATTAATTCGTAAAAATTAAGTTTCTTTACTTTATAAAGTGAATAAGCAAAGCACTTAGAAAAACACAAGAAAATTAGTTGCACCTTGTAAACCCGTAAAAAGGGAGAAAGCGAGTAACTCAAGAAAATTAAATTACTCTCTGCTAAAACTACAAAGTAAATCTCGAGTCAAATAGATGAGCTAAGTATTTCCCCAAACCCATAAAAACTATGAGGTAAGTGACTTGGGTTTACAACTCATGTCGGTTGGATTAGGTGGGTTTCATTAACCCGAGTTGAAATAGAGGTACCCGAAATTCACCCAAAGAAGAAAAAGGGAGAGCTACTCAGAATACGTTGGGCGCAATGATTGCAAAGCAATGCCAATTTGTGAACCCAATCTAAGAACATCAAAAATTCCACAAAGAAGGAGAAAGAGGAGTGATGCGGGGAAATAATGTTACTCAACTACTGAAAATAAAATAAGCAATGCTAACTCACAAGTCCGAGTAAAGCAATTCAAAAAAATTGCAAAGCAAAGGGTGAAGTAGAAGTGCAATGTGGAGTTACAACATGGAAAAACTTTGAAGTAATGGGGGTTTGGTTCTCCAATAAAAGTAATGTAGTCCCCAAACCCCAAGAAAAATAAATAGAAAGTGTAATGCAAGGATCCGACTAGCACTTGCTACAAATTATTTGGGGTCGTAAACCCACATTGGCATAACTATCTACCACGGACTCCAAATTTAATAAAATTTATATCAATGGAATTTTTGTTTAGCCTCTATATCATGGAACCTAGAAAATTAGAGTTTGGAAGGAAGAAATGGGAAAATGTGTGGATATCATATTTCCTTGGGCTCCAAGAAAAAACCTAGCCAAATGTCAATCATCCACTACTTCTAATCATTTTGAGCTTCCAAAAGGGTTTGGACCACATGAAACAAGCTCAGAATTCTCTCTCTCTCTCTTCTCTTAAGGATTATAAATGTAAGTGTTGAGGAAAATGTTTTTGGGGAATGTTCATGTTCTTGAACTCTGTCAAAATTATTCCAGAGAAGTGTTGAGTTACAAGCCTACGATCGATTATTTTGGAAGAAGATCCTTACCTTTCTCTTCCAATTGTAATGAATTTTTCATTCATTTAATCAATAAATATATGTTTTTTGCTATTATTTTCCCTAGCTATGTTTTATTTCATTTTCCTTTCCTTTCTCCACTCCCTCTCTCTCTATTATATATATCTTAGCATTTGTCTCATCCATCATAATCGTGTCCTATTTATGTCTAGATCTGGGGGCGCCCCTAGGCCCCAACCCCACCCTACCCTCCCCTACCCTCCCCTCTAATAGAATCTGAATCTAGGTGGGAGGTGGGAGGCGGCCGGGGAGGCCTATCTGTCTATGGGGAGCCAGCTATCTCTCTATCTATCTATAGATATCTAGGCGGGGGGGAGGGCGGCTGTATATAGAATATATCTAATCCATATAGTCGGGCCCGAGGGACCGCCCAGATCCCAAATCTATATAGATGGATGGGATTGGGGCCTGAATGAGACTATGGGGGACCAGTTCAGGCCCCCCCTCTCTAGATATGGCCCCCATAGATAGAGTAGAGAGGGGGGGCGGGCCCCCCCCTCTCTAATTAGAATTCTAATTAGAGAACTCTAGGCTAAGCTATATAGACTCGGGACCCCTATCTATAGACTCGGCACTCCCCTCCCCTATATAGATAGAGAGAAGGGGGGCCCTCCGCTCTATAACTCTGGGCGGCCTACCCTACTATACATACTCTATATAGCTTATAGCTGGGGTAATATATATATAAGATATAGAGAGAGGGGGCGGGGCCTATCTATATTAACTCCATCCCCCAACTATAGAGAACTTGATCTGGTCCTCAAACTAAAGTAGCTATAGAAAACTCGATCCGGTCCTCAAACCATATAGAAATAAGTCTCGCTCGATCGGTCCTCGAACCATAATAGAAAAAGAAAGAGATCCCCTTGAATATATAGGGATATATAGATCTTCCCCATCTATATTAATAGGGGTTAGCACAAGGGGCCCCCCTATCTCAATCTAGGACCAATTATCTATAGATCCTCCGGGAAGAAGGGTCGGCCATATCTACAATATATATGGGGGGGGTGCCCCCTCTCTTCTCTATATAAGACAAAATGGAACAAAAAAATGAAAACAAAACCCAAAAATGAGTCCAATCCCAAGGGATTCCAAGTGGAATCCACCTTGATTCAAGTCATTTTGGTCTTATTTTGGTCTTGTTTTGTTCCATTTTGGTCTTTTCTTCTTCTGTTTTGGTTGTGTTTTGTTTCATTTTCTCTTTTTTCATATTTCCCTTGATTTATGACCAAGCACCGTATACCCAAAACAATTTTCCACGCATAAAAAACTAATATCTTACATGGAGGCCAACAAACCCTATCATAGATCCCCTTGAGGTATGTGGCAATTTTTTCAAGGGGAAGATTTGGACTTCTTTATTCAATATGTTCTTTCACCAAACTAACTTTCAAATTGGACTCGAGTCGTCTTTTGACACTGGGCTTGCTTCCATTTCATATTCCAACTTTTGTGCATTATATGTTTTACTTGCAGTCCAAATTTATTGTGTTCCATCGAAATGATGTTGAAAAATGCAATTAGGTACTATGTCACTTGTGTTTGACCTCTCTCTTTCCTATTCTTCATCTAATTTTTACTCATCTATATTTTTTCCCATTCCTTTCTTGGTATAATAACCTCTATATCTTAGGATTTCCATTCTCTCTCTCTCTCTCTCTCTCTCTCTCTCTCTCTCTCTCTCTCTCTCTCATCCCTTTGAAGCTTAGGATAGAAGTAGATAGTAGAATTTCCCTTCTAGGATTATTTTAGCATTAGGATAAGGTAAAGGAAGTTGGAATTCTCTAGAGGTTTGTCTCAATTAGCAGTCCCACAACTGAGAGACAATCCCATGTTACCAAAAACATTGGTTTCTCATTCACAAATTCAAGAGCACAATCAAAGGGTGCTCTATTTTGGTGACAACATTTTTTTCGTCATGCCTAATGGGACTAGATTTTGAAGGATTTATACTTCATGGTGTGTATCTTAGTTCTTTTAGAGAGGGTTACATTACCCTCCCTTGTGTGCAACTTTCATCATTTTCCAATTTGATATGTTCTTGGTCAATTTATAGCATATGGAGACTCTACATCAAACACAAAGGTGAGTTTCAAGTAGCAAAGGCTCCTCAAGATCCTATAGAACAAGGTAAACGAGTTGGGAGTAACTTGGTGATGTGACTCTCTCCAACCTGTGAAGTAAATCCTATTTGAAGGCCCAAGTAAATCAACCTAAAAACCCATAAACAAAAGAGGGCCAAGGATTTTTATACGGGAATACGACTTGGGACAATTATTAAGCGGTGGGAGTTCGGAAACCCACAATAAAGGAGATGAAGTAATACATGATTGAATTTTCGAGTAAAGCAAAGGCACCACGAAAACCCACAAGGAAGAAAAGGTGGGTGATCTGAACTAAAAAGAGTCATCCAAAAAAACCCACAACACATCTGGAGACTCCAATCATTCTATTTATTGGTTTCACAGTCTAAGAGCCTAAATTTCATGAGAAGGATCCAAACAGGGTCAAGAGCAAAAGAAGAAGGATTTTCTGAATTTCTACACCTATCACCTGGGAAAGAAAGAAGGGTGAGAACAATTCAAAGGTCACCTTCACCACCAAATAGGACTCTCTCTACTCTCCCTCTTGGAGGACCCTTCTTACAATCTACTATAATTATGATACCTCTCATGGCGTAACCATAGAAAAATCTACCATTTTCCAATTTCACGAGAGGCACCCTCTTGTTCTCAATGCAAAACAAGCTATTCAAATAGTTTCACTCAATATTATTCCATATTTCACAAGTGAAAATCAAGTCACTCATGTTGATCATATCCATGACGTTGCTAATGTGTGTGTTCTCCATCTAATTACACATAATGACGTAATAGTTAGGCTACTAGCATCTTCTTTCAAGGGTAAGGCACTTGTGGTATCTAATTTTGAGACATGGATCCATTCCTAGTTGGGATGAACTTGGCGTAGATTTTTACAATCATTTATAAGAAAAATTAGATCACCTCTCCCTGGTGGAGCAACTTACAACAATAAAGAGAACTCCTAATGAGCATATGACTAATTTCAAAAAAAGATTTCAAAGTACCAGGATTGGATTCCTTAAGCAAAGTAAGACCTATAACTCAAAATGTTTTCCTTTATTATCTAAAGGCCTTAAATAATTATATTTTAGTCATGATCCAATCCATGGGGGGTAGGATATTACCATTAGAGTTTACAATAGTCTTATCCAAGTAGGAAACTTGATCTTAGACCTCCAATGCCTTTATACCCGAAATTGAGAATCCCAAATCTCATCAGACACCTAAGTTAGCACCTATCCTAACCCCATGAAATCAAAACTCTAATGAAGCCTCCACTTCTTATAAAACCTCAACTAAACTATAAGAGGTAATGAAACAACTAGAGAGTTTTGGAAATGATTTAGTATCACTTAAGAAAAAACAAGCCTAGAATTATAGGCCTTACCAGTCTCCATACCAATAAACAAGCCTTCATATCAACCAAATATACCTCCTTCCCAAGCTAAAAATCATAATCAAATCCAATTCCCTCATGTTATGCCTTTTCAACCATATAATCCAAATGCAGCCTTTTAATCTCAAGCTCTGGTTCCTATCTAAAATAATCTTATATAAGACTATGAATGGTGTTTTCCTTGTGGTCATCCACATATCAATTATCATGCTCTAATGGCATTATAAGTCAAACTTTGATGGTACAAAGTACATTTACTTCTCAAGAAATACCGCAAAATAAAATCAGCAGCATATTGTCAGTCAAGAAACACATCAAAATGACACTTTGCTTATAAATTGGCAAGTGGAAGAATTCTATGGAATGAATAAGACTCTTCCACAAGGAGTGGTAGAAAACACTAGGTCTAAGAAGATATCTATTGAAGAAAAAAAATCTATGAGTATAAGCTCTCCGCAACCTTCCTTAACACTTCAATAAGGTGGCAATTCAAAAATAACTCCAAATGGACAAGATCAACCAAGAAAACCTTCCATTCCAACTCAAGTGCAAGAGAATATTGTTGTGAGTAAAGTGCAAAAAAATATCCTTCAACTCCTTTCAATATACTCGAAAAAATGAAGAAAACCAACGTAAACATAATTATGTGGGAATCATTGGCAATTCCAAGCTAGAGGGATCTCTTGCTATTTTGTCTAATCCAAATGAGTTGTCTAAAGAGAAATATAAAGTTCTTACCAATGCATTGCAACAAGGAGGGTTCCAACCAGAAAAAACAAGAAACCTCCACCCTAATATGTGTCTTTGATCATAGGTAACAGATTTGGTACACAATTATATGATTGAACTGGAGCAAGCAACTCGGTGATGCCAAAATAGATTATATACTAGCTAGGACTTAAGTATAATCCTCTCTCAAAATGTTTGGTACAGTTCGATGGGACAATAGTGAAAATTTTCAGAGTTATCAAAAGTTCTGAGCCTCACATTTCATGCATGTCTTGATGCTTCAGTTCTTAAAGACATATCCATAATCGATCTACCTCCACATTTTCTCTATGTTTGTCTAAATATTTCATTGCTAAAATTGGAGGATATTTGTCATTAGATTGGTCTCATATTCTCTTGAGATAAAAGGTATGGTGCTAAATTTACTATCAAATCTCAACCAATTTCTACTTATCACATAGATCCTTATGTACCTAGTCCTATCAATACCAATTGCATAATCTTATATCAAGAAGATTATCTAAGTACCAAAGAACTAGACACTCAGATTGGGGACATCCTGATCTTCTACTTGATGAGTGGACACATAGGCATTAAAAATTTATCCTTACGAGAGAAATGGAAGAGATTGAAGAAGCTCGTCTTCATTTTTATTGCCTACATGAATAAAATGTACCCTTACCTAATGTTACCAAACCAACTAATGAGGAAGATGATTTCATTTGGAAGATGTTTTTAATGGATCAAGATGTAAACAAGGTGCAAGATTGGGTGTAGTACTTATATCTCCCAAAGGTATCAAGTATTACTCATCTTTTAGGTTCTAGTTTAGTTGTTCCAATAACGTAACATAGTATGAGTCTCTTGTTCATGGCTTGCAATGGGCAAGCCATAAGAATATCAAGGAATTGCAAACCTTTGGAGACAAGTGAGCTAATTATGAACCAAATCATAGGAGTAAATGGGGCCAAAAATGACTACGAAAGCCTACAAGCATAGATTATGGGATTTATTATAGTATTTTGAAGCTTTTAATATCTAGTCCTTCCCAAGCAAGGAGGACGAAGATCTTGCTGAGACTTTTTGCCATTAGAGAAAGGTTTGATGTTGTTGAAAATATCGAAGAGACAAGGTGTGACTACATATCAAGGTGGTCGTAAGGCCTCGCCATACAAGACAACGTCACAAGTTGGCGAGTTTTTAAGAACGATCAGTAAATTGTAAATTTCCTTCAAGAAGAAGTTGAATTCTCTTCAATAAACCAGGATAAGTTGGAAAGATAGTATCATGATCAGATTATCCAGCTCAGATCAAACAATATGCCAAATGGTTTAGTAACTTTTTAATTCATATACAACCCAAATAAATAGTTCAGAAAGGACAAAGTAAATATAATGGTCAAAGGTGAAGACTTAGAGCCTATTACAGTTAGTGGAGACAAGTTCCTTCAAATTGGAAAATTCAGTACTTCACAAGAAAAACATGATTTTGTAGAACTTTTTCAATAGTTTTCTAATTTTTTTTTTATGGAGCTATAAATTTTTAGAGGATTTGACCCTAGTTTATCTCAACATACTATATAATTGGATCTAAATTCTAAGAATGTTAGGTAGAAACAAAGGCTTATCAATCCACATATTGAGCCTCTGATGAAGAAAGAGCTTAACAAATTGATAGAGGAAAGCATAATTTTTCCAATCAATAACTCATCATGGGTTATCAACCTAGTTCCAGTACGGAAAAATAATGAAGAGAGTAGGTTATGTGTTAATTTTAGATACTTGAAGAAAGCTTCTTTGAAAGACCATCATCCTCTACCCTCTATGGAACAGCTTTTACAAATGGTGGTAGGTTTTGAGAGGTTTTTCCTTTTGGATGGATACTCAAGATATGACAAAACCATGGTAAAGGAAGAGAATCAGTTTAAAACATCCTTTTATATGAAAAAATGGGGAAATTTTGCTTATAAAAATGTCATTTTCTGTCAAATCTTTGAAGCAATGTTCTAAAGGGCTATGGATATGGAATTCATAGGGTTGATCAATAAGATGGTTCTTATCTACCTTGATGACATAACAGTGTTCTCCAAAAATGTAGTTGAGCATCTTCTTCATCTCAGGAAATTATTCAAGAGATGTAGGGAGTTTGGAGTTTCCCTTAACCCAAAAAAATGAATTTTATTGGCTCATGAAGGTAAAATCATTGGCAATATTGTCTCTAAGAAAGGATTGACTATTGATCAAGAAATAATTGATGCTAATCTTGCTTTTTCATTTCCCAGCCATAAAAAATCTCTTCAAAGTTTCTTGGGAAGAATTAACTTTGTTAGAATATTTGTCCCTAATTTTTCTAATCTTGTCAAGCCACTGACATTGATGTTAAAGAAAAACATGGATTTCAATTTGACTATTGAAGGAATATAAATTTTGAAGCTATAAATCATGCCATTGCAAAGCACCAACCCTCATAGATCTAGATTTCTCTAAGGATTTCATCTTATATGTTTTTGAGGTGTTGAAACCATATCCACCATATCAACGTAGCTAAACAAATATGATTTAGAGCATCCTATTGCCTTCTTCATTCAAAATCTTGAATACTATGAGGTAAAATACTCATTCATTAAAAGGCACTTGCTAGCTATTATAAGAAGTTTGAAGAAGTTAAGGCATCTAGCTCAAATAACAAGATTCATTTGTTAGTCTCACATGCTAGTATAAAGGACTTCGTATTGGAAAAATATCTAAATGAGGAGAGATCGGGTGGATAAAAAATTAATGGAGTATGAAATTGATATTAAAGTAACCAAGTTGGTTAGGGGAAAGGGGTTATGTGAACAACTTGTTTCAAATCAGCAAACTAATGAGGAATCCATCTTAGTGCTTCAGAATGATCAAAAATAACCAACTAGTGTTTTACCTATCTATTGTTGGATTCAATACATGGCACATTTCCTCCAAAGAATCAATTTCCCTCGAGGATTAAGTAAGGCTAAGAGATGATATTTCAGACTTCAAGTTATTCCATATGTGTTTGTATATGGAATTTCATTCAAAAGAGATGTGAATGGTGCTCTCATAAGGTGCGTGAGGATAGGTACGATTGAGAGGATAAAGCATGAATTCCATGATGGGGAAGTCGGAGGTCACTTTTCTCTAAGGGTAACAGCTCTCAACATCATGAAGGTTGGGCATTATTGGCATACTATTTTCAATGAATGCTTTTATGGGTTAATAAATGCAAAAGTGTTCTTTCTTTTTAGGAAAGGAAAGGTTAGTAGCCCTTTCACTCCACCCAATATCATTTGATCAACCATTCATGCAATGGGGTTTAGACTTCATTGGAATCATCAATCCAAATTCAAGCTTAGGCCAAAAGTGGATTCTCACAAAGCAAATGACTATTTCACCAAGTTGACAGAGGCAGTTGCACTTAAGGAAGCAAATGAAACAAACATTCTATATTTTTATGAAGGTATTGTAGCAATATTTTGTGTTCCTTCCACTATTATCTTTGATAATGCATTGGCATTTCTTTGCACTAAGATCTCTGAGTGGGCTATCAAAAATGGGATCTATCTAAGAACATCTTCAAACTATTATCCCCATAGAAATGGGAAAGTTGAGTCCATAAAAAAACAAGTTAAGGATCATAAGGAGAACTATGGATGAGAACCAAAGGACATGGCATACAAGATTGAAATGAGCATTGTGGGCGGATAGGATTACTCCCAAAATATAAATTGGTCACTCTCCTTACAAGTTAGTCTATGGCAGAGAAGAAAAACTATCAAGTATCTCTTGATTACCAAGCATTGGAGCTTATCAAATAGTTGGAATTATTTTAATTTGAAGCCATGGAGGTTAGATATGCAGATTTTGTGGAGCTAGAGGAAATAAGGAACCAAGCAATGCAAGCAATGGAGAAAGATCAAGCTCATAGTAAAAACACATTTGAAAAAAAGGCCAAGGCTAGAAACTTCCAATAAGGAGACTTGGTCTTAAAATGGGATGCAGACCAAGCCAAACCAGGTAAACACTCAATTTTTGTTGCAATATGGAGTGCTCCTTATATCATTTCAGGATGCAATTCAAGTAATGTTTTCCAATTGTCAAGATTGGATGGAGAAGAGTTGTAGATTCCAATTAATGGGATATATTTAAAATATTGCTACTGAAGTAAAGTTTCCTCCCATGTACATATTATATTAGTTTCCATTCCTCGAAGTGCTTTTTAGCACATTGTCTTGTAGTTCTTTTCTCTCGACTTCTTGTGCACACTTTGCATGTTTCACTTGGAACATGTATGCATTTTCACATTTGTATATAGTTTTTTTTTTTTTTGCTTTGCACAGTTTATTTTAAAGCTAATCAGCTAAGTTGGGAAATTTCCAAGCTTCATACTTGCCAAGATATCATTTCAATTCTTCATACCTAGAAGGAATCAGATTTTGGTATAGTTTTAGGTTCAAGTTAATTGATTCAAGTGGTCTCATGGGTTTTTTCTTCAGTTCCAGATTAGTTTCAGTTTATCTAGTAGACTCCATGCCCAATGGATGTTTCAAGGACATTGATCTTTCAATCTAGCAAGAAGATTACCCCTAGATGTCACCAAATTGTTATCCATTTTTCTCACCTTGGAAAAAATAGACAACTTGAAAATTGGACTTGGACAACTTCATGGAGTTTCAATGGAGAATATGGAGATTGTAAGTAATTTTCATGATCTTGGGCACTTGGAATTATTTTAGGCACTTCACATCTTCTCCCTAGGCTTTAGAGTTCAACACTTAGCCCAAAATTTGCAAAAATGGTTAAAATTGGGAAGTTGGCGGGTTTACATAGTTTCTCTACTACTAAAAGTAACCAATCAAAGTAACTCCAAAAACTTGGCTTATTGTTTCCTTCTTTGCACTAAACCGATGCCTCTCTACTGTTAAAGCAATCAAGTTAAGAAGTTGTGAAATCCACGAAAAGGGAAGAGGAGAGGCAAGTAATGCGCAAAAATGAAGTTGATATACTTCATAAAGTAAATAAGCAAAGCACTCCAAAAATGTGAGCAAAGTAATCGCACCGCAAACCCATAGAAAAGGAATAAAATGAGTAACTTGGGAAAACGGTGTTACTCTATTGTTGAAACTACAAAGTAAATATTGGTCAGATCCATGATTTAAGAAGTTCTCCAAACCCGCAAAACCAATGAGGCAAGTGACTCGGGTTTGTGACTCATGTCATTGGAGTAGGTGGCATTCATAAAATTGAGTTGAAGAAGAGGTACACAAAATTCACACAAAGAAGAAAAAAGAATAGCTACTTGGGAATATGATGGCCGAAATTGTGAAGCAATGTTAGTTTGTGAACCCAAGCTAAGAACCTACAAAATTCCACAAAAAATGAGAAATAGGAGTGATGCAAGGAAATGATGTTACTCAACTGCCAAAAATAAATAAGCAATGCTAACTCACAATTCCAAGTAAAGTAATTCAAAAAGCGCGCAAAGTAAAGGGTGAATTAGAACTTCAGTGTGGAGTTCTGACATGGCATAACTTTGAAGCAATGGGGTTTTTTTCTTTGAGAAAAGAAATGCAGTCTAAACCACGAGCCAAAGCAATGGAAATTGTAATGTGAGGCTCTAACTAGTTCTTTTTGCGAAGTAGTTAGGGGTCACAAACCCACATTGTCATAAATGTCTCCCATGAACTACAAATTTAATAAAAATTTATATCAAGTGGAATCATTTCTTCATGCTCTATATTATGGAAACCAAAAAAATAGATTTTGGAAGGAAGAAATAGGAAAACATGGGGATAGAATATTTCCTTGGGCTCCAAGCAAAAACCCACCAAATTTCAATCATCCACTACTTGGTAATCATTTTTGAGATTTTATAAGGGTTGGGACCACTCGAAAGCGAGCTCAAGGATTATCTCTCTTCTCTCGGGATTATAAATGTAAGTGCTAAGGCACATTTTTTAGGGGGATGCTTATGTAATGGAACTGTCAAAAATTTCTAGAGTAGTGTTGAGTTGCAAGCCTACGATCTAAGTATTTTAGAAGAAGATCCTTTTATTTCTCTTGCAATCTTAATTAATTGTGCATCCATTTAATAAATAAATCCATGTTTTGTGGCTATTATTTTCCCTAGATGTTTTTATTACATTTTCCTTTCCTTTCATTGCATATTCTAGGTTTTTGTGCATTTTATGTTCTTCTTGCAAGTTCAGAGTTTGTTGTGCTCCATGGAAATGATGTTGACAAATGCAGTTAGGGATTGTGTCACTTGTGTCTAACCTCTCTCTTTCCCATTCTTCATCTCATTTTCACTCATCTGGATTTTTCCCATTCCTTTCTTGGTGCAATCACCTCTATAGCTTAGGATTTCCATTTTCATGCAATCTCTCTCTCGGTCCCTTGGAAGATTAGGATAGAAGTAGATAGTAGAATTTCCCTTCTAGGAGTAGTTTAATGTTAGGATAAGGTAGAGGAATTTGGCCTTCTCTAGAGGTTTGTCTCGATTAACGGTCCCACAACCGAGAGAGACAATCTCATGTTACCCAAAAACATTGGTTTCTCATTCAAAAATTCAAGAACACAATCAGAGGGTGTTATTTTTGGTGATAATATGAGTGTAAGGTACCAAAACACCCACATGCGGACAGGAGCAACCCAAGTGCAAGTGACTAGTTTGGGTGCTTGTGTCTCCTTATATGCTTGATGGCTAGTGTTTTACGGGTTGGAATATATTCATTATTGATCTCTCTTTTCACTCTAGTTTTTCCATTAGATCATTAGTCATACATGTAACCTACAAAATAGATAACTAGGTGCACATGCCCACAAACCACATCAAATTTAATAAAAAAGATGTAGAATCAGTCGAAATGACCCGGTGGTCACACAAAGAGTGAACTTACAATCGAGTGTTGCACCACATCTCAAACTCCATGTAGTTTTTTTTATATGTAATGATGCCCTATGTTGCCATTGTGCAAGTTTCATGATGATAGTGGGATAAATCTAGATCTCACCAAGTATGTAGAATGTGTGTGATGGGATAGAATGAACTCTCTTCTTATGTAGGTATGCATATCAATGCACCCCTTGTCCCTTGTATGAAAGTGCTAGATGTATGTTTTTAGTGTCTTTCTACCTTTTTTCAAGCTTAGGTGATGATATATAATTCTTATAGTGTTTGGCCCCTTATTTGAGAGAATTAACTAAGTATATATATGGTTCTCTTATTTGAATTTTTAATTAACAATTGAAAGGTCAACCCAAAGTGTTAAAAGGTGACCAAGAGGAAAAAATGACCCAAAATAGTAAGAATAAGAAAGAGAGGGACAAGAGTTCCTTGGATGAACAAGAGCACATGGGCGCTTCTTTCCTAATTGGGCTCTAGTGTTTGAGGCCACCAAAAGGTCAATCAGTCAAGTGTTGACACAACTGTAAGATGTGTAAAGCCAGTAAATAGTAAGAGATAAAGAAACCAAAATGCCAAAATGAGTTGTTAACCACTAGTTTTCTTGCTAAGGAATCATGTATACATTACTATGCTTTATGACATAGAAATGTACCCAAGTGCATAGATTTTGTGTATGCGTGCTTTAAACTATATCCAAAATATACTTCAAAAATAATTCTAACAAATGATCAGATGTATTTTAGGGACTATTCTTATATCACTACATGTCAAGGAATATGTTCAAGAGGTAAATTTGTAGTGAATAATGTTGGAGGTACTTCCCATGAGTTGATTACATAGAGGTTCGATAAAGGATTTGTAAATTTAAAAGGGGCTATTTTTTTAACAAATATTAGTTTTATAATTTTTCGCTCTCATTTTCTAGAGATTCGATCCAAAACTATATAAGAGATCATGTTTCATTTTGAAAGGTTTGCAAGGTGCTTCATACATTGATTTTGAAATAAATAAGTAACACATTTTATAAGTCGTTACACATGTAAGGAAATAACTTCATGGTTAAATATAGGTGGGTAAAATCTTAATGTTCATTCCATTTACCGATACCACTAAACTCATAGCACTCTATTACATAAATAATAATTGAAAACTATATAGAGTTATAAAAGAGGATAAATACATGCCTTGATCGAGATGGGACTATGGGAGTAGAGCATGTGATAGCCAAAAAATAGTCATGACCTCCCCGCTTGCACGCATTCTGTGAGAAACCTCCACCCTCGTAACCAACAAAGGTTTACTTGGAATTGAAGATAAATTTTAGATCTTCCTCATGAGATATGATGTATGATGACAATCATAAATTAATTCACTAAAATATCTTATAATTTCAATGTTAACCTCTACCAATCTCGACCTTTATAGAGAGGCTTGGTTGAAAAGAGGTGCTACATATTAAATTAACCACATAGCCTCACCAAATATTTGTTTTTCATAAAACAACTATGCATACATGCATTTACAAGAAAAATCACTTAAAAGATTGTGAATTCACTCCCACATCAAGAAAAGAATCTTAATCTTTCCACACTCCAACTTTCAAGAAGATTACTTCACATGTATTTAATCAAGGGTTAAGAGAGGCCACGGGCCTTTTTCTAAACAGCAGGTCGGAAGGAGAGTGCCACATGATGCATTTGTTGGACTATGTATTGTTTACCATGAAAAGGGGTTTGAGGGTCATGGTCACGTGGTGGCCCCCATTTATATCATTTTTGTTAATTTTTAAAACAAACCTACTCTTTAATATGTGTGTGTGTGTGTGTGTGTGTGTGTGTGTGTGTGTGTGTGTGTGTGTGTGTGTGTGTGTGTGTGTGTGTGTGTGTAACCACAACTATATGTGTTTTATAAAGAAACATGTTATCCAAATAACTCTCCTATTTATCGGATAACTTATATTTTATCATGACTCTAATGTTTCACATTAAGAGTTCATTTGCTGTCACTGCAGTTCTTCCACACGCCCCACGTGCCTTGCTTCCTTCTTACTTTTTCCCCTTCTCTCTTTATTCCACTAACTCCTTCCATTTCCCCTTTGTGCATTCCCTCTATACACACACTTTCATTCCTATCCTTTTGTGTACTCCTTGCACATACCTCTATAGACTTTCCTTCCAAAATGGCTAAGTCCCTAGCTTCTTCTCACACACTTACATACACTTAGCTCCTTCACATGCCATTCCTCGGTTGAATTTTCATGCACCTTTCCTTTGTTTACCTTTCACGCCTTCTTTTTCCACGTGCTTGCCTTCACGCCTTACTCTATGCCATTTTTTTCCATTTCATCGACTATCAGACTTGAGTGTGCCACACGCAACCTATCAAAGCACGTCAACAGGTGTCGAATATTGACAACAAGCTATTGAGTGACATGTGGCAGAAATAAAAAATATAATGAACAATTGGCTGATTTCTTTAGTCAATCCACGCACGCCACATGTCTTGTGTTCCCAGATGGCTCTTACATTTGTATCTTCTCGCTACTGAGCTCGATCGATGTGTGCTTGCACTTTTCAAAGATTTTTTGACACAAGCTACACATTGAACTATTCAAATTAAAATATAGGTAGGATTTGGTAGGTAGAAAATAGGGAAACATCATTTTGGTCATCAATGCACACATCTAATTGACCTCAACCACCATATCTATCTATACAGATATTTCTCTCTCCATTCTCCTACACTCCACACTGAGATATGGGGAGGCACGTATAATGTGTTTGTAGGAAGATTCATAGGCCTTTAATTCTTCCTGTTGGTGGTTGGATTTTAAATACGAGTTTCCCTCCTTTTCTCTTTCTCTTCTCTCCTTCTCTTCTCTCTTTTTTCTATAAATAGCAGAGTTATAGTAAAAGGATCCCTCTTTATGTAATGGAACCATGCCAAAATGGTAGTCAACTTCCCATGGGTTTTAGACCTTGAAATGGTCTTTGTAATTTATTCTTGCCTCCTTGTGAATGTAAATTACTATGCATCCCTTAAGCAATAAAATCATGTTTTGTTGAAATTTTGTCTTCCCTTTCTCATTTTCATTGCATCTCCCCTCTTTGTTTGTGTTTTCTAGCATGTTGTGTGTTTTCCTTATTACAGTCCCCATGTTCATGTGTTGCACGCGCTAGAAGACCAATCTTATGTGTTGATCTATGGCGCTCATGGTCCGCCCTCTTCTCCCGTGCCCTCTTTGTTTCCTTTTCCCCTCGTGGAGAGCAATTGATCTGTAAACTTCTACTTTGGAACTCTACAAAATCAAACAATTATGTTGTCCTACTTTCAACTTTGGAAAATGATTGTTTCGATGAAGATTAGAGCTTTAGTGACTAATTAACTAGTGCTTAGGACAAAATTGTAGCGAAATGCTAAAAGAATTCTACACATACCACAATAATTTTTATCTTGGAAACCCCGAATGAGGGAAAACCATTCGGGAAGGGAAAATGTTCTTTCTTCCCACTTGTATTGGCCAATTAATCAAATTGTATAGATTACAATAAGTATGAAAAGAAGAAACAATGTAAACCTCCTCTCCAATTAATTTCTTGATATGTTTTCTTACACTTTCCTCCTACAATTCCACTCCATCATGAAGAATATTTTCTCACTTTCTCTCATGTTAATACTTTTCTTCTCAATCTCTCTATATCTCGAATGAAGTCTCATGATTATTGCACTAAGAAAATTGACAATTTCAAGACTACCACCCTAGCTAGGTGGTGGTTACATGACCACCACTCGAAGGGTGGTGGTTTTATCCATAACCTTTTTTACCTCATTTGCTTCATTTTCTTCAACTCTCCTTCATGGTGCTGATGGAACTGATTAAGTGGTGTGTTTTTCTGGATCCATATGGATCATACCTCCCCTACTTAGGAGGATTTTTGTCCCATAAAATCTTAGTGGGGGATTAGTAAAGGAATCAACTCCCTCTCTTGATCCTTCAAGTACCACCGGGTCTACTTTGGTGTCTTCTCTCATCCAACCTGCTAAGACTCCTATGGATCTATGGTTTTCTGCTCCAGTGCTACATCCTCCTCTGAGTTTCCTTGAGTACAATCCTCTTTGGAAGGAAGATTTTGTATGTTTCCTTCTTTGTCATGCATATATGGCGCTAGTAGGTGCAAGATCTTGCAACTTGTTATTGTGTGCATCTGCATGAAGTATGGCCTGAAGGTTTCTTTTCTAGCCTTTGCTCAAGTATGGCTAAGGTTCCATATTGTAGTGGTTTAGTCCTTTATTTTCTTTATCTCTTGAGATGGATTTTCTAAATCCTATCCATGTACGTTATTGTTATAGTCACCATTGTTCCTTGTATCTCCTCTTCTCCTTGCTACCCCATGGTTAGGTCTAGTGAATCTATAGGTAGATATGGTGACTACATAACAGAAGTTTGTTTTGCTCCTTGAATGAGTAGTTCCTATGGTGGCTTCTTCAGTAAATACTGACAAGTGTTATCCAAAATATTTGTGATCTCAAGTCCATTTCACTTTTCTTCCAATGAAAGTAAACAAAATAGGTGATTTTCTGAATAAGTCTTTGTGCTCAGTTGGCACTTACCATAGCCTTATTTGATTTTCTCTAGTGTGCCCAGATGTTGAAAATGACTCTGTCATTGACCCATCTGTATCGGTTCTCCTTCCTTGTGAACACAACATCCCTAACATACAAGTAAGGACTTCCCAAGAAAACATCAAATGCATCAAGTGGAATGATGTCACTGTAATACATCAATATATTTGGTATTTATTCCAAATGAAACTTACACTTTCTTATAACTTGTATTTCTACACCACTTTTCATTGATCCCAATGGGTATGGATGTAGATGTGCATGAGTCTCAAGCCAAGTTTTTCTACAACCACATCAGTTTTGAGTTATGGAGATCAATTACTTCAGTTTAGCATGTTATATCAAACTTGCTAGAAAACATGGTAACGGCATCGGTTATGAAGGACCGACATCAACCACCTATGACCGAATCGGTCGGGAAAGTAGAACTAGCATCAATAAGGGTTAATCGGCGTTAGTTACTTGTGTGCGAGTGTTTTATTTAACTCATGGGAATTAGATCTAATTTTAGCATTAAGCATATCTATTGATTGTAATTGCATGGCTAAGTGCCCTAAGTTTGTATAAGGTATTTATAAGCTAGAAATATAGGGTTAGAAGTGAGAGTTAATGATTATTGTGAAAATAATTGTGAGAGAGATAATTCTTGGAGAAGAAGGAGAATCTTGAGAGAAAGAAAGTATTGTACATCGTGAGAGGTGTGGAATATTGTAAATATTCATTGTATATATTCTAAAAGCTTTGGATAATAGATTGGATTGTTTCTTGGTGGATGTATCCCACACTAGGTGAACCACATTAAATCTAGTGTTGATTTATATCTCTTGTTTTGTATATTTCTTCTGGTAGAATATCTACTTTTATTACATGTATGCTTAGATCTGATATATTATCTGTACAACCTTGTGCTAACCCCAACAAATGGCATCGGATTTTTTTAGGGTTTTATGTGTTGAAATATTTACTCACAAAGGGTTTTCTGATTGAGTAAGAGCTATAACAATAGAAAAAGAAAATAAATACAAGGTAGAGAAGTTTGATAGCCGAAATTATCAATTATAGGAGATGCATTGAGGATAATTTGTATCAAAGAGATTTATACTTACCGTAAGATGAAAATTCTAGACCCATGAAGATGGTGATGAAGAATGGAAGATTCTGACGTAAATGCATTCGGATCTATAAGATTAACCTTGGCATCATCTGTGGCTTCTAATATTATAGAAGTGACATCTATGGTAGAGTTAATGAAATCTCTTGCTAATTTATATGAAAAACCTAATGCTTCAAATAAAGTTTATTTGATGAAGAAACTATTTAGTTCTAAAATGCATGAAGGTGGATCTACATCTAGTCATTTGAATGATTTCCGATCTATTGTAAATCATTTAAAATTGGTTGATATTTTGTTTGATGATGAAGTGAAAGTACTTTTATTCTTATGTTTTTGCTCCGATAGTTCGGATAGCTTGGTAATGGTTTTTAGTAATACAACATCTGTTAATAATATTTTGAAGTTTGATGATGTGGTTAGTATAATCTTGAATGAAGAATAATGGGAAATCAAATTCAAAGAATGGCAGATCTAAATCCAGAGGTAAAGGAATTACTTGTTGGAATTGTGGAAAGAAAGGACTTACAAATAAATATCGTTAGTCAAAGGATAAAGAGAACCAACACCTAGACAAAGATAAAGAGTCAAATAAAGAGACAAATATCGCAGCAGAGAGGTAATGCAAGATACTCTTATGTTTTCTTTGTATAATAGAATAGAATCATGGGTTTTATATTCATGAGCTTCTTTCCATGTAACCCCTACTAAGGGTTATTTATGGAATTATGTCCAGGGAAATTTTGGGTATGTTTATTTAGGTGATGATGAACCTTGCAATATTGCTGGAAAAGGGGAAGTTCATCTAAAATTGCATAATGGAAATACATGGGTATTGAAATATTTAAGGCATGTGTCAAGCCTCAAGAGGAGTCTTATTTCGTAGGGAAATAGGTGAAGTTGGTTGCATGGTTACATTCATAGAAGATTCTTGGAAAGTCACCAAGGGTGCCTTTTTTGTGGTAAGAGGCAATAAGGTAGGAACGTTATATTTATCTAATTTTGTTATTGATTCATTTTCTGTGTTATTTACTTTAGATTCAGATGCATGCATGTGGCATAATCGGTTGGGCCATATGATTCAAAAAGGAATGTAGATCTTAAAGGATAAGGGTAAGTTATCAGATTTGAAAGATTTAGATCTTGATTTCTGTGAGCATTGTGTCTTTGGAAAGTAAAAGAGAGTGAGATTTCTCAAAGTTGGGGCAACTAAGAAGGAGCAGAAATTAGAGCTTGTACACTCATATGTGTGGGGACCAGCTTAGGTAGCTTCTCATGGAGGATCCCAATATTATGTTACTTTCATTGATGATGCTACAAGAAAGGTATGGGTTTATTATATTAAACATAAATTTGATGTTTTTGAAACTTTTAAAAGATGGAAAGCCCTTATTGAGAATGAATCAAATTCAAAGTTAAAGTGTCTTAGATCTGAAAATGGTGGTGAATATTGTAGTAAGGTTTTCAATTATTATTGTTTAGTGAATGGAATACGTAAATAAAGGATGGTTCAAGAACACCATAGAAGAATGGTGTTGCAGAAAGAATGAACAGACAATCATGAAACGTCTTTAGAAGTATGAGGATACATGTTGGATTGCTCTTGACGTTTTGGGCGAAACAATTGATACAACGGTTTATTTAATTAACTTTGGGCCTTCAAGTTCACTAGATAGAGGAATACAAGAGGAAGTTTGGATCAGAAAAGAGGTAGATCTTTCTTTTCTTAAATTTTTTTGTTCAGAATCTTTTGTGCATATTAATAAGGAAAATAAAAAAAGTTGGATACAAAATCCAAGAGATGCACTTTCATTGGTTATGGATTTGGTGATTTCGAATTCTATTTTGGGATTTAGAGAATTCTAAAATTATTAGGAGTCATGACATTGAATGGAATGAAAAGAGAATGTAAAAGGATCAAATTTTGGTACCCAAGAACTGTTGGGACCCCAAAATATTGGCTAAGTACAAAAAGGTGTGTAGGCGCACAAGGCCTATTTGAAGAAGGGTGCACAAGGAGAAGGCACGCAGGATAGGGTTTAAGGAAGGGTTTTAAAAAACCTATGGCACACACGCGGAAAAAGCTAAGGTTTCAAGAATTGGCCATATTAGGCATTTTGGGCAAGACACGAGAAAAGCATGACCCGACTACGCATGCGGAGTGGATAAGGTGTCAGCATGGCGACAGGTTGGCCTAGGAAGGAATATGCCCTATGATAGAAGGTTCTAGAAGACATTATGGTAAAAATTGATGAGCTCAAGCCTGGAGTAGCATGCTCTCATGGAGGACCACATTCAGAAACTTGGCACCAGATCTAAGGCCGCAGAAGCATGAGTTGGCACTTTGGGATGCCTATATATGTAAGCTTGCAAGAGAAAAAGATATAGATCGGATATATATGAGAAGAATAAAGAGAGCGGAGCTCTGCAGAAATACTGCAATAACTCTGTGGGATTGGGTAGAGGCTATATGAGGGAGTAATGTCTTAAGGGGATGGGATATAAATTTTTCTTTGTATGTATGAATGACATGATCCTTACTGTGATGTATGACTTTGGTCTGATCAAGTTGTGGTAGTCTAATGGATCCGTTGAATGTAATGACGTTACAAACATGATTGAGTATGAATGTAATTGATTCGGTTCATATCTATATCTTTTCATTTCTAGTCATGGATGTTATGGAATAGATGTAAATCCTTATGTATTTTCCTTTCTGTTGTATTTCTATCTATTATTTGTAAGTACCCTCTATTTGGAATGACTACATTTTTCTAGAGGTCATTCTGAGCCCTATGATGATTGTATGTCTCATTCCCACCATTATTCATTAAGTTCCTAACATAGATGATGGTTTCCCATTTAACTCACATAAAAGAGAGACTCGGCACCCGCGTGTGCCTCGGGTAAGCACCCAGCACTCACTGGGTGATAGGCCGGCACGCATGGGATTCCCTTGTTCTTCTGGTGGGTGAAAAAATGACTACATCTTGGTTTCATTTCCGGGACCTCTTTTCGAATTTGTAGTGGGAAATGATATACATCATGATTTGTGTAATGATTGATGATAGAGTGTTTAACCTTGGAAAGTGTTGAATCATGGTTTAAGAGCACAAAGTATGAATTTGCTTAGAGATTCAACACTGGATCTGAGTTTGTTGCACGTAGATGGGTAGAAGATAACCTCTACCATGATTTGTATGAAACTTTTTTTGTTGCTTCCGAAGAGAACCGTATGAATGGCTCTCGGCATATTTATCTAGATCAAGTTGGTATTATAGATCATGCGCATGGACCCAAGAATAATACCAGAGGATTTAGGATGCAGATCGACATGGACTCATGTTGTGGATCATTGGTGGAAAGGTGTGTTGGCTAGCCACACTCTAGAGTACGCTATTTCTATATATTCTTGTCCATAAGTCATTGAGTTTGAGTTTTCAGGGAAACTAGAGGATCATTTCTACGTGTTACCCTTCGTCAATGAAGATCTTGATTGTTACCTTGAGTTTAGAGGCATTTCCGATGGCCGGATAAACCATTTTGAGAGTGGGTGAGGAAGCTAGGGTGGAGGAAGATGGTAGATATTACGATGGAGAAAGAAAGGGAGGAGAGATGACTCAAGTATAGTGAAGCACATGAAAGGGATATTGCTAGACAATGTGAGGTTATAAGTGTGATGGATCTATGGAGGTAGATGTTACGGGAAGGAGTTGAGGTTCACGTAGAGGACATGGAACCTAAGCAGTCTGTGCTACCCCATCTTGGAAATCACGTAAAAGAGACCCCTTCGGCTTCTGATGAGATTTTTTCATGTGGAGAGAGAAGAGTCGTTGGCACATATTTGAACCCACCTAGTGACCAAACCCTGGTGCTTGGTTTTCCAGATCAAGGAAGGAGTATCATTGACCTAGTTGGTATCAGTGGAAGTGACAGATATGTACCCAGGAGATATAATTTTTCATTTCCCACTTCTATGGCTATGAATATTGTTATAGTATTCGGAGGAATTTTTAGACAAGGATAAAGTACACAAGCCTTCAGTCTCATACCTAGGAGTGGCACGGGGTACACTAGTGGTAGTGGGGCATTATCACAGACCATCATCGTGTGTAATTTAGTGGAATTTTGGGGACCCTTGGCATGACCACTACAAGACCTGGTGGACTGGTGGGTGCAGTGGGTTAGGAAGAATATGACCTAGTGGATTTGGTGGGTGCAGGGGGTCATGAGGCATAGGACCTAGTGGATTTGGTGGATCTAGCGGTGGAGGAAACCAAGGCTCTGGATCAGGAGGACAAGGACCCCAGCAACCTCCTCAAATCTTCTTTGAGATGTCTTTACATTTTCTAGATTACAGAGGTATTGAAGATGTTGCAGAACATGTTCACAAGTGTGAGCTGCTATGGTGTGTGAAGGGGATCATAACCCTGGAGCGGAAGGCTAGCTAGTTTACAATGACGTTGTAGGGGTGCGTGCATAGCTAGTATAGGAAATATGACCCTCATCAAACAGTGGTGGATTATATTGCTTTAAAGAATGCCTTCTTGGCATAATTCCACATCCCTGAGTTTGAACAGAAGAGCATCAGCACCCTGAAGGAGATTCAACAGGGAATGGCAGAGAGTGTGCGGAACTATGATGCACGGTTCAAAACTCTCTTGTCAAAATTTTCATATGACATTCACCCTTCACATCATGCTCAATGGTTTATTGGGGGGTTGATAAATCCATTTAGAAGAGCTTTATCTCATAAAACTTTCACAGCTCACGCGAGGCATTAGAAGCCGCTCTACGTGCCGAAGTTGTTAGAAGTGTTGATATTGGTGTTGGCCCGTTTCTGGAAGCTCAAATTACTGCTATGACTAAGCAGCTGGAGAAGTTGTCTGCAAGCTCAGCCCATGAGACTCGCAGTGGTATATGGTGTATAGCTTGTGAAGTAGAGGGGCATGTCAAGGATATCTTCCCCCAGAGGATAGTATGCGCTGTGACAATAGACTGTGAAATTTTTCATGGGGACCATGATGCAAGTAGATGCCCCTTGTTATAGTGCGTAATTCGGAAGAATGTGTCTTTCTACTGTAAGATTTACACCTCTACAACCCTTGATACTAAGGATTTTAGGCTTATTGACCATATCCATGAGGCCATTGATCATGGGGTGTGCCATACCAGCATTTCCAGTAGTTCTAAAGGTTATGATCACCATTATGAGGAGCGCATAGATGGAGGTGTGCACGGAAGGGATTTTGTAGAGGATTTTGTGGCGGTGGTAACCTCGGAGGAGGAAGAAATGAGTTCCCACATGGAACATGTTTTAATTGTGGGTTTACAAAGCATTACAATCGAGAGTGCCAGATCTATTACAGTGCTCATGGTGCGAGACACAAGTATGAGGAGTCCCTGAGTTGTTTGAGCACATGAATCAGTAGCACCAGAAAGACAAGAGTGTTGTAATGGTAAGCATTAAAAAGACAGACACACAATGGATGCCATGGGTAACACATGATGCAGGATTAGAACCTATTATGGTAATAACAAGAGCAAAGGCCACACGTGCAAAGGAAATACCAAGGAAAAAGAACCTGGTTTCAAGGGAAGAAGTGGTACATGGGAAGTACCTAGACCCTACGCATCAAAAGGAGGTATATCAAGAAACCATGGACGTCATTTGGAGTTTACAAGGAGAAATCCAAGTGTCTAAAGGAGTAGTCCAGGAGGGAGGAGCAAAGAAGGAAGGTCGAGGCACCAAAAGATGACCTAGATGAGGTCAGGGAAGTATGTAAAATGCTAAGGCAAGAGAATATTATTCCCTTACTAGGAGCATGGTTGAGAGAGAAGGTACCACGCATCGAAGAAGAGCGCAAGAGGTAGGTATTACATGCAAACCTTCCCCCTCATAGCCTTGACTATGATAGGGATATCACGTTAAATGCGGTCGTGGATGGATGGCTCCTTAGTAATATCCTCATTGACACAGGCATGGAGGTCAATGTTCTCACCTTGGATGCTTGGCATTAGATGGGAAGGCCTACATTACAGCCATCTTTGAATGTGTTGTATATGGAAAACAAAATGAAGGCAATGCCAATCGGTGTCTTAAAGGATGTAGCTATCACCATTCAAGGAGCTAAGTTTATTGGGGACTTCAAAGTCTTGGCACTTGTTGAGGCAAACAATTTCCCAGCACTACTTGGGTGCTCATGGTGTTATATGAACAATATGGATCTTCGATACAACAAGGGTACATAATCTTTGAAAATGAGGATGAATGGGTCATCATACCCCTGGATGATGGGAAGTCAACTCTATCTTGAACCTTTGGGAGAATAGTTCCTATATATAATATGTGTGTGCTCAATCGGGGATCCAAAGATAATCCATCCTACTACAGATGGAGTTATCCAATTTAAGGATGCTTAGTCGTAAGACACCACTAGTCTAGCTTGTGATAATTGGGCGCATGGAACCTATGAGTTAATCGGATGGAATTTGAGAGGATCAGTGATAAAGGTGACAAAGGCACATAAGATCTGGTGCCTAGGAGGAAAGGATCTACCTAAGTACTCAGGAGGAGCCTCCCTAAGGTCTTTGTTATCCAAAATGAGCCCCCTACTTATTTTGGCTAACTTGCCTTCATTCTTCCCTTCCTTGTGCTTCAACTTCAATTTTCACACATTTCAAGCACTCAAGGGTTTTGGAAATGGCTCCATTAGATAGGATTTTTCTTCCCCTTTCCAGAAAGGTAAAATTTTCCTCCTAACTCCAAATATTTCGAAAGTTATGGCCCGACGGAGTTTTTTGGGGAAATTTTCCCTTGACAGGCCCATGGCCAATGAGAAGGTGCCACGTGGTGGTGGAGGTCGGGCCAGCAGAGGTAAGTTGGAAAATTTTCCAAAGAGGACAAAGGGCACAAAGGGAAAATTTTGGCTCCTAGGCCCGCAGAGGAGGATGGAGAAAAAGTTGCGGAAGGCCCGCGGCCAATGAGGAAGCGACACGTGTCCATGACAGTGGCGGGAGTCGGAGGCACGGAGGAAACTTTGGTTTTTTGCCAAAGCAACAGAGGCACAAATGGAGAAAAAGAAGTGTGCCCCCACCAAGCAACCAGAATCGACACGTGTCACCAGAGTGGCAGAGTGCAAGGAAAATTTGGGAATGTTTCCGATAAAAAAATCAAAGGGGAAAAGCGAGGTTTGAGCCCACGTTTCCATCAGCAAATGGGAAAGCGCCACATGGTAGAGGAGCGGCGGGGCATAGGGAATTTTGGGACATTTTCCCAAATTCAAAAAATGGAAAATTTTCAAGTTTCGGCCCGCCAACCTGATTTTTGCCCTAAAATTGCTATTTTTTCCCTAAATCTTCAGAGGGGCATAACTTTCGATCCCGAGCTCAGATTTTCATGTTCTTTATATCATTGGAAAGATGTTGAAATCCTCTACATGATGGAGGGTTAAATTTTTATTTTTGATGGATATTTGTAGGAGAAAAATAGGAAAACGTCTCTGGCATGCAAAAAAAAGCGAAAAACACCCCCAACCACCAAAATTAATGAAGTATGGGCCTCTTTCTTGCTCTGTAGAGCAATGTACTTTGGTGTATGGGTTTGTCCATAAATCCCATCACTTTGTACAGGTGAGATTGGAGGGATTTTTGGTGGTTGGAGTTTCAATTTTATTTTCCCGCATTTTCCACATTTCTTTCATTCTGTTCGATGGTTAAAAGCCAGATTTGGCTCATTTGTAAAGGTTGTTCATCATTCTTCTCTGCCTCTCCCTTCTTTTCTTCCCTAGGGTCAAAAATGGAGTTTGAACCTCCTACCTTTCTTTGTAATGGCACTTTTTTCCTCTTACCAGTAAAATGATTTTTTGTGCAAGCTTACGGAACAATAAAAATGTGTTTTGTGATGCATTTGTCCATCCTTGCTCGTTTTGCTTGTCTTCTTCTTGCCTCTCTTCATTGCAAGTATTTATGCATGTTTGAATGTTCATTGTAGGTTTTGGAGCTATGTTCATGGAGTTTTGGAACATTTTTTGTGTGAAATTTATCCTTGGTTTTGTGATGCACTTGTCCATCCTTTCCATTGCTCACCTCTTCTTGTTCCATGGCAGTTTTGATAGATGTTCAAGCATTTTCCTTCTCTAGTGTATCACCATTTTAGTGTAGGATCTGTTTTTCCCTCTTTCTCTCTCTGTCTCCTTGGCATAGTTAGATTAGGATTATATTAGCTTGCCTACACTGGAATAGCTTGTGGCAGGTAGTTTAGGAAGAGGAACTAGCCTTCTCTGGAGAGCTTTCCCCATTTGCAAAGGTCCCACACTTTGGGAAAGCTCAATGTTGTGCATTCACACCAAATGACATTGCCTTAGAAAAGTAGATCCATAGGTCATTTTGGGGGTGCTATGAATTTGCACTAATGTATATTTGCAGAAGATGGAAGCTCAGTGGAAGGAAGAAAATGAATGAAGAGGGATGTTAAGTTACATCCTACTCGAACTATTGGTGGGCAACGCATCAAGATAATCTCCTTGAATGGTGTGAAGTAAGATTGCCTTCTCTGTAAGGTTTTACAGGAGCAACACACCCACGGTTATAAAAGATTACCATAGTAAAGAGACCGCTTCCTTCCATATCCAAGCA
This sequence comes from Taxus wallichiana var. yunnanensis, assembly GCA_018340775.1. NCBI lineage: Eukaryota > Viridiplantae > Streptophyta > Pinopsida > Cupressales > Taxaceae > Taxus > Taxus wallichiana. The sequence continues at coordinate 399,127,966 of CM031235.1, forward strand.
TGTGAGACAACCTAGATGGGAAGCGCAGAAGCATTACCACCTTCATTATGGGTTCACAAGTTGTATTCCACACTTCAAGGTTATGCGCGTGCATGGTACATTCATTCTAAGACACGCCACCAGACAGGGAATTGACAAGAGTTAGCGGCTGATCTCATTCAAACATTCGAGTATCGAAGTACAAAACCCTTGGTGGATAAGGCATTGCAGGTTGTCAAGCACCTTACCATTAGGGATAGTGCCATGGCGTAGAAGATAGGCTACTGGAGTTGCTAGGTGAACCTGGCCTAGAGGTGTGCTTTGAGGAAGAAGAAACAGAAGAGATATAGCTTGAGCATGCATGTTTGGAAAAAGAAAAAGGGAAGATGGTGTATGTTATTGATGGTGAAGAAGCGGAAAACTTGGATGTTGACCATTCTATAGGGATGTGCGAGGTGGTAGACAGTGTTGATGAACGGGCACACACCTATCATGAGCCTTTAAAGACAAATAAGGTTAACATCGGCTCAGAAGAAGAGCCTAAAGAGGCTATCATCAGAGACTATTGGTCGGAGAAGGAAGTCTCTAAGATCATTGATCTTTACGTGAATTTGAGGATTTATTCCCACGCGGGTATCATGAACTCAAAGGCGTTCACCATTCCTTGGGGGAAATGAGAATTAAGTTGAAGGAAGGTGCATGCCCAGTTTGGAAGAGACCATACCGAATGAATCCTAACCATGTGTGAAGGTCAAGGAAGAAATAGACAAGATGATAACGTCAAGAATCATAGAGGTTGTGGAAGAGTTGGAGTGGATAAGTCCAATGGTAATTAGCATCAAGAAGGATGGAAGGATAAGGATATGTGTTGATTACAGGGACCTAAATGCAGTATGTATCATTGATCCTTTCCCAACCCCATTTACTGAAGAGATCCTAGAGGGAGTGGCAAGGCATGAAGTCTACTCCTTCACAGATGGGTTCTCAAGCTATCACCAAGTGAGGATTACAAAAGAATACCAAAGGAAGATGAATTTCACCACTGAGTGGGGAATTTTTTCCTATATAGTTATGCCATTTGGGTTGAAGAATGCACCTGTTATGTTCTCGTGCATTGTGGTACAAGATTTCTAGGACTTTATCCATAAATTCCTTCAAGTGTACCTAGATGATTGGACGATATGGACTGGTCAAGGACCATTGTGACAATATGAGATTGATGTTTGAAAGGTGTCGTAGTTGAGGATATCCCTCAACATCAAGAAGTGTGTATTTGCTACCCCATTTGGGACCCTATTGGGACACATCATATGCAAAGAAGGCTTGTTGGTGGATCCTACCAAAATTACAGTGATTGTGGGATTGGGGGAGCCAACTAGTCAAAGCACAATGCGCGGGTTTCTTGGACATGCGGGCTACTATCGAGAATTTCATCAAGGGTTATGTCAAGATCATCATGCCTTTAGAAGACTTGCTCAGACATAAAAGTGCCTTTCATTGGGGAGAGGCATAGTAGAAGGCATTTGACACATTGAAGGATAGGCTTATCACCGCGCCTATATTACGTTTCCCCTCTTAGGATAAGCCCTTCCATGTTCATGTAGATGCCTATGGAATGGCCATTGGGGAAGTGCTTGCACAGCCTGGTGAGGGAATTGTTGATCACCCCCTATGCTCTGCAAGTAGGAAGTTAACACAAGTAAGCATAATTACACTACAATGAGATAGAGGCATTTTCAATGATCTACGCGCTTCATAAGTTCAGAAAGTATCTGCTGGAAACTCCCTTTATCTTCTACACTGACCACATGGCATTAAAATATTTGGTGAACAAGCCCGTCCTAGAAGGGCACATATGTCGGTGGGTGCTGTTATTCCAAGAGTTCGAGTTCACCGTAGTTGTCAAACCAGCAAGAGTAATTCTAGACCTGACCATTTGTCTAGGATTGATTTGGGGGAGGACGCACAAAGCATTGAAGATACCATGCCAGATGCGTAGCTATTTAGGTTGTGGTGCGTGCCCTCAGACTTAGAGGATATTGTTGTGTTCCTTAAAATGGGTATGGCGCCGGAAGGGATGAAGACATTAGAGAAAAATCAACTAGCCATATGCATTGTGCCCTACATGTTGATCAGTGGGGACTTATACAAACTAGGGTGTGATGAAGTTTTGTGTAGGTGTGTACTAGAGCATGAGTGCTTCGCCATCATAGAGGAAGCACATGAAGGAAGTGTAGGTGGACATTATGTAGGAAACGCCACCACACGTAAAATATTAATGGCAAGATTGTGGTGCGAAACTCTATAAGGATTGTTAGGAGTATTGTAAAGTGTGTGATCATTGTCAATGCGTTGGCAAGCCAGGACGTAGAGATGAAATACCTTTGTGCCTTATCCCTAGTTCTGAACCTTTTGAGAAATGGGAAATAGACTTTGTAGGCCCTATTACACCAATAGCACATAGGAATGGATCACGCTATGTAATCACTTGCACGGACTATTTGACAAGGTGGGTAGAGGCAGCCCCAACTAAAGACTGTATAGCAGCTACAACAACAAGATTTTTTTGGGAGAACATTATCATGAGGTATGGATGCCCTTTAAGTTTAACCAACGATAGGGGTACACATTTCTTGAATGAGACCGTGAGGATCCTGTTAGCAGAGTTCATGGTGGCTCATCACAAAACTACACCTTATCACCCATAAGAAAATGGAACGTGCAAGCATTTAACAAAATACATTGAGTCATACCCTGACATAAAAATTTGATGTCAGAAGACAAGATTGGAATGACAAGGTATCATCCATATTATGGGCTTATAGGACAACTTATAAAATGTTGAACAAAGCCACACCATTTCAATTGGTGTTTGGCATGGAAGTTATCCTACCGGTTGAGTTTATGTTACCTTCTCTGTGAATAGCATGCGTAGGAGGGTTGGCTGATGAGAAAGCACTGGAAGAAAGGATTGATAAATTAATAAAGCTATACAAAAGACGATCACTCGCCAAGTGGAGCCAAACAATAGAAAAATCAAAGCAAAAATCATGGCATGATCACCACATTAAGAACAAGAAGTTTGAGGTTGGCAGATGGTGTTGTTGTATGATTCTAAGTTTTTGCGCCATCCTAGGAAGTTAAAAGTGCATTGGTTGGGTCCCTACACCATCTTGTACATCCTTGATTTGGCACATGCGAGTTACAAGCACTGGACGGGACGATATTTTCTAGGACACTTCAATGGGAGTAGGTTGAAGCCCTACTATAAATAAGTCTTCTTGGTGTTTGTAAATAAGGTAGTATTGTCCAGTTAGTTTAGGATTTTCTTTAATGCATTTTCCTTTCTTGTGTTTCCCTTTCTAATTTTTGTCTTGGGTTGCGTCTTTGGTGTCGGTAGTCTCATTACTTTTTAAGGTCAGAATCGTGTAGAGGACCGTGCATAATTTTAGTGTGGGGTGGAGTAAGGTGGAAGAAATTGAAGTGTAAAGCACCAAGAAGGATTGCATTGGAAAGCCGGTTAAATGGCCTGTGAAGAAAGTACATGGAAGGAAAGGTGAACAAGGATGGTTGGTGTCAGGATAAGGCTACATTGGGGATCCACGTATAAGAGAGGAAGAAGCGCAAAAGCAACACGAGGTAGGTAAGAGAAAAAATCATGATAGAAGAAGTGCCTTCAGCTTTGGTTACATGCACACAAGAGTCTCCTGTCAAGATGGATTGGTTGCGTGCCAGAAGGTTGGAGAATTTTCCATGCAAGGTTGGGTGCATGAGTTAAAGCGCTAAAGTCGGGTTTGTTTGAAAAAACCACATTAAGTGTTAAAGTACGATGGTAGGTAAGGTAGCATTTAATGTTACAAAGTAGGAAAAACTATAAATAAAGGGTCGAGGCATTTCATTATTTACTTTGCGTATACAAAGAAAGAAGCGCTTTTGCATCATTGCAAACTAGGGCTTCCAAAACTGATCCGTGTGAAGAAAAATTTAAAGAGTTTGAGCATGAGTAACTAGTTTGGATTTACAAACCAGAAGGAAGGGATTTCACAAGCGTAAGAGAAGTTATGAGAAGGCGTCGTCTTGTCAAAGTATTATCCAGATTAGGGTTTGAAAAAATAGGGCACGAGTTTAAGAGGTTTTCTTCACAAGTTTGAGATCTAAGGTTGGAAGAAGTGGAAGAGCAGAGTAACAAGAAGATATTGAAGTGATAAGAGGACCTAGAAAATGGCACCCAAGAAACCAACCGTGTCACCCAAGAAGCCAAAGGGCAAGGGCAAGAGAGCCAAAGCAATAACCACCACAAGCATGAATGAGGAGTAGTGTGCAGAAATACAAGTACCGGATCGAGTTTTGCTAGGGAAGGAGTGGTAATCCAATTTAAGAAACATGGTGGTGACTGATCATAACCATTGCATAAGCACAATAGAGAAGGAAATGGTGCTAGAGTTAGTGCACCCGATGAACAAAAGGACACCAGAGGGTTTTCCCATCTATAGCAATGAGGTAAAAGTGAAGTTGGAGAAGGCAGGGTTATTGCAACTCTATGAGTTGCCCTACTTTGGAAATCCTGAGCACCTCTATCAATGGCTGATGTCGCGCGTGCATGAGGACCACTTTTACTTCGCGAGGCGCAAGATGCGCATAACCCCTCAGCTGATTTTGAAGTTTACAGGCCTCATCTATGAGGGAGACAAAGATAGATGATGACCTGAGCGACAAGGATGCCATCAAAGCAACCGTCGTTGCATATGATTACAAGAAGGGGTCAAGGTATTTTGATATTATAGAAATCCCAGATCCCATCATGAGAATGGTCATGCACTTGGTCACAAAGTTAAATGATCAAGAAAGGTGGACACAGTAAATAAGCCTTGGTTGAATGTATGCAGAAAAATATCAGAGGGCATAATCTACAATTTATCGGCCTTCATTGCAGATGAGATAATCAACAGCGCTCAAAAAGGAGACAAGATATTCTTTGGAAATATCTTCCTAAAAATTGTATTTTCAGAGATAAGAGTGCCTGACGCAGTAGACAAGTTTTTTTAGGAGTATCCGATGAAAATCCCTCACTAGTGAAAAGATTTATAAAGTATACATGTGAAACAATGACAACCTCCCACAAGGCGCGCCTGGACAAGTGGTATAAGCACTTAAGGGATGCGTTCGGGCGAGTGAATAATCACGAGTAACTACCACCCTTACAAAGGAGAAGTTGAGTTTTCTATGTACCAGCACTTCTACATAGGCAGATTCAAGTTGGTGGATGAAACCATGAGCCCATGGTGTAAACTCCCATTCTCCTTCACCGCCTCAAGTACTTCCAAGCGGGAGTTAACAAGTTCAAAGAAGCAAAGAGACTAAGGTTTGACCTTAGTGAAGTTGATCAGGACCACAGGGAGTTGCACAGGACGTTGGTCTACCCCAAGAAGCACTCGTACGTGGAAAAGTACGTAGCGCATGAAGTAATAATGATGAAACCCCTTACTTTAACAATTACAAGAAATTCAACAAGCACGTGTGTATCTCGCATTAGGCCAAAGTTTGAGAAAGGTGCATACCTAGAGAATGATGTCTCCATACCTGAAGATCCCATGGGTAGAAGAAAGCCCACGCTCAAGAAAGGGAGAGAGAAGAAGAAAAAGCACCAAGTGTGCAGACTGCCCAGCCAGTAAGCGCGTCGGTGGCAAGTGCCAAACCTAGCACCTATACGCGTAGGAAGAAGTCCCCGATAAAGGAGAAGACCCAGAAGAAGAAGAGGTGCAGAGAAACCCCTCGCCAAGGAGAAGTCGCCAGAGGAAGTAGAGAAGGTTGGATCCCCTATGGAAGAGTCACCTCTCAGAAAGAAGCAGAGGATAGAAGAGGAAGCTGACTCGGAGGAGATGGAGAGCTTGGAGAGATACATAGGTGAAAGGGATGATGACGATGAAGAAGATGAACCTAAAGGAGATCAAGAACCACTTGCCTTCAGCGTGCACGATTCAGAAGAAGAAGGTGGAGAAGAACAACAGGAGTTCCTTTTCGTGTGGCGCAAGGGTAGCCAAGAGGAGGAAGGCGCCCAGGACATGGGAAGAAGTGAGGAGGTTGGCGTGCAGGAGCAGAAAACTCCAAGCCTTACGCAAGAGCAAGTAAACGAGGCGGCAGAAATAGAAGCAACAAAAATAATTAAGGCCTTGGTAGAACAAGAATTGGATCGCATCACTGACATAGTAATGGAAGAGGGTAAGGAGGAAAGCGTTGAGAAAGAACAAGTCAATGTGGGAGGAGGTCCCAGTCTAACAGTGAGTTTCCCCAAAGCCACGTGCTTGGGAAGGAAGAGCCTTGATACAAAATGAGGATAGGTCATGGGCTATGTTGATGACCAAAGGAAGGTGTTACATGCACGCTTCTAGAGCACTATACCCACGGAAGAACTTCTAGCTATGGAGTCATTTGACGAGGGGGCGTGTACCCCAGGACAAGGAAGATGCTCTCTTGGGTGTTTGAGTCCCATATTAACGAGCCAGAGTTTGAAGTATACCAAGGGGAAATCATGTCAGTACCGGAGTCTAAGGGATTAAACCCCTTGGTAAATTCCCAGCAACTCTCGGATGAGCATTTATGTAATGTGCTCAAAAATGTTGTGGTCAATACTGAGGCTAGGATCTTTGGAAGAAATGACAGAGTAAGATTTCTAGAGGGAAAGCTAGAAAAGAAGGAAGAGGAGTTGGCTGAGAAGACTAAGGGCTTGAAACAAGAAGAGTTGATCAACGCACAACTGAAGCGCAAACTAAGGGATGAGAAGGAAAAGGTGCGTGAAGTATACAAAAAGGTGGAGTCTATCACAAGCACCATTATATTGAAGCATCCAGACCTAACGCCGCCCGCGTGCAGAAGTACATATCCACTCTTGAATGCCTAGAAGATATGGCATGCATCCTCACCATGGAGAGACAACTATTGGCCCTGGAGTCTGCGGAAGAAGTGGCAAAGCACACTTGGTGAGGGAGGAAAAATTGAAAGTGGTAGCAATCATTGTTAAGTATAGCAAGGTACTTGCGGATGTCAAGATTGCTACCCAATTTGTTGAGGCCGCGTACAATAATTACACAGACAGGGATAGAGTGGTGAGCATCTTGGTCGCCACTCATGAAGTAGAGCTGAAGGAGTTTCAAGAGAAGAATAAGGGAAATAGGGTGGAAAGGGACAGAATCCTTGCGAGGTTGAAAATAAATCCGAGGCCATTGAAACCTTAAGGGGTTCAATCAAAAACCGGTTGAAGGAACTGTACCCACAGATTACTAGAAGGATGGACGCACTTGAAGACATGAGCAAGGAGTTGGAGAAAATTGTTGACACTATGAACACTCAAGGAGATGGACTAAGTTTTGGGGAGGTAAGCGCCCTAGTTAGTGACCTCTGCCAGAGAGCACAAAATGAAGTTGATGCCTGGAACAAGTTGGAGGCCGACTTGCAAAAATATTTTCCTAGCTTGTTGTAATAATGCCATCACTTCCCCATTCTTTCTTCTTTCCCAAATTCTTCATCCCCTTATTCTTTTTCCAAGATGTAAGTCTACTGTGATTCCTTATTCATTGGAGAAGTGTTCTGCGGACGGAGAATAGGCATAGTGTGGGGTGATGTTGGGACCCCAAAATATTGGCTAAGTATAAAAGGGTGCATAGGTGCGCAAGGCCTAGTTGAAGAAGGGCGCAAGGAGAAGGTGCGCATGATAGGGTTTAAGGAAGGGTTTAAGAAAACCCATGGCGCGCGTGCGGACAAAGATAAGGTTTCAAGACTTAGACATATTGGGAATTTTGGGCAAGACACAAGAACAGCATGACCTGATTGCGCATGCGGAGTGGATAAGGTGTCATCCTGGTGACAGTTTGGCCTATGAAGGAATATGCCCTGCGATAGAAGGTTCTAGAAGACGTCATGGCAAAAATTCGCGAGCTCAGGCTTGGAGGAGCATGCTCCCATGGAGGACCACATTCAGACACTTGGTACTGGATTTAAGGCCACAGAAGGATGAGTTGGCACTTTGGGATGCTTATATATGTGAGCGCCCACAGGAGAAAAAGATATAGATCGGATATACATGAGGAGAATAGAGAGAGAGGAGCTCTGCATAAATAATGTGAGAACTCTATGGGATTGGGTAGAGGCTATATGAGGAAGTAATGTATTAAGGGGCTGGGATATAAATTTTTCTTTGTATGGATGAAGGACATGATCCCTACTGTGATGTATGACTTGGTCTGATCAAGATGTGGTAGTCTAATGGATCCATTGAATGTAATGAGGTTACAAACATGAATGAGTATGAATGTAATTGATTTAGTTCATATCTATATCTTTTCATTTCTGTTCATGGATGTTATGGAATAGATGTAAATTCTTATGTATTTTTCTTTCTGTTGTAGTTCTATCTATTATCTGTAAGTACCCTCTATTTGGAATGATTACATTTATCTAAAGGCCATTATGAGCCCTATGATGATTGTATCTCTCATTCCCACCTTTATTCATTAAGTTCCTAACATATATGATGGTTTCCCACTTAACTCGCATAAAAGAGAGACTCGGTGACCGTGCATACCTCGGGTGAGCGCCCGCTAGGTGATAGATCGATGCGCATGGGATTCCCTTGTTCTTCTGGTGGGTCTAAAAATGACTACAAGGATGAACTAGTTGAGAAGTTTGTGAATGAGAAATGAACTCTCATATTTAAAAATCATACCTACATGGTTACACATTAACCGGTGTCGGTTGACCCTCACCAACATAGGTCAACTCAACCAAGATCAATTATAAGAGAGCCAAACCGGCATCGAGTTAGTAGAACCGGCGTCGGCTATAGGTGACCGGTGTCGGTCACTATCAAAATTGGAAACAAATGTCCAGGAGGTCCAGAATGAGCCTATGGTACCATAAAGTCTTGTGAGAGGGTCACATAGGGTAAGTAAACCTCCAGAAATATTTACACCTTCCCTATCTTATTTATTATTGATTGATAATGGTGAACCGAGAAAGTTTTGAAGAAGCAATGCAGGATGAGACCCATGTTTAGTGGGAGCATGGCATGGATGAGGAGATGGACTCCTTGGAACAAAACCAAACTTGGGATTTGGTTAAGTTGCCAGCAGGTAAGAGGACATTACAGAACAAATGGGTTTACAAGATCAAGGAAGAAGAGGGTGGACAAAAAAGATACAAGGCAAGGCTTGTAGTAAAGGAATTTGCATAGAAAGTAGGTATTGACTTTGGTGAAATATTTTCTCCTATTGTTAAAATGACTTCCATATGTACTATATTGAGTATAGTTAAGACATGATTTGCATTTAGAGAAACTAGATGTGAAGATGGATTTCCTTCATGGTGATTTGGTTAAAGAGATTTATATGCAATGACCACTTGGGTAGAAAGTCAAGGGTAAGGAGAAATTAATGTGCAAAGTTGAAAAAGAGCCTAGATATGGGCTCAAGCAAGCTCTAAGGCAATGGTACATGATGTTTGATAGTTTCATGCATGAGCATGATTACTTGAGATGTGAATCTGATCATTGTGTTTATTTCAAGAAGATTGAAAATGGGAGCTATATTATTTTGTTATTGTATGTGGATGATATGCTTATTGCAGGATCTAGTATGCAGGACATTGATGAGCTTAAGGGAAAGCTAGCTCACACATTTTCTATGAAGGATTTAGGAGCTGTAAAAATAATCCTTGGCATGCAAATATAAAGAGATAGAAAGAACAAGAAATTGTATTTTTCTCAGGAGGATTATATCTACAAGGTGTTAGAAAGGTTTAAAATGCAGAATTCAAAACCTATAAGTACACCTATGGCTGGAAACTTCAAATTGAGCAAAGATCAGTGTCCTTCATCACATGAGGAGGTCAAATACATGACACGAGTACCATATGCTTCAACATTTGGGAGTCTCATGTATGTTATGGTTTGTACTAGACCAGACATTGCACAGGAAGTGGGAGTTGTGAGTAGATTTATGGCCAATCCAGGTAAAGAGCATTGGAAAGTAGTCTAATGGATACTCAAGTATTTGAGAGGGACATCTAGCATGCAGTTATGTTATGGAGGTTCGGATATTTATTTATGTGGCTATGTTGATTTAGATATGGCTGGAGATATGGATGGTAGAAGGAGCACTACTAGATATATTTTCATAGTAGGTGGGACGGCAATTAGCTAGATATCGAGATTACAAAAGGTTGTGGCTTTTTCTACTACAGAGGCAGAGTATGTTGCAGCTATAGAGGCTAGCAAAGAGATGATATGGATGATTAGGTTCATGGAAGAGTTAGGAAATGAGCAAGATGATTGAAAATTGTTCAGTGATAGTTAGAGTGTAATTCATTTGGCAAAGAACTCAGTGTTTCATTCTAGAACGAAACACATTTAGTTGAGGTATCACTTCATACGGCAGGTATTGGAGGATGGGAAGCTGAAGCTGGAGAAGATTCATACGAGTGAAAACCCTATGGATATGCTAACGAAGCCATTAGAAAAAGAGAGTTAATGATTATTGTGAAAAAATTTGTGAGAGAGAGAATTCTTGGAGCAGAAAGAGAAGCTTGAGAGAAAGAAAGTATTGTACATTGTGAGAGGTGTGGAAGATTGTAAATCTTCATTGTATATCTTCTGAAAGCTTTGGATGATAGATTGACTTGTTTCTTGGTGGATGTAGCCTACACTGGGTGAACCACATTAAATCGGTGTGGATTTATATCTCTTGTTTTGTATATTTCTTCAAGTAGAATATCCATTTTTATTGCATGTATGCTTAGATATGATATATTATCATCGTACAACCTTGGGCTAACTCCAACAATCAAAAATCAAATTTGAGTGAGAACCAAAATCTACTAGAGCATTTACCTTAGTCTTCTTAATTTGGATTTCCGATTTGGAAAAGCTTACTCATCTCTTATTCTTCTCGCTTCTCTATACATGTTAGTGGTCGTTCATCCCAACCTTTCGTCTAAATGAATCATCCTCAATCTCCACCTCTCCTTTTGTCTTCACAAAGTGGCCATGGATTTCTTATAATCCTTGGTTTGGTGCTTTGGGTGTAATTCCAGATGTAATTTCCAACATGAGGCGTCAGTATGTCCATTTATATCACAATTATTACAGAAATTCTAAGGATCTTTACAAGTATGCAAATCAGTAGCGGTATGTTTACCTTTCCATTTACCTCTGCTACTTGTCTTCCCTTGTTTTTTTTCTTGTTGATCAGTTGACTGGTCTCCCTTTGGCTATGTTTCTCCTTGCTTCTTCTCATGGTCAATGTAGTATGTTTGTATACAAGCTTCATTGAAATCCTTGAGCTTTGTGGAGATTAACTTCCTCTGAAGGTGAGTGTGAAGTCCTCCCAAATACTTGGTCAGAATGTCCTCATCCTCCAAGTCCATATTAAGCAACATGGCTTGTCTCCAAAATTACGTAGTGTAGTCTTGCATGCTTTGACCGCCTGCCTACGCCTAAAGTATCGTCATTTAATCATCATGTCAGTCTTATGGCCAATAGGATAGAATTTAGCTCTAATCAACTCTTTAAACCCCTTCCAAGTACTAAAAATAGGATGTTTCTTCTTTTCACAAGTGGTTAGATGGGTTTCCCACCAAACCGAACATGACCTTACATTTTGAGACGTGCAAAGGTAATCCTTTATGCCTCAATGACATTATGCACAATAAAATAGACTTCCAATTGTTTTAGCCATTTATCCAAGTAATTTTGCATCTTCTCGTCCTTCAAAATTCTTTATTTCCACTTTCGTTTCAACTTTAAAAGGTGTATGAGAAGATTTTACATTTTCGCTTACTGATTGGCGTCTTTTCTTCACGCTCTTCCCATTCTTCCTCTTCATGGCTCTTCCCGATACCGAATTTTTTGGCAAGTGCTCGAACCATTGAGTCCATGGAATCTTGCTTAACTAAAGTCATCTTCTACTGAGATCTTAAAGCTCTTCTTGTTTTCCATATGATCTATCCATCATGGTCTCTAGCATCTTGACTCTACGGACCAATTTCTCTTCTTCCATTTGAGCTCGAATTTTTGTTTCTAATTCTTCGTAGAAAATACGGCTCATGCAAGGTAAAATTTCTTCACCTTTGGACCTTATCGTTGTCATACAAATCACAAGAAAGAATCGAATACCACATTCCTGGATATATAATCAGCTCATGATACCAAAATGATCCATAAACTTCTACTTTGGAACTCTACAAAATCACACAATTATGTTGTCCTACTTTCAACTTTGGAAAATGATAGTTTCGATGAAGATTACAGATTTAGTCACTGATTAACTAGTGCTTAGGATAGAATTGTAGAGAAATGCTTAAATAATTCTACACACAACACAACAATTTTTATCTTGGAAACCCCCAATGAGGGAAAACCAGTCGGGAAGGGAAAATGTTCTTTCTTCCCACTTGTATTCACCAATTAATCAAATTATACAGATTATAATAAGTATGAAAAGAAGCAACAATGTAAACCTCCTCTCCAATTACTTATTTTCTCTTTTTTCTTACACCTTGCTCCTACAATTCTACTCCAGCACTGAAGAATCTCTACTCACTTGCTCTCATGTTAATACTTTGCTTCTCAATCTCTTTGTATCTTCGAATGAATCCATTCTCTTGCTCCTTTCATGCATTTATGGACCTTCTCATGTCCTCTCGTGCATTGGAGGATGTGAAATGGCATGGAAGTGAAGAGACACAGTCGAGCACTTCAAATTCACGTCCATTCATGCTCCATTCTTATTTTCTCGTTGAAGTCTCAGGACCACCGTCCTGAGCAAATCGGCGGTTTCAAAACTCCCGCCGGAGGCGGGGATTACAGACAAGCACTCGAAGGGCAATGGTTACGCAACCACCGCTTCGCATAGAGTAGTAGCGATTCGCCCGAACCTCTATTTACCTCATTTTCTTCAACTCTCCTTCTTAGTGCTTGATGGAACCGATTAAGTGGTGTGTTTTTCTAGATCCTTATGGATCGGTGATCGACCCTTTCCCTAACATGATCGCCTTCCTTAGCTTAGGATTTCCCCTCTCTGCACATTCTTTTATCCCCGATCTCTTGGCATGTTTAGTATAGGATTTGCTTTCAGCATTAAGAGTAGTAATAGCGTTAGAGGTAGGTAGAGGAACCGGCCTTCTCCGAAGATCCATCTCAAGCGCGCAAGGTCCCACAACTTGGAGACGGTTCCATTGTTGTCTCAAACAACTCAGCTCTTCTAAATCCGAGATGCGGGTGCAAGTTTGACAATCAACAGTTTTTGGCACGCCCAGTGGGACAAGTTTGAAGAGTTATACATCTTCATCTCAGCAAGAAGTTTGATGTGTTTTGTTGAGATCTAACCTTTGGAGGCATTTTTCAACACATCTGACAACTCCACTGATCCAAATGCACCCATTATTTCATTTGCAGACTAGTCTCCCCTCTTTCTTTCATTCATTTTCCTTCTTCCATCATTCCACCTTCCTCTTTTGAAGTTGTGCAATCATGACTTCTTTCCCCTCCTAGAATTCTCATTTGTAGCAGCAAATTTATTTCCCTCCATCACCATAGTTTTAAAATCCTCCTCCAAATCAGTTTTATAAGCCCCATTATCCTGAAAATGCATGTAACCCACTTTTTTCTAACCAAAATGTTTATGAAGAACATGTTTATGCAGATGGTGGTGGTGACTCCATGGCAGAAGCTGATTTTGAGAGGAAAGTACAAAATATGGAGATGGACATGATGTAGCTCAGAGTCAAGTGCTCCATAAAGGCAGCTAGAATTGGCTACAAGGTCCCTTGTCCATGGGTCGGCCATGTACCAGGCTAGTTTAGCACCTAGCAGAAGCTGCATTTTATTAATGAGATGTTGCCTCAAGTTACAAAGTGAAGGGAGATAATGGAGGCTTAAAAATCTAGCGTGCAACAACCCTATCAATGGGGAAACCCTACACTACCATATTACATCCCTCTCATTCCCCATGCCAGCCTACATCATCTCAACTTGTTGCACATGTTCCTAGCCTTCGATGCGTTGCCCCCATTGTCAATTCCCCTCCATCCTCTCACCTTCACTTCTTTGCCATCCCTCCCTCCGCATGCACTTCCATCCCTCTTGTGTGCATGCCTTTCGCGCCCATCCTCCCATTTCCTTCGAGTCCCCTCTACCTAGATGTGCTATAAACAAACAACCCTTGCATACGCACCATCCCCAGCCGAATGTCATCATGTTCAACAACTGTAGAACGATTGAAGAATGGTGTGAATCCGATTGGGATGATGAGATAATTAAGGCGCATGTTTTAGAAGAAAGTCAGTTAGTTCAAGAGGGTGCAGTCTTGAAGGAGATAGAGTTGCTTGTAGAGGCGAACCATACGTGCCCTAGATTTGTGCGACCCAGCCTGTAAGTAGTCACCTTCAAGAGGAGAGTCTACATGATAAGCCCATCTCTGGGATTGAACTTCAAAGCAATGGGAAAAACACAAGAATCAAGTCGTGCCCGATCAGATATTTGGCTAGTCTAGAGCCAAAGATAGAGTTGTCACCGGTCATGTTCACTCCAAAGCATGAGGTTGAGCTTCAAGCACGCCAAAGATCAATAGTAGTGCCTCCCGAATCCAAGTGCACACCAACTTTGGGAGGTGTTTATTCTACTTGTTGATACTTTGAGGAGGGTGAAACACCATCTGCAAGTCGGTTTTTCTCTTTCATTTCCGACCATGTTTAACGCCAAATCAATTACATGGTCACAATTTGTGAGGAAGGGAAGCTACTTCTCCCTTCCTGTTGCAAGTTTCACTTGAGCACCCCTTTTCCTCTGGTTAGTGTAGGGTAGTTTAGGTTTGTTTTTAGTAACACAAGTGCTTGTGCACACTTTGCATGTTCCCTTTAGGACATGTATGATTTCCAACTTTTGTACATAGTGTTGTGCTTTTGTTTCGATACACACCCTCCGACACCTTTCCTTTCTTGTTGTGCCCGTGTGCCCCTTTTTATTGCTTCCTGGGATGACAGTTCAATTTTGGAAGAGGTAGTTCCAACGGTCAATGCATAGCTTTCACTCTCATCAATCCAATTTAGAACATCTTCATATGAGAGCAAGAGTTCGAGTTCATAGTTCAAGCATGCTCAGTGACTCAAGGGTGTTCCTCAAATTGTAGATCAAATTATGTTCAACGCCGGACTACATGCCTAATGGATGCTTCTAAGGATACTGGTCTTTTCATCTAGCAGAGATAGATGACCCCGAAAGTCGCAAAAAGCTGTTATCCAAATAACTCTCCTAGTTATCTAGATAACTTATATTTTATCCTGACTCTGATGTTTCACATTTCAGTTACGCGCACTCAAGTTTGCTTCCTTGGCACAATTTGCTTGGTTGCAATTATTTTGTGCACCCTACATGCCTTGCTTCCTTCTTGCTTTTGTTCCCCTTCTCTTCGCATTCCGCTATCTCCTTCCATTTCCCCTTTGCGCCTTCCCTTTGCGCACCCTCTTTCATTCCTATCTTGTCACATATTCCTTGCGCGCACCTCTACAGACTTGCCTTCCAAAATGGCTAAGTCCATGGCTTCCTCCCGCTTGCTTACATACACCTAGCTCCTTCACACACCCTTCCTCAGTTGAATGCTCATGTGCCTTCTCTTTGTTTCCCTTTCGCGCCTTTTGCTTCCATGTGCATGCCTTTGCGCCTTCTTCTGCATCATTCTGTGCCATGTCATCGACTATCAGACTTGAGTGTGCCACACGTAACCTATAAAAGCGCGCCAATAGGGCATTGAATCTTGACAGCGAGCCAGTGAGTGACATGTGGCAGAAACAACAAATCAAATGAATAGTTGGCCAATTTATTCAGTCAATTTGTGCATGACACGTGTCTTGCGTGCCCGGATGGCTCTAACATCTTCCGACTGCCTATATCTTTTGCTGCAGAGCTCCGATCGGCGAGCACCTAGACTTGTCAAAGAGCTACTGACACAAGCTACAAGTTTTACTATTCAAATTAAAATCTAGGTGGGATTTGGTAGGGGAAAAATAGGGAAACGTCATTCTAGTCATCAATGCACACATCTAATCGACCTCAACCACTAGATCTTTGCAAATCTTGCTCTCTTACTTCTCCTACATGCCAAAGCAGACATGGGGAAGTGCATCGACATATTTGCGGCAGTGATTCGGAGGCCTTCATTGTTTACTTTTGGTGGTTGGATTTTAAATCCGAGTTTCCCTCCTTTTCTCCTTCTCTTCTCTCCTTCTTCTATAAATAGCAAAGTTCTGCTTTGTAAAAAGGATCCCTCTTTGTTGTAATGGCACTATGGCAAAATGGTGGCCGACTTCCCATGGGTTTCAGACCTTGACATGGTCTTTGTAATGTATTCTCTCCTCCTGCCGTGAATGTAAATGATTGTGTATCCCTTAAGCAATAAAAGTGTGTTTTGTTGAACTCTTGTCTTCCCTTTGTATATTTCATTGCATCTCGCCTCTTTGTTTGTGTTTTTGGCATGCTATGTTTTTCTTGCTTGCAGTCCTCGTGTTCATGTGTGGCTTTGGAAAGCCAAGCTGCATGTTGATATGTGGCACGTGCGGTCTGCACTCTTCTCACGCACCCTCTCCGTTTCCTTCACCGCTCGTGGAGAGAGATCGACCCTTTCCACGGTGCCATCGCCTTCCTTATCTTAGGATTTCCCCTCTCTACACATCCTTTTATCCTGGTCCCTTGGCATGTTTAGTCTAGAATTTGCTTTCAAAGCATTAGGAGTAGCAGATGGCGTTAGAGGTAGGTAGAGGAGCCGGACTTCTCTCCAGGAGATCCGTCTCAAGCGCACAAGGTCCCACAACTTGGAGACATTTCCATTGTTGTCTCAAACAACTTGGCTCTTCTAGATCCGAGACGCGGGTGCAAGTTTGACAACCAACAAAACCTAAATTTTATATTTCAACCAACATACAAATTTGTATGGTTGTGTGTGTGTGCAACACAACTTTATAAATTTATATTTTTCTTTCTTGAATATATAAACTATATCAAACTTGTGTGTGTGTGTGTGTGTGTGCGCGTGTGTGCGTGTGTGCGTGTACATGTGTGTGTGTGTGCGCGCGCGCGCGTGTGCGTGTTACTCCTTGTCATTTGCTTCCATGTGTGTGTGTGTGTGCTAGTTACAAAAATATTAACTCCATTAAACCACATTCTTTCATTCCAAAGTGCAAGTTTTACAACTTATTGCAACATAGTTCCCAAACTATATTGACATTTAACTTGTTCCTTTATTTACATTAAAAATAATAAAAACAACTCTAAAGTGCAAGAGTACACCTACAAAGTGGGAACAAAGTGCCAAAATTTTCATTGAATCTATTATTTTTATACAAGAGATTGAACTTCCAACATCTATCATTTCTCCTAGCTCCAACTCCAACTAAGTATGCATCCAAGCCATAAGAGAAGGTTGGTTTACCTCCCAACCAAATGGCATCATTGCATGCCACAACCAACAATGGAGAGCATGCTAGCCTCCCTCCAAGCCCATGGGAGAAAGGAGAATGCAAGTCTCCAAGTGACTACTAGAAGGAAAGGGGAAGACTAACACAAACAATCAACCAAGAAACCAAAATGAGTTTGATAACAACCAAAATAAACCAATAAGTTTCATAACTTTATTTAGATGAGGAAGGGAGAAAAAGGAATCCTATTTAAAAACAAATCCATGTAAGTAGCCAAAATGTGTCCTCATGTTTCCAAGAATCCCAATTTTCCTTCATAGCTCCATATCCATCCAAAATCCTTATACCTTTTTACCTCCTTGCCAAGGCTTTTCAAACCTTGGAGGTTTTCTTAGCAAGGAAAGGAGATGGTTCCCAAACCATATGGGAAGAATCTCTCACTTCAAACCATATGAAAGGAGTAAAAAGAAAGCCCAACAAGGCTTGCCCATCAAGCTTTTGCGGAATAAAAGAGAATTTTTTCCTCTTCCCCTACAAATCCAAAATCCACATCCCAAAGGGGGTGGATGGAGAAAATAAAAGAGAAATTACTCATTTGCAACCCATTTACACATTTAAACACACAAACACTCAACAAGAAACATTCAAGTTTCTTTCAAAGCAAGAAAATTAGAAAAACAAGGGTGTGAAGCCTACCTCACAATTGCAAGAAGATACCAAGCTTCCAAAATCCAACACAAGCTTTCCAATATGCCCAAAATATACGCTTTCCAAGCCCAAACAAGCTCTCTTTCAACCCAAGCTCTTCCTCTCCAAAAGTTATCCAAACAAAAAATAAAAAAGAACCCCTAACCCTCCAAGGTGGAGAATAATATAGGAAAAGAGTCTCCAAACCAAATCCCAATATGATGGTAACATGTGTCACTCTTCCACCTAAGACTCTAAGTAACCCAAATACTTCCAATATGCACTTACAAACTAATAAATGAAAAAATAAAGAAAAACAAGCAAGTCAAATCTCCACATGGTACAACATGCACTCCAAATCCCGAACATACACAAGGTACAAAAATCATAAATTTGGATGGTTGAAAAGGGGTCAAAAGGGGTAAAATAAACATTATGATCCTTGGAAAGAACTCACCCATGCAAGCATACTATTTGGGGCTTTTTCTAACTTGCCCTACACTCCTCCAAAAAGTCACTTCTTGCCCAAATTTGAGTTTTGGGAAAGAGGTGGCCTTTAAGAGGGGTGGTGGATCCACCTAATCCGTGACTAAGTAATCTTTAACCCAAATAATCAATAATAAGACAGCCCATGCAAGTGGGAAGTGATTAGCTAAATAAAACAACCAATTAACTAGCAAATAACAAGGAGTTAAATCAAATATACCCAAATAAAATAAAATAAAAATAAAAATGATCAAATTAATCAATTAAACATATGTCAAGGGGTCATTTCCCTTCACCAACATTAATCTACAAAAATAATATAACAATCGGGACCAAGACCAAGCGAATGGGCAAGTTCGTCCTCTAAGGCTATTGTGCCACATAAAGGTGTATCTCCTTAAACTCACATTTTCTTGTAGCGTAACTATGTCACCTGCACACTCAATTTCAAATATCATACATTCTCAATACAAATTGTTAAATAAACCAATAGTTTGCATGTTAAACAATCTAAGTCAAACATACACTAACTAATTCAACTAGTTACAAAAGCATTCATCCATCATATAAGAGATTAGAAACTACAATAATCATCCATGACATATTTTATCATCCAATATAAAATACATGTTAATCTCAAATCCACAAGATCACTAAACATCAAATCAAAATTAGATAATAATGATATTATCGTGAATTGGTCTCATGTGCCAATTACAACCAACCTATCATGGCAAGTTAGCATATAGAACATAATAAGGCGACAAAATAATATATATCCTAGTCCAATAACCATGTTAATAATATGTCCAAAGTCTCAACATGAATAGTACAATGAGTTAGTATAATCAAAATAGAGAAAGAAACGGGTAAGTACCACATGTTTTGATAGTGTTGGTCTTCTAAAGTGAAAAGAATAGCATTGTTTCATTACTACATACATAATACGAGGCATAAGTAATAAACAATAAATGATTCTCTAAATAAAACAATCCTTTTTGTAACATGTAATTGTAGCATAAAAGATATAATAATACATTAAATAAATGTCAATCGCCTAGCATAAATAAGAGCATATTTCTTATTTTTGCCAAAACAAAAAATATAAGGAATTGTTGCACTCAAAACATGCGGTCAAGTTTGGACCACTCTTATCATTTTGAATTAAAATAAACTTATAATTGATATTATATTTACATGTTTCTTCAAAAATGATATTGGAATAAATAAATACTTTAGTGAGAGAATGGTGGGCCATTGTTAAATATCAATTTGAGCTCCTACCATAAAAAAATTGCACTAAATTTTAATGACTCCAACATAGGTAATTGATAATGACATATAATTGGAATCTACTATGGGGCAATTATCAATTTTTTTAGCTCCTATCAAAGGAATGGCATATCTAGTCATTAATTTTGTTCTTCTTTAAGGAGGGTTTGGGAAATTTACGGTAGAAACCCCTTGAAACACTAAATAAGGATTAAATATATTAGGGTTACCTATGATATTCGTATGGACATGGGTATCCAAGGCACTAAAGCTATGCAACATTTAAAACCATGTCCAAGATAGTTAAAAAAAAGTAACCATGAAGCCTCATTCAAAAAACCACTAATATTTAACATGATAGAATATGAACTACTTTAAAACATGCAATGACAATAACCCAAGGTTATGGGACCCCGAAATGGTCAAACCATATTTAGGGTTTCAAGGGCTTAAATATTGCAATATTCAATGGTTTTGTTACTATCTTCTTCACTTGAAAATTTCACAATAGAGGATAAGTTGGCGCTATGGAGTATATCCGAATGGAAAACATTTTGAGTGGGAGCGATAATGAAATGGATATACCCTATTTATGTGCAACTTTCTATGTGATATATGTAAATTCTTGTATGTGGGAGTGACACAATGCCAATGTGGAAGCTCCTAATATTTTTGCAATATTTTAGTAATAAAATAATGGCTTCTTCTTCCAATAGTGTGGCATGGAGACGATGGTGAGTGTGTTGAGCTACGTATTTTTGAAAATAACCACGATTTTGAATTATGATCTTACTAATGCCTCGATTTTGAATTATTCATTTTAATATATTAGTCCACACTTCGCTCGCGGAAGACAGTGACAAAAGGAGTGAACAAAGGACAAAAGGGGAAGGGCATCAACAACGCTCGATAACCAGTCAAATGCCATGCTAGTGATTGATTGCATATGCACTAACAAGACATGCACTACAAAACAAAATAACAAAACGAATTTCAAGTGAATGCAGAAGACTTAAAATAAAATTCATTTTTAAACTTGTAGATTTAGCCACTACACGATTATTTATATTGAACACGTCATTTGTGAATTTCTACTCTTCAGGGGTGTCATAAGGAAGACAACATTATAAAGAAGGTAACTTTCCTAAAGGGTGCAACTATATACTTGATATATATATATATATATCATCTTTCAAGGTTTTGTCAATAATTGATATGAAGAATATCCTGCTAAAGACAGAGATCAGGGTCTATTTTCTTGAAGATTCATAATTTGTTTCCATTTGTCTTAGAGATATTTTCATATTCTCGTCACGGTTAAGAATGAAAAATGAATGTACTACAAGAATAGATGTTGGAACTATAGGAAAACAGTAAGAGAATCTAGGAGCAAATTTTTCTAGGAAAACTGTGTAAAAAAATAACATCTATGTGTTTTGGATCACACTCCATGATCCATCATCAGGATGTGAGAAGAAAAAATATGCCAAGGATCTCCAATTGTATTTTCTTAAATAGAACCAAAAAAAATCTATTTAAGAAAATACGATTGGAGATCTTTGACATATCTTTTTCCTCACATCCAGATGATGGATCACTTAGTGTTATCCGAAACACGTAGATGTTAAAAAAATTTACACAATTTTTCTAGAAAAAATTTCTCCTAATTCATGGACTATGGAAATCGCTTAACTTTAATAAATAAGAGAATCTATCAAGAGAACATTATCTTGAGCTCGGATGTGTCATGGTGTGTTGAGTACAAGATTAAATGTCTCGAATGGTTAACATTTTGAAATTGCTAGAGTAGAATAAATAAAAGTTGAAGTTTCCAAGCAACGTCCAAGGATGTGGTTTTGAGAATTATCAAACTTTGAGAAAAATGTTGACTCAATGTGTGCAATTTTATGTTTTTGGAACCATGAAAATATGGGAGAAAAGCTTTTACATTTTAATTTTTTAAGAGCAAGTGCAAAAGGACATTTCACCAAGACAAGTCGATTATAGAACTACATACATGATGTATCTATTACATCGGAAATTGTAACATCCAACATTTGTGATGCAATGGATATCACAAAATGTGTGAACCACTGAACCATGTGATGTAGACATTAGTACAAGTTTTGAAGATGATACTTGTGTATATCTAAATAATAATATTGCGTTGATTTTTATTATAAAAATGTACATATTGTTAAAGTTTAGTACGTAGTCCCTCCACGGTAGGGAACTCCGATTGGATTGATAGGTGGATGATCATCATTACTTAGCTTGTTGGGTTCCTTGAGACTTATCATTGGCAACATGCTCGAATCCGCCAACGATCTTACTTCGTCATTAATTCGGAATCGAGCCGCTCAATGGCCGCTTTAGAGCAATCCCATTTTCATGATCCTTTCCAACATCAAGTGGTTGCACTTAGAAAACACCTACAAAATGCATGTGCATGTAATGCTCGCATGGTGTAAATTAAGGCTAAGTTACATTGGTTAAAAGTTGGCAATAAAGTATCTTAGGAGTTTTTCATATGCTTAAAGATAAACATTCTTCTTAGCAAATCAAAGCCATTTATGAGGTTAGCCTTTAGCTCACGAGAGGTGCCAAATATTGTGCAAGCTTTTGTTTTCCATTACCAAAGCAAGTGTTCAAATCTTGTGATCCTTCTCGTGAGCAATAACAGGCCCCTCCATAATGTTTGTTCATGGTTCCATTCAAACTATCCCAAGTGCAAAGAGTGGCATGTGAAAGGATCTTGTCCATTGAAGATATGCATGAAGTAATCACCGGATGACCAATGACAAAGCCCATGGTTGTTATAGCTTGTCATGCAAATTTTATAAGGTTAAGTGGGACATATTGGGAGAAGACATCTACCAAGTGTATCTAAAAGTCTTTAGAACAAAATCCCTTGCCCAAATTATCATCAAAGGACAAGTCAAATTTGTACCCAAGATAAGGGGTCTTTAATTTATATGCAATTGTCAACCAATCACCCTGTTATCCAAAATTCACCCTCAAGGTAATTTTGATAACATGCATCAAATTATTCAGTCCCAAGCAAGTAAGATTGATTCGAGGCCCAAAATCATGTTTTTGGGCCCCCTCGGCTTCTCTCTAACTCTCCCATCCAAGAAGAAATCCCAACGGGTTGGATTAGGGAAAAAATGCAAAAAATAAGGTTGCGGGGACTGTTTTAAAACATTTGTGTCCGAAGGGTTCGGTCGTGATCGAGGTTCGTCGTACCAAGCTTGGGGCCGAAAAACAAAAAAATTGGCTAAGTCGGACATTTTTGTCTCAGGCGGTCCACGGGACAATTGGGACGTCAGGACGCGAGGGACGCGAAAAGCCGAAATGGCCAAAAACAAGAAAAATCGCCGAAGTCTTTTGTTTCGCGTGGTTTGGGACAGCCGGGACAAAAGTACGCGTGGGACGCAAATCGGCCGATTTGCCGAAAGACAGTCCATTTTGGGCAATTCGGAGATATTCGTCCGGGACAGTTGGGACAAAGGTACGCGAGGGACGCGTGAGACGCGAAAAGGCGAAAAAGCCATAAGCAAGGACAAGGAAGCCCGAATCAGCCGATGCGGGAGAATGTGTCCCAGGAAGTGGCGGGGAAAGAGAAGGACTTAGAAAATTTTCCAAGTTTCGGTCAAAGTTTTCAAAGGTAAAAGTTTTGGCCCGCTGCCCCCGCCATCGAATGGAATCTTGACACGTGTCATCCAAGTGGCGGAGCGGGGAAATGGGAAATTTTCCCAAAGTGAAAAATGCCAAATTTTCGAAGGGCAAAGTGCGCCCCTCAAGCCCGAGCCAATAAAATAGTGCCACGTGTCCAAGTGGCAAAAAATTTTAAGGAAGGGCCCGAAAGAAATTTTCAAAGGATGAGCCCGCGGACGAATCAGAGCCTAACACGTGTCATCCAAGTGGCGGAGCGCGGGAAAATTTGAAAAAAATTCCAAAGACCAAACAGGTAAAAAATTCAAACTTTTTGCCCTGCCGATCCGTTTTGGGCCTGTTTTTGCCCTAAATCTTCAAATGGCCATAACTTTCAATCCAGAGCTCAGATTTTCGCGTTCTTTATATCAATGGAAAGTGGTGAAATTCTCTACAAGATTCTAGGGTCATTTTTACATTTTGATGGAATTTGGAGAGAGAAAATCAAAAACGCCTCTGGCACGTGGTAATGGCCAGAAATGATGTTTCAACAACCAGTTTTAATGCAAAATGGGTCGCATTCTCCTTCAGTATGGCCAAAAATGTCGGGGCATGGAGTGCGTGGGACGCCCATCTTTGTTTTTAATGCATCTTCATTCAATGAGGAATGGCTCCCACGTTTTTACACGTTTTCTCTCTCTAGGCTCGACCCATGCATTGTAAAACCCAGATTTGGCTCATTTTTTTGGGGGATAGCAAGCTTCTTCTTTCACCTTCAACAAGTGATTTTTGCAAGTATCGGACCTCTTGATGGTGGTAACAGGTTTTCGCCTTTTTGATGCTATAATGCAAGGATTTTGACGGTGGAAATGACAATACGAGCTCTATGATCGAGTTTTCAATCCTTTGGTTGTGTTGTTTGCTTCATTTGGACTTTCAATTACATTTTATCGAGTTTTTGCATAATGTTTATGTTGCATTCCATGATCTGTGTCTATCTGCGAACTAGAAGTGTTCACCCCTCCTTTTACGGTGTATCACCGCTTTAGTGTAGGATTTCATTTTATGCATTCTCTCCCTGGTCCCTTGGAAATTTATATTAGCATAGTTAGTTTCCCCTGCATTAGAGTAGATTGTGGCAGGTAGTTTAGGAGCAAGAACCGGCTTTCTCTGGAGGTCTATCTCAAGTAGCAAGTCCCACAACTTGGAGATAGTACCCATGTTATCCAATCACACCGTGAGTTCAAGTATATGCGCTTGTATAAACAGAGGGGTGTTGTGATTTGGTGATAACACACCCTACTCAATATTTCTTACAAGATTATAGTCAAAGCCCTCCCTCAACATATCCTGCCATGTCCTACCTTTAATTGTCAATACATAACAAATTGGTTTGATTGAAAGCAAGTACATCATTAACAAGATAATTGTTTATGCGGGAAGGCATGGAGAGGGCTTATCAATCTAATCAAGAAGTTATGTTCATCAAAATAGACTTTGAGAAAGCCTATGACCGGATGGTAAAAGCCTTAAGGTTTGGTCCACATTTTGAGCGGGGTGTTCAAATACTTTACGTAAATGTTTTTGCTTACCTCTCAATTAATTGAGTCAACTAGGGGCAATTTGGTTTATTTCACTCAATATGGAAAGGTTTCCTGTAGCTCCTACATGACATGTGCTTATTCCTAGGGATTTTGGATAATATTTTGATGAACGCTAGAAGCAAGAGACTTTCAAAGGCATCTCCTTACCCACATTGGAACCTACATAGCTTGTCAATGGCTTTTTGCAAATGATTCTACTCTTGCCCTTATTGAAGAGGAAAGAATATAAAAAAATGATATTAAGCATCTTAATACCTATAGTCTTGCTTCTAGTTCAAGCATGTAGTAGAAGAAAATTGAATGCTCCAAATAGTCTTTTCGATCGCCACCTCTTTGATTAAGTCATCATGAATAGAAATGTATCCAACATGGAGAAGTATTTCACTTCTCTAATATTCCATTTGCATTCCAAGCTTCACCATCCTGTTGTGACAATATGTTGTTGAACATGTGGAGAAGAAGCTCGTATACTTATCACTAAGCCCCTCTTAACGATAAATTTCAAATTTGCTTAAAAGTTCTTATAGTTACTCATGATTACTATTCATCTTGTTAGGTGCCTCCAAGGTGTTACAAAAACTTAAAAAGCTTTTGAGAGACTTTGTATGGGCTGGTTTTGCACATGGGAAGGGCTTTCACAAAGTTACTTGGAAATTTTGTTGTCTTCCCAAGGAGGCATGGGGACTTGGTCTATTAGACATTGAATGCCAAGACATTACCCTATGTGCTAAATGGATCATCCGAGACAATTTAGGATAAGAAGCTTGGAAAAATCTTCAAAATAAATTTTTACGTGTGTAACTTACACTATCTAGTCATTCTCAAAGCTCTCGTTAATGTGGTTGACTTGTTTTTATTAAAAGTTTATGGAAAGCTTGGGAAAATCTCAAATCTTGGCTCAAATGGAATGTTGTAGGCTTTCAAGGAGGGTTTTCAATCAATCAACACTCACTTTGGTGGTCACTAGTGATCAATTTCCATAATGTTCCTTTGGTTAAGGTTCCTTCATTGCATTCCCTCAAACTTTTCAAACATGTGATTCACACAATGCTTGATATGTTCTCTGACCAAACCGACAAGTTACTTTTATTTCCTGAAGTGAGGCCAAATTTCATTTGGCTAACAATGATTCAAGGGTCTTTCGAGGAGATTATAAAGACAATCCCTAATGAAATGTTGCATAAACTTAGTGTCATTTCCTCTCGGCCGTATTGGAAGGACTAGAAGTGGTAGTGTGACACGTTTTTCCAAAATTGATAGCCCAACAAGGGCTATGACCATTTTTCATGACATTTGCCCATGGTCTACTTGCTTAATACTTAGTGGTCCTTGCACTCAAATTCCTTCAATTGGAACCAAAGGTTCCACACGATTTGGAATGCCATACTAGCTCGATCATTTTGCATGTACCTCCTATATCAAGCTCTCCCCTAGGCCATTGTTGTGTATTTAGGGTTTCCTAAGCCTAATTGTCCATTTTGCAAACATTCAAATTCTCGTGCATTTGTTTAAATTTTGTCAAAAGGCCTAGCTACCCCGGGCTTGGATCCGCAAAAATTTCAAATATTTTAGCCAAAAACCCTTCATTTGGCATAATATCTTCTTAGGAGATTGGCCTTTACTTCCTTCTACCTTTTCACACATTTGGCATACTTTTAGATTGCAATTTCTTTTCTTTATTTGGAAAGAAAAAATCTATTTTCTTTTGCAAATTTTGTTGTTGATTATAACTAAACTTATAAAAAAGTTATGTTTCATTTCCAATGTATTTTTGCATAAACAATTTTAAGCTCGAAAGATGGCTCTTAAGGTCACTATAGATTTTTTTGGATGACTGGGGCAAACACTCCTAGCTCCATTTCTCGTGTTCCTCCCTTTATATCATCCAAGGATGGCACACCCAGTGAAGATGCCTTCGCAAAAGTCGTTGTCGCCATCACATTGTGTTGCCACTCTCCACCATATGCACAAAGTGTGGTCATGGGGTTGCCACCGCCTCACCAAGATGGCCAAGGTTCACCCCCACCTCGTCAAAATGAGTTAACTCCTTCCTAGTTTGACAAGTTTTCTCATTTGGCTCTTGCCATTTCTTCTCTACGTCATAGCACTCAAGCACGGGTGGGCAATACGAGAGATGGAGGGCACTAAAAATGTGATCACCACTAGTTGGGACCCCATTGATGAGGGGAAGGACCTCCCAAATAATAATTGGGGAAGAACAAATAACAAAGATCCTCCTCTAGCCAACCTCTTTGTTGTGACTGCTTAATGGTAGTCTTGTTTTTAGGACTTTGTTTAGTATTAGTTTATAACCTTTGCTCCTCGACTGTTTTTGGCCTAGTGTGATTCTCGTGGCATGCTTGTTTGCATTTTGAGTTTTATATATAAAACAAAAAAACAAATCTGTATAGCGTCCTTAAAATATGAAACTATCGAAGTATTCCACATATTATGCATTTGTTTTCAACCATTTGACATCACTACTGTGGATATCCAGGAAAAATGAGTTATACAATACACAACCCTTGGGAGTTCCAAAGATGACTCAAAAATAAATTGCCATCAAGAGAATACTATCACTCCTGAGGTTGTTTTTGATGGCTTCACAATTAAGGAGTGGCCTTCACTTGATAAAATAAAGATTGAACAGATCAAACTTGCCGGTTTGGACTGGGATTCTGTCAAAGCAATTTGGTTAAGATGAATCAAATTGAAATTTTGAGGTTGTTAGTATAATCTATCTAGAAAGATGTTGCAAACTCATATCAAAAGAACCCTGAAGTGGCCCGAAGTTTCATATAAATTTGTCACAGTAGCATCATCTGTCAAGCTTTATAAACAACCTGAATAGAGGTGAAATTACACAAGAAAATGATGTAACCTGGTATTGATCTTGATAACATGAGTATTGGTGGTCAGGCTGAAAACAGCTCCAATGCATCACCAATCAAAAAATGACTTAAATTGGGGAAAGTATATATATATATATAACGGTCCTCTGAGACCTAGGGTTTATAGCACCTATTTCATGTCAGGATATTGATTCCCCAAGGTAATTGCAAACCTCCTTTCATTGTCAAAAAAGAAGATGCAATTCCTTGAAACTCAGCAGGATATGCTTAGCCTTCTATTCTAACATGGATATTACAGAAATAGTAGCCGTTGAATTTTCTGTGTTGAAATTAATACTGGTTAATTCCAACATCAACCTCCCGAGAAAATATGAGTGCATGTTACCAAATTAAAATTCATAGTGACCCTGCGGCATGCTTCATTATTGATAGTAAAAAGGTAAATCACATGAGCTATTCCAGATCACCTTATCTTTCTTGATTTATTAAATGGCTGGAAACTCATTATCTGTGATGGCGATCCTCGGTGGTACCTGAGCGAGACACAATCATCATTTACATTGGTTTTCTCTGAAATTTGCTGGTGCCAAGAGCTTCTTAATCAACACTCCTAACCTCTTTGCACCTTCACCAGGCTTGAGGACACTTATATCACCTCTAACAGAACATGGATCACTTCCATTTTCTCTATTTCCTATACACCATCCACCGGGAGTAAAACATCCATTTTGGCGTCCTAGAAACTCTCTGTCTATTTTGTCAAGCACTGGGTCATCTCTGGGAAATTTCCTTGCAAATGGGGCATTGCTATCGATCATTTTTGACTGTCACTAAGACCAAGAATATGTGGATGCTGTTTAGGTGGATTATCCCAGGATATGTAATGCAAGTCATGATTGACTGTTGTGTTCTGAAATTCTTGGGTGTTACAAATGACAGTGTGGAAGTATCCCTCCGGCGAAGAAACAAAATTTGCGTAGTACATCAAAACTGTTCGGGGAAGGTTGTCCCAACCCCAGATACAGTACTCCACAAACACTCGAGATAGGGCCATCCAAGCAGAGCCTGCATTACAATAGCATTATAATCCATCAGATTATTGTCTCTCCTTAAATGTTGTCAAATCCGTCCATATTAGAATCTTGATACAGCACAAGAAATCATGGCTTCATCAATCCTAAATACAATATGTACTTATAAAAGTGCATGACAATACTCATCAGTAGATAGCCATCTAGGGAAAATTTCATGTCAAACAATACACAATTCACCTTATAACTGCGCATAAGTAACCTCATTACATAATAAAAGAATAAAAGAGAATATCCCATAGCTTTCCATGAATGCAGAGGCATACAACATCAATTCAAAATTAAAGCTTTAAAAGTGCAAGGAACTAAAACAATTGACAGAGAAAAATTCAACAAACAAATTAAATTGCACATTTTTTAAATTAGATTACCATTGTGTAGAGTAGCTGCACACATGAAGTCAATTTCAGAGTAGATGGATGATAAAAGCATTGACTCAAAGAAAATGCTCTGGTTAAATACACCTTGAACCTACTTTTTGAATTGCAAATTGTCTTGGAATCTGTAACCTTGTGGTCTTCCAACTGATATATCTTGAAACTCAAAATGAAACAAATTAGTAACATAAACCAAGATCAATTTAATCAAAAACCAGTTGTAGCATAGTTGTCAACCAGGACAATTATGTTTTCCATGATTTCAATTGTGTTGAAGATATAACAATCATCAATTAATTGCTTAGAATTTTAACTGACTTTCTAGGGGAAAAAATGAAAAAGTAATGGCATTCAATGTCAAAGAAGCTCATATATGTCCACTTATGGCTGATAGAAAAGGATTGATTTGGGATGATTAGGCTGGGAGATGGTCCAGATCAGGTATACAGTCCTTCACAAAAGCACAATGCTCCAGTTTAACGCAGCCGAAAAATCCAAATTGCAAACAGACACGGCATCAAGCAGAATAAGATTGCAGCAAGGTTTTAACAATGATATTGTAACTGTCATATGACAGTCTCAAATCTAAAGTAGATGTCGAGGATGATAAATTGAATGTAAAAGATTGATCTGTAAAATTTAATGCTTGCTGACAGTTAAGAAAACACCAGAATTAATGTGTGATGTGACAAATTCTCAAGCAAGAAGAAACATGAAAAATAAAGTATATTCTGACAGCAAACATCAAACTCTGAACCTGGTGTCCCCGAGATTTCACCCTGAAATCTGGGACTACCCCTTTTAAATTTTTCGTTCTTTTCAAGTAACGGGTCGTGTTTTGTGTTTTGTGTTTTGTTTTGTCTGCAGTTGCTTGCATTGCTTTAAGGTATCCCCAGAGAGTCATAAAAGCCAAATTCGACAAATACCCACATGCTAAAACTCACTCTATTCCCTTCGCAAGTTTTGTCTGAAAGCATTTTACATATTTATAAATAAAATTCTTTTTAAAATAGATCGTGCTGAAGTTAAACCCCGTTAAGGATTTCCACACCAGTATTACTTTCACTTCTAAGTGGAGTATTCACGCGGGTAAGAGTTTTACAGACCAGCTAATTGGCAAGTTATTTTTGAGCAATTGTCTACAACTTCTGGTGGGTTTTTCGTTTTTATTTATTTCTTGTGTTTGGTTTCGGTTTTTCTCTGTGATCTGTCGGCAATTCCCCTTGGTCTTTTCTTTCGTTCCGCTTAACCAGTTCAGCTGCATAGGGTTTTTAGAAGTCATCCATGGCCTCAAACAAAAGTGAAATCTATTGTGAAGTGCTGGTTTTCAACGCAGCAGTTTGGAAGCAAGTCGCACTTTCCAGAAATGGGTGATTTCTCCGTGCAAAGTCATAAATTCAATTGCCCCATCATCCAGAATTCATACAGTGATCCAAAGATGGAGTTTTTAGTCCAAGTCGTGAAAGAGAGCTCATGCAAGTCGTGATTCTAAGCTGCCTGCTACCTTGGGTTTCCACGCCAAATTTGGGAAGTCAATTCCAAGCAAGTTGCATTTTTGAAGCTGCCAGGCAGGGTGAAGTTTAACATCATGACTTAAGTGGAAGGTGGGAAATTAGAAGCTGCCAGGCAGGGTGAAGTTTAACATCATGACTTAAGTGGAAGGTGGGAAATTAGAAGCTGCCAAGCAGGGTGAAGTTTAACATCATGACTTAAGTGGAAGGTGGGAAATTAGAAGCTGCCAGGCAGGGTGAAGTTTAACATCATGACTTAAGTGGAAGGTGGGAAATTAGAAGCTGTCAGGCAGGGTGAATTTTAACGCTGCCTGCTCCTTATGTTTTTCACACAAAAGCAAGTTAATTCACCCATGCAAGTCACATTTTTGGGTCTGCCTAGCAAGTAAGAGTTTAACATGATAACTTAAGTGAAAAGTGGGAAATTAGAAGCTGCCAGGCAGGGTGAAATTTAGCACTGCCTGCCCCTCATGTTTTTCACATAACTTATAGCCAAAAAGTGCGACCCATTCTGGCATAACTTCATGCCTAAAAGCTGATTTCTTTTAATTATTTTTAGCAAGGGTTGGTGCCAAAGTTAGGGAGGAAGTCATTGCATGCAAAATCCCTTCAAGAGCACATGCATGTGCTCCCAATCTTCAGTTGAAGCCTTCATTGAATTTACTTATATTTGCCTTCACCCGAGTGCTTTCCAAAATTCAAAATTGCTCATATGCAATTAAAAATAAAAGGTGATGAGTTTTGTCTAAATTGTTTACGGCAAGCATTTTACTGGTGCATGTATTGGAGAAGAATTGCAAAAGCTTCAAGGATAAAAGGGGAAGACAAGTCAGAGGCAACACCCACAAGAAAAATCATAGTCAGCTGCTTCCAGATCCAGTTTGGTGAGAATCAAAGGCAAAGAGTCAACCGCATGCAAGAGGAAAAAACATCTCAGGTTCGAGGCAGAAATATCATCCAAATCATTCATGAGGCGAAGTGCAATACAAGTTGGATCAGCATGCAGAGTATGGAAGAAGAACAAGACTGGGAGTGTTGCAGCTTTCTTCTAATTTCTTCTTTTCTTTCTTCTTCTTTCTCTTATTTTCTCCGACAAAGCAATTGAGTAATCAATTAAAATTGTAAAACTTAGGTAATTGGATTTAAAAGCCATTACTTCAAGTTACTGGAAGAAGTCAATTACTTGGAAATAGGTGGCAGACATGCAAAATAGAAGGTTCTATTTTCAGTTGTAAAGCATGCATGTCATGCAATGAGAAAGTCTAGGGGAAAATATTGCCAGCTGCTTCCCTTTTTCATAGTTTCCACATGCGGCAATTCATTGAAAGCTTCCTATTTGTATTTTCCTCTATGCACTATAAATAGAGGAAGAGCCCACGGGTTAAAGGATCACAATTGGTTTTAGCAAAACTTGTTTACCAAGGGCTTTTGTAATTTAAGCATTCTCGATGGTCTCTAGACTTTGTCTTTGGAACCCTTGGTGTGATCTATAAATCCTTTATCGAACAATTAGGTTGGCTGAAGGCTTGGGATTGAATAAAAAATGGATTTTCCGGAGAACTTTGTGTCTACGGTGCTTTGTTGATCACTTCTATTTAAGGTTTTAGATAAACTTTGTTATCTTAAATCTAGGTTAGAAGTCATTTCTTTCCCGTTCTACTGAATGTTATGATTTATTTGTTTATTTAATTTGTGTGGATGAGACCAACTCTATTAACTATTGGTTGATTCAGCACATCTTCCTTTCTTCTTTCCTAAATTTTATTATTTTCCCCTTCTGCAAATATTTCAATCACAGTTGCTTACTTGTTGCAAAATTGCCCAGTTGTGGTTCACGAGCTGTGGGAATTAAAGTAAAACCCCGAAAATAGTTATTAGGATTCACCCTTACTAAATTGATAAACATCTTACACGGGAGCCTCACTGTTAAATTGTTAAACGTTTTAAGCTATGCATAAAATCTAGCCAACAGTTTTTGCCGACTAAGCTGAGGAATGGTACAAATTAGCAGCGAGTTTTTCTTGTCGACTTCCCTTTATATTGAAACCTTAACTCGGCTAAACGTCCATTCACTCGATTTCTAGCGGAACTCAAGGAAGGACTGATCATTTTTAAAGATTACAGGAGCAATTCAATTTCAATCATCCTCCTTAAGTTAGGAGCCGCAAATCCAGTCTTTCACCGATTTAGTAGAAGAGTGCAAACTCCTACTTTTGATCTGGATCGTGTTTATAAGATACCGATCAAAAAATTGGAATTATTCACCAAGTCTATTCTCAAAGAAGACATGTGCCTTTCATAATGAATCAATTGCCACTTGTTGCGGAAGCACTAAGTCTAGGGGGTGCAACTTTTGACCTATGAATCGACTCTATGCATGATCTCCCCGAAAATAGTTATTAGGATTCACCCTTTCTAAATTGATAAACATCTTACACGGGAGCCTCACGTTAAATGTTAAATTGTTAATGGCCTACGTTTTAAGCTATGCATAAAATCTCTAGCCAACATTTTTGCCGACTATTTGAGGAATTGTACAATTAGCAGGCCGAGTTTTTTCTTGTCAGTTCCCTTTATATTGAAACCTTAACCTGGCTAAACGTCCATTCACTCGGTCTAGCAGAACTCAAGGAAGGACTGATCATTTTTAAAGATTACAAAAGCAATTCAATTTCAATCATCCTCCTTAAGTTAGGAGCCGCAAATCCAGTCTTTCACCAGGTAGAAGAGTGCAAACTCCTACTGATCTGGATCGTGTCCAGCACAATCCAGCAATTGGAATTATTCACCAAGTCTATTCTCAAAGAAGACATGTGCCTTTCATAATGAATCAACAGCCACTTGTTGCAGCACCTGTTCTAGGGGGTGCAGCTTTTGGACCTATGAATCTGACTCCTATGCATGATCTCCCTAAAGGGACAAGGAAGAATTTTCCAAAATTCTTTAGAGATGGCAAGCAAAATTCAGATAACCACTTGGCTACGTTTTTATATCATGTGGAGTGCTTGTCGTCGAACATGAAGATGTATCTCAGGACTCTTCATAGAGACCCTACATGACTTGGCTGGAGAATGGTTCTACCGGTTAGCTCTTGCTACCATAACCAAGTGGCATACTATGCAAGATGCATTCCTGAAAAGTTTCAAGGCAGCCGAATATTCCAGTACATTGATAACTCAACTGACTCAGTTGAAGGAGCCACATGAGCACATGCGGGATTTTATTGCAAGATTCCAAAGATTACAAAATTCGGCTTCTGCTTCTCTGAATGATGAGAATCAAAAGGTATTCTTCATCAATACTTTACTTCTTGAAGTAAGCTATCAATTGCGAAGAGCACGTCCTGTTGACTTGTTAGCAGCCCAAAACATGGCGGTTGAAATTGAAGACGACCTCATCATGGCTGGAAAGATAAAGAGCAGCACTTCTAAAGCTGAAAGTTCATCCTCTGCTACTACTTGATTCACTATTGCAAAAGTTAGCAAATGAGATGTTGCAGATGAAGAAACAAATGGCTCAAATGGCTCAAGGCAACAACACTGCCCCTACTCGGAATTTCAACAACCGGAACCGCATTGTTGGTTCCCAAAGATTAGCAATTGAAGTTGCTCCCAGAAACAATGTGGAGATGAATGAAGAAGACCAAGAAGTTGTCACTGATCAGCTCGAGAATGATGATTTTGTAGGTCCTGTTGGCGATTCCAACATTAATTACCTAAACTACAAATTTGAACATGACTATGAAGAGCTTCTTGAAGATGATCATGGTCATACATATGTAGTATTTACAAGATCACAAACTCGCCAAGCTAAGGCATTAGTTGATGAACAAAGAAGGGGCAGCCCTTTACCTTCTTCCTTAGCTCCCAGAGATAAGAATGTGAGTTCTTCATCTCAACCACAAAAAGCAGCTCAAGTATCTAAATTTATTCCTTCTTTTGACATTATTGATCATGTCAAGAAAACCAGAATTCAAATGTCAGAAGCTGAATACTTGAGAGTCCTTTCCGAGCAGCTAAATAGGCTAGTCAAATATGTGCAATCACCAGGGCAATCCAATGCATCAAAGGGCCTTTTGCCTAAACCCAAGGATACTCCTTCCCAAAACAACGTTGCAGTTAAACCCTCATAATCTTCTGAAAGAGTAGAACCATTCTATATTTCCCTATTGCTTAATGGTTTCAAGTTAAGCAACTGCATTTTAGATTCAGGTGCTTCTGACAATGTCATGCGAACTAAAGTTGCAGATACTCTTGGGCTTACCTTGACGAAGACAATAGAAAGGTGTTACTCCATGGAGAGACAAGTCCCTTTAATCGGACAAATCAAAGATGCACAAGTTGTTCTGGCAGCTTTTCCTGACAAAAGATTAAAGATGACAATCTTAGTTGCAGATATTCATGTCTCCTACGGGATGTTGTTAGCAGAAACTTCTACAAAGAGTTGGGAGGAGAAGTAAAGATGGATTGGTCATGTGCCCATATTCCTATCAAAGGAATAAGCCAGAAAGTGAAAGCCGGAAAAGAAGTCCAAGTACACTGTTACAAAATCTAAAGATCCTAGATCTCAAATTCTTTTTCAGGGTCTGACCACAGTGTATACTTCTTGGAAATGGATAAAGACGTTCCAGAGCCAAAGAAGAAGAGGAAAAGGTTTGGACGCTTGAGTTTAAAGGCAATTGTTCTTTTGGATCAGCAGTCGGAGTTCTATTAATATCTCCAGATCATGAGATATTCCCATACTCCCACAAATTGATGTTCGAGAACACCAACAACACGACAGAGTATGAATCATTTTGTTCTAGGAATGGAACAAGCTAGAAAGAAAGGAGTAAAGCTCCTCAAAGCCCAAGGAGATGTTGAGCTTATAGTAAAGCAAGCTCGAGGGAAAAACAAGTCAAAGGAGATAAGATAAAGCATTACAAAGATAGAGTGTTTTCTGCCACACTCGATTTTGTAGCCTTCTCTATCGACTTCATTCCAATAAATCAGAATTCTAAGGCAAACTCTTTGGCAGTCACAACTGCACTATTAAATCCGGATAGACCACCATCCATATTTAGACAAAGAAACTATAAAGTGGAGATGGTCTACGTCCCAAAGTCCCTAATTATGTTGAACAGTGGCAAACTTTTAATGATGAAAAACAAACATCTGCATGTCTGGAACAAGACAACTTTGATAAGTTGTATGTTGTAGGGAGTAAATCACCACCACGACAACAATCACAAGCAAAACTGATCCAGTTATGATGACAGTAGTGGAGTAATCCAACTAAAAGGTAACAAAATCCCCAAGGGTTTAGTTTCCTTAGAGGAGACTTTCGACAAGCATGATCAATACTTGAAGAAGAACAAAGAATATGGTGATAGTTCTTCCTCAGAAATGCAATCGGTCAATCTGGGTACAAAGGAAGTTGATGAAGACTTACCCACCACAGAGAGAAGAAAGGATGAGCCACCACAAGATGAAGTTGATGAGGACTTGCCCAAGGTATTCGACAAGAAGGTCAGAGAAAGGAAGTTTGAGATTGAGGACTGGGTTACTTTTGTGGCATAAGAGGCATGAACCAAAGGGCATGCACGGCAGAATTTGATTCACTGGAAAGGGCCCTTCATGATCAAGAGAACTACCGGAATGGATACTTTCATCCTTACCTACCAAGATGGAATTGAGTTACCACTGCCTTTCAATGGGCAAGCATCTGAAGCTCTTCAAGAATTGAGATACAGGGTAAAACCTGTGTGTAAATAAATAAACTTTTTTTGTTTTGTTTTTTTTTGTTTTGTTGCTCGACACCGAGCCCAATAGACAAGACACGAAACCAGAGATCTTTGGGATCTCATCTTCACTTCTTTCATTCGACATAAATAAAGATGTCCACAGACGGAGCCAACTGGTGTCCCTGAAATTTCACCCTAAAATCTGGGACTACCCCTTTTAAATTTTTCGTTCTTTTCAAGTAATGGGTCATGTTTTGTGTTTTGTTTAGCCTGCATTTGCTTGCATTGCTTGCATTGCTTTAGAGTATCCCCAGAGAATCATAAAAGCCAAATTCGACAAATACCCACATGTTAAAACTCACTCTATCCCTTCGACAGGTTTTGTCTAAAAGCGTTTTATTTTTTATTTATTAAATAAATAAAATTCTTTTAAAAATAGATCGTGTTGAACTTAAACCCCGTTAAGGATTTCCACACCAATATTACTTTCACCTCTAAGTGGAGTATTCACATGGGTAAGAGTTTTACAGACCAGCTAATTGGCAAGTTATTTTTGAGCAATTGTCTGCAACTTTTTGGTAGGTTTTTCGTTTTTATTTATTTCTTGTGTGTTTGGTTTCGGTTTTCTCTGTGATCTGTCTAACAATTCCCCTTGGTCTTTTCTTTCGTTCCGCTTAACCAGTTCAGCTGCTTAGGGTTTTTAGAAGTCATCCATGGCCTCAGACAAAAGTGAAATCTATTGTGAAGTGCTGGTTTTCAACGCAGCAATTTGGAAGCAAGTCACACTTTTTAGAAATGAGTGATTTCTTCGTGCAAAGTCATAAATTCAATTCCCACTCCAGAATTCATACGGTGATCCAAAGATGGAGTTTTTAGACCAAGTCGTGATTCTAAGTTGCCTGCTACCTTGGGTTTCCACGCCAAATTTGGGAAGTCAATTCCAACCAAGTCACATTTTTGAAGCTGCTGGAAAGAGGTGAAGTTTAACATCATGACTTAAGTGGAAGGTGGGAAATTAGAAGTTGCTGGCAGGTGAAGTTTAACATCATGACTTAAGTGGAAGGTGGGAAATTAGAAGGTGCCTTTTCCAGGTGGTGAATTTTAACATCATGACTTAAGTGGAAAGTGGGAAATTAGAAGCTGCAGGTTGAAATTTAGGCAAGGTGAAGTTTAACATCATGACTTAAGTGGAAGGTGGGAAATTAAAAGCTGTCGTGGAGGATGAATTTTAACGTTGTCTGCTCCTTATGTTTTTCACACAAAAGCAAGTTAATTCACCCATGCAAATCGCATTTTTTGGGTCTGTCTGGCAGGTAAAAGTTTAACATGATAACTTAAATGAAAAGTGGGAAATTAGAAGCTACCAAGCAAGGTAAAATTTAGCACTACCTGCCCTCATGTTTTTCACATAACTTCTAGCCAAAAAGTGCGACCCTTTGGCATAACTTCATGCCTAAAAGCTGATTTCTTTTAATTATTTTTAGCAAGGGTTGGCACCAAAGTTAGGGAGGAAGTCATTGCATGCAAAATCCCTTCAAAAGCACATGCATGTGCTCCCAATCTTCCAATTGAAGCCTTCATTGAATTTACTTATATTTGCCTTCACCGGAGTGCTTTCCAAAATTCAAAATTGCTCATATGCAATTAAAAATAAAGGGTGATGAGTTTTGTCTGAATTGTTTTACGGCAAAATTTCCTGGTGCATGTACTGGAGAAGAATTGCAAAAGCTTCAGGGATAAAAGGGGAAGACAGGTCAGAGGCAACACCCGCAAGAAAAATCATAGTCAGTTGCTTCCAGATCCAGTTTGGTGAGAATCAAAGGCAAAGAGTCAACCGCATGCAGGAGAAAAAACATCTCAGGTTCGAGGCAGAAATATCATCCAAATCATTCATGAGGCAGAAGTGCAATACAGGTTGGATCAACATGCGAGTATGGAAGAAGAACAAGATTGAGAGTGTTGCAACTTTCTTCTAATTTCTTCTTTCTTTCTTCTTCTTTCTCTTATTTCTCCGACAAAGCAATTGAGTAATCAATTACAATTGTAAAACTAAGTAATTGGATTTAAAAGCCGTTACTTCAATTCTTGGAAGAAGTCAATTACTTGGAAATAGGTGGAAGACATGCAAAATAGAAGGTTCTATTTTCAGTTGTAAAGCATGCATGTCATGCAATGAGAAAGTCTAGGGGAAAATACTGCCAGTTGCTTCCTTTTTCATAGTTTCCACATGCGGCAATTCATTGAAATCTTCCTATTTGTATTTTCCCTCTATGCACTATAAATAGAGGAAGAGCCTACAGGGTTAAAGGATCACAATTGGTTTTAGCAGAACTTGTTTAGCAAGAGCTTTTGTAATTTGAGCATTCTCGAGTCTTCAAACTTTGTGTTGGAACCCTTGGTGTGATTGTTGTGAAGGCTTGGGATTGAATAAAAGGTGGATTTTCCAGAGAACTTTGTGTCTACGGTGCTTTGTTGATCACTTCTATTTAAGGTTTTAGATAAACTTTGTGTTATCTCAGATCTAGGTTAGAAGTCATTTCTTTCCCGTTCTGCTGAATGTTATGATTTATCTGTTTATTTAATTTGTGTGGATGAGACCAACTCTGTTAACTATTGGTTGATTCAACACATCTTCCTTTCTTCTTTCCTAAATTCTATTATTTCCCCCTTCTACAAATATTCCAATCACAGTTGCTTACTTGCTACAAAATTGCCCAACTGTGGTTCACGAGCTGTGGGAATTAAAGTAAAACCCCGAAAATAGTTATTAGGATTCACCCTTACTAAATTGATAAACATCTTACACGGGAGCCTCGCAGTTAAATGAGGGAAATTTATCTCATGACTGCCTAGGTTTTAAGCTATGCATAAAATCTAGCCAACAGAACCTAGTCCCACTCCTCCACATTACCCATTCATGAACACGCTTCACATCGATTTGACGTATTTCCCTGCCAAATTGGGCTTCCAATGCTAACACTAACCTTCCTATATCCACTTTTGAAACTGGTTCAAAAGTTTCAATATAATCAACACCTTTTTTGGTGTTTGCGACTAACTATTCCTTGCACTTATCTAGTGATATATCTACCGTAGTCTTGTAAGTCCATTTTCATCTGATTTCTTGCTTCTCTAGTGACAATCCTGCAAGACTGCAAGTTTCTATTTCTCATTTTTATCAAACTCCTTGCAGGCATAGGATCTTCCCATTATGCCTTAGCAACTACATCCTATACATTATGCATTTGCCTACAATCTTCACACATTGTCAATAGATAGTTAAATTTATTTGGGACTACAACTACAAACTTGTAGTTCTCAAAATTTGTGTCCAACATCAGAGTTTATGTATCCTAAATTGTCGTAACTCCTCACTCACTTAGGTTTTATTATAAACATTAGCAACCTTAAACACATTTTTGATATTTTAGTTCATCGCTTTTACTTGATCCATTTAAGCAGATGATGTGATGCTCATCATCATGACTCGCATCTTTACTGATCAAAATTTAATGTTCTGCATGTCAATCAACCCTTATCTTCTAAATTTTGACAATATCAAGGAATAAAGCATGTTTTACTCTTAGTATCCAACTTACTCTTCTTTCCTTTGGTACATGTACATAAGCTAGAGCGCAAAACATCATGAGATTCTTCATACTAACAATTGTTGGGAATGTTTCAACTTTGCACAAATTAGTTCAAGGTTTATTGTGCAGTGAATGGTGTTGCGCAAGCATGTGCAACACTAGCATGCAAGGAAAGTTTGCATAGAGACATTTGCGTAGGAGTATAGGCACATGGGTATTGTGTGGGACTTGTGCAGTGTGGTTTAGAAGGTTGTGCGCAATATCAATTGTGCACAAAACTGTGCACAGTAACGTGCGCAGAAGACTGTGCACATTAACATGTGCAGTGAGAGTTGCATTATGATGTGCAAAAGCTTTGCTCAACATTGGAGTGTAACACTGATGCATTTTCAGCATTTGTCTGACTAGGATGGAGGATTGAATGTGTGAAGCAATGTATCAGAGAATACTCTGACACGGTTAGAAGAAGAATATCTTGTGTTAAATAACCGAGCAGCGTTTAGAGTGAATCTCAGAATTGTCTGTCGGTAAAGTCAAGGATTGTTTTAAAGCTTGCAATTGTTTTTAGAGCATATAGATTCCTATGTGTAAAACAAGGAAGAAACGGTTGCAACAATTATTGTGGTTGTTGGCATTGTAAATATAAATATATCAGCCATGTCTAGGAATGTGACACAAATAATTGAATAGATCAGCTAGGGTGTTGTAATTGCACTTTGTTTGTGCATGTACTACGAAAGTATTGTTGAACAATGTATTGTTCAGATCTTGTTATATTTTTAAGTTGGGTTCAAGTTAATGCAATAAGAAAGACTATTGTTGTTGAGTTTTTTCCCAAAAAGGTTTTACAAGATAAACATGTGTCTATATCTTGTTTGACATCTTTGTGTTGTTTGGATTTATAGTTTTTTTGCTTCTCTCAAACTCACTTCTCGTTAATAGATCTACAAAAGTGTCAGTTGGGTAGGTCGAATTCCCAACATTTGGTATCAAAGCTTGGTTCAAAGCTCCATAGAATCTTTTGAGTTAGATCTATCATAGGCGCGTAGGCTATGAGAGAGTCCCTGTACTGTTGGAATTTTTGTGTGTAAATATATGTCATGATGCTTGGATTTATAGTTCAATCGCTTCTCTCAAACTCACTTCTTGTTAATAAATCTACAAAAGTCCTCATTGGGTAGGTCGAATTCCCAACATCAAGTATCGAGCTTGGTCCAGCTAGTAGAATCTTTTGGGTTAGATCTATAATAGGTGTGTAGGTTGTGGAGAGTCCCTCTACTGTTGGAAATCTTGTGTGTAAAGATATGTCAGGATGCACTAAAATAGAGATTGACAAGTTCAATGGTCAAAACTTTGAGTTATGGGAACTTACAATGGAAGATCTCTTGACAGATATCAATGGGTCCTTGTGTCACGATAGGACTTGTACGGTTAAAGCGAGAGAAATGGAATAAGATTGATAGAAAGGCTAGAAACTCTATCGGACGCTATCTATCAGATTTAGTGTTATTGAATGTATCTAATGAAAAGACAACAAAGGGTTTATGGGATAAGTTAGGAACATACCAAGAAAATCTTTGGTCAACAAACTATTCTCGTATTGGATGAAAGATGGTGACTTGGTCACAAAGCGGTGATTTGGTAAGTCCATTATTGTCTATGGATCATAAAGATGGATGATGAAGATAGGTGTATTACACTTCTATGCTCTTTGTCAAACTCTTAGGGTAATCTAGTGATGCCAATCACTAGCACCTCATCTAAGCCCAATATAGATGAGATTGTTACAGCCTTTCTCAACGTAAGGAAAAATCCGTCAAAGATCACCAAGGTGATGCATTGCTAGTGCACAGAGAATGCAAGAAAAAGACAAGAGGCGATCGGGACAGAAATGTAGGAAGTCTAGAGAAAATCTAAGACTACGAAAAAGACCTTTGAAGACATGTTCAAACCTAAGTCACAAGGCTCATGTTCGCGTTTATGTTCGAAAAGGATAGAAAGTTCGGTTCAAGTTCACCAAGGGATAAAGTTCGTGAAATAAGGTCTTTAAGTTCGAACAATTTTTTTATCATTTTTATTTTTTCGAAAAAATGCATAAATATGTCGGAGGGACAAAGTGGAGAGAGCTTTTTGTCCACTAATTTCAATCGATATATATACACACATTTGTAATATAATAAATAATAAAGCTTATTAATAAATTAAAAATGTCAATATCAAAATACAATTAAAATGAATTGTATTAGAGGAAAAGTGCGACTTACCTATGGGAGTCATAAATAGGGAAATGTGTCATTAAGCCCATAGGGAAAAATGCGACCAGCATAGGGAAAAGAAAAGAATGTGATTGGCTGGTTTAGAGGTGGTGGTTGGGCTGTTTTCCTTTATATAGGCAAGTCGACTTGCTTAGACATATCCAGATTTTTATTATCAGATTTTGCATTGTTAAGAGCTCTTGCTTTTATCAGAAATTCCAAGGACGAAAACCCTTGTGAATTAAACCTCTTGTGGATGAAAACCCCAAGGGATTGAGAGGGGGTTTCACTCAGAAATTTCTAGCGTTCTTATTCAGATTTTCCAGGTTAATTTCAGCAGTATTTGTGAAGGTGTTTTCAATTGTTTATGACAGCAGTTGGGTTGACTCATTGTGGATGGTTATGGCAACATTTCAAGAGGTATTCCCTTCAAAAATATTTGTCAAATATTCTCCATATTATTGTAAACCAAATCGCTGTAATTTTACATTTATCGAAGTGTTATTTTGAGGGTTTCATGCAGATTAATAATTAGATTTCAGATCTGATTTCTGGGTTGTTTTGGCTGCAATAAATTCTGATTTTTGTATGATTTGATGTCTAAAAATACCAGTAATCATTTGGGATTGACAGTATAATTTTTTAGTGTTATTTGCATTGAGATCCAGCTCAAACCCTAGTCACATTTTCTTAATTAAATTCAGATCTGCATTAGGGTAATT
Source organism: Taxus wallichiana var. yunnanensis (assembly GCA_018340775.1). NCBI lineage: Eukaryota > Viridiplantae > Streptophyta > Pinopsida > Cupressales > Taxaceae > Taxus > Taxus wallichiana. The sequence goes on from CM031235.1 coordinate 399,171,225, forward strand.
GCCATAACATCCATAAATCTGTATTTGCTGTTTTTATTTGGTTTAAAATTCATCGGAGTGTCAAGGAGACCCATTGGGGATCTTTCATAGAGAAGGTGGAGACTGATCTGAATGTTGTGGATTCATTGACTAAGGTATTGGCTACTATGAAGTTTTCTTGATGCAAGAAAAACATGGGTTCGGTTGGTGTTGCTTTTATGCAAAGTGTTCAACAAGTGGAAGAATGTTGGAAATGTTGGGAATGTTTCAACTTTGCATAGCATTACGCAAAGTATATTGGGTGATGGATCGTGTTTCATAGGCGTGTGTAGCACTAGTGCGCAAGAAAGGTTTGTGCGAAGGCATGTGTGCAGGCATATAGGCACATGGGCATTGCATGAGACTCACGAATATGGCTTAGAAGGTTTGGTGCAACCATGGGTTATGCACAAGGTTGTGCGCAATAACATGCATAGCGGGAGTTGTACTATGGTGCGTAAAAGCTATGCAGAATGTTGGAATGTAACGTTGATGCATTATGCACTTGTTTGACTAGGATGAAAGACTAGAGGTGTAAAGTAGCGCATTGGAGAATATTATGACACACGATTAATGGAAAAATATCTTGCAATAAATGACTAATCAGCGGTTAGAGTGAATCTCCAAATTCTTTCTCAAGTAAAGTCATGGGTTGCTTTAAAGCATGCAATTGCTTTTAAAGCACATAGATGCCTCACTGTAAACCAAGTAGAAATGATTGTAACAATTATTGTGGGCGTTGGTTTTGTAAATATAAATATATCAATTGTATCCAGAAATGTAACACAAATCATTGAATAGTTCAGATAGAGTATTGTAGTTGCATTGTGTTCGAATCTTATTGTATTTTTAAGTTGGGTTCAAGTTAATGCAATAAGCAAGACTATTGCTGCTAGGTTTTTTACCCGAGAGGGTTTTCCCACGATATACTTTTGTTTATATCTTGTTTGGCATCTTTATGTGTTGTTTGGATTTATACTTTAGTCGCTTCTCAAAATCACTTATTGTTAATAGATCTACAAAAGTCTCGGTTCGGTCGGGTGAATTCCCAGCAATATTTCTTCTTCTTGAAGCTTCTTCTGCTCAACTTCAATTGACAATGTGCATTATTAAACACTCTACTTTAGCCCAGAATTGAAAAGAGATTGACTTATCCTTTATTGTGCTCCTCGCCAACTATACTATGATGTTTTGCCAAGTGTATAAATTGTTGAAAATTGTCTCCTAACTCCATAAATTCTGCAGTATTGTTTGAACTCTATCAAATAGTATTGATTTTGATTTTAAACCAAAGACCCTCAGGTCTCAATGTTTGTGTGGACTTGTTAACATCCTTCAAGTTCTAACCTTAACCAACAAGGGATTACCTAAGCTTACACCATAGTTCACCACCACCAATACACGCTACTGTGTCAGTTGCATCCAGCCAAGATAATCCCGATGTCCTGAGGAATTCTCCAACCACATACGAGATAGGGGTCCAGAGCTAAACTATCCACCCCGTATATGAACAGTAAAGCCAAATTTCCATAAGCTCTGTCCTACCCGCATTGGCTTACAATTAACTATAATTATTTTCCCATAGAATCTTATACTTTTCCACCTGTCCTTTCTATCATGGTTCTATAACTCTCAAAGTTTTGGAATACATTAAACTTGATCTTCAAATAATAATTTTATCTTTTAGGAAATGTATGACATTTCCACATAATGATTTAGAACAACATAGTTCCAACATATCGTTGTGAACCAATTCCATGTACATCATCACTTTCCATGCTCCTGTTGTTTCTACACTACTTTTTGGATACATAACCTAAAACTACGTCTTTTGTTGAAAATACAGTTTTTTTCTAATCATCTTTAAAAGTTGGCGCCATAATATCCTATGCTATAATTAGCTTTGTTCCAATTAACATGTAAATGAAGTTCCATTTCATGTGCAACCAATGTTACAAACTTGTACACGCCTCCTTTCATTCCTTTTCCAACTACTTGACATCAATTAAACTCGTCTTTTCCAAACATTTGCCGCCATAAAATTAACCTTGTAGATCTGTTTATCTCGTTGATGGAAAGGAAGTTCCACATGCATTCTAGTGCATACAAAACATTAGTTATCTTTGCAATTTCACCATTTTCCGACTTGATAGGAATCATACCATTTCGTGTTTTTCACATGAATTGTTCCAAAAGATATCTTGTTGCTCCGGAACCCGCATACCAGCCTTCAATTAATTCATGTGTGGCGCACTTATATTTGACCTATCATTTTGATACGTATCCCATGAATATTCCTGTCATTTGTGTTTCTACCATGGTATACGAGTCACTAATAGAACAATTCAGTCTTCTTTGATGCTTCTCATTTCCTTCATCAAACACCCTTCTCAATATGTCCTAGTTCCTTATAGTAGAAACACAAATCATTGCCCCCCGGATATTGAGTTCTAATTTCTGTCCTATTTCGAAATTGTTAAAACTATTTGACCTAGATTGGCCAAATTGAGGTTGACATGATGATTTTCCTTCTATTCACTTTTGATTATTGATTTCTTCCTTTCCCTTGAACTAGTTCTTTCTAGAAAAATCCACCCACTAGCATAGTTACCAATAACCTTGGGTACTGGGATAGGTACTCCATGCCCATATCCATACCCACATCTCTTGGTAGCTAAATATATAATATCGTTGGTACACCATTCAAAAATGGTGCCTTCTTACCAATAACCCCTCTCTTAGTAATTATGTTTCTTCCCATCTTCAAAATGTTTCCACTTAACTCGTCAAACATGAGATATGTAATCTTTTCTGAAACTTGAACACTTATCTCAAAGATCTTGGATTTTGGCAATAAACTATAGAGAGAGATTTGCTACCAAACTCTTCTTGTTTACCTCATTTCTTGTACCATTTAATTCATTTTCTATCTTATCTTTTGCTCAAATGCTTTGTTGCTGAATCTGTCTTTAAATTTGTGCAATTGATTTCTCAAATACAACCTAGACCCACTTGATTCCTCATACATGTTCTTTAGAATACCCCATAGTTTTCTTTGTCAAACTTGCCTTTTGAAGTTGAGGTAAAACTAGCATACCTATCTTAGATAAATCTATGTAAAAGATGTCGAGAGTTATCATTCTCAAGGCACCTATTCCACTTATGTCACAAATCCAATATAGGCACCTCAAGAATGATACCTCTTGAGATTTGTTACATAGATTTACCTAAGCTAGGTATGCTAATTGATATTCTCTTCATTGCTCTTTATTTTTGGAATTTATTCTTTTTCGAACCATATGTACAAAATATTTAAAAACATTGTATAAATATTTTAATAATGACAAATTTAAATATCTAAACAAATAAAATTGTTATTTATGCATATAGAATACGAAAAATATACAATACTTCATCTAAATTAATAAAAGAAAATGAAAAGATTATTAAATTAAAATATTTCAAAATTTGAAATATATCATTGGTGTGAGTTAACATACAAATTTTAATTACAATATAAACAAAAAATATATATAAGCTTGAAATTTTTTTTTTTAATATTTTACATTAAAAAACTAAGTTCAAATCATTCCCATAATCATAGTAAAAATTCAAATTAAAAGTTAAGAAACACATATTTAAGGGTGCATGCCGACATCTTATGTGGCTTATGTATGACCTCAACTAAAGGTAAATTTTTCCACTTAGATGAATTTACATATATTTATCTTTTACATTGATTTATCTAAGATAGGTATGTATGACCTAAAATGTGTAAAATTGAATCAAATAACAAAAAGATAAATCATTGGGTGGAATTATATAAATTGTTTGATATTTAAAAAAAAAATACTTCTCTAGACATGTATTTTTATAATTTACATTGCAATATAAACTAAAAATAATATAAGCTTGAAATATTTTTAAAAACATCATCTTGCATGTAGAAAAAAAGTAAGTTCATGTCATTCACATAATCATATCAAAAATTCAAACCAAACTAACAAACAAATATATTTAAGGGTGTCGCAGAAACCTTATGTGGCTTATGTATGACCTCAACTAAATGCAAATTTCTTCCACTTCGATGAATTTACATAGATCTACCTTTTACATTGATTTATCTAAAGATAGGTATGTATGACCTAAGATATGTAAAATTGAACAAAATAAATGAAAAAACAAAAGATTGATACCAAACCTTAACATAAAAAACTATTTATTTTATGTTCCTCGCTACTCCCTACTCTTCTCATAATTTTAATTCTTCTGATATTTGTTTTGTATTTATTTTTTGTTTATTGATTTTGTATTATGTATTTATATTTGTTATACTTATTTAACTTTATGTTACTATTATAAAGATATGAACTTTAAAATTAAATCATTTTTTTATAAAATGTCGACCTTAGTTTTTCTTTCACTAGCAAGACATTAGAGTCCACTTTGTGCTACCATTGGCATAGGAAGGTAAATGCCACAATGATCTCTCACAACGTGCTACTAGCCCACCATGATTCCAAATTCCTTACAAAAGAAAACATTAGTAAGGAAAATAAGGTGTATATGATTTGCATCTATCGACACCTCTCAAACATCAACATCATTGTTTGTACATGGTCAAAAAACATCCCACATACCATTTAGTCATCCAAATAAACTTGTAGAAAGTCATAAATAATTCCCTTAAAAGCTACAATTTCAATCTTGGAGAAAACAACCAAAGTGCATTCTTTAGACCAAATGGCATGTCATTGTATGCAAATGACCCATTTTCAAAGTGGAATCGACATCTAATTGAGGCATGTTTTTGAGCTTCATGATTACATCCGGCTAAACTAAAGCATGACACTTTGGAGGACAAAGGCACAGGAGGTTGGAGGTCGATCAGTGACCTCTCTTTAGTCGCCAACGACGGGGCCACATATCATTTATGGTGGCATTTTTGTAGTGTATGTTCTTTTCAGTTGTGCGGTGTGTTTCTTTTCAGTTTTCTACTTTGTGTGGTTTGTATTGGATGTTGGAAAAACAATTGTATAGGAGAGTAAATGACTGCAGAGATTCTCACTGCGGTGATCCTCTGACTGGCGTACTTCGTTGGAAGATGATCAGTTAACAAACACGTTCATTGGCAATGGTGATCATGTGCAACAAGATCCAAACAACAAGATCCGGATAGTAGTATGTAGTATGATACGATTTGCTTTTCTTGTTCATGGTTCTATGAATAAGCGGAGATTTCACATTGTGCGGGGACATGACACCAATGTTCCATTTCCATTCTACACAAACCGGCTAAAGTCAAGGGCAGCTTCCAGTGGCAGTGGCAATTTCCTATGCTATTTGAGATCGAGTGGCAGTGATCAACAACAATGGCTGCAATTAAGAACATTGTGATTCTTATAGGATGTAATGTGAAATCTCTTTCCTAGTATATGTTCTATTGTTTAGTTTTGTAATAAGCGAGTTTTGATTCCTATATACTTCCCTGATGTACAAGCATAGTGGCAAACAAAAGCACCAGAGTAAGTCAATTCATGGATCTTGAAAGGGTTTGTGGGAGGATCCAAAAAACCACACGAGGTGGATAGTTGATGGGGCCTATTCACATCAAGGTTTGTGGTAAGCCTGTTTAAAACCATGGAAGGAGAGAGCCTTTCTTTTGGATCAAGATCATGAGTCACATAGTAGGACATGTTTCATAGGGGTGATCATACTACAGATGAGTGTGTGAATGTTTTTCTACCATGTTCGCACTAGGGGGATGTTAGGAAATATGAGTTAATGCTCCACATATGTATGGGTAAATAATAATTACGTGAGTAATTATTATTATGTAAAAGTAAGTTAGTAAATAATTGTTATATAGTTGTTATAATAAAACAACTTATAACAATTATTGTTAGTGAGTTAGAACCACTCATGTAGATAGTGTGTGGTAGATATTTGTGGGAGGAGAGGTTATAGCTACCTCCTAAAATATAGGAATGACATTTCCCATATATGTGTATGTTTGTAATGTTATGAATTAATGAAATATTTTGAATATTATTCGTAAGTGTTTAGTTTTATTCTCTACACATTCTGATCCGTCCTCCACACAATCGAGTAGCAAATATGGCCTTCACTTTTCCATCTCAATTTGTACCGATGGTACCGAAAAATCCATCTATAAAGTTTTACACCTTGTATCTTCTGCAACTCTCTCCATATTTCTTTAGTAAACGGAGTAAGCAATGGGTGCGTAATGCATACCACATTTAGTGCCTGAAGTCCACACGAAATCCATCCTTCTTTATGGAGATAATTGTGGGCTAAGCCATTCGAGACTCTTTTTTGAAAATATTACCCCAACCTTCAAAACCTTATTATCTCTTCATTTTGGCTATGAAATTGAGGTTGAGTCGTATGGCTACTTCTTCACTAGCTTTACCAAGAGCTTTAACCAAGGAGGGATGTAGACCCTTCATCCCATGATGCCGTGGGGAAATGGGGCTACATCTTCCTTCAACAACTCCGCCATCTTGGCAAACTCAACATCGAGCAATAATCCCCATTGGTTGCTATTTCGGTTACTCCATGATCATGATATTCACTTCTTTGGCTTTTAAGGGTTGTTTCAAGTAATCATGTAGGGATGTATCTTTCTGTTCTTAAACCATTTGTTCTCCTCTTCTACATCTATGTTCAAGTGGCATGGAACCTCTTCTCGATTCACCATCCTTCTCAATCTTCAGAAACTACACTAGGTGAACCCATAACACTAGATCCACATTCTAAATCATTGGCCCCACACATCTTTACATAGTGCGATGTGCTCTTTTTGGAGTACCAACACTAGTATAAGATGGGAGTTTCCCACAAATATTATCACAATGGAATTAGGCTAAAAAAGCTTCTTTGAGCTGACCCCAACTTTGCAAAGTTTCCATGTGGGTGGCCCACCATTTGGTCGAGGTAGCCTTGAGCAAATATGTTAGACACTCCATTATATCTTTCTCACACTCCACACATATTTCCATATGTTGGCACAACTTAGAAGCATTGTGTAGTCCTTCGTAATGAGGAGCTTTATAAACCTTCCCTTATTGATCCAATATGCCTTCTTCATTATTGTCTTTCTTAGGAACCAATCTTCACCCTATCAAATCTCTCTTGTTGGTGCACTCCACAAAAGTGGTTGATAGGCAGGTCGTCTTGTATTCTTTGTGGTGGTCTTTTTAAAGTGGGATAGAGCAGCCTACTTGTAATATAATACCTTTAGGCAAGCAGTCCTTGCACTACCACTATTTTTAGGGAAGCACATCTCCTTCCTAATAACTCATAGTCCTCGGTGCCCACCATCGTAGGGCCGCCTGCAGTCCGAGTCTTGCAGACTGTCCCAATTCAAAATACCCTCATGGTTGGGATCTACACCATTGAACCTCAATGTTGTTATTTTATATATATCGCCTAGATCTTCTTCCTACATGTCTACTGATTCTACATAGGTTAGTCCCATTGTTAAGTCCAAGAGCATGATTACCCTTTTGGTCCCATCCTCAAAACTCATAGTTTGATGCTTCCTTCCTGGCATAGTAGATGGAATATGCAATCTTTATTTTCTTCTTTATACCACACGCATCACGGATTTGTTCCGCAATGGTAACTTGAGGCTCTAGCAGAAGTTGCACTGCTTCCTAATATATTTGTTGTTATTTAGTAGGATCTAACCCCTCGACATGATTCATTTGGGGCAACACTTTTTCCATGATGGGCTTACTAGACCATGCAACAGCACCCGTCCTTGCGTTATTTCATGTCAAAATATGAACCCATTGGATGAGTCCAAGAGTATGATTGCACTTTTGGTATCATCTTAAAAACTCATGGTTCGGTGCTCATGGTTCGGTGCTTCCTTCCTGGCATAGCAGATGGCATATGCAATTTTTAGTTTATCCTTTGTACTACACACATCATGGATCTATTCTGCAATGATCTTAGCTTGAGGCTCTCATAAAAGTTGCATTGCTTCCTGATAGATCTGTCGTTATTTTGCAGGGTCTAACCCCTTGACATGATTCGTTTGGGGTAACACGATCACCATGATGGGCTCATTAGGCCTACATTGGTACCTGTCCTTATGCCACTTTGTGTCAGAATATGAACCGAGAGCAGCTTGTTATTCTATCCTTGCACCTTGGTCTACAATTTTTCTCAAATCTTATTGATATTCTTCTAGCACTCCATCCATTTCACTAGTAGTGTGAGGCATTCCTCTATTTTGTGCTTCCCAACACAGTGTCCACATTTAGGGAACTTCAGGCATCACTAACTATAGTGGCCCACCTCCCCACACTTGTTGTGAGTGATACAAGCAGTGTGCACCATTGTATCCTCCTCTTCATCTATTGAAGCCATTGCAAACTATGCACCCACTACCTTGTGCATGAGGGACCTAACATCCTTTTGTTGCTTACAGAATGTGCTTTCCGCATTGCTCACCATATGTGGAGACCACCCAACATTATGGGTTATCATGGGTTGATAATTCACAAACTTGGCACCACTAACTTATTGTGCCCCTTCATCTTTTGTAACAATGGGAGGACAAGTATTATTGTATTCATGGTATATCTCATAGTGTGATATTCTTGATAGGATGCTGCTACCAACGTGTGCGCCTTATTGAAGGGGCAGTCCAAACAAGTGTCCATTCAGTTTGACTATCAATGCACCATAACCAATGTTTTTTCTCAAGTTGTGAGATACTAGAAAAATTTTCCTATACATCATTTACTTCACCAATATATGCTTATAAGCGGGATCCTATATTGGGGATCCCCGATAACCTCCTACCTCCAATCGCAACACGATCTCCTAAGCCTCCTATGTGGTAAATGCGTGTTGATCAAGTTTAGAGAAGTTGCTCACCCGAGTCACGCAACGGTTGCTTGAAACCTCAAGGCTTAGGTACTTGAAGATTTATTCTAGGAGTGAAGATGACACCAAAAGTAGGTGAAATCAACATAGCAAGCATGGTAATAATATCAATGATGATGTGCACAAAATTGGACTCCATTAAATCAGAAGCAAAATGATTACATAGTAAAATACAGGGGGAGCTACTGCACCTTTCCCTCCCCAACTACCCACTCTACCTACTACATTGCCAAGCCTCACCTAACATGGGTGACATTCTAGGAACAAAGACTATTTGCCAAATGGGGTCCTATATCCCTAATACATTGTTACTAACTAGTGCAGCCATGTCTATACATAATACACAAAATTAGTGTGGGTGGCATATGGCACCAACAATAACCCCAAACTAATATCCTAGCACTGAACTTACACCATAGAATACTCAAGGATGGAATCACTCTACAATATCTCCCAATATGAGAGTAGAATGAACTACACTATTATATAGCTCAATTCCAACTCAAGATCCTATAAAATGAAATGCTTTCTGTGGAAATAGGATAAACCCTTAACCTTCACTTGCACATTCAACTGACTAAATAGCAAATAAAACTGTCTACAACTTTACCCATTTGACCCAATATAACTAACCTAGGGTTATACACACAACATGTTCCCTACACCATAACCTCATTATACATCACAATATCATTGACTTAGGTACATAACACTCCTAAGCTCTAGTTTTGCAGTTCTTGGGCAAGGCCTTGGATTGTCTTTACAAATGGGCTGTTATTTTGAGGCACCCACTTCATTATATAACTGGTTATCTCCATGTTTGTACTCATTTACAGAATTTGATGTAGGAGCATCCGGGCAATCAAGCAATTTTGCATCCCCAAAATTATCTACAATATTCTTGTGCATCTGAAGACGATCTACAAGGACTGATAACACTTCAGCAGGGTCCCTGGAATGGAGAAAAGATGGATTATGCCATTGAGACAATGTTTTTATCTCACAGTGAAAATGTCAGATAATGTTGGTCTGCATCAGCCCACGGTTGCAGTTGCACAACCACCAGTTTGTACAGACCAGCAATTTCGCGCGGCAGTTACACAAGCCCAATAACAATCCCGAGCACTTGGAAACCCATTCGAGCATTTTCAAATTCATTTGGAAGGGGAAGAGTCACTCCACAGATAGAAAAGAGCAGAGGAAGGACCCAAGAAAGCAGACTGAAGTGGTAGAGCTTGTGGGCAAGAGTGTGGGTGCTTGCTGACATAGCTCACAGATGAGCCAAGATTAGTGTTCAGTCTATTTAGGGACTGCTGTGTGTGTTCTTCCTCTTGTACATTCTGGCTCTAAGTTTCAACATTGCAGGTTGCGCGCCCTTTGGTTGCTTACTTAGCACAGTTTTCTTGGCTTCAATTCCTTGCGCGCCATTTCGTGCTCTCCATTTGCTTTGCGCCTTCCACTTTTCTTGCTTATCCTCTCTATCTCCTTTCACTCCTCTTGCGCGCACTCCATGCACACTCACCTTTCTCTCAGCAACTCATGCACCCTTCGCACGCCCTTGGACTTGCTTTCCAATACTTGGCTAAGTCCTTTGCACATCCCCACGCCCCTTTTCTTCTTGCTGCCACACATTACCCTGTGATGATCGCGCCCTCTTCCATACTTGCCTCCTGCAAGTATTCTTTCCATTTCTACCGCGCACATTACTTTTGCACGCCCTCCCTCTCGTTTTCCTTCTGCGCCTCTTCTTTCGTGCACGCCTTCGCGCCTTCTTCCACGCCGATTCTTGTGACACGTGGCAACCTATCGAATGAGTGTATCACACGCAACCTATCAAAACACACCAACAGTGGCATCAATCCTTCGCAACGAACCGTTGCATGACACGTGGCAGAAAACAACAAAATAGCTTATGACGTGGGTTACACTCCAAATCACTCAAGTTCAAACCTTGGCGAGAATGGGTAGGTGAGAAGTTGGAAAATGTCCCTCACGCCATTAATGTAGGATCTGATTGTTCCAACCACCGATTTGGTTCAGAATCTCGCCTCCTTCCTTCTCCTACACGCCAAACAGACATGGGGAAGCACATTTGATAGATTTGCAAGCGGATTTGCAGGCATTCATTGCTTGTTGTTGGTGGTTGAGTTTTCAAATCAGATTTTCCCTCTTCTCTTCATTCATCTATAAATGTAAGAGCATTGTTCATTGTAAAGGGTTGGATTCTTTCAGTTTGTATAGGCATTGCCTTGCATTTTGAGTTACAGACCTTTAGATCTGGTCCTTGCATGTGGATATCGGCCTCATATGCCATTGTAATAGACTGTGCATTTCTAGAAGTAATAGAAGCATTGTTTTGTGGCTACTTTTGCCTTAACTTATTTTTATTCTTCTTTCTTGCCTTCCCTTACATTGTGTGCTTGTTGTGCCTCCTCACGTCCCTTGCATTTCCTTTTCTAATTGTGTCCATTAAAACGATTGTGCTGTTGCATTAAGTGGTCTGTCAGGCTACGCATGTCTAGCCTTCCTCCGTGCATTTGCTTTCGTTTCGTCTCAAAGTTGATTGTGTTCATCCCCCTTCTTTTGGTGCTATCGCCTTCTTAGTTTAGTTTTCCATTTTCACATATCCTTCTATCCATAGTCCTTGGCATGTTTAGCTTAGGATTTCCATTTTAGCGTTAGGAGTAGAAATAGGTAGAGAAACCGGCCTTCTCTGGAGGTCTGTCTCAAGCACGCAAGTCCCACAACTTGGAGACAGTCCCATTGTTGCCTCAACGACTCAGTTCAACCTGATCTGAGACGGGTGCAAGTTTGGGCTCCAACAATACCTTTGTAACTTTAATTGACATAATGTATATTTTGTTCTCTTTTTTAATTTTGGCCATTGTACCAAGTAAGTCGTCTTTGCTTCACATCTATTTTAATAAAAGGACCAATGTTACTGTGGTTCGTCCCCATCCTCCCATACCCCCGGATATGTACCTGAAAGTACGGATACAACCCGGCTAAGATCTTGATTCGTCCCAAGTACGTCCAAGTATGTCCCAAGTACATTTTGACGTACCCAAGACAAACGCAAGGACGGGCGGTGGGGGCTCTAAAATAGTTTTTTTTTAATTTTATTTTAACTCAAACAAACTTCAGTTTTATTCAGGACTAGACTAGGAGGGCATGGCAACCACAAGGAAACATGGAGATTGTTTAAAATCCCTCTAGTTTATTGAAGAGAAAATATTCAAAGGATATCAAGAATGTTTGAGGTAATTATTTGGGATCATCGTAATTGGCCAAGGAAAGAAGCTATTCATAAAAATTTGGACATATATCTAAGCCTCCGTACAAGTTATTTATGAGATCAAATCTTAGGTGATCTTCAATACTAATAGAAAAATTTGGAACCGCAAATTGCATAGCTTAAAGTTTCAAAGAGCATCCTTTCCCAGAAACTACCAAGGCACAACATTGACTCCTTCCCACATCCTTAAGGAGGATTAGAAGGTGATTTTGGATAATATGAATGCAAGAACCAACCATTGGACTGACCTCTTTAGTTATCATTGGCAGGTTAGAGTCAATCTCATTAAATAGGTCCTTTAGGAGCTCCCTATATACATCTTTGATGGCCACCATCAGAACACATAAATTAATCTCAAAGTAAATGGATGAAATACAAAGGAATACAATATTCGTATATCACAGAAAATGTAAAATCTTAAGTATATTGAATGTTTTAAACATTGATCGTACTATATTTTTCAAGTTTTGTATTTCTTATGGACTAAAAATGAGTAAAATGAGTATATATATAGATTTTTTAATATATATGTACAGGACGTATCCTAGACGTATCGTACCCAAGGGTTTTTTAAAATCGACGTATCCGCATATCGAAATCATACCGCATTCGTATCCCGGCAACATAGATCGGGACATAATTCTTTTATAATATTATTAAACTAAGCTACACAAACTTTTATAGATCTTCCTCTTTTCATGTGTTATTTCACCCTTCACAACTTCGACCTTGCCACCTATAAAGATCGCCTTTATATCCATAACCCCAATCACTGGGAGACTGTCCTCATTTGGATATGGATGGCCACTTTGAGTGTTATTTCTTCTCAATTTTGCTTGTTTTATATTAGCATGGCCCAAGGATAAGGCACTGGTTTGTAGCTGAATTAAAAGCATTCTGAACATATATATCGTGATTTGCTTTTGTTTTAGCTATCTACAGAGAGAACAAATCATTTACAAATTTGCTATACCTTTTCATTTGTAAATATTTTAGTCTTGAGCAAATATTTTATACCTAGGTAGAAGGAGCCACCCCTTGATCAGGAGTTTGTCTTTACTTGAAGTGAAGGGATTCTATCCCTTCAACTGCATTTCAAAGCAGCAGACTAGTTGGAACTTGGGTGATACAATCTATGGTGACGACATTTAGCATACTTTGTTTTAAAGCACAATCTGTTAAAATCTTACTTTGGGAGTGGCATTAAGACTTCTGAATCCAATACCTTACAATCAACTCAAGACTCACAAATGTGATGAGATTTCAAAATAAGAGAGAACATGCTTTGAGTGATTTTTGCAGCAAGGACTGCAGATATATAAACATTCCTTCTCAGGTGCTGCAGTCCAAGTAGCCAATGAAGAAGACAAGCAATTTGAAGGCTCATGAGTTGGTCAAGATTAAAGCACTCATATATGATGGGGACATCACTCATTTCTCGTTTTACAATGTACTTGTATCATTAGAAAAATTAGATGAGATGCAGAAAAACATGGATTGGAGTAAGAGCAAATTGTCCAACTTCCTAGGAATTACAGGCCCCACTAACTGTGATGCCGCAACAATTAACCCGTCATACGGCTATAAGTAGAAAGCAACTATATGCTACCCCAAATCATACACGATTATTGCTTATGAACTATAAAATTGATATTTTTGTAATGTCCCTTTCGGGCTCAAATTTGAGGAATTTGGATTTTCCCAAAACCCTAATGGAACATTGCTGAAAATGATGCCAACCACATGTAGAAAATCTGATTTTTATGACAGCAAACTGATTTTATGCAAAAATTAGGGCAGCAACCTGTTTTAGGTCCACAAAACCCTAAGCGACCTAGGTAGAATTCAGATTTTAGCCTTTCCCACACACAAATCTTCAAAAATACATCAACAACATGAAACACTTGATGAATTCATGCAAAATAAATGCTTCAACAATAAATTACAGACTGCTGGAATTAATTATTGCTCAAAAACAGCTGAAACTTCAAAATTTCATATCTTCATAAATACTTGGAGATAAAATGCAAATGATAGCTCAAATTGACCACAAAAATATCAGCTATCCAATAAAATTAGAATCAAATTTTTCCAACCACAAAAACCCACTGAAAAGTGATCCCGAAATATCCAAAGCTTGAGCCCCAAAAAAGTGTGCCCTAGCTAGAATGTGTGCCCTAGCACTGATAGAAACCCTTACCGTTCTAAAATTTTGAATTTTGAAACTCCAATGTGACTCCCGGATGAAGTCATCAATGCAACAAAAGAGAGCTCCGTCCCCAAGTGTTACGACTATTGAGGGTTTTCATCCGCAATAGGATTCAATGAGAGTCTTCGTTCTCAAAGGGTGCAAATGAGAGCTCATTGCTCCAATTTCCAAAAGAGAAGTACATAATTCACAAGATGAGGGTTACAATGAGCCCCAACATTTGCTTTTATAGCCATTTTTTCCCTTTCTTTGTGGAGCACTCCATATAGGCCTCTTCACTTGTTTTTTAACATTTGTTTTTCCCTCTTACTGGAAGGACGACCTCTCCCTTTTAGCCAACTAAAAATAATGAACATAGGTTGTTTTTTTTTTTTTCTTTAGTATTTAAAAATACATTTTATTTTAATAATAATATTATTAAGTTGTCCCAAAATGAAGAATTGGTCAGGCCCAACTTAAAATATTATTAATTATTTTTAATTTAGAAAAGGGGACATTACAATCCTCCCTCCCCAAATTTGCTTGCCCTCAAGCAAATGCAAGCTCTCATACCCAAGTGCCAATGTGCCAAAGTGAAAGAACATGTAGTACTCCCATAATCTAGCTCCTATGCCTGTCAAGTGAGAGAACTTCTGCAAAAACAAACTTATGCAATGGTTGCCCCTATCTTCATTGAAGTCCCTTGGCAGCCCATGAAGTTTTATGGCTGCCTTGAAGAAAAAACCAGTTGTTGTCCCAATTTTGTCCTCAAAAACAGCAGTAGCAATTTCTTCCCTTGTACACTCAGTTGTACAAAACACTTTCCAGCCAGCTGCAAGCTCAAACAAAGGGCAAAAAACTGAAAAATGCTCAGCAACTTGACCAACAAAAGCATTTCCCAATGGGGCATCTTCACCTTCCATCTCACCCTTGTCAACTATGGTGGAAGAACACCCTCTAATCACATGCATGAATGCAACTAAAAATGAATGAGAGCTTCCTTCATCTTACTATGGATGTGTGTGCATAAAATATTTCAATAGGTTTTGTTTAGGAAAACCTAATCTATTAGCTGCCTAGAGATGCAGGATAAGAGATATGATGAGCAGATTTTTATAATGTCACATGAAGGTAATGGCAAGTGTCACCACAAAAGGATGTGCCCTCTAGATTATGTTGACCCTCTTATTGGTCCTCCTATGATGTTAGCAAAAGCATGATGCATTTTTGGCCTAATCTGTGCATGGATTTAATTAGACTTACCACCCGTCAGCTAGAGCCTAGAATAGATGTTATACTAAAATAAAATATAGCATGCAAATATAATTCTATTTGCATGTTCTTTTAACAAAACATATAAGCATGCATGGTATTAATAGTATTTGGAGTTAAAGGTAGGTTTGTATGCGTAGTGGAACATTCTGGTCAGAGGTAGTAGGGATGAGCCTTGTGTCTTTTGACATCAAACCCCTCATTGGTATTTGAGTGTTATGATTGATTATTCGGTTTGGAGGCACTAAGGACAATCCTCATGTGGCTGCAGTATCATGATAAGGTGGAGTAATAATTATTGATTGACTATATAACTATATAACTACGAGCATGGTTATGAAAGTCCACAATATGAGGGTGATGCTACAAATTAGCAAGTTTTCATTGCAAGGAGTGTATGAGGGCATTCTTTTCATAATAAAGGAGTGCAAAAGGCATTCTACTTCAACAATTTAATGTTTTCTTCCTACAAGGTCAGAATGGAAGCCATAATATACTCGAAAATTTAGAATTAATAGCAAGTTTATACGTGAGGGGGTCTAAACTCATGCAAAACTGGACCTCACCCTCCAATTTTGACACTTGGAAGAAAGTATGCCACCAAAAAGAGTGCACCTGTAAGTACTACACAATGGGTTGGGAGCAAGGGTATGGGGGCGGTAGCCCCTGGGCAAGGTCGAGGGCAATACCCCCAATGCCAAGCAAAATTTGCCCTTTGAAATGGCTCAAAAAAACACTTTTAAATGAAAAATTGCCCCTTTTACAATCAAATTTACCCCTTTTTACAAAATTTTACCCTCTTTTTACAAAAAAATAATATACCCCCTCAATTTACAATAATTTCTCTTTGCAATTGAAATGCCCCCTACTAATAATATTTCGGCTTTATAAAGATAGATTGCTCACTTTTAAAGTATCCCCACAAAAAAATGTTTTTCAAGGATTTTTATATGCAACTATAAAGTTGCTTTAAGAATTTAGGAAGAAGTAAACCGTTGTGGTTTTGAACCCAAGACCAACCACTCCTTCACCCTAGCACCTTAAACAAAGCAATGCAGCCAATTGTACCATGTAGCTCTTTTTACAATGTAACGAATAAATATGGTTTTATCCTTGAACAATTTGTAATTGATATAAAGAAAGTAAAAGACTTCACCTCTTCCTTTTAGGGTTCGGAGTTTTTTTGTGGAAATACTTCTGTAATTTTTGGATAACTTGGTCGCCGCGAGTTTTAGTTTCCAAGATCTTCACCGCCGCTTTGGAAGGGTTTGACTCTCCGCATTCACTTGGCTCTAACGTTCGTAGGGAACAATACATGTCAAATCCAGGAATGATGCCAAATCGCCAAACCATCCAATATCGAGAAGGGAAGATCGCAACCGCCCAAACAAGGACTTTCATGACCAAGACGAGTTGTTTGTTGTGCCAAGTTTGGCCTCTTCAAGATGTGTGAGCCGTTGAGATCACATTAAATGCAGATAGGGGTGAGTTGTGTTACAAGACTAGAGAGTCCTTGATCTATTAGAGGAGATCTCCGAGAGAGCAGTCTCGCTCGAGCTACAAGTCACAAGTGAATAGGGTCGTGTGGATCCAAGGAGGAGAGCTCACTATCAAGGGACTTCAAAAAGTTCATGAATGTGGGTCACCTACAAGGAGTAATATTCGGTGAAGGGAACGTGAACAACCACATTTAGGAAGCGGTGATGAATCCCATGACAATGGTGAAGCAACGCCAATGCAAACGCCTAAGAGCCATGAATAAGCAAAGCAAAGATGGATGACTCGTATGTTTTTGAAATTCCTCCAATGTAATTTTAATTTACAACTTTATATGAGGGTCCCTTTGATACAGAAGCCTCCTGTGGTCTCGCAAATGCAACATTTCCTTCTTAGATCAGATATGCAGGTATGAAGAACCTATATAACTTTGATCAGAAAATTACACATAATCGTATAGATATAGATATAGATATATATATATATACACACAAATATGATCAAACAAAATAAGTTAGGTTGAGTAATGGTTGTATAAGACAGATTTGATACCATATCAAAGAAGCCAATGCTTCTCATGTCGTAGGATCTCTCCCGCACACCACCATTACCAAATGCCATCACACCATACACAAATAATTATGCACAATAAAGTCTTTGTATTCACATATGTGTTGTAGTTTACAATAGGGAGTATCCCAGATATATAATTGGGAGAGTTTGTTTCATGCAACAAGATTTTGTTGCATGAACAAACAACAAGATATGGAACAACCTAAATTAGTGCACCATTCCAAATTGTACGTGCACACACCAAGTTGTCACACCAACCACTCCCAAATCAAGCTTAACCCTTTATGGGTGTGAACACAACAACAAGAAGTTGGTTCAAAAATAACTACAACCGCTAGCCAATGTGAACACACACTCCAACACTTATATAAATGTTCATGTCACCTCCTAAGACTCCTAATTCTCCAAAATTCAAATGAAAGGATCAATGGACCCAATAATAGACCCTAAACACAACCAGTCGACCTTCTCTAAAACTTGTGCCTTCAAACATTCAATTATTTCAAGTTCACACTCGAACACGATCAAGCGGAGACAATGTTGCACACTAGACGACCGCATAATGCAGACCAAATATTGTGCAAAGGAACAAAGACACACCATAGATATTAATGGACTTGCGCACTCACAGAATGCAACACTATATTCCATAGCTCGCCGCTACACAATTCTTCAATGCGCGACCCACAGAATACCCCACAAAATGCAAACATCACTAACTCGATTGTTCACTATTAGGTTGATATAAGAATGTTGTGGACCCAAGTGTTCTCTACGTCATACAAAGTTGGGTAATTTTGGAAGCTTGAGCTCCTACTCAAGGAACCAATATATCATATTGTGCAATATCCACAACACTCAAGCAAGTTGCATCTTCAATCTTCTTGACTTTCCACTTGGCCAAATACTTTGTGTACTCCTTGTTGCATGTCTTCCTAATTATGGTGTCAATTATCCCATCCGCTTCATCACGCTCCTTTTCTGCTATCTATCTTCTCCAATCAACTCCACCATCTTATGATTCAGTTCAGCCTCCTCTTAGTGTATCTTTGCATAAAGTAAGGATATAGATCCGCGACATATCAAGATGTTAGAGATGTCAATGCCTTCAAGCAAACTCAATCTCATAAGCATTATGTGAAAAATTCCTAATGACTCTACACAGCCCTATTCTCTTCCACTTAAGTTTATTGTATGTTCCTTTCGGACACCTTTCCTTTCTCAAGTAGGCTAAGATCGTGTCTCCAATCTAATATTCAACTTCTCTACGTTTCTCATCTGCATGCTTCTTATATTGGGCAATCATTTTTACAACTGATTGTGCACTTGCCGCTACTCTTTATTCATGTGTTCTCGCAAAATCTCTTACTTCGCAATCCTGTCCTCATTGCGTTGTGAGTCTCTCAACTCGCAACTCCTCTTGGGCTTTTCCCATATGATTTGAAATGGTGTTTTCCCTATACTCTTGTTCATTGAATTGTTATAAGCGAATTTTTTTGTGCTATAGCCAAATCCCAAGTTCTAGCTTATCTCCGACCAAACATCTAAGCAAATCTCCAAAGGCTTTTCTTCACAACTTTTGTTTGTGCATCAGTTCAACATTCCGAATTGAATTGTAACTTTGTATCTAGCTTCTTCCACAATGTTCGCCAAAAATGACCAACGAATTTTTGTATTTCGTTAGACACTATATTGAGCAATAATCCATGCAGTCTCACAATCTCCATGAAGAAATGGATTTGCAATGTGTGTTGCATCATTGGTCTTTTTAAAAGCAACAAAATGTGCCATCTTTGAAAATCTATCCACCACTACAAAAATGGAATCAACACCCCTTTGTGTCTTGGGAAAACCCAAAACAAAATCCATACTTATGTCTCCCAAGGCATCTCTCTGGAATGGGTAAAATCTGATATAACCCTACTTTATGAGATCTTCCTTCATCCATTAGCCTAACAAACACGGCATTCATATACAAACTTTCGCACATCCACGCTCATTCGTGGCCAAAAATAACTCTCCCTAGCTGCGCTGAGTTTTTATCCAAGCCAAAGTGCCCCTGTTAATCCTTTGTAATGCTTCTCTCTTGCCAAGTTTTCTTGCATTGATCGACTCAAGATGCATAATTGTTTATCCCTAAACAACAATCCCTCCTGCACAAAATAGTCCAACCAAGGTGTTTTGTCAATGCTTGCGAATATTGTGCATGACTCCCATGCTTCACTGAAATCCTCATCCTGCGCATATAGCTCGTTCATGGATTCAAAACCTACAACCTCTACCCTCATCAATGTCAATAGACAATTATGCCTCGTTAAGCGCATCAACCACGTCGTTAGATTTTTTGCTCCTATGCTTCAACATAAATGTGTATCATTGTAGGTATTCCACCCACTTCATGTGCCTCTACTTCAACTTTCATTGGTTGTTACTAGTATGTAATGCCGATGATCCATTTACAACGCATTCTTTAGGCAAAGATAACGTCTCCATTCAACGCTCCGCACAATTGAGTAAATCTCCTAATCATTAACATTATACTTCCTCCTTGCATCTTCCAACTTTTCACTGAAATATATAAGTCTATCCTCTTGACTTCAAATTGCGCCAATGGCTATGCCACTAGTATCACAATTGACCTAAAACACTCTTGAAAATTTTGACAATACCAACACTAGCTGCTCTTGTTATTCTTTTCTTCAACTCCACAAAACTCTATTTTGTGCCTACACTCTAAACAAAATTCCTTGTCTCCTCTCATGGATTTTATAATCAATCTGCATACACCACTGAAGTTCTTAATGAACTTGCAGTATAAGCTAGCCAACCCATGATAAATGATTGCCTCGAAGCACTCCTCGATGATGGACAATCCACAATTGTGCTTACCTTTACAGGTCCATTTTCAATCTCTCAACTGAAATCACAAGTCCCAAATACACCAACTCTTCTTGCATAAAATTACGTTTCTTCACATTAATCAGCAATTTCTCTTCCCACAATCTATGCAACACTAGTCTAACATGTAATAAAAGCTCTTCACACGTCCTACTGAAAAACAGAATATCATCTAGGTACACGATCACAAACTTGCCTAAAAACAGGTTTAAGGACTTGATTCATCAATCTCATGAAAGTGTTTAGCACATTGTTCAATCCAAATGGCATCACAAGCCACTCATACAATCCTTCTTGAGTCTTAAATATTGTCTTCCATTCATCCCCTTCCCTTATGTGAATCTAATGGTATCTCGCTCTTCAAATTTATCTTGTTAAAATAGTTCACTCCACTCAAACAATCCATGTCATCGATGCGGAAAATGGAAACTTGTACTTGATGGTGATCTTATTTATGGCTCTCGAATCAATACACATATGCCACTCACCACCCTTCTTTGGTGCTAGAATTCTTGGCACCATGCATAGACTTAGACTTTCCCGATGAGTCCCTTATCCAACAACTCTTGGACTTACTTTTGTATCTCCACATTTTCCTACGGTGTCATCTTATAGGCTACTTTGTTTGGCAAACTTGATCCTGGAATTAAATCCATGTGGTGACTACTATCTCTTACAATAACCCTTGAGGTAACTCAATAGACACTTCCGCAAAATCCTCCAACATTCCTTTTACCTATTGTGGTATTATTTCTTCTCCTTCTATCACTTCGCCATGCCTTCCTTACCTTTTCAAGGTTCATATTATGAGCGCAAAACATGCACTATAATGCTTCATTTCATTTAGGAGCCACTTTACGAAAGTAACAACACTTTTGGTATTGCTTCACTCTTCTCCCATAATGGGTTTAGAGTATATTTCTTTCCATCCTTCTCCACCGTGTATGTGTTTATGCAGCCATCATGTTGCACCATCTAGTTGAGTTGTCGAGGCCTACCAAATAACACATGACATGCGTCCATGGGCATGATGTCACACATCACTTCATCTTCATATCTCCCAATCTGGAATTTGACCAGACATTGTTCCTTCACCAATAAGTGTCCCTTTTGCAACCATGAAACCCGATATGGATTTGGATGCTCAATCCTCTTCAACTTCAATTTATCCACCATTTCTTTTGCCACCAACTTATCAATGTTCCCACTGTTCATTATCACCTTGCGAGACTTTTCCTCCCGATTTACATGTCATCCTAAACAAATTTCTTTGCTCATGGCCAATCTCTCTCTCTTTTTGGTTTTAACTATATGTGATTGAACATCA
Source organism: Taxus wallichiana var. yunnanensis (assembly GCA_018340775.1). NCBI lineage: Eukaryota > Viridiplantae > Streptophyta > Pinopsida > Cupressales > Taxaceae > Taxus > Taxus wallichiana. The sequence goes on from CM031235.1 coordinate 399,193,215, forward strand.
ACACTTCTCCCACCTCTCGGTTTTTCTTCATGACTCATCAAGCCATTTGCCTCTCCTTATGCAATGTGCACACTTCGCTTACCACCATTCTAGGTGTGTGGGCACTCATATGCTCTATGCCTTGTTTCTCCACACTTGTAACATGTGCCACCTCTTCCGTGACCTCTTCCACAAGATAAATGACCACCTCTTCAAGATGTTTCCTCACTTTGCGCAGTGATTGAACATGACCCGCTATCATCTTGCAGAATTATCTCTACCCTTAGTTTATCCAAATCTTGCGCAGCCTTTCCCTTTCCATAATTAGTGCTTTAATTGCATGTTAGCTTCTCTTCCACCCTCAAAGCATATTGATAGGTTTCTTCCACAAAATGAATTTCTAACATACTAATCTCATCTTAAATCGTTATGCGCAATCCGGCTATATACCTTGAGATCTTCTCCACACGTCCCGCTCTAATGGTGAGTCGGTAAAATTCCTCAATGTATTCTCTCACACTAAGCTCTCTCTGTCGCAATCCTTGCAACCTTTTGAACAAATTGAGCTGGTAATTTGGGGGTAAAACTTCTTTAGCTTCCCATGCTACACTCATTGCTCGAATATGTTCCCACCAAAGGGATGCATGACCTTTCAACTTCATGCATGCAAACTTGAACTTCCTAGGATCTTCCATGTCATATTCAAAATATTTTTCCATCTCTGTTATCCAATCCACAAGCTTTGTTGGTTCCAAACTAACGAATAACAAGGGGTATCCAACTTAGGCTTACTCCCCATCCTATTGATTGCACAAAGCAGTCTATCCTTAGGACCATCTTGCACTTCCTCTTCTTCGACATTTGTGTTCGATTCCGTATTCGTATTAGCAGCCTGCCCTCCCTGTTGTAGGTGTTCACCTTCATCATCACTATTGTCTTCCACAACAACACCTCAGCATTGTGCAGCTTCCATGGCCTTCAAGCGAGCTTGCATAGTTTACATCATTTCAGCCAAGTCCTCAACTCTCATGCCCTAATTTCGGCGCCCTACATTCCTTTGGTGTGCCATTTTAATGTTATTTTTCTTTTTCTTTCTTTAAAATTCACGAACACAATCTCCACAATCTTCTACCCAACAATCCTCTTATTAGAAGATGCCTGCAATAACCCGCTACACACAATCCGCACTATGGAAAACCGGAAAATCTTATTGTTGTATTCCCTCTCACACCTACCCAACAGTCACTTGCTGAAAGATGTCTGCACCATTTTTTTGCCCACACTCACAAAGGTGTAAACCACAAGATCTGTCATGCCTCTCCTCAAGGAAAGCAATCCCGCTCTAATACCAAATGAAGTAGATGGGGTCAAGGAGTCCAATGAAGGACAGCCTCGGACCTCATAGCCTTTAGAATGCGTGCAAAACAATATTCAACGGAAAGAAAACATGCATCGACAAAAAGATCAAATAAACACAATTTTGGAACAGTAACACAACTTTGGAAGATCTTATTCAAAGAAACAACAACATCAAACTGATTGCTAACAATTCAGTCTTCTACTCAACATGGTGGATTCTCCATGTGCTACTCAAATCACTCTTACAAAGAGTTCCTTTTACACAGTTACTATGGTTATTTTACATCATCATAATTAAGTAAGCATTAAGCTCACATCCATACTCTGCTCTTAAGCACTCTGAGTTCTCTCCAAAAACTTGAACTACTTTCCTAAGGAAATTGGCTCTACTTATATAGCCGTTCATGCCACCTCTTAAGACTCCTAATTCTACAGAATTCAATGAAAGGATCGAAGGACCCAACAACAAACCCTAAACACAACTAGTCAGCCTTCTCCAAAACTTGTGCCCATAAACATTCAATTATTCCAAGTTCACAGCTTGAACAGGATTGCGCGAACAATGTTGTGCACTTGACGATTGCACAACAGACCAAACATTGTGCAAAGGAACTGCGCGCTCCATAGATATTGCGCAATGGATTTCACACTCAACATAATACAACATTGTATTCCACAGCTCACCAGTACACAATTCCTCAAAGCACGACCCACAGAATACTCCACAAAATGCAAACATCATTGACTCTGACTGTTTAACTATTGGTTGATACAGGATTGCCTGCGGACTTGGATCCTCCTGCATGACATTATGAAATAAGAGTTGGCATTGAGGCAAGCTCAACTTGTAGACAAACAACCATCTATACATTTTCAGAAGAGGAAAATTCTAGGCACTTCAAATCTTGAGACAACTCCCAAAATGGGCTGAAGGTGCAGACGCAGAAAGAAAATACACAAGTTAGAGATGGCAAGAAGAACCATACACGTGGTCAACTCTTCTAGGCCAACCATTCCCAAATAAACAATGACGGAGTTTAGGATAACATTTTTTGGAGTATTGAATACCATGTGTTCAATGAGGACGGTTGTTATGCCATTGAGGAAGAACTAGATATAAAACAGAATCTCCAGATAAACATAAAGGCAGGGACAGTAAATGAAGCCAGAGCAGTACAACTTATAAAAGCAAAAGCTAGGGATTAGGTTCCAGATCTGATGATGGCTCCATGCGTATGTGTCCTCACTCTGGTGAAGAAAAAGAGACAAAAAAATGAATCATTAAAATGGCTGCAATCATAAGTGATAACATAAACATGGACAGGCTAAGAAGCATTGAAAGTTATATGTTAGTAGGCAGTTGGCTTAGACTTAACTGGGTCACAGGTTTGAGTCATGTTTGTGGCTCCCCAAAAATCTGGCACCTAGGGAATGGCCATAACCATTCATTTACCAACCCAGTAAAAAAGCTATGCATTAGTCTCAGAATAAGGATATGGTGTAATAAGTTTGTAGTGTAAACTATACCATGTAAAGTTATCCATTGGCATGCATAAAGCAATGGGGAACACAAGAAACAAAGTAAGTAAAAAATCATTATGCTTACGCTTAGGACATTTTTGGGAGAAGTTTTAGTGAATAATTTTGTGCAGGAGGTCAGTGAAGACTAGACTTTTGCCAAGTACAGTGCCCGTAATGCTTTTCCAATATCCTTACTCTCAGAATTAGAATATGGTGTAATAAGTTTGTAGTGTAAACTATACCATGTAACTATTCTCAGAATTAGGATATGGTGTAATAAGTTTGTAGTATGAACTATACCACGTAAAGTTATCCATTGACGTGCATAAAGGAATGGGGAACATGAGAAACAAAGCAAGTAAAAAATCATTATGCTTAAGATTAGGACATTTTTTGGGAGAAGTTTTAGTGAATAATTTCATGCAGGAGGTCAGTGAAGACTAGACTTCTGCCAAGTACATGCCCGTAATGCTTTTGGAATATCCTTGGCTTAAGGATGGAACCCATACTTCTAAATAAAGTATTTTTCACATTACAAACTATCTGGAAATGCCATTTGCGTGATAATGGAGCTCTGTTTGGGTCACTGCAGATTTTGGTGTTAAATCTATTTTCCATGGGGACATGTTCCCACCTCTCGCTCCCTTGTTGCTTTCCCCATCCCCGTACTATTTTCCTATTCAAATATCATTCCAACAATTTTTGGGTACTTCTAGGCATCCACTTTTCAAGTTCCTGTGTATAACTGCCCCCTCCAAAGAGGGGCTTCACAGAACATAGGTAACTATTTTCCTTTGTTGTCCAACTACTCTAGATCATTTTCAAGAAAAATACATTTTCAGTCTTCAAACAAAAATTAATCAATTTCTTTACATATTTTTGATAGAATTTCATTGAGTCAGAATCCGAGTTTTCAAATTTCGGCTGTAGGGTTTTTAATTGTACCAGAAAAATTCAGATTAGAATCCTAATATATTCCATATTTCTTAACTTAACAATGAATTAAAGGAAATGGCCACTTCAACATCTGCATGCTAAGATAAAATGATAAAAATCACAACTACTTCAACTCGTGTTAGGGTGAAACCTTCAATGCAAAGAAGTTGCAAAAGGTGCGACTTGAGCTTCTCTTGAAATGTACAGAACTATCAGAAAAAGGTTTAGAAAGAATAGAAAAACTGCACAAGGAATAGATCTAAATAAAACTATGGTGCAAGATGCAAAAACATAAATGATTTCAAATACATCACCTGTAAATAATTTGAATGCAGTAGGAGTCTCTCTCCTTTCTGTAACCCAAAAGAGATCAGTTTTCTTGGACATATAAAATCCAGGGTCCATAATAATTGGTTTTGCCCTATGGTGCCTGCAAAAATTATCCACGTACTACGATGAGCTCTTAGAAACAAAATATAGCAAGTTAAAATTAAATAAAATATGGCGATAGGTCTACTTACACTTTCCAAGCTAAATTGCTTGTGTGTTCAATAAAATTTAAATCTCTAGGGAAAGAAGAAAATGTGTGAAGCAGATCTGCAACAAAACAAGATAATCAAAACATCAATATCAGCTTAGTTTCCCCTCAAGAAAGTTTTGAGTTTTATTTTGGCTATACACTTTTTGTGAGTTGGGCATGAATCATTTTCTTTTTTGCAGTGTGAACAGATCATAGAGTGTACATGGAAATTTATAGTACCCTGCTAGGTTTCATTTGGAGTATTAATTGTTGTCATTTCTATTTCAGGGTTATTGCAAAATATTCTCTATTATGGTTCCAAATAGAAAGGTAGCAAATGAGTTACAAAAGGCCATACCATCTTGAGTGACAAGTGGATAATCTGATGCACTAAGATTGATGAACCAATCCCACTCCTTACTTCTTCTCAGAAGAATGGATATAGCATGAAGCGTATTTGTAACCATGGTGGGTCCTTTGTAAGTCACCAGATTAGCCTTACTAATCACGTACACATTGTTCAGCTCTGCGAAAATTGGATTTGACCTCACATAGTAGACAAGGTCCACTCTTTCCTTAAGTGAGGCTTCAAGGTCTAAGTGCAAGATATATTGATTCAGGGGATGATAAAGAGCTTTCAAAGTCCTTTTCAATTTGTCCCCGTCTCCCTTGGACCCTGAAATGAGATAGGCAAGCCTTGGAAGCCCATGGCGGGCTGAAGGAGCTGACACCGCGATCTTGGACTCTACAAACACCGGTTTTCGTGGTGCACCCAGCACATTCCCCAATGAGAATGTGGATAAAAGAGAGCTCAGGGTGTTTTGGGTAGAATTATTTGAGGCCAGCACCAACAGAGATAGAGATAGTAGGGAGCATACGGCAAGAGGAAGAATCCACTTCCTTTCCATGTTTGCCAATCTGAAATGCATCTGCGATAGTTGCTTCATTCCTCAAGCTCGGGAATTAAGGGGAAAACAATATAGTCTCGCATAACCAGCCTAGACCACCGTTCCTTTGTATAGGTGTACCACAACTGCAACTGGGCAGTATTACGCCAATTTTAGAGAAGGGATGCTCGCATGTGCCTGCCACCTGAAAAAGAAGAGACGAAAGCAAAGTCAGACTCAAAGAATCACGATAAACAATTTTTTAAAAATAAGAAAGGCAATTAGACGAATTAGAATCTGAATAAATTTATTATAATGAGCAAACAAGAGTTTAAGTCGCACAAATTAACAGGCTTATGATTTTTTTCGTAGAATTTGATGATAAGGAATAAGGCCTTCATTTAAACATGAGTGTGGAGGACGTTACGAACTAATTCCTCTTGTTAATCGATCTATGCAAATTAAAAGTTGTTGAAAACAGGCTGTGTACATGCATTTAAGGAGGCCAAACACCACAAACTAATATTGATTTCTAAGCAGTACATGAAAGGCTCTCGCACAATATGAAATTTAAAAAGGAAAAAGGTACCTACTTAGAAGAAGATACAAATTAATGAGGTGGATCCTGGTTCCTCCTCACTGTGGAATTCCAGGCGACAATATAACAAATACGTTTGGAAAGCATGCGAATTAGGGGAAGAGATTTAAAGACCTCCAACCCTCATAACTTTGTTTAAAGGCGGTCGCAACTTCGATCCACGCCGCGGATGAGGATCTGAGATTCTGCTCTGTTGCGCTCCGCACCCTAGCCTAGGTAGGTAAATAATTTTGTTAAAAGATTTGGTGGGTGTAAACTCCAACCACATGCCCAGCTTCCGTGCGGTCTGGTGACTGGTGACGTGGGCAGTCAGTTGCCGTACGCAACACAGCGACAAGTCAATTTCAGTCGCAGACCTGTCCTTTTCATCCAGTGGTTAATTTTGACGGCCGTATTCTCATTACTTACTGAGTTCCGATTGGCTTTGCCTAGTGACGTGTTGGAATGAATTATGTTTTCAAACATAGAATAATGACGTGGCAAAGAACATTCCTTGATGACCATTGATTGGAGCTCATTTGTTATGTTAATCCAAGTCCAAGAATAAACACTATTATAATAAAATATTTATACTTTTAATGTGGCGTTTACAACTCTTTCACGTGGATAATTTGAGTGGACTCTAAAGGAGGACCTTCCATGTTTGCGCGCACACCTAATTTTGTTTCTATTTTTTTAATCCTACAAGAAGATGAATAAATGAAAGACTTTTAACGGCGTAGACCAAGCGCTTCAAGGGATTGAGAAATCTTGACTAGGAAGTCACATACGGGGATTAAGGCCTAGGCAAACTAGGCTACTGCCTAGGGCGCTAACATTTAGGAGGGTGATAATTTATTTTATTTTACTGTGGTTTTTATGAGGATTCTTAAATTTAATTTATACTCGTGTATGTTTCATATTGTGTATTGTTTTGAAGTATTGTAAGTTTTTTAGGTGGAGAGATCAAAAATGTGAATATGTAAAGAACGTGGAAAAAAATAGTTGGGAAATATATGAGAAAATGAGGATTATGATAGACTATATGTTAGATAATTAACTATTGATTTTAGGTAGTATTAGCTACAAAAAAATTATTACAAAGTTTTTCTCATATGGTACATGCATAAAATATCAAGTAAGACAATATTTGGTCATAGTTAATTATTTTTTCTACTATAGATTTTATTTATTTATAGAAGGCGTTAGCTCTAGTGCCTAGGGTGCTCATAACCCTTAATTCGGCCCCGGGAAGTCGGGTCATTTGGTGGAGCGTTCCTTGTCAAATAACTCATTTACGCTGGCCACCTTCAAATCATACTTACAAAATGAAGTGTCATTCGGGCTTCTACAACCCCTTTAATGTAGAAAATACAAGTTCTTTCTTCTCAATTTTCCTTGGGGACTGTCCATCTACCAGCCTCACACCTAAGATGATGTGATCCAATCCTCAACCGAGCCACTAACATCCTAGTTGTTTGTCAAGATTTCACGCTTCCTGCTTCATATTAGTGAAGACTAAACTATAAATCAAGAAAACCTCAGAAGATGGGAGGGTTTAGGGACCTCCTAATGTGGATGGTGATGAAGATGATACGGGCGCACAAAAGTAGATCCTCCTTGCTACAAATTGACCTGCCTGTGACAAAGCAACGAAGACTAAACACGAAAAAGGATTAGTGGAGAATATGGTGGGTTGCCTAATACAAATTTGGTTTCGACAAGCGAAAGCTTCCTAGAAAGGATGTCAGGCCACATTTTGATAGCAAAAGTAGATGATCAATAACGAAATGGAAATATGCAAATAATGTAATCTGAAGTATGTATCTGATAAGCTAAGATAAGCTTAAATGATAACTGATAACATGAATACCAAAAGTAAATTCAAACCAGAGCGGATCGACGATGACCCAAGAGCGAGATGGTACGGCCGAGCGGACCAAGTAGGACCGGTTCCAAAATGTGTTGGAGCAAAACCGAGAAGTTGATGCAAGACTGCAAAAATACAGGCTAAAACATAGAAGAAGCAATTGGGTGTAAAAAGAGAGAATATGAAGTGGATGTAGAGAGGGTTAACGATTTACTCGAGAAAAACCTAAGCTGATCAAGCGGCGACCAATGCAAGGTGTGTAAGAAGAAAACAAAACACGGGTAAATATTGGTTCGAGATGTTGATATGGATGACATGGTGGTACTAGATAAGATGACCGGGATGCAAAGGGGTGAATAGGATGCAGAACTGGGTGGATAAGGTATAGAAGGATGTAGGGTAAGATGGATCTAACAGATAGAGGGTATGGGTCGATCGTGAATGGAGCAAAGATGGGATGGATCACCTGGACTCGAGGATGGTCAAGATGGTCAAGGACAACATAGAGCTCGGCGAAGACCCATGAAAACTTGCAAGGCAAAACAAAAGCATGCACGAATGATATCTCCACAATATTCTTCTTTAAACTCCAAGCTTTCTCAATGGCATGCAAAGGGATAACCAAATGATTCAACCGATAAAGCAAGAGCTCCAAGGACATGATGCAAAACACAGTGATCACAGAGCACACGAATGATTCAAAAAAATTCAACCCTTTGGGAAGAAGGGTGAGCGTGATTAAATAGGATAGGGTGTCACATCCCCAAATTGATTATGTATATGAAAGGATATGGAAAGTAATGAATTAGTTGATTAACCTTGATTGCACTTTAGTAGCATTGTTATGATGATACTAATGTCTTTTCGATGCAAATTTAAGTTATAAACTTGGTCACGGTTATTAAGTTCTAGCCTACATCAGTATAGTGCCACATTATGTTTTTACATCGATGGTCTAGGTAACTTCAATGAATACCAACACAAGAATGAGAATGGATCTAAATGAACAAGGTAAGAGAACCAAACTAATACTTACCTAAGGCATGGATCAGATGACTAAGGAATAAGATCAGAACTACAAGGCAATGGCAATATGACCATGATTATCTAATTGATGTACATTTTGGGGGCCTAGACTAATTGATTAGGATATGCTATGTCAAGCTAGCATTAAAAGGCTAATATGTGATCACCCTTAAACCGAAAAACTTATAAAGTGTGGGCATAAATAGTAAAAGCCTATACTAAGTCAAAACTAAGTATAATGGGTATTTGAACTTATAAGGTTAGAAGCTAAAGTATGGTAGAGCATGAATATTAAAGGCATTCTAAGGAAAAGCTACTTTGATGTTCATTCGAGCCTATTTTTAATAAAGTAAAGTTGATTGGGGTATATTGGTAACCACCCCTACGTGGATGTACAAACTGTAGTATTAATGGGGGAATTTAATAAACTCCACCGACCACTCCAATGGGAAGATAAGTTAGTTAGAGGCTTAGCTATCTGTTGATTAACTAATAGTTAGTGAGATTGTTTTGTAAGTTAAAAGGCTTTTCTAAATTTGAATAAAGAAATAGATAATCGGTTAATTAGAAGGGAAACTACATCGGTACTCTTGCATTAATGGCATTAAAGGGCAAGAAGTTGATTTAGGAAACTTAGAGTAGTTGGGATTTTCTTGTTCATTGTTCAATGGAGGTTTTGTGGAGCTTTGCATCAAGGGCATTCCTATTTTTGAGCCCTCTATCTCGCCATGATGAACCTTGCATGCGAGATACTCTGGAGATATATTAATAGACTTCTAACATAAAAAGGAGAGGGATATTATTTGTGGGTCTCACTGTTATTTGTAGAATCAAATCTGGATTTGGAATCGCAGGAGAAAGTTGAGAAAAGAAGAAGAAATTGAGCTTCCATTCACATGCACGATATGCTCTATTTCCCCCTAATAGCTTGTTCTATTTATTATTTGCATGGTTGAATCTCTCGCAATAGTTCTTCTTAATTGTAGATTTGGGTTTTCTTTGTTACAAGAATATTCTTCTCGAATATTTTCAATTTCTTTTTATACTCAAAGCTGGGCACAAAATAGAACTTCGAAAAGATGCAGAATGGTCTGTAATTGTGTGATATGATTTCATGAGTGTATTTTACATATACGAACTCTCTGATAAAACTATGGTTTATATTTGATGAAAAACCCAATGATTCGGGGTGTTCATTGATACTTATACATTTATATATGGGTATCGAATCCTAGATTTGAGTGTGGGTACTTCGCTATCAACTCGTTGGGGTAAGAAAAATTTGTTTAGTTTTTTTGTTACCCTCCTTGCTCAAGCAGTAGGATCTAGTTATATCATATAGATCTATGAGAAACCTTGTCTAGTCATTAAGACATAGTCTCAAACTTCTTTGTTAGGTGAGCAAGAAAGTCATGGTCGTGTTAGTACTATTGTGTGTGAATTGTGGATAGTGTTTGAATGGTTTGAACATAATTTACTTTAATGGCGAATGATGGTACTTTGTGTGAGTTCAAACCTTTGCAGGTGATAATAAAACTATGTTAGGGTAATATATATTTCGTTGTGGTTCGCTTATGTTTTCTTTTGAGTGTCGGCTTATTTTCTTATACTAGAATTGACTAAGGTAAACAAGGGTTTTATCTTAAAATTGCCCAACTATTATTTATTTATTTTTAGGGTCGATCCGACCTTAGAAATGGAAAGCTTTAACCGTAGGGTTAATACAACCTTTTATCGATGGTATTATCCATTTTATGGAATGCTCACAAGTTTTCAAGCTCGCTGCACCGGTTTGGATCCTTCAATTGGTTGATAACTATGGAATCGTGGTGTTGTTTGACTTGTTCGTAGTTGAAGGGTTATGTGCTTTTGTTAGTGTTAATGAGTTGGTACCTACCCTAAGATAGTTGAATATCCATTTGTGCACTTTATCACTAAGAAATTTGTTTGTGGTTGCGTGTTTATTAACTATAATATAGTGATGAATGATTCTTGGGTCTTTGTTTGGGTTAAAGTAAAAGACAATTACCTTTAAAATGTCGAATCTGTGCATAAGTACTCATATATATATATATATATATATATATATATATATATATATATATATATATATATATAGTGGATTGCTTGGTCACGATATCATCTAATAACCTATGTTGTAGATATAAGAAACTCGAGGATTTATGCACTCAGATGCTTGAATAACCTTCATCTATTTGACCATGATATGATATTGACTTGGGAATTATATATATACTTGGTGATTGTTTATTGTTTAGCTTCTTGGGAATAATTAATCCTTTAATAAGATTAGTAGCTAGACTCGTAAGAACAGTTTGTTCTTTGAATAATTGTAAATCAGTTGCATAATTATACCATGATTAACGGATATGGAAATTATTGCCTATCTGTTTCATAAACGATGTCTCGCTTTTAAAAAAGAGGTTGTTATTGTTTGTTCTTTGATTAACTTTGTCATTTTGGAATTGCCATTAAGGCATCAAAACATAATAATGTGAGATAATATGGTGAATGTAAATTGATTTATCCTATGTAGATGCCGAATGATTTTGCAGGTTACTATATTGTTTATGGTTCCAATTATTGCAGCATTTCATTTATGTAAATACTAGATGGCATAATCTATTAAGTGGGAAATATGATGTATCATGTACAATGGAATCTTTTCCATACAAAGTTATTAACATCAGAGGTTGATTATGTGTTTGCACCCACTTTTACACACACACTGTCAATAGTAAAACACTAGGATATTTTTTTTGACTTACAATGCACGCTACACACAACACAGCAAGGGCTCCAAGTACAGAAACTCGACTCGCATATGATAATCACATAATTCATCGACTCACATAGACTCAAGAAAATAACATAGGCATGTTGATGCCACACTTCTTGCAATGAATGAATACCAGCAATGACCCAACCACAAGAAACATGACTTTAGGAACGACGAACCCACAACACATCATTTCTTTAATTGCATCTTAGTTACGATTAACATTCTAAGAACATTATTGTGCAAGGATCGTTTTCTCCTTTTTCCATCTACAAGATCTTAAGTTCATTCCACTTTTAATTTACAGTTCGACCAATTTAGGTTGGCTTCCTTTATGCATCACGTAAATTTCCATAACTTACTTGCTTATTTGGCACAATTCAAATCACATATACAATACTTAATTATCTTGTTCTTATGTTAAGAATATGCTTCTCAAACGTTTATTTAATGTTTAAAAATTTACCCTAGCCACACAAGTGAATTTACGTGATGAAAAGGTGAAATCTTGGGATTAAGGAAGACATGGATTCGAGATAGCTTTTTTTTCCCAAGAACATCCTTCGATCACGGAATAGTTATTTCGCTACCATAGTTAATAAAGTTCAATAACTTATTGACTTCCATTTATATTTATAAATCTTTTGTTTTCTCGAAGTTTGGTCACACCAAGGCAATACCTAATTTTTGAAACACTGAAAGATATTTAATTAAGTTAAAAGGACTCGGGAGTGGCAGTATCCCTAACCTGAAATCTCTCTTTTTTTTCTACACTTTACTTTTACATCACATTATGGTCGCATTTTTACCATCGTTTTATAACAAAAGAGTTACGAAAGCACTTGTCTGATATCTAAGGAAGTACATGGTTAGAAGCATTATAAGCTACCCATGAACCACAAGTGACCCATGTTCACGAAGATCCCATGTCTCTGCATTTCACGATTCCGCATAAGGAATATTCTTTATTCCTTAATGCCATAAATGACATAACAAGGGATTTTGGGACAAGATTTCATTTTCTAAGGTTCTCTAAAACCAACATCTTTCAAAACAATTTCGTATGCAAAGAGCTAAATTATAGATTTCTACCCACAAATTAACATTCTAATCAACTAAGGTTTAGTTTAATTCTAATTTTCACTTAGGGCTTTACGCTATATTATAGAATAGATTAAGGTTTCAAACATATTCACCCTATAAACCCTCCGTAAAAGATCAAAGCACTATATTGTCACTAGCCAAAGATAAGACATTTATCTACGAGGGACAAAAGAGTTCACTAACAAGAATGCCAGACATAGAACAACTATATCATGATCTCTAATTATGTCGTTTGGATTCAACAAGGATTTCATTCGATGGGGGAAAAATTTACTTTTAAATCTATCTTCAAAAAAACAAGGTAATCCACTAGGATACGGAGGGAGGGTTAGCTCTACTTACTCCAGGTTGAGTTTGACTGTGTTGCTCCTATATGTCTGGTTTATGTCAATGTCACTAAACGTACCTACTAAGACGATCAACCCATTCAGGGGATCTTAATTGCCTACACTAGGATGTTCCATCGAGTGTAAAGGTTCATTTCAAGGGTCACGATTTTCGACACTAAGGGATTAACATAGATGTGTTAGTTACATACGAATTTTGAATGATCATGTTGAGGTTAGGTTCCTTTATTACATTTTCAAGGTAAGAAACACAACACCAATTTATTAAACCAATAAAAGCACAATGAAAGTTCACTACAAGGTATAAATTTCAATACCTTTTGACATCTGTATTCCACTTTTACTGTAACAATTTTGGGATCAAAATAACATCCATGAAAGAAATACCAATTTCTCAAGCACTTATTAATCTAGCGACTTTTGCATACTACCAATTTCCAATAATAAGTCTTTCAATATAATATCAAAATAAACAATAAATTACTCAACGCCTTTGCGTCATCATTCTTTCATCCTGCAAAAAAACACGTGAGCAAGATATCAGCGATAAATCGTTGGCATGGCATTCACCCTAATCAATCATAATTATCATTTTTCAATTTCCCATTTACATAAGATAAAAATTACAATTTGCAATCGAAATAAAAATCTTTAGAGACATGTATTAATTACATTTCATTTTGCTTCTTTTTGTAACCCAGGAGAGAAAAGGAGAAGGATAGAGAGAGAAAACACCGTTTTGTCAAAAGTTCTAATGCACACAACAAGTTACCTTACAGTGTTTTAAATAGTTATTTACATGTGTTAAAATTTTTCAGGGTGATTTGGCAACCCTACGAGGGTCCTGCAACTTTCTATTTTTACATTTTCTCACTAGTTACAAAATGTTCAAAATGGGCTCGGAGGCTAAGAAACCGCTTCCAAAAGTTATCTTCCGATGAGAACGCACACCACGATTAACTTTCCACGTGTCCCCAGATATACCAAGAATTCATAAGCAGCTGTGATGAATTGAAAAAGAGCAAACGGTTTGCGTTTGGCGGCTAGTTTTCCGGGGCCACTGGTCATAGTTCACCCAGTTGTAAAATGAAAAAAGTTAGCTCGAGGACCCCGAAAATCGTGTCCATAATCGACGTTTGTTGAGGAGCACGCAGCGAGACATCTCCTACTAGTTCCCTTTATAAGGAGAATTCATCGAGTCGATGGGACTAAGAACTAGAAAACTATTTTCAAATGGCGACAAGTTTTCTCGGAGTGACAAGATGAAATTGGTCCAGCTTTGACTCACAAACCGCGACCAAGGCTTCTACAAAATGGCTTCGCCAAACTATCCCGAAAAGTGCTCTTTCCTATACTGAATGTTCCATGCAATTGTCTAGTATAAACACTAGAGGGTTGTGAAGACGGTAAGTGATTTCTCTTTCCAGGTTTCAAATGGCGGTCCAAAATGAAAGCCAACTTTCTAGTTTTAACAACTTTCTACTGTTGTAAACCAGTGTAACAGGGCTCCTATAAGAGTGTCAAAAGGATGTCATATGTTTGTTTCGGATCAAACCAAAGGTCAAGGTGACTCCTCGTATACCAAGGTACACGAGTGAAACTTCACATCTCGTTTCTAGAGTTACAAAGGGTACTTGGTGAGTCTCCGAAAAATGTAAAATTTAACTATTTAAAACAGGAGAAGGTCAACTTTATCAATGGGGAGTCAAATTCGTTTGGTCGATAAAACAATATTGGAGCGATCAAGATGGGTAAGATTTTTCTAAATCATCTCGAAGTGAGGGTGATAGTTCATGGTTTAAAGTAGACGAGTTATAATGACGTCGTGAGTTACGACACGACAATTTATTGTTTTACAACGAGTTGAAGGGACATTTAACTGTATTAAAAATCCTAATAATTTAAAATTCTATTTAGTTGCAAAAGAGAACTAAAACATGAGAATTATGAGAGGTAAGGGAAGAAGAACCATGCCTGGAGAACGAAGTCGGTTGAAGCCGTAGGCTTCGGTTCAGCATCTTGCTTGGCACTTCGACAACCAGTTCACGAGCCTGGATCTAACCTCCACCACGTCACACCAACTTCCCGATCACTTGAAGTTTTCCAACAGAGTAAGTAGTTGCTTGTGCGTTTCTAAAACCTTTTGAACAGATCCATTATGTGCATATCTTGCAATCCTGGCATTCCATGAGACAACATTTCTTTGAGGCGTTTTGTCAAACAGTTGACTTGCCTTGTGTAAGCTTCCCCATTTGCATACTTGTCTACTAGCGCATTTGCAACTAAAAATCCTCTAACATTATGCCTTGATAGTTGTCCGAGGCCTACTCTAGAGCTCCCATTTTGACAGAGGTTGCGAGGATGCGTTGGGACAAGGTTGTGGAGTTTGGCTTTACACGTACCAATTGCATTTGCTTGAAAGTTTCCAAGGCCTTTTCAACAAACTCATTTTTTTTTTTTTGCAAATCCTGCCATCATTGCAGTCCATGAAGCACATTTCTTTCAGGCATTGTCAAACAGCTCGCATGCCTCCACATTTTGCATATGTATCTGTCAGGGCACTTGCAACTGAAACACACAAAAGAAATCCCTTCTCCATAATGCTTTGATGGACGTCCATACTCTGTTTCAAGAGCTCTATTTTGGCACAGGCAGTGAGAATGCTGGCAAAGGTTGTTAAATTTAGCTTTACTCCTATTGTTTACATTTGGTTGAAAGATTCTAAAGCCTTTTCAACAAATCCATTTTGTGTAGATCCACAATCATTGCAGTCCATGGAACTGCATTTCTTCCATGCATTTAATCGAATGGTTTCAGATGCTTCCACATTTGCATACGTATCTGCCAGGGTGCTTGTATGCTTCCACATTTTGCATACGTATTCTCGCTGTGGCGCAGAACTAACACATTTGACAAAAAAATCCTCTAACTTTTATGCTTGAGCTGCCCACGCAGGTTAGGGGGTTCATTTTTTTCTTAACGCAGGCTGGGAGAAAGCCAACACAAGCCACACAGTCCAAGGTGCTCCACGAGATGACGTCTGGCTAGGCATTTTGACAAAACAAAACAAAAACAAAATAAAAAATTCCCAAAACGCAAGATTCGAGTAAAACCGCGACCTGGTAAATCCGTGAAAACATGTTTCCTTCTGCATTTTCTAAACGAACAAAATGTCCCTACTCGGCTCCAACTCGATCCCCTCAGCACGTGGTGGAGGAGGGTGAGACAAAATGTCTCTGGTTTTTCTTTGCCGCCACCCCAACTTGCCTATTCCAAACACAAAAAAAGTAAAACCCTAACAGACGCGTTTTTGAGCTTTTTCGCCCTAACTCCAATTTCTCTTATTTAATTTTTACATTAAATTATATATGTATTATTATTATTATTTTAAAAAATGGGGGCACTACATTATGAAGGAAGATGTGACTTACACCTTTGCTTCACCGTTATGTCTTGTGATGAAATCTATAAAGTTTTTCTTGTTGTGAAAAGATGAAAATAATTATATTTTAGTCATGCATAATACTTGAAATAAGATGTGATTATTTTGATAATCAGTTGTGGGCATGTATTAGTTATTATCTATTGATGATGTTATTTTGAATTTGTTGGATGTTAAATAAGGACTTTATTGAAAATAACAGTCAAGGGACAGAAAGTCCCTCCTCTTTAATGGGAGAGGTTCCCTTATTTAAAGGCAAAAACCTATTTACACATGTACATTGTATAGTTTTAATGAGGAACTCGGATATCATGAAAGTGTTAAAATATAACAGATCATCAATACAAAAGGATAGAGGAATTAAGTAGTGGGAAGGGGCAGAAAGGCACTCTCAAGAAATATAGATAGCAAAATAATTCCTTACGCATGCAGAATGAAATTATTTGGAATAGAATCATTTGCATTTGAGACAATAAGATGTTATTTCACAGACACAAAGTTCTAGAGATTACATCTACAGGAATACAAAGCTTCTTGAAGTAGCACAGATAAATGATTCAATAACTTTTAACAGATAGCAATGAAAGAACAAGACCAGATGGACATAGAAAGAGAGATCTTTTTGTATTGATAGATTTTTACTCCTTTACACTTTCAAAAATAAACCAAGTTCCATTTCTAAGAATGGCACAGAGAGCCCATTATATAACTTACAAATTAGTTACACTTGGTAATTGTTTCTTTTAACTAAAATGTTAATTAAGGAGGTGCTTGACACAAGACCCTTAATTAATTACAATAAGCCCGATTTGAGAAAAAGAAGGAGGGGAGAAGCTAGAAGGGAAAACATCTACTTATTGCTGAGGAGGGCCCACCGACTTGAGAATTCATTGCCTGAACTTTTTCAACGCTTCAGCTATTTCTCTGCCTCGTGGGACTGATGTGTTGGTAGTAGCTTGAGTCCAAGTACCTAGACATTTCTCCATGTCCTTATCGAACTCAGTATGTGCATGGTATTCTTTATTAGCCTCTTCAATAGTAGATTGAAGAGAGAAAATCTCCTTTATCTTCTCTTTGGTAATTGATTCCTCCTTGAACAAGTTTTCTTTAACAAATGCCCTGAACTGAGTTTTAATTTCTTGGAGAGAGAAAGGAACACCTAAAGTTTCGTCATGAAGATGACAGTGAATATCTTTGAAAGTAGACACAACACAAGTTTTGAAGGCTTCTCCCTTCTGCCAACTGCTCCTCAACTCTCCCAAAGCTTCCTCCAGAACTTTTATTTTCCATTCCACGCTGAAAACCCATGACTTTGACAAGTTATCTTTGGCATCATCAAAAACCTTGTTGGCCATCAATATATTTTCATATGTCTGCCCCATCAGGCGAAGATCCACTATGCAGCCTACTCCAAAGCTTTAGTTCTTTATCTATGGTTCCATTGAGGAGAGTTTTTTTGTTGCAGGGTTAGCCACCTTCTCATTAAGTTTGAAGGCTTCCACAATGAAATTCAAACCTACAATGATCATGTCATCCACCATGTCCTCCATAGCCCTCCCGTAAGTAGAATATCTGTGTATATATTTAATGCTTTGGACTTCATCTTGACTAAGAATCATAGGTGGCGGAAGGTCAGACAGTGGAGTAGGATCCAAAACCTTGTCCTTAGATAATAATGACTTGATGAAGCTAGATAGAACTTGATTTTGTTCCTTCAGCTGTTCTATAGTCTTTTTACCTTTTTCTACTCTCTCAATAACCTTGGTTACCGTCTCCTGGAGGTTATGCACCTCACTCTCAGGGGTAGATTCTCCCATTGGAATTCTGGAAAGCTTTAGATTAGAGGCTGACAGGTCTTGCTCTACTTTATCCACCTTAGGTTTTATAACTTCTAGAAATTGTTGGCCTTGAGCATCTGTCACTATCCTTGAAGTGGTTTTAGCCCTCTTTGCTGGAGCAGAAGGAGTAGTGCCCAACAAGGCTACCACAACATCAAAATTTGGCCCCGTCAATCAAGAAGGAGGTTTCCTCTTCTTGCTATCAACCAAGGGTTACACCCATGCAAAAGTGGAGGAAGAAGGAGGAGCAAGAGAACTCATGGCACTTAAAGTATTTACTATTGTTGCTTCCAGTAGAGATGTGAGTGAAGTATCTGGAGCTTCTTGGGCAGAGGAATTAGTGGTACTTGGAGGTTCAGTGCTATGCACTTCCTTCTCTTTATCTATTGTAGCCTCTGAAGTTCCTGTAGGGACTGGTACTTCACTATCATCACTTTCACTAAGAACAATGACGTTCTCTGGCCCCAAAGGTAGTTCTGAATGCTTTAACAGGGGATCTTCCTCAATCGGCTCCTGTTTAACCTCTTTCACCTTCTTTTGGTATACTTGAGTAGACAAAGAAGGAGTAAATGATTCATGTTTTTTATTTGAGGAAGGAGGACGGGTTTTCTGCAGATACTTCCGAGCTAGGTGTATGTGATCCTTCCTAGGTGTTGAGGTATCTTTGGAGGAAGATCCACTTCTATTCTTCCTAAGCTCGTGAACGTTTTTGTCAAACCAGACCTTGGTTCTTACAAGGACAGGAGCTAAAATCTCAGCCAAGTCATCCTTCTCCCTCTTGTACCAGTCTAAATATTCCAAGGGAGTATGCTTGATCAATTTATCATATTCATATGACAAGTCTTCATTATCATCTTGAAGCCCTTCTGCATTTGGTAGTGATTGAGCTCTTGATCGGTGCAGGGAGAATCTGCCATAATGTCTCTGCCTTGCTTCAAAGTCATCTACATAATCAACCCAAAGTAGTCCTCGATCTCGATCTAATAATTAATTTTGAGATTAAGCTCGGTGAACTTCTTCAAATCAAAGTAGGTCTTGGACCTGAAGAAGTGAAAATGATAGGAGTGAGGGCCCTTTCTATGTTTTGAGCATCCAAAGTTGTCTTGCATGTGTAATTACCCAAGGATATAGGAAAATGCAGCCCAAATATTTTCTTGTCTCTGTAGGTTCTATGCAACTTATCCAATTACCTGCATACTTCAATCAAAGCCATCTTATCATTACAAAACATGGGGAGCTTGAGAGGTGTGTTCTCATAACTCAGCTAACTTGATATACGAAAATCTTCTGAACTGAATGAAGAAAGCTCCATATTTTGCTATCAGGTTCATGGCCTCATCAGAAAATCTTCTAGTAGTATCACTTTCCAAAAGCCTCACAATATACATGGTAAAGGCATCATTCACCCTCCTGAAGTTATGGTTGCTGGTTTCAAGGGTGAACTGAGGGTAGTATGCATAAATGGGTTCATCCTTCTGACCCTTGATGTATGTGAAACCAAACCATTTTTGAGATGCTGCTAGGGTATACATGAGATAAGAAGTCATATAGAACTTCTTGGTCTATTGCACATTGGACAACTATTTTGTCAAATTCATGTAAATGATTTCTGCCCAATTTATGCTCTGGCTACCTTCACAGACAATGTTGATGAGCGAGCACATCCAAAAGTGAAATTCATTGGTGGAGGGTAAGCCCATGACACAAGCTAACAAGATAATGAAATCAGATAGTTCTTCATTAAAATCAGCCCTAAATAATGCCTTGGAAAGTCGAGATGCTCCCTTTTTAGGGTTCTTCAACCATGACTTTGCTATCCTCACTTTGTATTTATCATTGTCTTGCTTGAAAAGAGTCTGTGCTTGAGCTTGAGAGATAACAATGGAGTCTTCAACTTCTGGGATTCATAGAGCAATGACAATGGTAGCAGAATCTATTTTAGCAATCAGTTCCCTGTGCATGTTAGACAATTCCTTTGTGTCGGGGTTGAGGTGAGCCCCGCAGGCAAGCACAATGTCAGCACATTATACTGAGATTGGGAAACCCATAGAAAATGCAAGGCCACTATCATTTATCATTTGCGCCATGGGAGAAGGATTAGGGTTAGTTAACATGTTCCAGAAATCACCAAAATCTAGGTGACGAACCTCACTATCCCCGATATCGGGAATAGAGGATTCAAGCGCGAAATGTGTTCTTGACCTTGAAATTTGATCTTCATGTTGGCAAAGATACAGAGAAACAACCTTCACAACTTGAATTCACAATTAAAAATGCAAAGGGAATGGGAGCGCTGCGTGATGATCTTAATTGCAAGGATTTGAGCGAATGGTAAGCAAGAAAGTAGTGTGCAAAATGCATAGAGGGTAGTCCCATTAAATAGCCATTTTAGGAGAGAGAAGGTTATAAATGTGCATTAAATTCATATGACACTGACTTAAAAAGGCAAGAATTGGAAAAAGTGGCAAAAAATGGCCCAGATGGTCTTTGGTACATTTGGGACATGAGGGACGCGAAAATGCGATGCGGCGATGCATGCAGCCAAATGAGCACAAATAGTTCAGAAACTTGGAAACACGAGGGATGCGAAGACATGATTCGACCGATGTGCACAATGCGGGCAAAGTGGGAATGGAATGCACAGATGCTTTTGGGACAGATGGGACAAAATTACGCGAAGGACCCGATGCGGCCGATGCAGCGATCGGGAACAGAAAGCCGGGTGAACTTGGAACAAACGGACCAAAAAGTTCGACATAACCGAAAGTTAAAATATTTTCGGGAATGTGGCCGATCGGGGAATGAAGGCCCGGTGGACTTGGGACATGAGGGACAAAAATGTCCGATAGACCCGCAATTCACCAAAATGACTCCAGAAAAATGTGAATTTTCACTATCTCCTCAACTTTTCACTTCACTAGAACATCATAAAAGGGTGCTAACTCAAAATTTTCAATTTTTTACTTTCAAAAGAGGGGGAATTTTGAGAGGACAATAGTTGGCTCTTTCTGGGGATGACTTGGCTAGATTAAAAGAATGAGACAAGGCAAGAACTCTCTAAAAGCTAGGGGAAGAAGACCAGTGCCTTATCCATTGGGCCACAGAGTCAAAAGCAAACCAATACAGAAGACAACACACAAACAGGGAAAGGAAACACACCAGAAGCAAGGGAAAGGACACACACCCTATACATAATATACAAAGAGACCTCCTATTCACCTAGGACTTAAACAATTTTAGGTACTGCCCACTATAAGGAAGTGGGAGAGAAGAACCATCCATGTAATCAAGATAGAAAGAATTCTCACCAGCAAAGTGCCTGATTTTGAAAGGACCGAGCCAAAGAGAATCAAACTTACCATGGCTTCCATGAGGCTCATGTCTTTTATCCCATAGCAAAACAATGTCTCCAAATTTGAAATCCCTAGACTTGGCCTTCTTATCAAACAAAGATTTTACCTTCTGTTGGTGAGCAGATATTCTATCAGCAACCTGCAACCTATCTTCATTCAACTTATGAAGATACATGATCCTTTTATCTAAAGAATCATGAAGCTAGTGTCTTCAATGGCCTTCATTAATACAAACTGGTAGCTCCACTGTTGCCGGTAATTGAGCTTCCACACCATACACCACTTGAAAAGGGGACATCCCAATAGCTCTTTTAGGTGTAATTCTATCTACCCAAAGAGCATCATAAAGTTTCTTGTGCCAATTCCTCTGAGATTCATTAACCAATTTCCTTACTATAGCCACCAGATTTTTGTTTGTTTATTTTACTCCGTCCATTCCTTGACGATAATAATCAAGAGTGAGATAGGAAATTCCATATCCATAACAGTAAATCCATCATCTCAGTAGAAGAAAAATTTGAAGCATTACCAGTCCACAATCTTGTTTGGCACACCAAACCTCACCAAGATGTTTTCTTTGATAAAATTACATACTACTTGAAGTAGTATTGTTTCATCGGGATGGCTTCTACCCATTTAGTAAAATAATTTGTGGCAGTCAACACATGAGTATGTCCAACACTTGAATATGGATTAAGTTTTCCAATAAAATCTAAACCCCATTGTTGAAAGGGTTCTTCAATCACAATTGGTTTAAGTGGCAAGGCAGCCAACTTGGGTCTACCCACAAAGGTCTGACAAGCTTCACATTTATCAACCCACTTTGATGCATCTTTGAACAAGGTAGGCCAATAGTATCCTGCACGAAGAATCTTGTGAGCAGTGATAGTAGATGAGTAATGGCCTCCACATGCTTGATCATGGAAAGTTGAAAGAAGCTTCTTCTGTTGCTCTTTATCAATGCATTTTAGAAATCTCCCATCCATCCCACGTTTGAACAAAGCATTCTCCCACAACACATATTGGGTTGATCTTAACTTGATAGCTCTTTTCTCCTTGGCAGTCAAATGAGAGGGACACTCACCATAGGTGAGAAAATGTGCGATATCAGCATACCATTCATCAATCGAGCTGAGAAACAGAACAATAGGAACATCAACCTCATCCTTAGGTAACTCATGACCAACTCCTTCTGCAATGAGTTCACACAAGCCTTTACCCCGGACTAATTTGGTTGGTCTGATGTCAATATCATATTCTTGAACTTTTTCTACCCAGTTTTCTCTCTTAGTTCCAAATTCTTGCTGCGTAAGAATTGACTTGATGGTCGTATCAGGCACAAGCACTGTGGAGTGAGAGTGAAGAATATAAAAATGAAACTGCTTGACAACTTTAACCACTGCAAAAACATGTTTCTCCATCATTGTGTATTTCAACTCATGATTTTTAAGAATGTAGCTCATGAACGCAATTGGGAGTTCATGATCATCAGAATATTTCTGAGTCAAGACAAGACAATGAGCTGTGGTACTTTCCATGGCATAACAATAAATAATAAAATCTTTGCTAAAATTTGGACATGCTAAAGTAGGAGTTTTAGCAATAGCCTTTTTAATACCTTCAAAGGATTCTTTCCCTTCAGAGGACCAACCAAGCATTTGTTTTCCTTTCATCATTTGGGAGATATTCAAAGTTAGCTTTTCAAAATCAGGGATGAATCTTCTCAGGAAGTTGATCTTACCAAAGAAGGAATGCACTCCTTCTTGCTGGTTGGAAGAGGAATCTGCTGAATAGCTTGAACTCGTTCATGATCAATTTTGATTCCATCTTTAGAGACAACATGCCCCAACAATTTTCCCTTCGTGACACAAAAGACATATTTCTTGGGATTCAAAGAGATCCCATGTTCTCTACATTTCAAGAGAATTGTTTCTAGATGCTGAAAATGATCTGCTCTAGTTTTGGAAAACACGGCTAGGTCATCTAAATACACAACAATAAATTTCCCTTTCAAGCTTCCAAAAGCCAAGTCCACATGGCCCTTTGAAAGGTGGCACCGACATTAATGAGTCCGAAAGGCATCCTCTTGTAGGAAAAAGTACCCCAGGGGGTGGTGAAGGCCGTCTTATGCTGATCTGTGGTATTGACTTCTATTTAATTATACCCTGAGAAGCCATCAAGCATGGACAACATTTCAGATCCTCGTAATAGCTTGCAAGACTTGATCCATCATGGGCAGAGGATAGTTGTCCTTCAAAGAAGCCTGATTCAGATTCCTAAAGTCAACACAGATACGAATCTCACCATTTTTCTTCCTGACAGGCACAATGTTGGCAATCCATGTCGAATGGTGAATAGGGAAGATAATTTTGGCTTTCAACAACTTTTGGATTTCTGAAAAATAGTGTTAGCAATCTTTGGATTGTATTGCCTTTGCTTTTGCTTGAAAGGTTTAATTCCAGGTTTGAGAGGAATGAAATGCTGCATTTCCTTTGGTCGAAACTCCTTTAGATCCTTATATGAATATGCAAGAACATCCCTATACTTTCTTAAGAGGTTCACCACCTTCTCCTTTTCTTCTTGCGTACAACATTTTCCAACGTTCACCATCTTAGGGTCAGCAGAGCTCCCAATGTTAATCCTTTCATACTCAGTAGATTACCACACTCCTACAAAAGCTTTAGACTTAACATACCTGTCATGTTTATCAAATAATTCCTCTAAACTCACCAACCCTTTAGGGATCTTGTTACCTTTGAGTTTGATGCACCCATCTTGATCTGTCTCCTCTTGAACACCTTCCCCATTAGGAGATACACTCTCATGAGGAAAATTGTCACTGCCTTCAAAGTATAATTGTTGAAAGTTATCCCTGAGCTCCAAGAAAGAAAGAAAATGTTGATCATCATTGAAGATTTTCCAATTACTTGCATTATCAAGCACACTGGGCCTATGGATCATTTCAATGGTAAATTTATCCTGAGAGAAATCGGGGTGAGGTATTAGCAACGATCCTAAGATAGCTAGTGAATTAGCCTTGGTGTTCTTTTCTCTCAGCATCGCTTTAATGGAAAAGGCATCAAGAAATTCCATATAATCCCAAACTTGATTCCTGTAATGCTTTAACCTTCTATTTTTAACTTGGAAAATGTCTCTTACTTGTTTAACAACTAGTTCTGCATCTCCACGAGCCAGAAGATTCTTGACACCTTTTTCTTTTATTGCATTACGTCCAAGGATGAGGGCTTCATACTCTACTATATTGTTGGTATTTTCAAACTGTAGCTTGAATGAGAAAGGATGAAATTTTCCCTCAGGAGATACCAACACTACGCCAAACCCTAACCAACCGAGGAATAACTTCCAAAGAAATTCCAAATTCCAAACACCATTAGGATCATGGAGTACTTATTTAGGAAGTTGAGCTTCCTCCAGAGACATAATCATATAGTTACCATGCCCAATATCCTCATAAAGTATTTGTGCTTTGGGATCATCTGTTTTTGTACAATATACTCATATTGCTTCTCAAGCAACAACTTCTTCATCTTCCCATTAACTGGTATGAGGGCATGTGACCAATCCATTTGAATTTCTCCTCCCACATCCTTACAGAAGTTCCTACTTAACAACATACCATATGAAGGAGGAATATCTGCTACTAGAATAGTAGCCAAGACTTTTTTCTCAGGTAAAGTAGCAAAAACTACTTGTGCATCTTTAATCCTTCCAACTAGGGGCACCTCCTTACTCTCCATGGAATAACAAGACCCATAAGTGTGTGTGAGAGTAAGACCCAAAGCATGGGCTACTTTGGCAAGCATTACATTATCTGATGCTCCTAAATCTATGACACGGTTGCTGAGTTTATGGCCTACTATAAAAAGGGTCACATAAAATGGTTTGATCTTCTCATTAGGTGAGGTGACTGCAGCTACCAGGTTGGGTTTGGATGCAGAGAATGGAGTAGGCAAAAGGCCTTTAGAGGTGCTCTTGGAATGGGAATTGACAAAGTGGATCATTTTGGCAAAGGCTTTAGGATGGGTTTGATAATACTTAGCCTCTGAAATTTGAACCTTTGTCTTCTTAAGGTGATCAATGATAATAAAAGAACTAGAGGTGGATGGGCTATCATCACTAGGAATCTTAGGCTTATCAGATTTAGGAGTTGTAGAAGAAGAAGCTTTTAGCAGTATAATTAGGAAGAGCAGAATTAGCAGAACTCACCTTTTGTGTGGACGTAGTGGGAATAGGAGATCCTCTCCTTGCAACAATGGGGATAGTCGTGGGATGCTCTTTGGATCTCCTAGCAGGCTGCATCACCTTTTCCTTCTTATTTGTCTGTTTTGAGTCATGACATCGTATGATTCGCTATTCATATCTACTACTACTTCATCATAATCATCCTCTTCATCAACACCCTCAGTGGTGAAGAAATTAACTCGAGATCCCTCTAGTTCCTCTATCTCTTCATCAGCTTCTTCCTCAAGTTCTTCACAATCTTCATTAACCTCTTCATCTTCAGGTTCTTCAACCTCATAGGTTACATTAACAGGAACCTTGATGGGTGGCCCCTCAATTTCCAGCCTTGTCTGAGAGGAAGGCAAACGATTTCTAGGCTAAAAGTTCCTCCTTGGAACATCTGTATAAGGAGCGTGTTGAGCCAACTGTTTCTTGATGGCAATGAGGTCATTAGCAAGCTTTTGTACTAATGGGTCTGTATTAGCTCTAGGAGTGGAAGAGGAGGAAGAAGAAGCTCTAGATTTGGAAGGGTCTCTTTTCAATTTACCGGACATGATCAAGTCATCTTCAACGCTAACAGCTAGTCTTTGATCTTCAGCCAATGTTGCCAAGTTTTCCCTTCTCAATGCATAGCTAACCTCAGGCAATTGAGCATTCAAGAAGAAACATTTCTGAATTTGGTCTACAGGTTGAGTGTCTAGTGGAATTTTGTTAATCAATTTGTTGAATCTAGCCACAAATTCCCTCATGGGTTCTTGTGATTCCTTCTTAATTTGAGAAATTTGGGCCAGCAAAGCATGTACATCCTCTGCAGGTTTGAAATGGTTCTCAAATATTGTTCTCATCGTGGTCCAACTGGTAATGGCTCTAGCAAGAAGGTGATAGAACCAATCTGCTGCATTATCTTGTAAAGTCTCTACAAAAAGCCTCACTGAGACATCTTCATGTTCAACTTTGAGGACTCCATGCAACTATGAAGGTTGTGATATGTTCATCAGGATGCACCTTGCCATCACCTCTGAACTTGGGGAAGTTCTTCTTGTTACCCCTTAGTAACTCATGCAAAGGCTGAGGAAGGGTGAGAGGCCCAAGATGATGGCCCCAAGGTAATGGGACTGCCATCCTTAGAAAGACTGCTTGAAGGGGAACTGAAACACCAACAAGAATCAAAGCATGGAGATTAGGGCTGAATTGCTCTAGAGGGATACCACCTACAGGGGTTCTATCTTCAACAAGAGGATTGCTTGTAGATGTAGACACCTATAATTATGCCTAAGTAATTTAAATACTTAAATGGCGCTAATTATCTCCTTTCCCGCAAATAAACGACATATCGTCAAAAGTGCTCATATCCCCTCTTGTTGTCATCAATTAATTACAATACGCTAATTAATTAAGCCGCCTATCCAGCCAACAACCTAATTAACGACTTTCCACTAATTATTTACCTCTTCTATCTAGATTAATTAATTATTATTAATTAATTAGTCTTCCCCTTCATTTAACTAGTGAATCAATGTTTAATTGATTTAATCCCCTCCTAATAGCCTACATTGCACTAATATTCTTCTAATTGGCTTCTATAAGCTTACACCTACCTATTAGTTAATCACCTTTGATTAATTAAACCCCCCCAACTCCTATGACTTGCTAAACATGTATTAAACCCTTCTAAAGTAAGGTTACCTTCAATAAAGCAACCTTATCCATTTCTAATCATGTTTTACCTTTATCCCACATTCATGAGGATGTGTTGAATCCTTTATCCTTTGGGCTATATAAAGAGCCCTCCACCTACCTTTTTACTTACACCTAAACTCCTTAGAGAGCAAATGCAAAGCATATAACAAAGAGACTAAGAGCTTGCACCTTGCTTTCTTGAGAGTTCATCATCTTGAGGAGCTAAGCTTCCTATTCTAGCCTAAAGTGCTTAGGTCATATGGGAGGTGTCAAAAGGGTCTTGTAGCCCAACTTTGATAAGCCCCCATTCCTAGGTTCTTGGAGATATCAAGGACAACCAAATATTGATTGCCATGGAGCTTATTTAGGTCCATTTACTTGTTTTTTGGTAATCTAGAGAAGTAGAGGTTTAAATACTTTAGCATTGTTTAATTCAAATTTAATGCATTATGCTAGGTATTAATCTTGTTTAGCTCTCATCTTTGATGGTGTTTAGATTTTGTCATTAGCTTTGTTATAGAACTATTTAGGTGTTAGTTCTCATTCATCTAACTTAGCTAAAAAGCACAAAACACTTGCACACATTTGGCACGCCCGGTGGGACACTTAGTCCCATGGCATTTTAGTTTAAGTTTCATTATTT
The DNA here is from genome assembly GCA_018340775.1 of Taxus wallichiana var. yunnanensis. Classification (NCBI taxonomy): domain Eukaryota; kingdom Viridiplantae; phylum Streptophyta; class Pinopsida; order Cupressales; family Taxaceae; genus Taxus; species Taxus wallichiana. Next base: position 399,221,339 of record CM031235.1, read on the forward strand.
TGGCTAACTTTTGATATGCACATGTAGTAATTAATGTCCATTTTTTGGAAAATTTGCTCATTTGATATGTGTAACTTCATGTTTATAGCCTTAATTTTAATGGGTAATTGCCATTTTAAAACTAACTTGTCAAAATTTAGAGATATTGTGAAGTTTTCTTTTTTTTCCATACTCTGGTTGCAGTGTCCAGCAGGTGCAGGCATGATTTTAGGAGCACAAGCATAATTTTTGAGGCGCGTAGGCATAGTTTTAGGGGCACACATCTCTCTGGTGGCGCAGGCATGTTGTTCAAATCTGTCATTCTATCTTCCGACCCCTGGCACATGTGCACTAACCCCCGGCTCACATAACCTAACCGTGCGCAGCAGTGCACTAACCCGGTGCACATGTCATTTCATACTGTACCTTCACTACATACTAAAACCTGTCAGATCGGTGCACATGCCCTAACCAGGCGCACATGCGGTTTTAGTGGCACAGGTATATTTTTCTGGTAATATGGTTATTCTCTGCTTTTTTGCTTTTTCTCAGAGTAGCGCATATGTTGTTTTTGTGGTGTGCATGCCTCTCTAGTGGTGTAGGTGCTTGGTAAGTCAAAAAAATTAGCAGAGTGGTTCATGCACTATTTTAGTGGCACATTTTTTTTAGTGGTGCACACCTCTCGGGTGGCGTAGGTGCACCGCTAAGACAAAAATACACAAAGTGGTGCACACATCTTTTTGGTGGCGCACATGTCTTTTTGGTGGTGCATGTCTCTTGGGTGGCGCAGGTGCACTGTAAATTAGAAACACACAGTGCGCGGTGGCACACACATAAAAGGGGGCATAAGTATATTTGTTTAATCCATTTTTTTGTTACAACTTTTTAGTGCTCCTTATTTTGATCATAACTTTTGACTTGTTAACCCGTTTTCAAAGTTTGAATAAGCATTGGAAAGATAATAGAGTGTACTTTTACGAGGGAACTTCAAAAATTTAGACACCTTTAGTATACCACAAAATTCTATCAAAAAAACTCCCAAAATGCCCCGGAGACCTCCAAAAATGCAAATTACTAAAAATTGTTAAAAAGTGCAAAAAAATTGGATTTCTAGAATTTTTCGATTTTCTTGGTTTTCTAATTCTTGCAGGTTTTATCTAATCACATACTCATTTTTGCAGGATGTTTTTACATGCTTTTACTTGATTAAATAAACTTTGCATGTTTACTTATAGGAATAAGATCACGTATGCTCTTCCCTCGCGTCCCTTGGGGCGATCTTGGGAATCATAAACGATTCTTAAGTCCTTTTTGATGCTTTGAGGTTGTTGGGAATATTTGAGTTTGAATTGGTTAACTTGGTGTATTTGAATTAAAGTGTTTTTCCATTTGATATCTTTTTGGATTTTGGAAACATCACGTATGCTCTTCTCTTGCATCCTTGGATGATCTGGAGAATCAGAAATGGTGTTTTCTCTTTTGATGGAAAACTACTAATCATCATCATTCAGGACCAAAACACATCGCTTGTCAAAGAATGAAGGAAATGAAACAAAAGTCAAAAACCCTCTAATACACGTGTTCTTGCAGGTTGCCAAATGGTGTTCGAGAAAACCACACCTAATTAAAAAGATAAAAACACACCACATTCAAAACATCGTATATAGCAGTTTTAAAAGGGTATGTCCCTCTCCGCTCAACTGGAACATAACCCCTTTGGCATAACGCCTTAAGCTACAACAATGGGGGTGGTTCCAGGAACCCCAAAGTAGTCCACGCAAGAGGGAACCTTGTGGATGAAATGGGAAGTGCTCCGCACTACCTACTTGACTAGTGATTCCTTTGTGAGATAGCATTACCAGTTGTCCGTGTGGTGACCCCAGTGATAGTACACATAGACGCACTAGTTGCCTACTATTCTTGAAGGGGGTAAAGTAAAGCCGAGATACTCCCAAACTAGTCAAGTGTGACTTTTTGGGTAAATCACGCTCGCTTAAGACAACTTTGTAACACCTAGGATGAGAGAACCACCTAGAGAATATACTTTGGCCAGGAGCCCACTTTGACCATTCTAAAATAGTGTGAGTTGTGAACCATATTTTTATTGAAACGTGTGACACGTTACTTTCACTTAGTTTTTACTTGCCTTAGGGCGAGGTGAAACTCTACCGAAGTGAAGCCAACATTTTTCATCCCATTTTTTGATTTACTTCCTTCACATTCTTTTGACACTTTGTTGATCAAAAGGAGAGTGACTACCTTTGTGTTACCAATCGGTTGCTTCTGCCACTTTTTTGTCCATTTACGCCCATCCATGTTTTGTGGTGGGTAAGTTAAATGTCTAAAGTGTGCGGAGGTGTATTTATATCATTGGTAGCCTTTGTGATCTTGATACCCACATCAAGATCATCATCATAGTTTGGATTAATTCATCATTTGATCTCCCTTTGACGTGTTACCTTGTTTGCATTGTCTCGACACAATTAAGATACTTATGTCATGTTTTTCGTAAATGTGATCTAAGTATCTGCATTGTGGTGTTATTTGTGCACATTTTAACACATCCTTAGTATACTTTGACTTCATTTGATTTCAAACATTGTCCAAATCTTGAAAGGTGTCACTTACTTTGTTTGTGTCATTTTGATACCACTTTGACACTAATATCTCACTTCTCCATGAAGCTTGATAGACGTGTCCAATTGGTGTGGTTGTGTGGCTTACATTTGTAAACCTCACCCTTTAACATTTAGGCCTTGTTGGTTGTTAAACTTGTTGTGGTATCCTTTGATTGGGATTCACATCTACCCTTTGTTAATATTTATGCCTTGTTCATTTTGAGCTTGACATAAATATTGACGTTGTGTTGATCATCTTTGCATCATGCATTTTCATATGGTGTATTTCCTTGTTGATTGGCTTTGTGTTTCACACTTGCATGATTGTTCCTTGTGATTATTCATTCAGAAAACTTATTTTCTAGGACAATCCCTTTCGATCTCATCGAGATTACATCATCACGATGTCTATTTTCCTTAGACCTTCTTTGGAAAATCACACATGCATCTTCGCATACTTACGAAATGTCTAGTTGGTTGTCCTTATGCTACCAAAATTGACATGTCACTTCCTTCCCTTTGAAGGAGTTCCATCACACTATCTAGATCTAGAAATTTGTGCTTAAAATAGTGCCAAAAATGACTGACTATCGTGCGGTTCCCCATACTTACAAAAATATGGAACCTAGGTTTAGAAATTCAAATCAAAAGATTCCCATTACAACTAAACCTTGTTTGGTTCTTTGTGCTAGAGAGCCCATATGGGTAACTCATTCCCCACCTTCATCTCATAGTCGGTGGTATGATTTGGACACGTCTGATCCAAATTATTATTCGAGTTCCCCCCACTCTTCTTCTAATTCTAATCCAAACATTTCCTCTTCTTCTGAGGATTCCAATCCAAATATTTCCTCTGACTCTTCTAAGGATTCAGATCCAAACTACTATTCAGATTCATCTAATTCAACTCCTAAGTCATCTCATGTGAATCCTACGTCACAGTCCTCCTTTTCTTCAGGACCTCTATTATCAGTCATCTAAACAATGTTCTCCTCCTCTAAAGATTTGTGTCACCACAAATCATCTTCATCCTTCATCTAATGCGACTCCTACGTCACGGTCCTCCCTCTCTTCGTAGGACCCCTTTTATCAGTCGCCTCAACGACATCTTCTTCCTTTGAAGATACACGTGACTCCAAATCCATCCAATCAAAAATCTAATACAATTCTTGAATCGCGGTCCTCCCTTTCTTTGCAGGACCCTTGTTATTATTCATCCAATGCGATTCTTGAATCATGGTCCTCCCCTTCTTTGCAGGACCTTCTTCATCAATCACCCCCAATAAGTCTTCCTTCTTTGAAGATTTGTGTGACTCAAAGTCCTTCGAGTCAAACATCTGAATCGACCCATGCGTCACAATCTATAGACTTTGGACTTAATCCTACTATTTTACAGATGATATACCATCGTATAGGTAGGTCCACACCACCTTCTTCTACTCCTGAGACATCTAGCTACACATCTTCTTCGTGTCCCCACATCATCTTCTTCTATCAATCATCATCAAACATCTTCTAAGTCTTCCACACCAAGTGATCTCTTTCTTCCAATCAACCCCTAGTGGTTGATCAACAAACTCATACCGATTGATCTCTTTTAGAATGAAGAAACAATCAGGGCATTTATAGGGGCACATGAAGATATTCCTTTAGAAGATTACGAGAAAGGATTCTCTTTAGACTTTGATGCCCACATATTGTGAGAAAAGGTTGATTCCTTTTATCAAGAAACAAAGGAAGAGCCTCAAATCATGTAACTTGATCCTCCTCTTATTCTTCCATCTTCACATTCTTCATTATGTGATGAAACTCCTAGGTCTTGCATTGATCCATGGCCTATCTTCTCATCACCCAATCACTCCTTTGTCTATCATAATTCCTCAATCACAATCTCTTATGGGGTCAACGCCAAGTAGCCCTTCATCTTCATCTAGGTGTGGGTCACCTTCTAGTAGCCCTTCCTCTGCTATTTGTGGGACATTTTCAAGTAGCCCACTATCTTCTATTCTTGGGGCACATCCAACTAGCCCCTTGTCTTCTAGGTATGGATCACCCCCGGGTAGTCCATCATCTTCTATTCTTGGGCCACATCCTAGTAGCCCATTATCTTACATCTATGGGTCACGTCCTAGTAGCCCTTCTTCTTCTATTCTTGGGGCCACCTAGGCCCTTCATCTTCTATCTATGGGTCATGTCCTAGTAGCCCTTCTTCTTCTATTCTTGGGCCACATCCTGGAAGCCCTTCATCATCTTCTATTAGTAGCTCACCTCCCTAGTAGCCCCTCCTCTTCAATTCTTGGACCATATCCATTTCATCCATCACATTATTCTTCTACCAAAGATGGTGGCAAGCCCATGGTCATTTCTCACATCAGTTCTAAACGTCCACATTCACTTTCTTCTCCTTCTCGGGATCAGACAAGTCATGTGTTAGCTTATAAGAAACCCAAATAGTTTCTTAATCAAGCTCAGATCAAAACTACAAAGAGCTCTATAGCTCCCAACAAATCAAACAATCTCAAAATTCTAAATCAATCGTGATTCAAGAATGCACACCAACGTAACCATCAAGTATGGCACAAAGTGCATAAACCTCTGGATGGGGAATTAAATCTCCCATATAAAATCCATGTTTAAAACAAATCACAGTCATTTATTGAGTGTGAACTCACCTCAATCATCGAGATCGGGGATAATATCACTCTCGATAAACAAACGCACCTAGTCTCCCTTATTAAGGAAGTCACAAACATTGTTGTTGGATCTTACCACACAGAGTGACTTTGTTAGTCCCAACCTCTTAAAACTATCAAAAATCTAAAAATAAAAATAATTCAAAAATACAAAAAAACATTGAGAAAACACAACAAAAATCAAAGGTACAAAGATCAAACATTGCAATCAGGTATTGTGTACACATGGATGTTTCTTTCTTCCCTTCCTTGCTATTCTTCTACAAGTCTTCCTACCATTTTCATCCCTTTGGTGATATTTTGGTTAGCTTATTCACATGCATTTTGTGACATTTATCTCTATGGTATCCGTTTGACCTGGTCTTTTATCACCTTGGTAAATTAAAGAACGACTAACCTCTTAGAGATCCTATCACATTCAAACATCTAATAAACTTGTTGTGAAGAAATTTTGGACATATTTGTCGACACTAGCCAATGTCATCATCACAATCACTTCCACCTCCTTCCATCAAGCCATCAAGTGGTTCTTAACCCTTGTCAAACAAGAGAGCTGAAATAAGTTTTTAGAAAGCAAAAGAATCAAAATCAATCAAAAATCAAAAGCTAAAAGCTACAAAGCAAAAGCAAATTGATATATTACTCTCTCTTGGGGTATTTCCAATAATCTCTATCGAGGCTATGGATGCCTAACTGGTAGTAGAGAAATGTTGTGATTAGAATCAAATACATCTCTGTCGAGGCTATGGATGCCTGGCTGGTAGTGGAGCAATGTACAACTATCCTTTCACCATCCATTCACAAAATCACCTTTCAAATCAATCATCCCTACACATTGGCTAGGGTGTCTTCACTTGTTGTCTATTAAATCTTCCTTCAAGAGGTAATAAATTCCACGTGCACACACTGGATCTCTATGAGTAAAAGGATTAGTATGTTACCAAGTGTATTTTTTGGACCTTATTTAGACTCTTACTCTAGTCCATATCTTGTCTCATGATTTATGCCTTTGGCTAATCACTTCTTTTGTCGTGAGGCTTCTAAGCTACATTCATATCATTCACATCATTCTTCTACTTCATTCAGAACATCCATGTGTATAAGATTACTTTTTTCCATGTTTGTGGACACCTTTGTCCCCTTTCACAAAAATAATCTTCTCCTTCCTTTCTATCATGTGCTTTTAGGCCAACTTACGCTGGGGGCATCCTTGCTTTTTCTCAGCATTTCATTGGTTTATGTTCATCATCATGTTGAACCTATCCATAATGGCCTTGGGTCCCACTTCTACCTGTGAAGAGTTTTCCTTTGAATACTCCCACCTAATCATTGGGGCATTTTTACATCTTCACCTTTCTCGCACGCACGTGGCCTTATGCCCTTGTACATCCCATCTATCGCTAGGGGCATCCACACTTCCTTGTCTTCCTGTACATAGTTTCATAAAATTTTCAAAAAAATCAAAAACATTAAAATATGTTAGAAAAATAAAAACATTCAAATATGTTAGAAAAATCAAAACATTCAAATATGTTAGGAAAAAATCACAAAAAAATTCAAATATGTTAGAAAAATCAAAACATTCAAATATGTTTAAGAAAACTTCTAAAAATTGAAAATCATCCTACAAAACGTCACTCTTTGGTTCTCACTTGTTCATGTGTGTGACTTGTGGATCATCTTGATCTACCTCCATCAACAAAAGCTAGGCTGCTTACTTCATCTATACTCTGGGGCACAATGAGTTGCTTGTACTGCTATTTCGTAGTGCACATTGCTTTTCCATCAGACCCAAGTGTCCTCCGTTATTCCCCTCACATGTATCCTTGCTTGGGGCACCATCATCAACCCTTGTCATTAATTCACATAGGTCGAATAAAGCTTGATAATAAAAACATTACATTATGTTTCTCTGTTAGTTTAGCTTGTTTACTTTCTCGTATTGCATTACATTTTGTATGTTGCATGGAGTTAGGCATCTTTCACTTTCTCGTATTGCATTGCATTTTGTATGTTGCATGGAGTTGGTGTTTTTAGCAATGGACAATCATTTCGTAGTATGGATTTTCATGTCATTCTACCTTTGTCGTATGCTTATATTTTTCATAAGGACCGATGATGTAGTTCTATGGCAATATGATGACATCAAATTTGTTCCAAATAAATAAGTGGCTAGAGGCTAAGCTCTTCTCTCCCTCATCCATATTTCTTCTACTTCACTTCCCTTTCACCCCTAATTCTCCCTCTCATCGGGGCATCCTGCCTCTTCCCATTCTTCTACCTATTTCTCATCTTTTTTGATCGTCGATCGGCTTCTTTCATCACCCCATCAACACTCGAGGGGGCATCTCTCCCTCCTACTAATTTTTCTTCTATCCCTTCAAAATTTTTCTTTCATCTACTATCTTTGAAGTGACGTCACTTACGCCACCCCAAAGAGGGGCAAATGTAGACACCTATAATTATGCCCAAGCAATTTAAATACTTAAATTGCACTAATTATCTCCTTTCCCGCAAATAGATGACATATCGTCAAAAGTGCTCATATTCCCTCTTATTGTCATTAATTAATTACAATACGCTAATTAATTAAGTCACCTATCCAACTAACAACCTAATTAATGACCTTCCATTAATAAATCACCTCTTCTATCTAGATTAATTAATTATTATTAATTAATTAGTCTTCCCTTCATTTAACTAGTAAATCAATATTTAATTGATTTAATCCCCTCTAATAGCCTAAATTGCACTAATATTCTTCTAATTGGCTTCTATAAGCTTACATCTACCTATTAGTTAATCACCTTTGATTAATTAAAACACCCCCCAACTCCCATGACTTGCTAAACATAAATTAAACCCTTCTAAAGTAAGGTTACCTTTAATAAAGCAACCTTATCCATTCCTAATCATGTTTTACCTTTATCCCACATTCATGAGGATGTGTTGAATCCTTTATCCTTTGGGCTATATAAAGAGCCCTCCACCTACCTTTTTACTTACACCTAAACTCCTTAGAGAGCAAATGCAAAGCATATAGCAAAGAGACTAAGAGCTTGCACCTTGTTTTCTTGAGAGTTCATCATCTTGAGGAGCTAAGCTTCCATATTCTAGCCTAAAGTGCTTAGGTCATATGGGAGGTGTCAAAAGGGTCTTGTAGCCCAATTTTGATAAGCCCCCATTCCTAGGTTCTTGGAGATATCAAGGACAACCAAATATTGATTGCCATGGAGCTTATTTAGGTCCATTTACTTGTTTGTTGGTAATCTAGAGAAGTAGAGGTTTAAATACTTTAGCATTGTTTAATTCAAAGTTAATGCATTATGCTAGGTATTAATCTTGTTTAGCTCTCATCTTTGATGGTGTTTAGATTTTGTCATTAGCTTTGTTATAGAACTATTTAGGTGTTAGTTCTCATTCATCTAACTTAGCTAAGAAAACAATTGTTGTTGAGTCCAAAAAATGAAATTATTTGAAAACAACGGTCGAAGGGAAAGTCCCTCCTCTTTAATGGGAGAGGTTCCCTTATTTAAAGCAAAAACCTATTTACACAGACAGTGTATAGTTTTAATGATGAACTCGAGATATCATGAAAGTATTAAAATATGAGATCATCAATACAAAAGGATGGAGGAATTAAGTAGTGGGAAGGGGTAGAAAGGCACTCTAAAGAAATATAGAGTGCAAAATAATTCCTTACGCATGCCAAAATGAAATTATTTTGGAACAAAATCATTTTCCTTTGAGACAATAAGATGTTATTTTGTAACAAAGTTCTAAAGATTACATCTACATGAATACAAAGCTTCTTCAAGTAAACGAGATAAATGATTCAATAACTTTTAATGATAGCAATGAAAGAACAAGACCAGATGGACATAGAAAGAAAGATCTTTTTGTATTGATAGCTTTTTACTCCTTTACACTTTAAAAAATAAATAGAGTTCCAGCCCCTAAGAATGGCGCAGAGAGCCCATTATATAACTTACAAATTAGTTACACTTGGTAACTGTTTCTTTTAACTAAAATGTTAATTAAGGAGGTGCTTGACACAAGACCCTTAATTAATTACAATAAGCCCGATTTGAGAAAAAGGAGGGGAGAAGCTAGAAGGGAAAACATCTACTTATTGCTGAGGAGGGCCCACCGACTTGAGAATTCATTGCCTAAACTTTTTCAACGCTTTAGCTATTTCTCTACCTCGTGGGACTGATGTGTTGGCAGTAGCTTGAGTCCAAGTACTTAGACATTTCTCCATGTTCTTATTGAAATAAGTATGTGCATGGTATTCTTTATTAGCCTCTTTAATCGCAAATTGAAGAGAGTAAATCTCCTTTATCTTGTCTTTGGTAATTGATTCCTCCTTGAAAAAGTTTTCTTTAACAAATGCCCTGAACTGAGTTTTAATTTCTTGGAGAGAGAAAGGAACACCTAAAGTTTCTTCATGAAGATGACAGTGAATATCTTTTAAAGTAGACACAACACAAGTTTTGAAGGCTTCTCCCTTCTGCCAACTGCTCCTCAACTCTCCCAAAGCTTCCTCAGAACTTTTATTTTCCATTCCACGCTGAAAACCCATGACTTTGACAAGTTATCTTTGGCATCATCAAAAACCTTGTTGGCCATCAATATATTTTCATCTTCTGTCCCATCAGGTGAAGATCCACTATGCAGCTACTCCAAAGCTTTAGTTCTTTATCCATGGTTCCAATTGAGGAGGAGAGTTTTTGTTGCAGGTTAGCCACCTTCTCATTAAGTTTGAAGGCTTCTACAATGAAATTCAAACCTGCAATGATCATGTCATCCACCATGGCCTCCATAGCCCTCCCATAAGTAGAATATCTATGTATATCTTTGATGCTTTGGACTTCATCTTGACTAAGAATCATAGGTGGCGGAAGGGCAGACAGTGGAGTAGGATCCAAAACCTTGTCCTTAGATAATAATGACTTGATGAAGCTAGAAAGAACTTGATTTTGTTCCTCCAGTTGTTCTATAGTCTGTTTACCTTTTTCTACTCTCTCAATAACCTTGGTTACCATCTCTTGGAGGTTATGCACCTCACTCTCAGGGGTAGATTCTCCCATTGGAATTCTAGAAAGCTCCAGATCAGAGGCTGACAGATCTTGCTCTACTTTATCCACCTTAGGTTTTGTAACTTCTAGAAATTGTTGGCCTTGAGCATCTGTCACTATCCTTGAAGTGGTTTTAGCCCTCTTTGCTGGAGCAGAAGGAGTAGTGCCCAACAAGGCTGCCACAACATCAAAATTTGGCCCCATCAATCGAGAAGGAGGTTTCCTCTTCCTACTATCAACCAAGGGTTACACCCATGCAAAAGTGAAGGAAGAAGAAGGAGGAGTAAGAGATCCAAGAGCAAGAGAACTCATGGCACTTAAAGTATTTACTACTATTGCTTCCAGTACAGATGTGAGTGAAGTATCTGGAGCTTCTTGGGTAGAGGAATTAGTGGTACTTGGAGGTTCAATGCTATGCACTTCCTTCTCTTTATCTATTGCAGCCTCTAAATCTGGTACTTCACTATCATCACTTTCACTGAGAATAATGACATTCTCTCGCCCCGAAGGTAGTTCTAAATGCTTTAACAGGGGATCTTCCTCAATCGGATCTTGTTTAACCTCTTTCACCTTCTTTTGGTATACTTGAGTAGACGAAGAAGGAGTAGATGATTCAGGTTCTTTATTTGAGGAAGGAGGAGGGGTTTGTGCAGGTACCTCCGAGCTAGGTGTATGTGATTCCTTCCTAGGTGTTGAAGTATCTTTGGAGGAAGATCCACTTCTATTCTTCCTAAGCTCGCGAATTTTTTTGTCAAACCAGACCTTGGTTCTTACAAGGACAGGAGCCAAAATCTCAGCCAAGTCATCCTTCTCCCTCTTGTACCAGTCCAAATATTCCAAGGGAGTATGCTTGATCAATGTATCATATTCATATGACAACAAGTCTTCATTATCATCTTGAATCCCTTCAGGAATTTGGTAGAGATTGAGCTCCTTGATCAGCTGCAGGGAGAATCTGCCATAATGTCTCCGCCTTGCTTCAAAGTCATCTGCACAATCGGCCCAATAGTCCTTAGTATCTAATCTGTGATGATAATTAATTCTGAGATTTAGCTCAATGAACTTCTTCAAATCAAAGTAGGTCCTGGGCCTAAAGAAGTGAACAATGATGGGAGTGAGGGCCCTTTCTATGTTTTGAGCATCCAAAGTTATCTTGCATGTGTAATTACCCAAGGATATAGGAAAATGCAGCCCAGAGATTTTCTTGTCTCTGCAGGTTCTATGCAACTTATCCAATTGCCTACATACTTCAATCAAAGCCATCTTATCGTTACAAAACATGGGGAGCTTGAGAAGCATGTTCTCATAACTAGCTAACCTGATATATGAAAATCTTCTGAACTGAATGAAGAAATCTACATATTTAACTATCAGGTTCATGGCCTCATCAGAAAATCTTATGGCAGTATCACTTTCTAAAAGCCTCACAATATACATGGTAAAGGCATCATTCACCCTCCTGAAGTTATGGTTGCTGGTTTCAAGGGTGAACTGAGGGTAGTATGCATAAATGGGTTCATTCTTCTGACCCTCGATGTATGTGAAACCAAACCATTGCCGAGATGCTGCTAGGGTATACATGAGATAAGAAGTCATATAGAACTTCTTGGTCTATTGCACATTGGACAACTGTTCTGTCAAATTCATGTAAATGATTTCTACCCAATTTATGCTCTGGCTACCTTCACAGACGATGTTGATGAGTGGGCACATCCAAAAGTGAAATTCATTGGTGGAGGGTAATCCCATGACACGGGCTAACAAGATAATGAAATTAGATAGTTCTTCATTAAAATCAGCCCTAAATAATGCCTTGGAAAGTCGGGATGCTCCCTTTTTAGGGTTCTTCAACCATGACTTTGCTATCCTCACTTTGTATTTATCACTGTCTTGCTCGAAAAGAGTCTGTGCTTGAGCTTGAGAGATAACAATGGAGTCTTCAACTTCTGGGATTCGTAGAGCAGTGACAATGGCAACAACATCTAGTTTAGCAATCAGTTCCCCGTGCATGTTAGACAATTCCTTTGTGTCGGGGTTGAAGTGAGCCCCACAGGCGAGCATAGTGTTGGCACATTGTACTGAGATCGGAAACCCACAAGCAAATGCAAGGCCACTGTCATTGATCATTTGTGCCATGGGAGAAGGATTAGGGTTAGTTAACCTGTTCCAGAAATTGCCAAAATCCAGGTGACAAACCTCACTATCCCCGATATCGGGAACAAAGGATTCAAGCGGCGAAACGTGTTCTTGACCTTGAAATTTGATCTTCATGTTGGCGTACAAAGAAACAACCTTCATAGCTTGAATTCACAATTAAAAATGCAAAGGGAATGGGAGCACAAGCAGATGATCTTAATTGCAAGGATTTGAGTGAATGGTAGCAAGAAAGTAGTGTGCAAAATGCGTAGAGGGTAGTCCCATTAAATAGCTATTTTAGGAGAGAGAAGGTTATAAATGCACATTAAATTCATATGGCACCAAATTAAAAAGGAAAGAATCGAGAAAAAGTGAAAAAATTGGCCTAGATGGTCTTTGGTACATTTGGGACATGAGGGACGTGAAAATGTGACGTGGCCGATACAAAGCGGTATGGGCCAAATGAGCACAGATAGTTCAAAAACTTGGAAATCTGAGGGACACAAAAACATGATTCGGGTGACGCATGTGATGCGAGACAAAGTGGGGATAGAATGCACATATGATTTTGGGACAGATGAGACAAAAGTACGCAAAGGACCCGATGTGGTCGATGCGGGCAATCGGGGAATAGAAAGCCGGGTGAACTTGGAACAAATGGACCAAAAATTTCTGACATAACTGAAAGTTAAAAGAATTTTGGGGAATGTAGGTGATCGGGAATAGAAGGCTCGGTGGACTTGGGACATGAGGGACAAAAATGTCCGATGACCCGCAATTCACCAAAATGACTCCAAAAAATGTGAATTTTCACTATCTCCTCAACTTTTCACTTCACTAGAACATCATAAAAGGGTGCTAACTCAAAATTTTCAATTTTTTACTTTCAAAAGAGGGGGAATTTTGAGAGGACAATAGAATTGAGAAATGTAATTAATTGTATTGTATTTTACTAAGAAGCGAAGGTAATATTTCACCGTGATATTAATGATGGAAAGACATTTTTGATTAATAATAAAGTGTTATCTTCGATAATACATATTATATTGCATTCATTATTATTCCCATGATGAAATGTTGAAATTTTTCTATGACTATGTAATAAGTATTGATATAGAATTGACAAGTGATTAATTAAATCAGTGATATTCTGATTGTGAATCTATTCTAGAATCTATTGTTATAAACCTTATATTTTGTTTATGTTGAAGTAATAATACTACTATAAATGTGATTTAGATTAATTAGAGGAAATCTAATAAAAGATAACCAGTAATATAAATCAAATCATATAGGTGGATATTAGCTTATTTACTATAGTAGTGAATTATACTTATGATCCTAGTTAGGACAGCTACCATAAATCAACTTATATGATTTATTCCCCTACATAATAATTGTTTCCTTCTACCAGAATGACATGCGCAGTTACATGGTTGAGTACCACCATTGAACAACCAAATCACGATGGTACGAGCAAAGTACAAAGGTACTTCGTGATTGATTGGTTAAGTACAAATGTACTTATCAGTATTAGGAAGTTGAATCAACTTAATAATGAATTAAGGACATTAATGAATGCTTAAGTTGTTAACTATGAACATAATAACTTAAGAGATGGAAATAATCTCGATACTATGAATGAGATGATTGTGCGGTGAATGGAGGGACATGTTTCATGTGGCTAGTGTGTAGTCACGACTGGGCTAGCTAGCGTGATGCCCTAAACTATGGTCATGGTAATGCAAATGAATGATTGCATTATTTGATCACCATTTCTTCTATGTTATGCTCGGGAGGCTACACTAAGAAGATACACATTCTCTGAACCTTTTAAAAGGTATAACCAAATGATATACTAGCTATATCATCTCAGGAGGAACATTGAAGGGATCGAGTAGGATCTGAACCCTTACAATTGCACATGGTTATCATAGCTTGTTTGGTTAGATTCTAAACATTAATTAATGTTGGATTAATCTACTGTAAGTGATTAATCATTGAAGGAATCGAGATAATTAACTAATGCTGAAATAATTCAGCGGGTGTTGTAAATGATGTTACTCATTTCAACGTATGACAACTTAAGGGATTTATAACTCTTGTGTGCTGGAATTTAATCACTGCATGTTAAATTCATTGAAGGCCTTAATTGTAATTAATGAGTTGATAAAAAAATTCCCTAGTTAAGAAACATAATAAAGTGGTTGTTACATTTTGGTATTAGAGTGAAGGTTGTAACTCTTGGACTAATTGGGTCCTTATGCTTACTAAATTCTAATTTTATTAACAAAATAAAATGTATGTGAGAAGGGTGTACCGAGGATAACGAACCATACCAAATTAAGCTTCAATTTTGAGGGTAAATAAGTTAGAGAAAAATTCTAACAAGTCCTTCATGACACACGAGACCTAAAGGTTGTTTTGAGAAGCTAGTTGAGTGTGAAAATGATCAATTCTTTGTAAAATAACTTTAATTGATTGATAGCAATCAATAAGAAAGGGAGTTTCTTTATTGTTGAATTTTCAAGAGGACAGATTTTGGAACTTAAACCCAACATGAAATTGAATCCAAAAAGGGTAGATAAAGTAGATAGGGGTGGACTGTCTATTGTGAAATAATCAAGCAAGAAAACCAAAAGGCTAGAACAAAAATCTACAATGAATTCAAACTCATAAAGAGAAAAATAATAAAAAGAGCTTCAACTCTTTCTCACCTGAACTTATGGGGAAAAGTGAAGGAAGTATATGGTAGGAAAATGTCAACTGTCATGGTGAAACTTGCGATTCTTTGAAAGTCTAAAACAACAGTGGGTTTTCTTGATTAATGGAATGTTAAAAAAATTGTTTTTGAATGACTTATATTGTTTTTTTCAATTATTATGACATACTTGAATATATTTTACATATTGGATGCTGGAATGACAAGGATTTTGTCATATTTTAGACTGTTTGTCATTAATTGAATGAATAAAAAAGCAAAAATTATGATATGTTAGGGTGAAACCCATCAAGTAAAGCACGTTGTAGTTTTCTGGAAGAACAAGAACAAGTCTTTCCTAATGTAATGTTAGGTAAGTAAGTTATGGACTTCCTGATGTTGATTTAGTACAACACTAGTATGATTAAGGTCATTGTATCTATTTATTGATTTGAAAACATAATTAGAAATCTGATTTATCCTTTTCATATAAAGAAAAATTGCAAATCTATAATTGTTAATGTAACACCGACATTGGCGTTGCCCAACCTCCATCAAGGAACTTGGAGATTGCAAGTGAGTTCGTTAAAGGACTCGAGACAATATGAATAATTTTTACTATTCCCAACAAAAATCAAGGTGTTTGTTATAATGAAAGACAACAAGTAATTGGAAGCATGCGAAAACAAAAAGGCTAAGGGAAGAAAAAAGAAGAATTTAAATGTTTTACGTCACCCTTGACAAAAAATAAGGATTGAAGATATCGAGAGATGTAAACCACAACTAAATTTTGGAGAAAACCGGCTTAGAAAAAGGAAAAATTGTTAGGTGCATTTGAGAGAATTGAGAATTGCACAAGACAAAGGTCTGGAAAAACAAGTGAGTAATGAAACAAAACAACTTAAGAAGACTTGTGGTAATTTGAAAACAATGTTTTCCTTGTTTGTATCTGTGATATATGGCTTGTTTTTGACTATTTGATATATATATATATATATATATATATATATATATAATATTACATGATTATGGTTGTTATGAAAAAAAAATGTCATGTCTCTAAGCGTATGACAATTTTTTTTTTGTTGAAAAGGTCATTCTGACCAATAAATTTGATTTTATGATATGAAAAAGCGTAACTTTTTATGGAAAATACTAAGCTGTTCTTTCAATATTAGTGGATATAACTTTGTGTTTGATTGTTTTGATTTTGATCAATGAGATAAAATCAGCGGAACGATGATTCATTAAGGGGGGAATTAATGATGATTCATTAAGGGGGGAATTATGTCACATCCCACAAATTCGGATGTGTATATGGAAGGATACTAGAAAGTAATGAATTAGTTTCATTAACCTTGATTGTACTATGGTAGTATTGCTATGATGATATTAATGCCTTTTTGAAGTAGCTAAATTATAAACTTGGTTGGTGGTTATTAAGTTCTAGCCTACATTAGTATAGTGTCACATTATGTTGTTACATCAAATGGTCCAAGTAACTTCAATTGAATACCAACATAGGAATGAGAACGAATCTAAAAGAACAAGGTAAGAGGACCATACTAATACTTACCTAGGGCCTAAATTATATGACTAAGGAATAAGATTGTAACTACAAGGCAATGACAATATGACCATGCTTATCTTATTGATGTACATTTTGGGGGCCTAGACTAATTGACTAGGATATGCTATGTCAAGCTAGCATTAAAGGGCTAATATGTGATCACCCTTAAACCGAAAACTTATAAAGTGTGGGCTCAAATAGTAAAATCCTATACTAAGGAAAAATTAAGTATAATGGGTATTTGATCTTATAAGGTTAGAAGCTAAAGTATGGTGGAGCATGAATATTAATGAAATTATAAGGTAGAGCTAAGTTGATGTTCATTTGAACCTATTGTTAATAAAGAAAATTTGATTGGGGTATATTAGTAACCACCCCCTACGTGGATGTACAAACTATAGTATTAATGGGGCATTTAATAAACTCCACTCGCCACTCCTAGGGGGAGATAAGTTAGTTAGAGGCTTAGCTATATTTTGGTTAACTTATAGTTAGTGAGATTGTTTTGTAATTGAAAAGGCTTTACTAAATTTTAATAACAAATAGATATTTAGTTAATTGGGAAGGGAACTACACTGGTACTCTTGCATTAATGTCATTAAATATTCACCCACGGATCTTAGGGCATGCAAGAAGTGGTTTTGGGAAACTTAGAGTGGTTGGGATTTTCTTGTTCATTGTTTGATGGAGGTTTTGTGGAGCTCTACATGAAGGGCATTCCTACTTTTATCTCTCTATATTCCATTATGAACCTTGCATGCGAGATATCTTTTGGAGATATATTAATATACTTCTAACATAAAAAAGAGAGGGAGATTATTTGTGGGTCTCGGTTGTTATTCGAAGAATTGAATATGGATTTGGAATCGCTGGAGAAAGTTGGGAAAAGAATAATAATTTGAGCTTCCATTCATAGGCTAGATATGCTCTATTCCCCCTAATAACTTGTTCCATTTATTATTTACATGGTTAAATCTCTACCATAGTTCTTCTTGATTGTAGATTTGGGTTTTATTATCCCAAATTTGCACCCTCGTGAATTCGAGATAACCTATTCAAAATTTGGAGTACGGGCTTGTGACATTCGACGGTCATCAAAATTCATCTCTAAATATTTAAATAGACAGAGCGCTTAGGATGGCTTGGACCGAGTTAATCTTCATGCGTGGCAAGCTAGCGAGTGCGATGAAACGTGTTGGTCTTGTTGCCTCAACATGTTGGACAACTTAGTTGGATGGTTGGGTTGGTCGGGTGGCAAATGTACAAAGAGGATGGATGGGTTGTAGGTCTGTCAACTGGGTTGGATGGGTGATAGGTTAGATGTCATCCAACCCCTAGTATGGAAGGCAGGTTGGTTAGTTGACTATTGTGGCAAAGACAACATATGAACAAGTTGGATGACGCCCAACCCCCCTGGGTTTAACGACATTGGGTTAAATGTATGGTTGGTCGTGTCACCAAGTTGGTTGGCCTGATAGTTGGTCAACAACCACAAGGTGATGGATGGCCCATGATGTAGAGATGGTGAAAATTAGGTTGGTCGGAGGCCACGAGGAGATGTACAACCTTGAGGTTAGATGGTGTCCAACCTTCCTAGGCTAGATGAGCCATCGGACAGAAAGTCACCTACGAGAAAAACATTGATGGCAATAGTTGAGGTAGTTCAACTACTTGTTAGGGATTTAATGTAGGGTAGGTGTCATAAATTTTCCTATATAATGTAATCAACCCCCTCATTTTTGGGGGATTTTCTTAGAATTGTAAAGGAACTCTATC
This sequence comes from Taxus wallichiana var. yunnanensis, assembly GCA_018340775.1. NCBI lineage: Eukaryota > Viridiplantae > Streptophyta > Pinopsida > Cupressales > Taxaceae > Taxus > Taxus wallichiana. Next base: position 399,239,890 of record CM031235.1, read on the forward strand.
AAATTTTTCCAAAAACTTTTTTGAGTTACAGGCCTCGAATTTGGCCATTCAACAAAGATTTCTTGCCTTATATCTACTTTGTAATGGATTGTGCATCCTTTTGAGCAATAAAATTTATGTTTTGTGGTATTTCTTCCCTAGCTCAAGTTGAGTTGTATTTATTTCCTTTTATTACATTTGCAGATGTATTGTGCATATCTTGTTCTTTTGCAGGACCCAGATTTGTTGTGCTCCACGAAGATGGGAATCTAAATGTGGTTTTGGATTGTGGCACACTTTGTATACCCTTCCTTGCTTTGTTTTGCTTCCATTTTCACTCACTAGGAATCTCTCTAACCCTTCTTTTGGTGTTATCACCTCCATAGTCTAGGATTTCATTTCATGCACTCTCTCTTTCTCCCTGGTCACTTGGCATTAGTAGTTAGTTGCATTTCACTTCCTAGGAGTAGTTTAGCATTAGGAGTAGGTAGAGGAACTAGCCTTCTCTGGAGGTCTATCTTAATTCAAGTCCCATAGCTTAGAGATAGTCCCATGTTGTCTCAAATCTCGAGTTTTCTATGACTCGGGGATGGGTGCACATTTGAGCTCCAATAGTTTTGGCATGCCTGGTGGGAACTTGAGGTCAGATTTTGTATGGTTTATAACTTCATCATTGCTAAGTCTTGGTGTGTGACTTAGTAATTCTATCCTTTGGAGGATTTGTGTGACACATTTGGTGACTCCATATTTCCAAATCAATAGGTTTTAATAGTGTAGTGCCCAAGTTCATGAGAAGAATTCTAGACAAGGTCCAGAATAACAGAGGAGGGAGCTTTTGAGTATCTGTAGTTATCACTTGGAAGGGGAAGAAGAGGAAGAACTATTCAAAGGTCACCCTCACCACCAAATATGATCTCTCCACTCCACCTCTAGTAGGCCTTTCTTGTAGTCTACTAGAGTTCTCAAACCTATTACATGACAATGCAACATAATTTGGGATTTGTAAATTTTACTAGTAGCAATCCTCTTGCCCTTAATGCCAATAATCCCATTCTCCAGCATCTACTCTTAAGAGCATCCCTTTCTTCATCGAGGAGAATCAGACTACTCCAGAAGATCATATCCAAGACATTGCAAATTTCTATGCTATTCATCAAATTGTTGAACAAGATGTAGCTATTAGGTTGTTGGCCTCTTCATTCAAGGGTAGAGCTTTGCAATGGTTCAAGAGTCTTACAACAGGGTCAATTACTAATTGGATTCAACTTGGGACAACTCTTTGCAATCAATTTGGAGAGAAGGTGGATAATATTTCCTACTTGAGAAGCTAACGACTATAAAGAGGGCTCCCAATGAGCTCATGACAGACTTCAATTTTAGATTTCAAAAGACTTGGGAGAGGATTCCAGTCCTAGTAAGACCAGTTGTTGAAGGTGCATTTCTTTATTTTTTGAAGGCATTAAATTATGATATTGTTGTTATGATTCAATCTATGGGTGGTACAACATTTTTGTGTGCATATGTTATAACCATTAGGGCTGAAAATTGTTTGATCCAAGTTGGAAAGTTAGCTCCTAGGCCACCTATGCCATTGTACCCTGAGATACCCCAAACAACTCAACCTTCCATTGTCCCTATTCCTGAGAAAAAATCCCAGCCTACCGCATCTACATCCTACTCTCCTACACAAAAAGAGGATGAAGACATGAAATCCTTGATAAGGAATTTTTCCAATAAGGTTATATCGTTGGAGAAGCAACAAGCCCAGTCATATAGAAGTTATTTGAATCAGGGACAGTCTTCAAACCAAGGATTCAATCAGGGTTATTAGCCTTACAAAAATCAACAAAATCAAAGGTATGGAAAAAATCAACAGAATAACAGGTAGTGTGTGACTCAAAATTCCCTCTCTTCACACTTGTACCGATTCTTCTCCTCTCGGCCATCTCCTCCATTGCCACTCTAGTCAAGTGTTGGTTCTGTGCAAAATAATGTCATTCAAGAAACAAAATGGTGTTTTTCCCTTGCAATATGCCACACAATCAACTAATTTGTGAAAGTACATTAAAGGTTAAATTTTATGATTAAAATTCCTCCAATCAGTAAGAGCCATTGGTGGAGGCACCCAATTCTAATATGGAAGGACTCTAGGAAGCTAATCAGGATGCAAATCTTATGTTCTTTGGAGTTGAAGATTTTTGTGCCTTAAATCAGGTATTTGTTGATAATACCAAGTCTAAGAAAAGAATGTTGGAATCACAACATGCATCCTCCTCTAATCAAGGAAACATTGTTAACAAGGAAAATGAGGTTGATGGGAGAAAAAGTAAAGCACCTGAAGCTCCTAGCAAGGAGGTAGCTTCCCAACCAAAAGGGCTTGTTCCAGCATTGGAACCACAAAGAAAGGAGAACATTGTACCACAATTGTAGAAATCTATGGGTCTCCCCTTCAACATTATGGAGAAGATGAAGAGGATGAATGTCAATGTAACAATGTGGGATGCTTTGGCTATCCCATCACAAAGGGACCTCTTATGTGAAGCTTTGAAGTAGTTTCCCCTTGTTGACCTAGTAATTCAAAAAGCACCTGTTGTTGTTAATATTTTCCATTCAAAGGAGGAGCAAGTAAGTAAAGTCATCAAAACCCCACCATTTTATATGTCATTGATTGTGGGTAAGCACTTAGTTCATAATTGCATGGTAGATTTAGGTGCTAGTACCTCAGTTATGCCAAAGAAAATTGTTGATGTCCTAGGTCTAGAGTACAACCCTGTTGCTAAAAGTGTCTTTGACTTGATGGCTCAATAGTTAGTGTCTTGGGAGTCATTAAAGATCTGAAATTAACCCTTCATACCTACCCAAGCCTAACCATAACTCATGATATATCAATCATTGACTTTCCTCCAATGTTTTCCATTTGTTTGTCAAGGGATTTTACTTGCCAAAGTGGGTGGTTATTTGTCTTCAGATTGGACTCACATGCTTTTGAGAACTAGGTATGGTACCAGATTTACCATACAAGTTGAACCTATATTTTCTTATCATATTGAGTCATATGACCCCACCCCTATCCAAGAAAATTGTCTAATCCTAGAAAATCAGGAACAAGATTCAATTTCAGAAGAACAACTTACTCCTCCTCCCATGCCAGACCTATTGCTAGATGAATGGGATGAAAGAGATAATAAATTTTGATCCCTATGATGAAGAACTTAAAGCCTATGAAACTGGTTTAGGTACTTATTGTGTTCTTGAAGAGGAATTTTACTACTTCCCAACATGCTTAAACAAAGAGAAGAAGATGCTTCAGGATTATGGAAAATGTTTTTGATGGTTCTAGGAGCAGGAATGGAGCTGGAGTGGGTGTTGTGTTGATTTCTCCTAAGGAGGAAATTTTTTTCTTTTCCCATAGGTTATAGTTTGCATGTTCCAATAATGTGGAAGAATATGAAGCATTGGTCCATGGCTTGTTGATTGCTGAAAAGAAGAAAATTAAAATGTTGCAGATTTTTGGGGACACAAAATTGGTAATTCAACTAGGTCACAGGAAAGTGTGATAAAAAATAAGCTATTGAAAGCTTATAAGCATAGAGTTTGGGATTTTTTAGAGATTTTGATGCTCTTAATTTGTAGGTGATACCAAGAAATTTAAACAAAGAAGATCAGATGGCAACACTTGGATCACAATTCTCACATGCTGAGGATTTGATCAAGGGAAATGTACAACACATTAAAATGGTGGTTAGGCCATCAATTCTAGATAATGAAACCAGCTGGAAATTTTTGATAGTGATGAAAAATTGTTCAATTCATCCAAAATGAAGCTGAGTTTTCTTCAAGTATGTAATTTGATTTTACAAGAAATTTATGGTGAGCAGATTATTCAGTTGAAGACAAACATGTTGCAAAGGGTTTAGTTACTTTGGAGTAGATTTTTGGCTCAAATGACAAATTCAAAGGGATTGAAAAGAGCATGAAAACCAAGAAAGAAGATTGAAAATCAGTCACCATTGCACAAGGAAAAGAGATTTTGTTGGAAAGGTATGTGATGAAAATGAGAAACAAGCTTTTGTTTCCTTGTGTAAAAATTTAGTGATGTATTTTCTTGGGACTATGAGGATCTAAAGGAATTTAATCCAAATATTGTGCAACATTCTATAGACCTTGATCCCAATGTCAAGCTAGTAAGGAAGAAGCAAAGGTCAGTCAACCCTAAAATAGAGCCCTCATGAGGAAGGAGTTATCCAAACTCATTGAGGCCTAGAATAATCTTTCCAATCAAATATTCTACTTGGGTGGCCAATTTGGTCCCAGTCTAGGAAAAAAGAATGGGGAAATTAGAATTTGTGTTGATTTTCATGATTTAAACAAAGCTTCCCTAAAGGACCACTACCCTTTACCCTCTATGGAGTAGATTTTACAAATTGTTGTAGGGGTAGAAAGGTTTTCCATGTTGGATGGATATTTAGGTTTCAATCAAATCAAGGTTAGGGAAGAAGATCAGTTTAAAACTGCATTTATGACAAAATGGGGTACATATGCCTATCAAAATATGCCCTTTGGATTTTCAAATATAGCAAGTGCCACATTTCAGAGAGCAATGGATATTGCTTTCAAAGGTTACATTAATGAGTTCATCCTTGTTTACTTGGATGATATCACCATTTTCTCAAAGCAAAGCAAGGATCACATCAACCATTTGGAGAAGGTTTTGAGAGGTGTAGAGAGTTTGGGGTGTCTCTTAATCCCAAGAAGTGTAATTTTTTTGTTTCTAGGGGTAATATTTTGGGGCATATTGTTTCAAAAGATGGCATTGTTATTGATCTAGACAAAATTTCAGCCATCCTCTCTCTCTCTCTCCTTGCCTACTCATAAAAATATTTGTAATCCTTTTTTGGGAAAGATTAACTTTGTTAGGAGATTTATTCCTAATTTTGTAGGACTTGTCAAGCCCATCACCTTAATGCTAAAGAAGGATGCAACTTTTAAATGGAAAGTGGAAGGAAGGAATTTTTGAGAAAATCAAGCAGGAAATTACTCAGGCTCCTACATTGATTAATCCTAACTATGGTAAGGATTTTATTTTGTATGCATATGGAGCTGATGCTAGTATATTGTTGTTTTGACACAATAAAATGATGGAGGAATGGAACAAATAGTGGCCTTATTTAGTCAAACACTAAAGGAATATGAATTAAAGTATAGCCACATTGAAAAACAGGTGTTTGCCATCATGAGAGCTCTAAAGAAGTTCAAGAGCATGTTGTCCTCCAATCACATCAAGGTTTTGGTCTCACATTCTAGTGTGAGAGATTTCATTATGGGGGTAGATATTAATGAGAAAAGATTTGGATGGGTGAAAAAGATAATGGAATATGATGTGACTATCAAGGCTACAAAATTGGTAAGAGGGAGAGGATTATGTGAGCAACTTGCTTTAGATGCTCAAGGTGATAAAGAGACCTCCTTCATGAACAACCAACCTTCACATGATGCTGAAATTCATTAGAATGAAGAACATGCAACCAATGGTCATAGTTGGATGAGTGATATGATCACTTTTTTATCTACAGGTGCATACCCTCTTGGTTTGAGAAAAAGCAAAAAGAAGATGTTTAAGGTTGTAGTCCATTCCCTATGTTTTCGTGGATGGTATTTTGTTTAAAAGAAGCATTGACAAAGTCTTTCTTGTGCATTGAAGGAGAGAAAGTGCAGAGAGAATATTGACATAATTTCATGGTGGCTTATCCGGTGGTCATTTTTCAGCCAAAGCCATAACAATGAAAATTCTGAGAGTAGGATATTTTGGCCCACATTGTTTGTTGATTGTCACAAATGGGTCATAAAATGTAAAGATTGTGCTTTCTTCACTGGAAAAAGAGGTTGAAACTCTTCCTTTGCATCCAATTCAAGTAGATATGTTTTTCTTAGTGGGGCCTTGATTTTATTGGCATGGTTAACCCTCCATCAAGTTTCTGACCATAAATGGGTTTTAATAGATATTATTTCACAAGGTGGACCAAAGTTATACCATTGAAGGAAGCAACTGAATCAATCATTCTTGACTTCCTTGAGGAGATTGTCACAAGGTTTGGTGTCCCACAAACCATAATTTTTGATAATGCAAAGGATTTTCTAGGATCCAAAATTTTTGATTGGGCTCTAAGACTTGGTATTTATTTGAAAACTTCTTCCAATTATTACCCTCAAGGTAATGGTTTGGTAGAATCTACTAATAAAGAACCTGATTAGGATTATGAAAAGGAAATGGATGTAAATCAAAGGAAATGACACACAAAGGTGAGGAATGCCCTTTGGGTGGACATGATCACCATGAAAAAGGCAATAGGTACTTCATCATACAAGTTGGTTTATGGCAAAGAAGAAGGATTTTACCTTTGTCATTGGAATTTCCTTCACTTGAATTGGCCCAACAGTTGGAGTTGGAAGGGGTAGATCAAAGAGAAATCAGAATTATAGAGTTGGTGGGCTTGAAGAAATAAGGAATTATGTAATGATTAGATTAGAGCAACATCAAGAATCCACTAAGAAATGGTTTGATAAAAAGGCTAGATTTCAGAGTTTCAAGGTTGGTGATTTGGTCTTGAAGTGGGATGTTGATCGGGTTAAACCTAGAAGGCATATACTCCAAGTTTGATGCAATTTGGAGTGGCATGTATACCATTACAACTTGCAAGGAAGTAAATTCCTTTGAGCTTACTGATCTTGATGGTTATGTACTACCAATCCTAGTTAATGAGATTTATCTTAAGCATTCTCATTAAGACAAGTTTGTTGCATCATTGTACATAATAGTTTAGATTTCAATTCCTCTAAGTGCTTACAACACATTGTTTTGTTGGTAGTTTAGGTTTTCTTTTAGATAAGTGTTGGTGCACACTCTGCATGTTCCATTTGGGACATGTATGATCTTTCATGTTTGTACATAGTTGTGCCTTTGTTGCTCTTGCACTTTTCAGTTTAGGTAAGGTTTTATGGTAGCTCCAGATCAATACCAATCCATGCAGTACTTCAGAGAAATTTAGGGGAGTGTTTTCAATGATAGAAAAATTCATGTTGTATATTAACTCCATGCCCAATGGATGCTTAGAGGTAGCTAGTCTCTCCATCTAGCAGGTAGATGTCCCCTGGAGGTCGCCAAATTGTTATCCTAAATTTGTCCCCTTCAAATTCGGATAACCTACTCAAAATTTGAAGTACAGGCTTGTGACATTTTGATGGCCATCAAATTTCATCCTCGAATATCATTTAAGAGAAAGAGGGATTAGGATGGCTTGGATGAGTTAATCTCCATGCGTGGTGAATGAGCCATGATGAATCATAGGTTAATCGGTCGGGAGGTTGTTCAATAGGTTGGGACCTTTGGTTATGACGGCTTGGTAGATGGAAGGATAGGATGGTCGGGTGGACGATTACGCCCCATGGTGTAGAGATGGTGATAATCAAGTTGGTGGTGACCACAAGGAGATATATGACCTTGAGGTTAGACGTCATCCAACCTTCCTAGGTTGGACGACAATTAGGTTGGATGGGCCATCGATGTCAAAGTCACTGCGCGACCCATATATGATGGTGGTAGTTGAGGTATTTCAACTACCTATTAGGGATTTAATGCAGGGTAGGTGACAAAATTTTCCTATATAATGTAATCAACCCCCTCATTTTTCAAGGGGATTTTCAGATAATTGTAAAGGAACTCTATCAAATTTGTTCTAGAAACTTTTTTGTGAGTTACAGGCCTTGAATCTAGCCATTTAGCAAAGGATTTCTTGCCTTGTATCTACTTTGTAATGGATTGTGCATCCTTTTGAGAAATTAAATTTGTGTTTTGTGGTTATTTTTCCCTAGCTCAAGTTGAGTTACATTTCTTCCTTCTATTACATTTGTAGATATATTGTGCATATCTTTTTCTTTTGTAGGACCCATATCTGTTGTGCTCCACAAAGATGGGAATCTGAATGCGGTTTTGGACTATGACACATCTTTCTACCCTTCCTTGCTTCGTTTTAATTCCATTTTCACTCACTAGGAATCTCTCCAACCCTTCTTTTGGTGCTATCACCTCCATAGTCTAGGATTTCATTTCATGCACTCTCTCTTTCTCCCTGGTCTCTTGGCATTAGTAGTTAGTTGCATTTCACTTCCTATGAGTAGTTTAACATTAGGAGTAGGTAAAGGAGCCGAACTTCTCTGGAGAGGTTTGTCTCGGTTCAAGTCCCATAACTTAGAGGAAGTCCCATGTTGTCTCAAATCTCGAGTTGTCTATGACTTGGGCGCGAGTGCACATTTGAGCTCCAACAAGTTTTCTTTATTACAATAATATTCTTCTCGAATATTGTCGTTTTCTTTTTATACTGAAATTGGGTAGAAAATAGAACTTTAAAAAGACTCACAATGGTTTCAGAACTATGTGATATGATTTCTGGTGTATTTTACATACACAAACTCTCGATAAAATTATGGTTTATATTTTACAAAAACCCGGTGACTGGGTGTTCATTGATAGTTTTACTTTTATATATGGGTATCGAATCCTAGATTTGAGTGTGAGTACTTTCGCTATCAATTGTTGGGATAAAAAAATTCATTTAGTTTTTCTGTTACCCTCCTTGCTCAACGAGAAAGTTTTAGTTGTGTCATACAAATCTATGAGGAACCTTATCGGTCATTAAGACATAGTCTCAAACTTCCTTGTTAGGAAAGCAAACAAGTCATGATTGGGTTATTACTATTGTGTATGAATTGTGGATAGAGTTCGAATGGTTTCGGAAAATAATTTACTTTATTGGCGAATGATGGTACTTTTGTGTGTTCAAACCTCTACGGTGATAATGAATTTACATTAGGGTAACATATATTTTGTTATGCCTACTATGTTTTCTTTTGGGTGTCCGTGATTTTCTTTTCCGAATTGACTAAGGTAAACAAGGGTTTTATTTTAAAATTACTCGGCTATTATTAATCTTATTTTTAGGTTCGATTCGACCTTAGAAATATAAATCTTTAACCGTAGGGTTAATATAACCTTTTTGTTGATGGGATTATCTTTTGTGGGATTCTCACAAGTTTTGAGCTCGTTGGCACCGGTTTGTATCCTACTATTGCTCAATAAGCGTGGAATCATGGTGTTTTTGAATTATTCATAGCTGAAGGGCCAAGTGCTTTCGTTAGTGTTGATGAATTGTTACCTATCATGAGTTAGTCGAATATCCATTTATGCACTTTATCACAAAGAAATATATTTGGTGGTCGTGTGTTCATTATTATAATATAGTGATGAATGATTCTTGGGTCTTTGTTTGGGCTAAGGTAAAAGACAATTACCTTAAAACTGTCGAATTTGTATAAGTACTCATTACTTATTATATATATATATATATATATATATATTGGATTACTTGGTCACATGATCATCTAATAACATATGTTGTAGATGTTAGAAAATCGAGGCTTTATGCAATCAAATGCTTGAATAACCTTCTGTTTATTTCACCATGATATTATATTGACTTGGGAATTGTATATATATATATATATAATATACTTGGTGATTTTTTATTGTTTAGCTTATGGGAAATAATCAATCCCTTAATAAGATTAGTAGCTAGAGTCATAAGAACATTATGTTCTCGAATAATTGTATATCGGTTGCATAATTATACCATATTTAACGAATATGAAAATTATTGCCTATTTGTTTCATAAACGATGTCTCGTTTAAAAAAAAGAGGTCATTATTATTTGTTGTTTGATTACCTTTATTAGTTTTGGAATTACCACTAAGGCATTAGAACATAATAATGTGATATAATATGGTGAGTGCAAATTGATTTATCCTATGTAGATGCTTAGAATGATTTTGCGCAGGTTACTATGTTGTTTATGGTTCCAATTATTACAACATTTCATTTATGTAAATACTAAATGGCATAAACTATTAAGTGGGAAATAGGACTTATCATGCCAGTTTGGTTGGAATTGACCATGTACAATGGAATCTTTTCCATGTAGGTTATTAACATTATAGGTTGATTATGAAGGAAGATGTGACTTACACCTTTGCTCACTGCTATGTCTTATGATGAAATCTATAAAGTTGTTCTTGTTGTGAAAAGAAGATAAATTGTTTTTAGTAAGGCATGATGCTTGAAACAAGATGTGATTATTTTGATAATCAGTTGTGGACATGTATTAGTGATTATCTATTGATGATGTTGTTTCAATTGAGAAACACAATTAATTGTATTGTATTTGACTAAGAAGCAAAGGTAATATTTCACTGTGATATTAATGATGGAAAGACAGTTTGCTGGTTAATAATAAAGTGTTATCTTCGATAATACATATTGTATTGCATTCTTTATTATTTCCAAAAAAAAATTTGCATTACTTATGTAATAAGTATTGATATATAATTGGCAAGTGATTAATTGAATCAGTGATATTCTGATTGTGAATCTATTATGGAATATGTTGTTATAAACCTTATATTTTGTGTATGTTGAAGTAATACTACTACTATGAAGGTGATTTAGATTAATTAGAGGAAATCTAATAAAAGATAACCAGTAATATAAAGCAAATCATATAGGTGGATATTAGCTTATTAACTATAGTGGTGAATTATTCTTATGGTCCTAGTTAGGATAGTTACCATAAATCAACTTATATGATTTATTCCCTAGAGAATAATTGTTTCCTTCTACCAAAGAGTGACATACAATTACATGGTTGAGTACCACCATTGAACAACCAAATCACGATGGTATGAAGTGAAGTACAAAGGTACTTCGTGATTGATTGGTTAAGTACAAATGTACTTATCAATATTAGGAAGTTGAATCAACTTAATAATGAATTAAGGACATTAATGAATGCTTAAGTTGTTAACTATGAACATAATAACTTAAGATATGGTGAGAATCTCGATACTATGAATGAGACAATTTTGTGGTGAATTGAGGGACATGTTTCATGTGAATAGTGTGCAGTCATGAAACTAGGCTAGCTAGCACGATGCCCTAAAGTATAGTTGTGGTAATGTAAATGACTAATTACATTATTTGATAACCATTTCTTGTGTGTTATTCCTGGGGGGCTACACTAAGAATATATACATTCTTTGAACCTTTTAAAAGGTATAACCAAATGATATATTGGCTAGCTATATCAGCTCGGGAGTAACATTGAGGGGATCGAGTAGGATCTGAATCCTTGTAGTCACATATGGTTATCATATCTTGTCTGGTTGGATTCTAAACATTAATTAATGCTAGATTAATCTGCTGCAAGCAATTAATCATTGAAGGCATCAAGTTAATTAACTAATGCTGAAATAATTTAGCGGGTGTTGTAAATGATGTTACTCATTTCAGTGTATGACAACTTAAGGGGTTTATAACTCTTGTGTGTTGGAATTTAATTGATGCATGTTAAATTAATTAAATGACTTAATTGTAATTAATGATTAGATAAAAAAATCCCTTGTTGAGAAACGTAATAAAGTGGTTGTTACATAAGGCAAGGTCGATAAAGTGACTAGATTAGTCATCGGTGACTGTGACGAGCGATCTGTGAGGAGACGTTAGGATCATAATAGGTAGGCAAGAATGGGATAAGAAATGGGTGGAAATGGTTAGAAAATGGATAAAGAGTTATTTTTATCCCTATAGGAATATGAGGGATGCTTTAATGGGTTAAGGGATGACAATGAGGGAGTAAATGGGTAGAGGGAATCTTAGGGATGGGTTTAATGAGGGGTATTTATTAGGGGACATGTGAATGCGATATGGATGTTAAATGAGGTTGATTAGGATAGGATTATGGTAATTAAATGGGTTTAGGGTAGTTTAAGGGTTTAGGAAAATGATCGAATTAATGGGGATTTTAAATATGGGAATAATAAGAGTTATGGGAAATATGTGAGATGTGGGGGGAAATATAATTAAATGGACTTAGGGAATGGATGATTAATTTAAAATGTGGGAAAGGGGGAAATATTATTTTAGGAGGGAAAGTGGGAAATTAAAAAATAGGATGGAAATGGGTGCGCTAGGTGAGGGTAAGGGGCGAATGTAAGGTGAAGGTAAGGGGGGTGCAAAAACAAGTGTTTACATTTTGCCCCCTTTTGTTGAGAGGATTGTGATAGCAAACTGTGAGACAAAAACAAGAAGAGATGGGAAAGGTAATTGATGAGGAGAGGATTAACTTATAAGGTGTTCCCCCTCAAACTAGGGATTGGTGACATGAAGGGGAACTGATCACTAGTTTGAAAGAGATAGATGAGAAGGGAGGGTGGGAAAGGATGGGAAAAAGTGAAGATAAGGCATGATGCCCTAAGTATGAAGGATTCAAGAAAACATAAGGATTAAAATATGGTGGTGATTTTAGGATCACTTCGGTAGGGGACAAAGTATGGCCTCAATGGAGACAACGATAATGTCTTGTAGACTTATGAGACAACGAAAAACCAAGAAAAGTGATAAAGGAAAGAAAGGTGGCTAAAGACATGGGTTAATTAGAACCATTATTAATTAGAAATCATATGAATAGTAGAATGTAATAAGGACTAGATAATTACCCAAAGTGCATGATTTTTTCTCTACATTTGCTCCCACTTTATGTTGGTGAGCGGAAATCCGTAACATAAAGTAGGTAGAGATACATACTTGATATCCATGTAGATCGATGTAGAAAATGTGCCGATGGACTAGACAAAGCATGGAGTGATAAAAATATGGAGCATGTAGACTAAGTAAAAGTGTAAGAGGTAATGAGAATGAACCTAGGATGAAAATGCGTATGTGAATGTAGATGTTGTACCTATTATTGGTGTTGATGTGTGTGATATTATTGTTGATGTCGATCTTGGCTTCCCATTTGGGTGAACCTAAAAAAGAGAAGATGATTAAGTAGTCAAATACGCATGTGTATGTATTAAAAGCATGTAAGGAAGTATGTAAAAGAAAATGTTGAAAATGTGAAAAAGGAACATGTGCACCTGATCCATGATGAAGAAAAGGGTGTAGAAAGGATCCTAAAGATAATGTTGACACACACGAGATTTTCAAAGCGATCTCATGCCAATGTAATGGAAGAAGTGTAGGGAGAAACTATTTGGTGTCATCCTCTAACCTTTAACTGCTTCCCACTATATAAAAAACCATTGCAGATGGTGTGTACGAGTGCTAAGGACTATCTGCCCTGTAAAATCTGTTGTGTATGGAGTTTTGTAGACTGTGATGAACTACTAATCACTATGTGATATGTCCCCTGGTCTTAGGTAATCCGTAAGGTTGTTATGTCATGGACCCAAGTCGATTATGATCCCCAAAATCTGAAAACTATCCGTATCGATGCACCGTGTTGTCTTGCTATGTATACTCTGTATGGGGTGACTAATTCGGTGATATGATGCCCCTTGTTTGGGGTGCATGTGATGTTGCATAAGGAGAATGTGGTGAAAAGAGGACCGACTTCAAACCGTGCCCTGTAGGGGAGGTGGATGTGCTTGGTAGAAACCAAGGCACATGTAAATAAGTAGATGGGAAACAAGTGTTAGTATAAGCAAAGAAAAACATCCATGTATAAGATGAAGTGTAAGATAAAAAAATAGTGTGTAAATGAGAACAAACAAGAAGACAATGTAGACCGCAAAAAGTGGGTTGAAAATGCAGGACATCACTCACGATGCCGCAAGATAATCAAGGCCGATGAAGCCAAAAACATACAAGTATGCACACAAGACAAAGGGAAAATCCCACAAGAAATGATATATAATGACAAGAAAATACAAGCAATATAATAAATTACCATGGAAGCAAATAGCTGCGCATAACAAATGTTGCACACAAAGCACCCATTAACACATTAGAGAGATAAAAACAAGCATAATATGAGAAAAAAAGGTGTCTTTATGAAACAAAACAAAACAATAACACCCGTAGTGTACAAAATTGAATGCCCCCAGGATCCTATGTGGTACTGGTAATAGGTATTGCACCAAACATCCCTACCGTGTGTAATGGATCTCAGTATGGTCTTTGATCACAACTAGAAAGACAAGTGAATGTGTATCTCGTGTATGATAAAGATAATGACATACACGATATCTATCTAGCATGTGTAATAAAGTGAACATGTACAAGTAAATGCAAAAAGATATGTAATATGTTGTGGATGGATGTAATGAAATGCAAAGTGAATAATAAGAGCAATGTGCCCCTGAGTAAATGGAATTGTATGCAATGAGGTTCATTTATTTATGCCCCTCAACAATCAAGAATGAATTGTAAATGAGATTACATCATCATGAAATTGTTCAAATGATGTGTTGTGTGTAGAGTGATGTGACGAATGTGCGGTGATGATATGTGGCATAGAGATGAGGTGCGATAAGGTGTGATGATTCAGCCTAAAGCGTATATCACAAAAAGATAACAAAAGAAGTGACCATTTAGCCTAAAGTGTATATCACTAGATGATGCTAGAGGAAGTGATGATGTAGCCTAAAGTGTATATCACAAGATGATGCTAGAGGATGTGATGATGTAGCCTAAAGCATATATCACTAGTCTAGGAATGTTGTAGGAGAAAAAGGTTGATTAGTTGAATGTGTGAGTTTGATGAGGTCCATTTGATTTGTATACCCTCAATAGTCGATTATGGACCGAGGGACTAATGTGCATCATAGCGTAGTGAGTGCAATGCGTAAAAGTATATACTTAAAATACATAATATGTGTAATAGATGTGGGGATGAGAAATCGTTATGTGATGTGTAATGTGTAATGTAGGATGTATAGTATATAATGCAATATGTGTAGATGAGATAGTATTTGTGAATGCATAGTAGATGTAAGATGTGTGAGGATGTGTGATGTGTAATGTCTATTAAGTAGTGTGTGAGGTTAATGTGTATAAGATTCCCTCAACAGTCAAGTGTGAACCAGAAGCACAAGAGTGTGTCATCGGGAAATGACAATACTAGGGTGTGTGACATGATGTGTGTGTCATGTGTATAGGTCTAGATGTACGATGATGAGAGAATTAGATATTTGTTAATGTTAGGAGGGGGATAAGTGCGATCCCCCCAAGTGCATATGATGTAGAACACAATCATGTAATATCATCTAAGAGGTCATCGTTGTCATGGTCAAAACCAAATGAACAAGCATCAAAGACTTGGTAAGCAATAATGTCGGGTTGATCACATAATGAGCCATTGAGACATAAGTTGTACATGCCCATGGCATATTCCTCATTAGTGAAGGGTGGTAATGGACACCCATGTGCATACCAATGAGTGAGATTCTATGTATAGCCAAGAAAGGAATTGTTGCAAATGAATACACAACCAAAGGGCATGGGAAATGATATATTAGGATCTAATGTGCCCCAATGTAATCAAGCTAGGATTTCCCTAATGTAAGTGGCAAAGAGTGAGGAATTCGCACAAGGAAAACTATGAGATGAAAGACATGTAGACCATAAGTAGTAGTAATGCGAACGAATCCATGATAAAGGTGAGAAGAATGCGGTGGAGGATATAGATCCTCAAAAGTGAATCCTAGCCGAGTCAAGCCATCATGTGTACATACTATGTCATCATAAGTAGGATCGAATGGAATATGCTCCCAATAAGAATCATTCATGAAAATTATGCATGTGAAAGGAGGTCATACTGATGAAGGCGGTACATGAGGTGGAGTAGCTAGAGTGACGTCTGTTGTATGGAAAAGCCCTTGATAAACAATCATAGTAGGGGAGGCGTAGATGTAGCTGACATGGAATCTATCATGCAAATAACACCTTCAAGTGGTGGTAAATGTGGTAGCTCATCTATAGGTTGCAGTCATCGATCATCGGCTCTTGGAATAGGAAGTGTAGTATTTTTATCATGGTCGCAATATTTAGATTATGCTAAAATGTAAAATAATAGCCTAACCTAATGTAAGTTTATAGTAAAATAATTGAATAATTAAATAAAAATAAATTAACTCAATCAACTAAGCAATAAAAATATGAAACCCTAATTATAAAGAGGGTTAAAAGAGCCTTAGCTGATTTGAAGAGGTCGCTGGACTGTGTTGCAGTGAAGACTGGTTGAACAGAGATGGAAGACCGTCACACAGAAGCCTAAAAAAGTGCAGATCCGATAGATTTGATTGGACTGGGGTGCCTGGAGAGGGATAGGGGCACTGTGGGTACCTTGGTCTTATTTCGAGTGCTCTGGTTTGTGTAGATGCTCAAAAACCTCTTTTGAGGTGTCACAAGAGGTTCACACTTGTTTTCCTTTTATCGTCTGTATGTCATTGTAAGATTGCCAAGGCACTCATAAACCCGATGAAGAAAGCACCTGAAAAACACTCAAATAGACATCAAATCCTAAAAAAGAAAGATGTAAAATGAGGGCCGAACTATCCTTAGCCGCCATAATTGTGGACTTACAACTAAGTGTTGCACTACATATCGGACCCAATGTAGCTCTCTGCGTGTGTAGAATTGTGTTCTAGGTTACTCTTGTGTGTGTTGCACTTTGTGAGTAACAAGTAAGTAACTAGATGTAGAATGTAAATAATGTGTGCATAGAAACAATAAAATCCCCTCTTATGAAGTGTGATGCATATGAACTAGCCTTTTTCCCTTGTGATGGAGCTAGATGGATGCAAATGGAGCTATAAATGCCTTTGATGGATACAACCTTAGGTGGAGATAATAGATGCTTAGTGTTTGGTCCCTTATTATGATCACATAAATTTATATTTATATGATTCCTTCACTTGAATTTCGTAATCAACCCCAAAAAGGTGACTACCAAAAATATAAGATACTCAAACGGCTAGAAAGGACCTAAAAGTGTGAGTAAAGTACAAAGAGGATAGGGGCACAAAGATTGGATGAGGTCACTTGATGCGATGTCCTTGTCTAGGCACTAGTGTCTAGGATGAAAAATACTGAGTAAGACCGAAAAGGTAGACTGAGCAAGTAGAGGTAAGACTAATAAAAGTGACGAGAAAGGAAAGAAAGATGGCCAAAGACATGGGTTAATTAGTATCATTCTTACTTAGAAATCATATGAATAATAGTATGTAATCAGGACTAGATAATTACCCAAAGTGCATGATTTTGTGTCTACAGAGACTTGCCTAGTCTAGACATGACTCAAACATTAGAGGAGGCGAGGCACCCTAGGATGATGATGATGATGTCAGGTGTTGGGGATAGCTATGTTGATTGGATGGCCCAGGACATGGGTGGCTGGATGGTAAAGCAAAGAGAGCTGATGGAGGAGAGGAGGATGAGGAGATGTCGACAACGAGAGGAGGATGTGGTGCAAGAGGTGATGACAGGGCGGTGGAGATGAGTTGGAGATGGATAGATTGCGTGTGGAGTCGACTTAACACATTTGGAAAGAGACATCACTCTCGGGAGCAAGAGGTAGCACGATAAGAGGCCTTGGCCTTACGTCGAGAGGGATGAGGGTAGGCGTAATGAGACAAATATAGGAGATAAAATGAGGCTTTCGGGGTGAAGTTTGCGAGACCTTGCACCCTTACTTGTTGTAGAGTTTGAGAGCGAAGGCAACGTCTGTGTCATAGGGAGATGGGTATATGGGGCCTTTAGGGACTTTGCCCTAAGTTTCTACACAACACCACTAGAAAAGGTATGATACTATGAGGATATTATGACACACAAGATTTCCCGCACATGGAGATATGCAAAGCATCTAACCTTACAATGAGTAAGAGTAAGTGATCTAGCATAACCAACACCTTCTAAGAGCACAACGAGCATGGTATAACCACGGTGAGGGGTGGGCCATGATGGTGGTGATGAGGCCCTAAGATTAATTCAAGTACTGGTCTAAGAGGGTAGGATTTGAGACTATCGATTTGAACTTTAGTGTTGGTGATGTAGCTAGATCGAGATAGGACCCTTAGAGGCTTGAGATTTGATGTATATGTATTTTTGGATTTGTGATGATATATATATATATATATATATATATATATATATATATGTTTTTTTTTTTTCGTGATTCATCATGTGTCATATGAATGGTTTATGGTTTTGATGATGACTATGGATTTAATGATGATATGGATTAGATGTATATGTATAAGTTATGTTGAATTTTTGTATATAGATGTGATGTGATTGTGATGAGTATGATTTATGGATGATGATGATGTTTGATTTATGGATTTAATTATGTTTTGGAAAATTTAGAATAGGATATGGATGTGATAAAATGTGATAGCTATCTTAGATGTGATGGATTAAGAAACATGGTAGGTATATATGATACATGATGTGATTAGGTAGGATATAGGTTGTAATGGGTGTGATGAAATGAAAATGAGATTTTGTGATGGATTTATGATTAGAGATAAAGAATATATGAAATTGAATGATGTAAAAATGATGTTTAGGAAATTATAGTGGGTGAAAGAGATATGATTAGAGGGATACACGACCTAATGGGTGATGACCAAGAAATAAGAAAAGAACTCGACATCGTAGAGAGGGGCATAAGTGAAAGGAATGATCCAAACTGGATTGGAGATAAAACAAGAGCATGAATCAATCAAAGCAATGCACTTGTAACCAAAGGAAAGTGTTAACATAGGACCAACGATAGTTAGTCACACTCATGATCAAGAAACGAGAATGAAAGGGGAAGCTTATAGACCTACTATCATCATGAAAAGGGGTCAAGATACAACATGCATATGGTAAACATATTTCCTTAGGTGGTATTATTAGGACTATTCCCACTATGAATATAATGACACGAACTGATCATTGCGAGAAGTTTAATTTTAATGGGAAAGTTGATCTATGAGGGAAGCTTTCCTAGGATGCTTTTACAAATGGAAGGTTGATCAATGTGGGAAGCCTTTTTGCTATGATATAACAAGGTATCCATCCTTGAGGAGTGGTCTACATAATATTTATTTATTTTAAATGGCATGATACATGATAGTTATCCTTTGAGGGACCAATCTATATTTTGTATGATTTGTTTTACAGAACAACTATACTTTGAGGGAGTTGTTTGTTTTTACATGAGCATCTTTGATTTTTGAATATTGAATTTGACACAAGAGCGAGGATAACCAAGTAGACCACTTGTGGAAAAGATGTGCAACTTATACTTGAGGACCCTTATCATGGTTCTAGAAGGTAGATAAGAGGAAATGGAAGTAATGATCACATAGTTCTTACCAAGAAGGAAGAACTTATTCATAAAGAACATGCTTTATGAGTTAAGTCATGGTGCCCATATTTAAGGTCATAAATAAGATAGTGATGGTAGACCACATAATTATAGATCATTACAGTGATAGATGAAAGTGGTGATTGATGGAAAGATGGGATCACTAAGGTGACTAAGGTCACATTGGTGGGTATGCTAATAATATAATGGTCACAAGTGTAAGGCATTGATAGGTTACGATTTAGGTTTACCATCAAGAGAAGCTAAACGATAAGAACCAGATCCATACTTATGCATGATAATGTATGGTCCAATCCAGTTAGAAGTGAACTTTCCACGTTGGATCCTTTCTAGAGTAGTGACGTTCTTATTTTCTTCAAGGATAAGATCACCTATGTTGAAGTCATGAGGTTTAAGATGCTTGTTGTAAGCACGTTTAATTCGATCTTTATAGACTTGATGATGTTGAAGAGAAACCAAATGATGCTCATCTAACAACTCAAGATGTGTTAGATGTTCCTGATGATAGTCCTCATCAGAGATAAAGTCATGGAGGGAAACATGTAGGTAAGGAATTTGAACCTAAAGAGGAAGGACAAATTCAAAACCATAAATGAGAGAGAAAGGAGTAGTGCATGTAGGGGTGCGAGTTTAGTAGGCCCAAACAGATAAAGGAATGTTAAGATGCCAATCATGACCCGACCTATAAATAGTCTTAGTAAGAATGTTATGAAGGGTCTTGCCTAAGGCTTTAGCCTAGTCATTATCCCTGAGATAGTAAGGGAAGAGAAGCTAAACTTGATATTGAAGGAGTCGAAAAGATTCTTAAGTCATTCGTTTGAAGGAATTTCCATTGTCCATGATGAGCTTGTGAGGGATTCCACAATGGTAGATAATGTGTTGATAATTGAAGTTGATGATTTGGTTAGCTTTGGTATATGTGATTTGAATGGCTTCCACCCATTTGGTGAAATACTCAGTAGCAGTGATGATAGAATGATGGCATTGAGAAGAGCGCATATTGATAGTGCCAATGAGGTCAAGTCCCCATTGTGAGAAGGGCCATAAGTCCTTGGTCAACTATAGATCCCGGATAGGGATGCGAGATAAGGTTAGAATGCTACTAGCATTTAACATAATTTTAACATACTCACATAAGTCTTGGTTGAGGTTAGGCGGTAATAACCTAAATGAAGGACGCACTTAGAAACAACCAAGCCATTGAAGTGTCCACCACAAATACCATCATGGAATTCTTGAATAACACAGGTAGATTCGAGACTACTTAAGGAAATGTAAGAGAATTCTGTCAAACCCATGCATGTAAAGGATGTCGTGAGGATAACATAGTGGGTTGCACATTGAAGGAAGGACCTCCTACCATTCTTAGATAGGTCAGAGGGGACTTTAGATTGGGATAGGTAGTCGAATATCTAAGAATACCAAAGATCAGGTTGATTGGTATCGATGTCATTATTGCGAGGAAGCTCATGGACATGAGATGGTTGATCAAGATTCTTAACAACAACAGAGAGAGCTTATATTCTTACGCTTTCCATGGGATAAGGGATGCGAGGGAAGCCATTGTGTCAGCAAAATGATTGGATGATTGAGGGATATATTGGATGGTATAGGAGTCGAATGCTTCAAGGAGGAAGATGATGATATCCTTGTATTTTTGAAGGATGTCATTTTTACATTGATAGGTGCCTATGAATTGATTGACGATGAGCTGGGAATCCCCATAGATATCAAAAATTTGGATGCCAAGTATGACATCGTTTTGAGGTCCAAGATGAGTAATGCGAGAACATCAACTCTAGAGTGTACATAGGATGATAACATCCAATTTTTTGTTTGTTAGGTATGGTCATGAGACCTAGAGGTCAATAGGAGTCTAATTGTGTTACTAGTTTTGGGTTTAGGATCTACAAATTCAAATGAGGTATTTCCCTCCAAAATGTAAAATTTGAATTATGGAGCCATTTTTGGCTTGTACTTGGTGTTGTAATGTGTTCTTGGAAGAAATAAACTATGGAAGGGTGAAATGAAGCATTGTATGGGGGTTTTAGGTCCTCTCTAGGCTCATAAGTCATACTAAATGCTATATAATGCTATAACTTAAGACATTTATGTAAGAAAACCCCTTAAGGGTGAACTCATGTTCATGAACTATGATTGTAGTGGACCTACAGACTCATGAACCATGGTTAAGGAGTGATTAGGAGGATATAAGAGTCATGATGTAATTGTTTTCCTCATTCCATCTAGATGAGAATCAATTGTGTAAGTTTTCAAGAGGGTTATTAAAGTAGAAACCGAGTTTATGATTGTTTTTCATATTTTTTTAATGTATTCATGGATGCATGTAGTGATTATTTCTCTCACAGTAGTATGGTGAAGCAATCTTAGGTTTGATAAAATCAATTAGTCTTTATTTTTACAAAATTCTTTAGATTTGAGGTTACATTCAGGGTCAAAGGGTTTATATGGTTGTGTCACAGACATCATGCATGTAATTTTCCCTAAGTGGAGCTTGAACCTCATTTGAAATGTTACATCCCTATTTTGTGAATCTTCATTTCTTGTGTAACTAACTCAAGATCTATTGACAAATATGATTAATTTTTAGTTATTTGATTCTTGTTTGAGAACTTGTAGCGAGGGTATTTGTGTTACAGTCAAGACAATATTGCATTTTGTTATGTAGAAGAGACTATTCATTGGTGTAGACTAAGAATGAAGGGTGGAGTGTGTTGATATTAGATAGACTAGGGAAATTCATAACAAGACCAATCCTATATTGAGAAACTTAGAAGTGTAACCCATGTCTTGTGCAACTATTTATAAGCGTGCCGTGAAACATGCCACAAAGTAATTTGAAAGGGCTATTCATGAGTTGTTATGCCTATAGAAAGTTTTCCAAGGTTATCATGGTCTCCATAAATCTTGTAGGGTTGAGCATGTAAGAATAATAAGGAAGAAACTTCAAAACAATTACCTCTCGGGCACTCATAGTGGGTAAAACCCTGCAACTAGAGTTTTGAGAGGGAAAAATCATAGAAATAAAATTTTCACTAATCAAAATTCCTAAAATTTTGGAGAAAGCTCCGTGAGGTATTTGAAAAGGTGTTGGGGAAATAATTAGGGTGAATGGTACACTCCCCTTTGAGATATTTTTGATAGTTTCCAAACATAGTGTAGGCATAACAAAGTGAAAACTTGAAGTCCGGAAATGATTTGGTATTTGGAGGATCTAATGAAGGAACCTAGGTATGTAGTTAGTTACTAATGATATCCATAGCTCCCTTAAGATTATCCTCAAAGGGAATTGGTTCCAAACAAATCTTAAATCCTAGTTTATTATGACATAATACCCGAAAGTGGACTATGTTCTACAGTAGTTTTAGAAAGTTGGCCAAATTGGATGGTTAAGGAAATAAGATAGTGAAAAAGCTCGAGGTTGAATACAAATCATTTTTGCAAGGGGAGAAAGGGGATTTGAGAAGTTATTGAACCCATGGTGAGGCACTTACCTAATTTTCATAATAGTCTTCATGCGAGAGTCGAGACATTAACACCACCAAGACTAAAGTCTGATTCAAGGAATTTGAGTCCACATCATTGATTTAGGGAAACTTAGTTGATATACTTGAGTATCCTAGAGCAAGGGTCATACTAAACTAGAGAATTGGGACTTAAGGAGGTTCAAGAATCCTTGATTTGGGTGATGCACAATGTGAGGTATGAACCGATTCAAGGCTTAAAGGATAGTGAAGGCCAAGGAATGAGCGGTGTTTGAGAGTCCGAGTTGAGGGCAACAAGGAACATGAAATTAGAACTCCAAAGAAGGAGGAAGCCATGCGGGGTAGGGGAAAGTAGTGAAGGATTATAATTCAAGGAGCAATGGTGGCTTAGTATGACCCTTGATTTCTTATAACAACAAAGAGTAGGACTCATAAAGGAAAGAATAATTATACTCACCCCTAGTTATACCTATTGAGAGGTGAGATAACATGACTTGAGGTAGTTAACCGGACACTTGGGAGAAAGGAGGAACAAAAGTGAAAGAATTAACTCATATGTACTTCAAGTTAGGCCATATGTTGGAATAGGAATACTTGATGCTAATAAAAAGCCCCAAGAATAGAACCACCGATGTTGTCATAAAGAATTGATCACTCGATTAATGAAAGGGCACTACATGTGGATTATAATAGAGTTTAAGGGATTGCATGAGACATTTAAGAAGGAATAGAGGTGGAAGTTGCAATTTCTAGCTATTTAGACTAAAACAAGTGTTCTCTGATAGGGGATTATTGAATGAAAGCTGTGCATTTCTTATTGAGTGCTTGAAGTGACTTATAGGCTCTGCATCAATGAGGGATTCATACTTAGCCATATTGTTAGTGCATTTAAAGTTAAGCTTTTGAGAAATAGGGATGGGAGTGCCCCAAGGAGGAATGATAATAACTTCAACGCCCCCATTTACACTTATATGTATCAAAGAAAAGGGTCATCTTAAGAGGAGAGAACTCATGATCAAGAGTGAAGATAGATTTGTTAGGAAAATGTTTGTGAGGGAGTTGATTATCGGGAAGAGGGGCCTTAACAAGTTGATCGGAAATAGCTTGGCCCTTAATGGATTTTGGGAGATAAACTTTGGGTCGAACTCTTCTATGAGCATGAGCCATCAATTGATACTATCACTATGATAGGGTTTGAAATGCAAAGTATCAAGAACGTGGAATATCATAATGATGAAGGTTTTATGGTTAAGAAGGTAATGACAAAGTTTAGAAGTGGTAAAGAAGAGAGTGCAACATAGCTTTTCAGCTTTGGTGTAACAGGTTTCGTAGTCAAGAAGGGTATGACTAATATAATAGACAACTTGCTCCTTGCCTTGCTCATTACGGTGTGCCAACATGACACCTAGAGCATGATTGAAGGTAGAGATATAGAGATAGAAAGGATCCCCCTTGCGTGGAGGTGTGAGCACAAGTGGGGAGAGAAGATACTACTTAAGATCATCGAAGGCTTTTTGATAGTTGGCATCCCAATTGAATTGGGTGTCTTTACAAAGAAGGTGATGAAAGGGTTGGAAATGGTCTAAAAGTTGCGAGATGAAGCGACAACCAATTGAAGTCATCCTTGAAGGCTATGGAGTTGGTTGAGGTTAGAGGGGGATGCATTTCAATGATGGCTTTAATTCTAGAGTGGTCAAATTCAATACCCATGATAGAAACAATGAAGCCAATGAGTTTACCAAGAAGCACCCCAAATACATTCTTGGCTAGATTGAGGCAAAGAAGGAAGCAAATAAGATGCTCAAAGAGGACTTTAAGGACAGAAAGGTGATCGCGCTTGACACTTGGAATTACCTAAGAGGTCATTGACATAATCCTCCACAATTTTTTGGATAAGGTCATGGAAGATATAGGTCATTGCGTCTTTGGTAAGTGGTTGTAATGTTTTTTAAACTAAAAGGCATGACATGATAACATAAATTACCCCAAGGGGTGATGAAGGAAGTCTTATGTTGGTATTTTGGGGTGATAAGGATATGATTGTAACAGAAAAACCATCCATAAGAGAGAGCATCTCAGGGTCATCCGTAAGGCCGATGAGTTGGTTGATGTTTTGAAGAGCTAAGTCATCCTTAGGGAAGACAAGATTCAAATCTCAGAAATCGGTGCAGATGTGGAGCTTTCTAGAAGATTTGGAAATGGGTACAATGTTCAAAACCCATTGCGGATAATCAATAGGTTGGATAAATTTAGCAAAGAGAAGGTGTTGTAGTTCTTCTTTGATAAGAAGGGAAACACAGGATGCATGTGACACAAATTCTGTTTAACAAGTTTAGTGTTGGGGATGGTGACAATGTTATGGATGAAGATGGAGGGATCAAGACCTGACATGTCGAGTCGACCATGTAAAGGCATGACTATGTTTGGATAAGAAAGATGTGAAGGATTCGAGCTCCTGAGGATCAAGAGATTGGCCAACCTTTAATATACGAGGCTCTTGGGGAGTCCCTATGTTGATGTCAATGGATTAGTTGAGGGTGGCAGTTCAAGAGGAAGGGGATTACTGGATATGAGATTCCTTGGCCTCCATGTAAGAAATAATGGAGTCATCATCACTATATTAGAGGATATAAATGGTATGGGAATCTTCCCCTCTTGATCCAAAAATAATCAAGTTTTTATCTACCTGATCTCGGACCCTTGTAGGCTTTAAATATTTACCGATAATTTTCTCCTTTTAAGTAATCAATTTAAAATTAATGCAAGACAATAAAGACAATTACACAATGATTGATTACAGAGTTTGGCAATTGCCTACGTCTCTAGGTTCTTTTGAACCATTCCACTAGTCAAAACTTGTAAGTTACAATAGTACTTTCACAAGAAAACCTAATGGAAACTATTTAGAACCTACTTAGAAGAATAACCAGACCTTCAGATGACAAGGGTGAAAAATAACACCCGAATTCCCCTTTCCTGGCGTATTTTGCAAGCTCTATGGTATCAAATCCACTTTTTGGAATCCTCCGGTTCTTGATCAACCTTCCAGACGCTTTGTAACGCCCTATGGCACTCCGTTCAATATTCTAGGCTTCACAATAATTTGGTGTGACACTATGGGATGACTAGGTAGTATTAATAACTCCTAGTCACAGTAATTCCTATTTAAATAAATAGGTCTTCACAACTTTATAATAAGCCTAATAAATAGGTATTATCAAAATAAAAATCTCCTCTACTTTCTCGGTCTTCCTTGAGCTCTTGCTTTGAGCTTCTAAGTTGTGTGTGTTTCAATAGAGAGGGGTCCCCTATTTATATTAAAATAGGCCCCTAAAATTTAGTGGAAGGGCCTTATTGGCCAACTCACTACTCAACCAACTCGGCCGAGTTGGTTGATAACTCGTTTCCACCACCGAGGTTGGGGGATCAAATCCCACCTCACTAATAGCTCAACTATGTTGTGTTTGGTCGGGTCACTTTGCATTTGGTGGGAAATCCCACATTGACCAACGCGAGGAGGTGTTTTAATAGGGCTCACCGCCCTATCCTCCTCGTGGCCTTGGTCACACCTTATCCCCTTGTGCTTAGGTGTGCACTTTGTTCTCCCTGCCAAGTTATGTGGGTTCCATTGGTTTGTTGGAGGATTGTGTTGGCCGCTCCATGTGGCGAGTTCTACATGAGTTGTGGGGTCGGTTGGGTCTGCCACCGTGTTGTAGGCCAAGTCATGGACTATGCATTGTCATCCTCCCTATGTTGGCTGAGTCATGTGGTATCTCCAACCGAGCCATGTGGCGAATTAATATGCGATCAACTTGGTATGAAAAGGTAACTCACCGAGCTAGTGGAAATAATACCGAGTATAATGAACTCGGTCAATTCTCAATATTACAAATTGAAATAACATAGTAACATGGTGAATAATATAAAATTTGACCATATAAGACTATGATATTCAAAATGAAATATGGCTAAGTGGTGGCAAGCCACATGGTGGCTTGTGGACCCACCATGTCGGTGATAAACTAGTCCACATGGCGGTTGGGCTCCCCTCCGTTAAAAAAGTTGAGCCTCTTGTCGCGGCCACCAACTTTTATGCTGTCAAAGACCGGAGGTTGAAAACCAACAAATGAATCCCTTTGCATTTTTGCCACGTGTCACAGTGCCTTGGTCCAATATTGACCAGTTGACCAGAGTTGACTTTCTGTTGGTGAACTTTGACCAGGCATAACTAGAGCTCCCAATGTTTGTTTGTCACATTCTCATAGTTGATGGAAAGCTCTCAAAATGATATTATACACTAACATAATTTAGGGTTGTTTAGGGAAATTTTTATATCAAAAATGATCCCCTGATCATACCTCTCCACTGAGAAAGGATTTTTGTCCCAAAACCTTATATTGGAACATTTTTCCATCCTATATTGTATCTGGAAACTCTGTTGCCACCTTGGAAGTGTTGCTGTAGTAGACCCTTTGGTATTTTCCTCTGCAACCTCCTCATTTTGACAACTTGGTTCCTATCCTGGGACCTGTGGGTTATGGGCCCATGACACTTACGATGTGCCACTTTGATATCCAAAGAAGACCTCCATGCCTCCGTTGTATGGTGCTAAGTTTCTGAATGAAACCTCAACGCTCCTACTGTGTGGTGCTAAGCTTCCAGATATCTAACAACAAGGATCTTTTTTTACTCTATAACACAATTCTTGGCTCCAAGTTGATTATGTAGAATCCAAACTAGTTTGAAGGAACTCCATGTTACTTAGAGCTATGATTGATTCGATGTCGATGATGGACAATGACTTGTCCCTTTTCAGACCTCAACGCCTCCACTATGTAGTGCTAAGTCTCTTGCAGACCTCAACACCTCCACTATGCAGTGTTAAGTCTCTTGTAGATCTCAACGCCTATGCTACATAATGTTAAGTTTGATGATCAACTACCATTTGAATGTGTGGTTGTAATGCCTTGACACCAAATGACGTTCCGAGCTAATATTTTGAGAGCTCCTTTTGTTGACAAACTATATCAGGTACCATTCTGCTAGATGCCCATGACGAATTCTCCACAAAATGAAGTTCTAACTCGATGTTAATGCCAATAGTGATTCAACTACCATTTTGTTGCATGGTCACAATGCCTCTACAAAAATGAAGTTCCGAGTTGAATCCTATGAACTCTTCTGTCTACACAAATGGTAGATCAATATCTAAGCTTTATATGAGTCAAATCTGTATCCAAGCTATAACAGGTACTCACAAACTGATTAGGAGATAGGTGCCCTTAAAAGGGTCTTTATACAACTTTCAAACATAAGTGTAGGAAATTATATCCTAATACATCATGCAAAAATAGTTGTAAAAATGCTCCATTTTTGGAGTCTTGTACAATAAGCTTAAATACCAATTTATAGGAAAATAATTTTCACATGATAACCTGTCGCGAAATCTCTCCTACTTGGTGGCTTATGTACTTGGTCTTCTCCATTGCATCGCAATCATAGTTTGACCTTGTTTTTCTCTTCCCTACTGGACAAATAACTCAACAAGGACCAATACATACTGCATCTCCTGGTATTAACAATTTTACCAAAATAATTGCCCTCTAAGGGTCTTACTAATGCAAGTATATAAGAGTACAAACATTGCCTAGAATTGGGACTTTGACTAATGTGTCCTGTTTGGTTAGATGTATAAAAAAATTGACCATACAGGGTCTTATTCATACATTCTACCTAACACAAAAGTTTATGGTTTTATTACAATAAGAGCAATAAATAATGCTTAGAAAAACTAAATACAATAGCTGAACTAGTCAACTTTATTTGCACCTTAGATTTCTTACCAAATGTAGAATCCTCGGTGTCTATCTAGGATACCTCAATAGGTGTCCTATGGATCCTTGGGCTCTCGCTCCTCTACATATGGATCCTCATGGTCTGCTGGAATGTACGCGACCTCAGTTTCAGGATCTAGATGATCAACAGTGACATATGAGCTCGACTTTACACTAGGATCTGCATGATCCCCGGGTACATATGAGTTTGAAGGCTCACTATTTTTGCCTTGTGCAAGACAATCAACATGACTGTCACAAACTTGATCCTCCAAATTTTCCCAATGTGAAGCTCCACTCCGTTCCTATCTTCAGTCTGATAACCTTGACAAGTAATCAAGTAGAAGTTTCCTAATACCACTTCGTCCATCTCCAAAGGGATGATGTCGAGAGTGATATTGTCGAGAAACTTGTCTCCCAACAATGAAGCTCAAGATGCAATAACTGGTAGACACTCCATGCAGAGTACCATCTTCTTGTACCAACTATCTTGGTATGTGGAAGTGGTGTCATGGGAAGTCTAGTCAGTGCACCACATCGATAGTTACGTACCCTACTCTGATAGTCCAATTGAGAATAAGGGTCACTAATCTGTCCTTGTGCAACCACTGGAATCCACTATCTTGAGGCACTCACATGTCATAGTACAATATTTGGACATTCCACTGGTGCTCTCCATGACAATGGTGCCACCGATCAGCTAATCTTGGGTCCGTGCAATAGCCTTGCCCTTCTTTTGCATCCACTTAGGCCTTTTCTCTAGGTACAAATCCCAACATCACTTGGTATCATGCCCTTTTCCACAATGACGACACATGACTGAGTTTGGTGAAGGTTGCCTCTCCAAGTGGCACTTCCAAAGATGACTGGCTTCAGCCCCTTTCCCAAGTGGAGCATCCAAGCTTCTTTGTAACTCTGTGATGCGTTGTTTATCGGGTATGGCGCATTATTTTGTCGAATAGTAGCTAGGTGGGTTTGTAACTCCACGATCTGGCGATCATGTTCTCGATGTCAAGTGATCATCACTCGCACCATGGTGCCTAAGAAGGTAAACATAACTGACAACTGGAAGAATATGTATAGATCCATTTCTGTAAAACCATCTTTGATACCAAACTTGATCCAAAAATAATCAAGTTTTTATCTACCTAAATAATGAACTCGGTCAATTCTCAATATTACAAATTGAAATAACATAGTAACATGGTGAATAGTATAAAATTTGACCATATAAGACTATGATATTCAAAATGAAATATGGCTAAGTGGTGGTAAGCCACGTGGTGGCTTGTGGAACCACAACGTTGGCGATAAACTAGTCCACACAGTGGCTGGACTCCACTCTGTTAAAAAAGTTGAGTCTCTTGTTGTGGCCACCAAATTTTAAGCCTATCAAAGACCGGAGGTCGAAAACCAACAAATGAATCCCTTTGCATTTTTTCCATGTGTCATAGTGCCTTTGGTCCAATATTGACTAGTTGACCAGAGTTGACTTTCTGTTGACTGAAATTTGACCGGACATAACTAGATCTCCCAATGTCTTTTTTGCATTCTCATAGTCTAATGAAAGCTCTCAAAATGATCTTCTACATCGACACAATTTAGGTATGTTTAGGGAAATTTTTATATCAAAAATGATCCCCGATCACCTACCATCTCATGTTACTTAAGAGGAAAGGACATAGTCTCATTTTCAATTTGATAGGTGACCAATCTAGGGGAAATATTGGAGGATAAAAAAGTTAGGGGGATATACACAATATCATCTAAGTTAGTGAGATAGTTGAATGGAGAAAAGGGAGGTGACTCAATGTTGATGTGAGAAGAGGAATAAGTTCATAGAGGAGGAGCAGAGCGATTGGTTAAGGACAAGACCATGAATACCTTGTTCATAACATCCTAAACTATATCCCTTCTATGTATAATGATAAAGATAAGTATAGGTGAATGCTTTATTAGAGAGGAAATAAAAAACATTGGTATATGGTTTGGTGTGAGGGTGGTCATTAGCATGAGAAGAAGGGTGATCAAAGCCACCATAGACAAGATTTTTTTTTAGGAAAGGGGGACCAAAAGAGATGATATCCCCAACATTGGATTGATACATAGGGGATTTGTTAGGGTGACCAAGGTGATTGATAGAAGGGAGGGAATTAAGAGCGAGGAGTTGATACTCCCCTAGGGAAAGGTGTTGCATCACATCATCAAAAGATCCATCATGGGGTAACTTAGATGCAGGCACATAAGAACTGGTGGAAGCCTTAGAAGAAAATTTGTTCTTAAGGAAAAACACATCATTCGGTCGATAAGTCATATGACATGCTTTAAAGGGAGGGCGATCAACAAGGAGAGTATGAATCTTCCCTTCATGTTCATATTTAATACAATGGTGGAGGGTTGAGGGGATGCAGTGCATGACATGGATCAAAGGACTCCCAAGCAAGACATTATATTGAAATTCCCCTTCTACAATGTAGAATATCTCATGAAGGAGTTTGTGGCCAACACGGATGGGAAGGATAATTGTGTCAGAGCGGGCAAGACAACATAATTAAAACCATGGAGGACAAGATGCAACTCAACAACAATGGTGTCAAGGATTTTAAAGCGATTAAAGGTATGAGAAGAAATGATGTTGATGTTGGCACCATTGTCAATCATGGATCAATGGATGAAGGTATCATTAATACAAACTGTGATGAAGAGAGGAAGATCATGGTCTTTGGGAAGAATGTCGGGGATTTCAGAATCCTTGAAGGATATGGTGGTGGAAATCAAGAGCTCCAATGAGGGATGCGAGGGCTGAGGCTCATTGGATGTTACGAGGATGTGTTGTAAAGATTTAATAAGTGTATGTTTGTGGTTGGGGGAGTTTTGGATAAGCACATAAAGGAACATCTTAATAGGTGCTTGATGTAATCGCTTTCCGATGGACTATTCGATGGAGGTGGGATGGGGCACAACCAAGATAGACACCTTAGCCTTATAAGTAGAAGGGGAAAAGGTAATAGATGTGGGGAAGGCTCACGGGAGGAGCAATGATGGTGACTTTAGATTTGGATAGGGTGGATGGTGGAGCCTTGTAAGGGTGAGACCGAGTGGTAATGCGAATAACATCTATGTAAAGAGGAGGGTTATCTTTGGAAGAAAGAGAAGTGGGAGGTGGAATAATGACAAAGGTGGACTTAGAAGTCTTGGATTTGATTGGAAGATTTGGTTTGGATGAGGATGAGATGGGGGATGGAAGGGTGTCTTCTTCTTCAACAAGAAGGTCATTTTATTCTATAAGATTGTCAAAAAGAGTACAAAGGGATTTATAATGTTCGGTGGTATGGCCCGAGAACATGATGGTAGGAAAAAATAATGTTAGGATCAAACCATGTGGTTTTGGCCCATGTGGGTCAAAAGGTTTAATAAGTGGAAGGGTGACAATGGATGCGTGAAGAATACACTAAAAGACCTTGGTGTAAAATTTGGTGAGCATCTTCTAGGATGAAGTCTTAGGATTTTTGGATGAGCTTGATTTAGATGAAGTGGATGGGGGTAGAAGCGGGGTTTTATTCTTATGAATTTTGATAGGTGTAGACACCAAAATTGGGTCATACTTCCATTAAAACCCCATTAATTAAATTAACCATATCCTACCCATTCATATCCCCTAGTGCACATGTTAATTGAATTAATTATCTTAATTAAATTAATTAATATCCTCACTTAACCACCTCACCCAACCAACTCACCTAGCCACCTCACTCAAATGACCCACTCAAACCTCATTAATGACCTAAGACCAAGTCTAAGCCAATCCTAACCAACTAGGACTTAGTCTAAACCTAGACTTAACTCTTATTAACAAACCTAAAATGACTCGATTATCTTTCGTGATCCATCACGCCAAAAATAACGACAATCTAGATATTTTTGGCCAACCTAGATATTCCCGCCTTAACCGACACCGGTTATATCTCAACCGATGCCGGTCAC
This sequence comes from Taxus wallichiana var. yunnanensis, assembly GCA_018340775.1. Classification (NCBI taxonomy): domain Eukaryota; kingdom Viridiplantae; phylum Streptophyta; class Pinopsida; order Cupressales; family Taxaceae; genus Taxus; species Taxus wallichiana. The sequence continues at coordinate 399,272,456 of CM031235.1, forward strand.
CTAACCATCACCAGTTAGGTTAAATAGATTTACAAAAGCCTTTGCCTAGTTTTGTCATTTGATTCAAGATCTCATACAAAAAGAGACTTAGAGAACTTGAATTTCTGAAGCACTTAGGAAAAGGAAAACACACAGATCACTACCAATTACCATTTGGCATTCATCATCTTCTCTAGGATCTGATTCACATGAGAATCACGTAGTTTGAATTGCCATGAAACGAATACAACAACTCTTCTCTTTGGATCTCTTCCCTCACCATCTTCATCACCTATGTTCTCTAAATCTATTGTTCAGTAAGTACCTAACACCTCTTCATTTACCTATGTTTCTTTCAGTAAGATTTATTATTCATCTTAGTAGTTTATCTTTCTCCACACCCATATACTTCCTTCCTCCCACCAACCTATCACTTTACCATACCTAGCCCTTTCACCTATCTTCACCCTCTTCTAATCATCTCTGAGTCTTCAAGACCATTTTACGACCTCACCCTCACCATTTCCAACCTTTTTGCAATCATAGGGAGTATGAAAACAAATTTTAAGAACTTTTTGCTAAGTGCCCCTACCAACGCTGGTTAGCCAACCAATGTCAGTCATTTTCCTAGTTGGCATCGATCATACAAAATACATCGCTTATTGTTTCTAGAAATATACCTCAAATCAGCGAGAAAATACTCACTTCCCAACAGCCCAGAACCATTTTTAATCTTTACCAAACCTTACCCAGAGCCTATATAGACTTACTGAACACAACACTAGCCAACCAATTGACCCGTTTTGACCCAAATCACCTTTTACCCGACCTTTCTTATTGTTTCGTATGAGATGCCTAAATCGTTCAATTCCAACATGATCGTTATTTGATGTATATTTTAAATAGAATTAATATGTTATATAAAAAGGGGATGAATAGCCTATTCAAGAAGCATCACGCTTCCCGGATCTAGCTTACGCTAGGCAGTCCACTCATTATTTTGTTTAACTCTATTTGGTGGTATTATTTTACATTTGCAGGTAGTTCCTCCCGGATAAAAGGGATCTCGACAATTAGCTTTGATCGGGAGATCGTAACAAAGCGCACGACCTTCAACCGACATTACAAACATGTATTTCTCCTTAGCCTACCACCCTTATCTGTTTCATTAATTTGCTAAGAATCTAGTGAAACATTTTGGCACACCTGGTGGGACCCATTTAGGGTTCTTGCATTTATTCATTCTTAGGGAACCATTGTATGTTTGTTTATTTTTCAAAAGGAAGTTAACATTAAATTCTCTCCTAGAAATCTTCTCTTTCTTCTACTTGTCTCAGTGACATTTGTATTTCGGGACTAAAACAAATCCTTATTTCTTTTCTTGCATTTGCATTAGTGAAAGTCATATCCTTTCCTATTCACTCTTTGTTTACATCGAATATCACATTTCGATTTGGGTTTTAAAATACTTACATTTCATACTTCTATGTTTGCATTTTTAGCTCACATTAAAATTGAGGGCAACCTATACACTGGAAGTCATGCCCAACTGATGGTTGACATAATTGAATCATAGAGCACATTCTCTTCTCTCTTTTCCAAACTACACAAAAATAAACTCACACATCTTCTTAAACAACACCTTACCTAGAAGAAGTGACAATGATCACATGATCAGAGGATTGATAGTGGGCACCCAACTAGTTTCTCTATCTAGTCATTAACTTAGAGAAAGGACCGCCCCACCAAAACATAACCTGAAACCATCCTTAGATCTTTCCTCTTCATAGGATACCCTCTTTCCAACCAAAAAATCTGTTCTGTTCACAAGTTAGTCTAAAATAGCATAAGCTAAAACATAAAATTCACTCATAGGATTTCATGTTTTTCTTAGCTTTTTCTTGAGTTGTGTTTTGAGTTGTGAGGTCACATTCTTCATTTTATTTTCTTCCTTTCACACCCCACAATTATAGTTGGTGTATTCTGACTTTTTTTGGGTGTGTTAGGGTCCATTACTATCATACTCAGGTTTCTGGGTTGATATTTTATCTGATCTAAGTCACAAAAATCAAATTCTTCCACCTTTTCAAATTTCACAATGATTGGCATCGGTACAATGACCATCATCAATTTTCATCTGACCGTCATCGGTTTACCTAACCATTGTCGGTTTCTAGATTTTTGGTCATTTCACCAAAAACAACATTCACCACATTTTTGTTCTTTCTGAAGTCTTTAGACACATCATCATACCTCTAGACCTTTAAAATCACTGTAAAATCTAGTTTTTATTTCATTTTCATCAGTTATTACCTCATTTGCAAAACTTTTGATTTCCCACAATAACCGGTATTGGTCACCCTGACCATCATCAGTTACCATCTCACCATCATCGGTTAACCTAACCACCGTCGGTTCCTGTGTTTTAATTCTTAATTAAAACAACGACTAGTTTCACCTCCCAGAACCTATTTTTCTTCATTTCTTATGTTTTTCTATCATTTACAAAGAACAGATTACCAAGCCTACGCCAACTCACATGGTTTTGACTCGTAGTCAAGCCAACACCCTTGTATTCCATGCAAGCCTTCAACCGCTCCCACCTAGCCCATCACCACCTTCCATCCTGTCACCTATGGATCCTACTCAGCCCATTATCATCAGTACCGGTGATGAGGAGTTCACAAGACTCCTTGACCACAACCCCATTACCTTACAACATTATCTCACCCATTCCTCTACTTGTGATTCATCAGATAGTTGGTATATGACATGCCTATGTCCATTCCTCCTGCCCTCGCCCCCACTTCTACGTCAGCTACCACTAGCTCAGCGTTACCTTCTTCCACCTTACCACCCGTAGTATCCCAACTTGACCCCACATCATCAATATCTATGACACCTACAACATCAGTCACACTTTTGATGTTAGTTGCACCCATGGTGTCAACCATTCCTTCATCAGCCACCTTGAGCATAGCCCCATCTGCACCCACCACCTCGTATATACCTATTGCATCACAACCACCCATGGTGTCAGCAACCCATACCCCATTCCAAAACATCATCCTCTCCATCCCACAATCTTTACCTCTAATCACTACAAGGATTGCTACATCTACCCCACCTACTTACACATATCACCAATAACCCCAATCTCGTCTATCACCTATTCGGGATATTTTCCACTTGCATCTATTCCCCAGTGCAGTTCTCGTACTCGGCACCACCATATACTGGGATTCCGTCCACATCATACATTCATCATCAACATCCTTATATTGTAGGGGGTGCTTAATCATCACAACCCACCAATGAACTTATGAAAATGATGACGGAAAAGATGCAAACATTGGACGCATCAATTTCTAGCTCTTGAAACTCCTTAACCTACGATGAAATTTGCAATGAGCCGATCCATCCATCTATTTCCATTCACCTATACCCTACGCATTGGGAAATTCCCAAATTCAACTAGTTCAACTGTAAAGAGGACCTGCATTAGTACTTGTGGTCTTTCAAACATGGGTGTTATCTAATCACTCATGATGACATTCTCCTCTTGCGGACATTCCCCATGTCCTTAATAGGACCTGTGTTAGATTGGTATAGTGGTTTACCTCGACATTCCATTTAATCATTTAACTAAGTGGGCCAAACCTTTCGGACCATTTTTCAATCAATATCATCAAGAAGGTCAGCATGACCGACTTGTACTCAACACGAAAATACGACGACGAGTCTATCATATTTTGTCGCTCATTAGCGGAGCCTCATCAACTAGCTAACATTCTAGTTGCCTTAAACCGAGCTTATAGAGTTGTTCACTAGAGCTTGTGCCAAGCACATCTTACAAAATCTATAAGTACAAACCTTCCGTACCTTTGATGAAGCATTTACCATGGCGTGAAAACTAAAAATTCGTGCCATTGAAGAGAAGAAAATTCAATTACGAAATGAAAACGCCACCTTTAAATCAAATGATACGTCCTCCTCTTCAAACCCACAAAACAAATATTCTAAAGCAAAAGGATCTGCAAATGTGGTAGTTTTAAAAGCTATCCCATCTCACCCATCTAATCAATCATAACCTACCTCTAACCTTTCTCCTACTCAAGATTTTCAGTTTAGATGGGAACAACAAAAATACACTCCAATCGGGGAGGCTTGTTCTTCAGTATTAAAAAAAATTCTTAATACTGGAGCCATTGCTCTTCCACCCATAAAACCATATACTAGTTTTGACCCTACTCATCCTATGCCTACATGGTACAAGGAACATGACTATTGTAACTATCATCACGTCAAAGGCCATAAAGATGGTAATTATATAACCTTCAAGAACATTATCCAAGTAAATGTTAGCTATGAAAATCTCCAATCTGGAAACCTCGAACGCACCCACAAATAAAAACTTGCATATCTTCAAGAAACCATTCCCTAATCATACCTCGTCATCTAACCAAAGTGGCAAACCTTCAACTAATGAAAGTAATGCTCGTGAGGTCCGTACTATGTTTGACACCATACTAGCCCTTCCGTAATTTCCTCTTCTTTCCTCCATCAAGGAGATCCTAGCATGAGCTCCTTTACACATAGAGGAGCCTACTTCATATACTTCTTCATCCATAAAGGATTCCCTTCATCTCCCCTTCACCCACAGAGGAGTCCACAACTTCTTCGCCAATGCCATTTCACCACTTACCTCGCAACCTAACAAACAACCTATGGTATTAACTCTCCTACCCTGGAGAGTGTCATCTCGATTTCCTCTATGTCAAAAGAGGAAACTACTCCATCCCTACATTGTTATCTCCCTACCATGGGGATCCTTTAGATGCACCATTTCCTATTGGGGATAATTCCCCATTAGTATTCCAGATCCCATTGATCCGCTCTCGGCTCTCTTACCCACAAAGTTAAAAGCCAACCAATTCCCATCTCACGTAAATGTTTTATAGGGATTGCTACTAAGCCAACATCATCTTCTCCTAGAAACGATTGCCATTTTCACGCTTGACCAATTACTTGGATTACATTGATAATTCCATGCTTTGGGGATGCCTTTGGCTACCCTTTTCAACCCAAATGCAAATGTCACCTACGGATATCGCTACAATCTATCCAAAGGTATTTAAATCAACCCAATAAAATATGACCATGCCTCGATGACATGACCTCTTCTTCATCACCCTCACCTACATCCAAACCTTTACCAACAACTAAACCTGTTCCTATGCCTAAGAACCTACCTGCACCTACACCTCCCCCCACATCTAGACCCATTACCATATTGGGTGTCATCTTTGACATCAAGTCTAGTTCATCCTCCTATCAAATTAGATTTAGCCACATGTAAAAACCATTCCTCCACCTAAAAGGAAGACCCAACCTTCTAGGCCACATACACTAGTTTCACCCACTACACCTTTTTCACCTTTTCCCCTTCCGTCTATCCTAGGGCCTCACCCATCGACCTTGGCCAAGAAACCGCCTATCCAAGGCAAATCAAAAGCATAGTAGCCCGCCTCTTCATCACAATCATTTGTTACACCAAACTTACCAAAGACAACGTACACCTTCACCATTACCCACATCTTTCTTACCACCTATACCCCCACCACTTACAGTAATAACATCAGTACCTATGAGATTTCCTTCTCTTCAACCCATACCTTCAACCCAATAACCTTCACCACACCTCCTTTATCACCTTGGCTAACTCGTCCTCTACCACCATCCGCTTTCCCCTCTACATCACGTATGCCTCCTTTGTCTTTACCTAGGAAGGTACAACCTAAATTAAAAACCCACTACCCTCCAAAGAGGTAGTTAACCCTAAAAACCTTTTATCGCTAGTTCATCTACTACGCCTTTACCCAAGAAGGTACAGCCCAAGCCTAAAACAATACCACCTACCAAACGGTGGTAAAACCTATCCCACCTCCAATTCCACCTCCTATAGTACCTCACACATCACAATCACCTACACTTCAATCTAGACCCAAACTCACCTCACATTGCGATCCATTGGTAGGGTCTTACGCCAACATTCTAGCTAACCTTTTAGAGACCTTCATCATCACATTGCTGCCCCTTAGACCTTACATGACCCACTCAAACCCAAACCAAAAGGGTTTGACGATACTAAAATTTTCACCTACCATCGTGTGTCAGGACATGATGTAGAAAATTATAAGGCTCTAAAAACCCTTCTCCAACTTTGTCCTCCTGAACAAAACTTTGATGACGATGATATTCTAGACGAGGACCCAGTTCCACCTCCACCTATCACTACACATCCTCGTCCACTACCTATTCAGTGACTTGCATCACCACCTCTATAACTCTTTTATCCACCTCTAAAAGTCAAGATCAATATGACCCGTATGGGAGAGCTAGCCAAAACCCCACCAAGATGCTAGTGCACCCTACTCATTTTGCAAGGTTCTTACCCCTCACTAGGTTTTGTTCTATCACACTATTATACTTTTCTTGACACACCTTCTCCATCCACCTCTCTTCCTCAAATTAACATGATCCAAGTTGCCACTTGCACCCATAAAGATAAAGGAAAGGAGAAAGCAACTAGCCCATCCACCAATCTCGTGCCCATATTACCATCTGTGCCTCACACCAAGAATCTCTATTAGGGGCCCACATATGCTATTTCTGATGGGGTCACCCATCGTACAATGATAAAACAATTACACCAATCCCCTCTAAAAATGTCTTTGTATGACCTCATCTAAACTTTTGAATCCCATCGACATGCCCTCATAGAGGTTCTACAATCCATCAAGGTTTTACCTAATGACCCAACACCTGTGGCCTCCATTATCACCCCTCACCATGTGGCTTATCTCACCAATTCATCCCCTTCCTCTACACTTGCCACTACTCACCAAGTAGCCACCCTTAGTTTCTTTGACGATGAGATTATACCTCTCCAATTAGATGATCTTGATCCCACCCTTTTCATCTCTGTTTATATTGATAATATACGCATTTGACATGTTATGATCGATGATGGAAGTGCCAACATCAACATCATCTCCTCCCACACGTATAATCAAATGCACATCCCTTCAAATTACATGTATAATAACCTAGTTATGCTACATTCATTCAATGATGCCATCACTTCCACTCTCGACACCATCATCCTCCACATTCGTGTGGCCCCCCGTACCATTCCAGAATTGTTTTATGTCTTAGAGGGGGATTTTAGTACAAACTATTGCTTGGCTGACCTTGGATCCACATCATGGGTTGTGTTTCTTCAACCTCACATCACTTCATAAAATTTTAACATGAAGGACATAACTATACCATCCCCATTTACCCTTCACCATTTAAATCCTGTAACATGTTATACCGACCTAATGATGTCTGTGTACCGCTTAAGGCATCTACCACTGTTGCCACTTCTCCTTCACCTACAATCCCATCCACCGATGCTACTGCTGCTACCTTTTCGCACCTACCTCCTCTATTCGCACCGCTGCCATAGCCTCTATAGCCGACCCATCTCGCTAATCCATCTACTTATCAACAAACCAATGCTTCTTCTTCCCAATTGCCTAGTGATTCATCTATTCTGCTACCCATATACAAACTACCAATCCCTTAGAAGGTCTTTTTAAATGTCTCACTCTAGGGGAGTACCACCTGTACAACATCAACACATTCCTCACTCCTCAAGAGTATGGTAACCTTCATCAACATCCTTGCTATGATCACCATGTAGGAAAGGTTTTCCCTTATGGTCCTCCCCACCTTCGTACAAACTTAACATATGGGGGACTTGCTACTTCTACCTAATCACCCGAGCCACCTTCCCAAACATGACCATTTTCTTCGACCTTTAATCCTACACCAATTGCCACTTCACCAACACTTTGCTCCATCACTATGCATAGAAGGGATTTGGCTTTGGCTTCTACAAATAGGGCCACCATATTGTCATCCCATGTACCACATGTAAACATAATGACCAAAATGATATTGTCTTTTCCGAACCATCTTCCAAGAAAGCCTGCATCGAATTCATTGAGGATGAGAAACCTTCTTCACCCCATTCACCAACTTCACCACCTTCACCCACGGAGTCTATGGATCCAAAATCCATTCCTCCTTAGTTTTTTTTTCATAAACACCATTTCCCGGGACCCCGAATTATCAACGTGATGGTGAGGTTCTATCTTCTCTTCCATTCTTGTATCCTAACATGATCGATGACGATACACCTTCTATTAACGTCATTCAATGTCAGGACGATGAGTCTATTCTCACCTATCTTGGTGCGAGAGGATTCTTATATTCATCGGTCATTGCCTTCTGAGATGCAAACCATGTTAAATGAATTGATTGTAGAAATAAATATTAACACTCAGGATGACCCGCACATTCTAAAGATAGACCAATCTTTATATGCTTCTAAATAGGAAGCTTTTACCTCATTCCTCCGAGATCATAACAATGTTTTCTTTTGGTCCTATGCTGATATGCTTGGTATTGACCCAAACATTGTGGTCCACAATATCGTAACTGTTCCTGAAGCCAAACCCGTAAAAATGAAGCTGCAAAAATGCATCCTCGCATTACCCTTCTTGTCAAAGAATAACTTCAACACCTTCTCTCGGTTTCCTTCATCCTACCCATTGATTATTTCTAATGGATCTCTAACATCATTCCTGTCACAAAAGCAACATGAGGATTCCACATATGCACATATTTCCATGACCTTAACTTAGCCTGCCCTAAAGATGACTTTCCTCTACCTAGTATAGACCAACTAGTTGATCTCACTACCGGTAATGAGATATTAGCACTCATGGATGGTTTTTAGGTTATAACCAAATATTACTCACCCTAGAAGATCAACACAAAACTTCCTTCATCACTCCTTGGGGGACCTTTTGCTATCAATTCATGCCCTTTGGCCTTCAAAATGTTGGTGCGCATATCAATGGGATATGACTTATATTTTCATGACATCATGCATCACATATTGGAAGATTATGTAGATGAACTTATTGCCAAATCCAAACATTGCGCCAAACATCTTACAGTCCTTAAGGTCACCTTTGACCGTCTCATCAAGTATTGTGTTCACCTTCAACTTAATAAGTGTGTCTTCTCTATTCTCTCAGGAAAAATCCTTGGTTTTATCATTTATTTGAGTGACATAAAAGTCGATCCCATTAAAATCAAGGCTATTATTGAAATGCCTCCACCTACTAACCTTTTCCAATTGCATAGTTTGCAAGGAAAGTTTTAATCTATTCATCATTTTATTTTGTAGCCTTCCGACCGCTGCCACCCATTTCATCATCTCCTAAAAAAGGAAGTCTCCTTCAAATGGGATGATGAATTACACAAAGCCTTTGAGGCCTTAAAACAATACCTCCTTCAACCACTGTACTCATTCCTCCTAAGGATGACCAACCATTTTACCTTTATATTTTTGCTACGAATCATTCCTTGGGAGCCATGCTCACTCATCGTGATGAGAAACACATGGAGAAAACAATTTATTATATAATCCGTACGCTTTTGGACTATGAAACCCGATACACCCTCGCCAAAAAAACCTGCTTAGCCTTAGTTTTTTTTGCCACTAAAATTATCCATTACTTACTTAACCAAAAGGCCTTTTTTGTCACCAATACAAACCCCTTACATTATATATACATCAAATCCTACCAACATCAATGTGTTGCACGTTGGCTCATGCTTCTTATAGACCTAGACCTCAAATTCACTCATCAAAAATCTATCAAAGGCCAAAATATCATTGACCAACTTGCAGATGTACCTCTCTCTGGAGATTAGCCCTCTAACTTTGATTTCCCAGATAAATCCATTTCTACCCTCTTGTTGGACAATACCATTTACCCGATGACCTTATTCTTTGATGGTTCCAAATGTTAGCATAGGGGTGGTGCTAGAGTTATCCTCATTTCTCTTGATGGTGAGCTATGTCGTTATCTTTCAAACTAGATTTTGAATGTACTAACAATATCACCAAATATGAAGCACTCATATTAGGCCTTCAAACCACCATCACCTTAGACATTAAATCAATTAATATCTTTGGCAACTCTCAACTGGTTATAAATCAAGTCAATGGTATATACCAGTGTCATAACGAAATACTTCAGAAGTACAAATGTCATGTTGATATAATTTTGACTACCTTTGACCGTTATGAACTACAAACCACTCCATGTTCCACTAAAAATTTGTGGAAACCATGGCTCGCCTTGCTTCTCGATATACCGCTTCACCCTCCGACTAATTTTTTTTTGTCATAGTACAAAGGCTGCAATCATGTTCCTATATATTTTGAGACATCAACCTCGTTAGAACTATTCAACCTGACCCCGTGACCTTTGGTATAAGCATTTTACCGACTACCTTTCACTTTCAATTCTACCTCCAGACCTTACTCGTAATGGCCAATGTACATTTCTAAAAAGTGTCTCTCGCTATGTCATCATGGGTGGTATTCTTTATAAACGCAACTTTCACGGTATCCTCTTATGATGCCTTATCGGTTCTAAATTTCCTTATACCATCAAGGAAATTCACGATGCAGAATTTGTGGAGGTCACTTCATTGGTTTAGCTATCACTAAACACATTCTTTTCCTAGGATATTACTAGCAAACCTTAAACCATGATTATTGTGTTTATGTCAAACGTTGTGTGAAGTGCTAAAGCAATATGCTAATCTTCATCACATGCCTAGTTACGCCTTATAGGTCGCACGGGACCTTTGGCATTTCTCTAAATGAGGTTGTGATCTTATTGGAGAGATCAATCCCCATTCTTCATATCACCATAAATGGATTATTACCGCTACTAAATAATACACTAAATGGGTAGAATCCATACCTCTTATTTCGAAAAAATGAGAAAATATGTGAATTCATCAACCATCACATCATTTGTCACTTTGGTGTTCCTCATCATCTCATCACTGATAACGGAAAACAGTTCAAAAACAAAACCCTATAGAAGATTTTTGATTCCTTTGACATTCAACTCAATTTTTCTTCACCCTACTACCCTCAAACAAATGGCCAAGCTGAATCAACCAACAAAACCTTAAACAAAATTCTTATGAAAGTTGTGGACGATACTAGAAAGGATTGGCATACACACATTCCTTTTGCCTTATGGGCTTATCACACTAGTATTCATACATCATCAATTGCTGCCACACATTTCTCTCTAGTCTATAGTACAAAGGTTGTTCTACCTCTTGAAGTCTAGATTCCGTCTCTTCATATCTCACTTAAAGAGATTCTCAACGATGATGACTTTCGCCAAGACCGTTTGGCACAACTCGAGTTATTAGATGAATTTCATCTCAATGCTCTTGACCATCTCCAAATCTACCAAAAATGTATCAAACATGCCTACGATAAACATGTCCACAAATGAACCTTCCAAGTTGGTGACCTCGTCCTAAAGGAAAATCAACATGTAACAAAAGAGGAAAAAAGTAAATGAGGAAAATTTTCTCCTAATTGGCTTGGACCTTATATCATTACTCATACCTATGGATCAGGTGCTTATCATTTGTCTTCACTCGAAGGTAAACCCAAACATGAGCCCCTCAATGCCTTACATTTTTGACCATTCTACTGTTAAATTAAGTCTTATATCACCCTCTGTCTATTTAACACTCGTCCCTTGAGCATCATTCACCTTTCACTTACCTATTTTAAGGATCAATGATTAAACAAGAACCATGTGCTTACCCATCACCTTTCAAGGCTTGTCTTCAATATGAGTATCATGACTCCACTCATGACATGATTCTCATGGATACTTTTCGTCTTTTTCAAGATGGAATCCCATGGTCGTTCATAGTTAACCTTTGTGTGCTATAGTTTTGTCTTCAAAACAAGAGCTTATCTTTCTTTATAGTCTTGTCCATGACTTAAAAGTCCAAAAGAAAAAAAATTTCAAAAGTAAAATGGGATTCAACTCCTTGAGTCAAACTTTCAAAAAAAGATGACTCCCTAAAAAAGGACATCTACGCTTTCTATCTCACTACTATAAATAGACTACTCCTCAAGGAAAACTATACCAAGCTAGCCATATTGTACATAGTCTATCATAATAAGAAGACTATTCTTGAAAAAATAAAATAAAATATTCATAATCTTCCCGCATTGATCAAATTCAAGAAGACCTCAAGGAGATAATATACTCATCCCACATAGAATTCCCACATTGATCATTCTATCAAAAAAAACAAAAAGAAGAAAATGATAAATTTTTCATCATGGAATTTCCTATTTTGATCTTGGGACTCTTGCCAAGTAGGTATGTTGTCTCACACCAAGGTTATGCTAAAAACCAACCAATTTCACTTCATCACCTTTTCACCCTAATTTCCTACCTACTCAAGGGATGTGCCACAAATGCAACATTTCGGGATCATGTGACTTTCTTCAACCTTAGAATAGTCCATCATGCAACACCTTTAGGGTCTTATGTTCATAATCCCATCTTAGGTATGATAAAATTGTTATGGTTCTTATCACTTAGATGACTTTTTGTAATCTCTTACCAATCACCTTCTTCATTACTTGTTGATTATCCTATACAGGACCAAGCCTTCGACACCTCAATTTAACCACACCTAAATGACCTCAATTCACCCTTGCCTTCATGACCTAGACTCAATCATGCCTAAGTGACCTAAACTCAACCATACCTAACTGACATAGACCCAACCATGCCTAAAACCTACCAACCCATCCCACTACCTCGTCATATTATTCCCTAGCTTATGGGAGAACTACATCGACCTAAGGCCCCTTTTCATCGGGGCTATGTAGGAAGCACTCCGAGGGCATGGGGCCCTTAGAGGTTAGCTCAGCCACTCTTTACCCTAACCAATTCCCCCATTTTTCTATTCACATTCTACCTTAGTTTCCATCTTATACACTACTTGGAAATTAAACAAACATACAAGTATACAAATATGTATACCTACCTATTTCTTACATCATCATATCATACATTAATCATTTCACATTTCCATGATATCAAATATTTTAGAAATTTACACCATAACATACATATTCATCATCATTCATTTTTTCCATGCTACCAATAACTTGGAAATTAAATCAAACCCATAAACATAACCAAAGCATGCCTATACCTGACTCCACCATGCCTAACTAACCTAACTCGATCATGCCTACATGACCTAGAATCAATCATGCCTAACTAACCTACACTCCACCATGCCTAACTAACCTAACTCGATCATGCGTACATGACCTAATCTCAACCATGCCATACCGACCTAAACTCCACCATGCCTAAATGACCTAGACTCAATCATTCCTAAACCACCTAGACTTTATCATGCCTACATGACCTCGACTCAATCATGCCTAGCTCACCTAGTTTCCATCAATACATAATGATAATGGAAATTAAAAACATAGATACATCATCCATACCATAAGTATCATCTCATTTATCCTACATTTTCCCTTCCCCATATTGATTTTACCCATTTTCACCCACATTTCACAATGAAAACCCCCACCCCAATTTCTTCATTTTTAACCAAAATTTTAGCAAATAAAAATTAGGGAACTCCCCTACCTCATCACGGTATCACCTACGTGGTGGCATATTTATCCGCTACACCGAGGGTCCACCTGAACCCTCTCCCACCTCTGCCATGCCAAAATCTACCTCAAATATCTCCACCAATCACACATCTCCAACCGCTCTCATGGACCCATCTACCTGGCTCCTCTCACCACTTAGTAACCTCCACCTCAGCCAGGTACAATGCCTTGTATTTTTCTCCAAGAAAATGAACAAGTCAATAAGCTATGTCATTTTCTCAAAGTCAAAAGACAATAATGATTCTATAAAATATGAAATTTCTACCTTATAACCCTAACTCGACATGACTAGCATCGGTCATACCAAACCAATGTCGGTAACCTTATAACCAACATCGGTTACTACTGCCATTACCATTTAAACCCCATTTTTCCCATTTTGAACAAAACTCATTACTGCCGAATACCTTTTGACATTACCAACACCCATTGCACCCTACCCACAAGCCTAAATTACCCATACATTTCCTTAATTATATTTAAGGACTTGTTATTTTACCTATACCTCAACCCTACCCATGCTAGGACCTATATACCTTGACTTGAACAACTTTTTGTGACCTTTGAACTTGTGTACTCATTATAGCTTGTGATGCCGTTATCCATGTTGTTTATCCTGATGACCTTACCTTGCCTATTGCCGTGTTGTTTATCCTGACCAAACATTTGGTGTACTAGATCATACCTAAACGTTCCTGCACCTAACCTAAGTTGTGTTTCCAAACCATATCTTGTACCTTGGATACCTAAATCACTTCAACCTTGTTTGGATAAACCTATCGACCTTGGATGATGTAGAGTTTGTAAGCTCTTCAACCTGGTACCGTGTCACAATTTATACATGTGCGTGTGTTCGATTGTCATTACCTATTACCCAATATGACCCTTTCCCATTACCCATTACCCAATTTGAACCTTACCCATTACCCAAAATTCCCATACCCTTACCTACAACTCACCTACCTTTGCTTTCATCACTTACCCATTTATAAAACCACTTACCGATTCCGTCTCACACCTCTTCGCCTCCCGGTTTGAGGGGATCACCTTCAATCCTACTTGGGGTAACCCCACTCTCACCTATATTTGGGGCAACCACTTCCTATTTTTTGTTAAGCATCGCTTACAAATACAATCCACACAACAAAAAGGGGCAAAATGTAGAGACCAAAATTAGGTCATACTTCCATTAAAACCTCGTTAATTAAATTAACCATATCCTACCCATTCATATCTGCTAGTGCACATATTAATTGAATTAATTATCTTAATTAAATTAATTAATATCCTCACTTAGCCACCTCACTCAAATGACCCTCTCAAGCCTCATTACTGACCTAGACCAAGTTTAAGCCAATCCTAACCAACTAGGACTTAGTCTAAACCTATAATTAACTCCTATTAACAAACCTAAAAGGAATCCTACTTATATTTCTGTGAACAATCACTTAAGAGTTGGAAGAAGGTTGGAGATCATGCCAAAAATATCAATAATCTAGCTATTTTGGCCAACCTAGTTATTCCCGCCTTAATCGACGCCGGTTATATCTCATCTCGACGCTACCACCTAACCATCATCGGTTAGGTTAAATAGATTTCCAAAAGCCTTTGCCTAGGTTGGTCATTTGATTCAAGATATCATATGAATAAATACTTGGAGCACTCAAATTTCTGAAGCACTCGTGTAAAAGAAAACACACGAGAGCACTACCAACAACCATTTGACATTCATCATCTTCTCCACGATCACAAATTCACATAGAGAAGAACAGAGGTTTGAAATGTCATGGCACGAATACAACAAATCTCTCTCTCGGATATCTACCCTCACCATCTTCATCACCTATGTTCTCTAAATCTACTGTTTAGTAAGTACCTAACACCTCTTCATTTACCTCCATTTTCTTTCAGTAAGATTTATTATTCATCTCAGTAGTTTATCTTTCTCCACACTGTATACTTCCTCCCACCAACCTATCACTTTACCATACTTGGCCCTTTCACCTATCTTCACCCTCTTCTAATCATCTCTGAGTCTTCAAGACCATTTTACAACCTCACCCTCACCATTTCCAACCTCTGTGTAATCACATGGAGTCTGAAAACCAATTTTAAGAACTTTATGCTAAGTGCCCCTACCGATGCCGGTTAGCCAACCGACGTCAGTCATTCTACCTAACCGGCATTGGTCATACAACCAACATTGGTTACTGTGTATGGCAATATACCTTAGACCAACGAGCTAATACTCACTTTCTTATAACCTAGAACCATTTCTAATCTTTACCAAACCATACCCAGAGACTGTACCATACCTACACTGTAACGCCAACCAACTACCTAACCCGTTTTGACCCCAATCACCTTTTACCTGAAATTTCTTATTATTTTGTATGAGATACCTAAATCATTTCAATTCTAATAGGATCATTATTTCATGTATATTTTAAATAACATTAATACTATTATATAAAAAGTGGATTGAAAACCTATTCAGGAAGCATTACGCTTCATGGATCTAGCTTTCACTAAAGTACCCACTTATAGTTTTATTTAACTCTATATGGTGGTAATGTTTTCCATTTACAGGTAGTTCCTCCTAGCCAAAAGGGATCTCTCACATTCAACTTGGATTGGGAAATCAGAATGCATGCATGAACTTCAACCGACATTACAAATAGGTATTCCTCATTGGACATCTACCCTTATCTATTTCATTAATTTGCTAAGAATATGATGAAATAATAGGAGCTTAAGGTTTGGATTCTAGTATGGAAGGAAGTGTGGATGTTGATTGGGATCGGGGTGAAGGGGAGGATGATGGTTTAGATGATTACTGGAGGAAGAAGGAATGAATGATTTGGATGAAGAAGGGGTAGTTGGTTTGGATGTAGTATTAGGAGGATGAGGGGTGAAATTGGATTTTGATTGAGTGTTGATGGGTTCTTTGGATGAAGGGCTAGGTCCTAAAAGTGAAGGAGGGATCTCCAAGATGGATGTTTGGACACTAAGTGGTTGGGATTGAGGAGGTTTAGGAAGGGAAACTCCAGTTTCTTATGTGGATGGGTAAGTGATTTTGGATATGTGTAGCAAGATTCTTTGATTTATGTTGTGGATGTTGATTCTTGGTAGGGATGACAATAATCTTAATATGGGGGACTTGGATATGTGGATGACAAGGAGTTTGATATTTTCAGTAAAGAGGGCTTATTAAGAGGTGATGGGGATGTCAATGTGATAGGAGAAGATTCAGATGTAGAGGAGAGGGGTAGAATAGGGAAATTATTTGGATGAGTATCTAAGGAAGGTGTCGAGATAGGAGTTGGTGTAGAATTAGATGTAGGTATAGGGTGGTGGTCAAGATAGGGGTAGATGTAGTAGGTGTGGTAGGTGGTGTAGATAAGGAATCGATGTGGAGATAGGAATAAGAAAGAGGGAGGGAGGTATGATTGACACGAGAGCAATATGCTTGAATGTGGTAGAAGTAGGGATGACATGATGTAGATACAATGGGCTCGGGAGTAGATGTGGATGATTGATCAAGAGGTGGTCGAAGAGGATGGTGCAAATACATGAGTTATGGTACCGATAGTATGAGCATCAAGTGTTTGGGATGTAGAAGGAGATGCTTGGCTAGTAGGTGGATGATTGGGAAAAGGTTATTTAAAAACATCAAGCAGTTAGTTGGGAGGGGCATTAGGATTACTCACTTAAAGGTCCCCTTGGTTGATAAGTCATTGAATGAGGTCCTTAAAGGTATGAAAATTTTCAATTTCATGCTCATGGAATCGATGGTGCTTGCAATAGGCATCTTCATGATACCATGTGAATTTGGGCCATGTTTCATCTAAGGGACGAATTGGAGGGAGTTGGATGAGATTAGAAGCCATAATATTATCAAAAATGGAACTATAAGACTCCCGAGGGGTGTATAGTTTGGGGTTAGACGAGGAGCTCATTGCGAAGGCTTAACATGGGAGGTAGAAGAAGAAGAGTACTTGACAACAATTGCACTTGCCGCACCCTTGGATTTATCTTGATGAGAAGAAGAGGAGGATTTGGTGAACTTCATCTTAGGTTTATTAGATCTAATTTTAATGTGTTCTTTCTTAAGGGTGCAAAGTTCTAATTTACAAGCCATAAATAATTGAATATGAAGGGTAGAATAAATGTGCTTGGCACAAGATTGAGAAAAGATATCAATGAGCTTGGTCTGAGGAAGATACACTAGGTTTTTGGTTTGACCACTTTTCCAAAGGAGTTGAATTTACCAAGGATTTAGTGGGAAATTTGTTCAAGATATGAACAACAATGTTCATAGCTTCTACCCAGAGGAACTTAGGAACTTGAGCATAATGCATCATGGTCCTAGCCATTTCTAGAATAGTGTGGTTTTTCCTTTCCACAATCCCATTCTACTGAGGGGAATAAGGAGTAGTTAGTTCCCTTTGAATGCCACATTTAATACAAAATGAGTCAAAATCTTGACTCACATATTCTCCCCATTGTCAGTTCTAAGCCTCTTAATTTTATACTTAGAAGAGTTTTCAACTAAAGCTTTAAATTCTTTAAATTTTGACAAGACATCTGATTTCTTTTTAATAAAATACGACCAAATCATGCAAGATAAATCATCAATGAAAGTGACAACATACAAAGAACCATTAAGAGAAGGAACTTCTAGAGGTTCTCTAACATCACTATGGACAAGCTCTAAAGGTTTAGAAGAGTTATCATCATGATGATTGTGAAAAGGAAAAGGATCAAGAGATTACTTACCATGTAAGTAACCTTCATAAGTTTCATGATTTCAGGAAATGGGTGGCAGACAAGTTACTAGGTTTAGTCGAGACATGTTATACATGCTCTTGAAGTTGACATGACCTAGCCTCTCATGCCACAAATGTAAGTCACTTCTTTGAGTTGTCAAACAAGAAGTAGAAGGAAAACTAGAAAATACATACAAACCATCTCTTTGAATGCCTTCAACTATAGTAACATGATATTCATTTTTAATAAACCATTTATCCTTTAACAATGTAACACTATAGTTATTTTGAGTTAATTGAGAACAGAAAGAAAATTCATTTTTAGTTTAGGTACTAACAACACATTGTTAATCACTTTAGAGGGTGATTTGTCACTATTCCCCAAAAGAATTTGATCTTTCTTAATCACTTTTGTAGAGACATCATCATTAACTTCCCTCATTACTTGTTGAACTCTTTGGAGAAATCGGTTCTGGAAGTTCAAAATCACACTAGGGCGGTTCCCCTTCATCAAGGGTTAATACTACTTATTCACAACCATTGCTCAGCCTATCCCCACTTGGATTCTACTCCTCCCTCTGCCTTCATTCCTCCCCTTGCCCCCTGCCTCCATTCCACCCCTACCCGAAAGGAAGCTTGACACTGCTTCAACTAGCAAGAAAAGGAAGGAGATGAAAACAAAGGTCCCTGCTTCTCAGAGGGTTCTTAGAAGTCATAAAGACCTGGAGCTTTCCGCAAATCTGTTGCACATTAGTAATCCGGTGGAGGAGCCTAAGGATGAGGACTTGTTGGTCAGAGTGGGTAAGATGGAAAAGGAAATTCAAGAACTTAAGAGTGTTATTAGAGATATGGATAAAGCTAATGGCAAAAGCAAATCGCTAAATGATGATGAAGAGGATATCACCGCTGAAATTTTCAAGAAGATCCAATCTCTAGATGGCAGACTTGGAATGCAAAAGGACATGACGAATGTATCAACTCGCCCTTAAAAGTATCTACAATTTCATCGAACAACATGTTCATAGTATTTGCAGTCTCAGTGGTATTACCAAGGAAATTTGGGGCTCTAAGGAGAAAAGAGATATTGCAATTGCTCAAGCGGATTTGAAAGACCCTTCCTAGGCCACCGCCATTGCATTCTTTGTCTCGCTTCAAATGATCAAATCCAAGATTGACCGGGCTATCAAGTGATGTGGAGTTCTGTTGCTCTTTATCGCTACGAAGTTCTTTGTTGATTGGTAGTTTTGGTGCTGTCTTTTAGATGAGATGTCCAGTGATGGTTATCTCTTGTTCACTTTTTTGTCTCTTCTACTTTTTTCAGATCACTGTACATCTTGATCCTATTTTATTACTATTTTGTATTATCTGGCTGTTGAGCCCTCTGATGTTGGACGTTTTGCTCTTTTTGGGCTGTTTTTACCTCTTTTGATATTTGGCTTTTGAGCCTTTTGTATACAGGGTATAGTCCCTTCAAAACTATTTACCCATAATAAAAAAATAACACATTATTGATAAAATCATTTACTACTTTTTCTTTTCTCCGACCTTGAAAGTCAAGAATGGAATGATCACCTAAGTAGATTTGATCATTACTAAGTTTAGATAGGATGTCGATCTAAAAGTCATATTCATAGAATCACCACTATACAATATCCATTCATTTTATTTTTTAGTGACAAAATCGACATACAAATCAATTACATTTGATTTTTGGTTATTTTTCTGATTCTTGTTTTGATTTTGATTTTGGTCTTGAACAAATTTGTTACCCTTTTGAAATTTAGGATTTGTTTTGTTATTTTTAAATTTGCAATCCTCTTTCTTGTGTCCAAATTTACCACAATAATGGAATTTTCCATCAAATCTAACTCTTAGATTTCCATGTTTCTTATCCTTGCTAGGAGGTTTAAAAGTTTTCTTTGTGTTTTTGTTAAATATAGAGGTTTTACCTTTTGATTTCTGAGTGAGAAGTTCCTGTGAGGCATTCTCCTTAGAATTAAAATTTGACATTACTTGTTCTTCCTGTATAATAAGAGAACTAAGGGTTTGCAAATCTGGAATGTCTTGTTCTGTTTGATATTTAGAATTCAAAATTGAAATTAAATTTCTAAATTTTTCAAGAATATTTAATTGGATAATAAAATAGATAAATTTATCATGAATCAAATTATTGCCACATCCATCTAGTTGTGACTTAATATTTTTGATTTTTGCTAAATAATTAATCAATTTTCATCTCCTTCATGGAAGTTGTCATGAGCTCTAAATTTTTTTAATAATTTTTGATAAACACGTACATTTGTGTATCGACTCCAATTGTGCCCAAGCTTCACTAGGACTCTCTAGATTTCTGATATGAAGCAAAAAGTCATCCCGTGCGCTTCGCGAAGATAATGGACATCGCCTCTTGTAATTTTTGTTGATATGCATCGAAATCATTAGCGATTGCTTGTCTTTGGTAGGAGCTCTTTTTTATTCCATTTACAACTGCCCACACTTTGTAGGCATCAATTTTGCTTTTAATCGAATCTTCCAAATGATGTAGTTGTTTCCATTCAACATCTGAGTTTTATCAATTGAAAATTGATTAGACCCCATTTTTGCATAAAATAGAGATAAATGAAATGATTAACAAACAAGGATTACCAAAAGGAGGCCTTGTTAATTAAATAGTCTATACACGAAAAAATTAGAATGATATCAAAAATTAAATTGAAATGTAAGTGATTTTTTTAAAGATTTGTAACAAATTGATGAAGAAAAACTTTATATCATTGTATGAGTATATATCTAAAAAATGATAATTTTATTATTTTTACAAATGTTTTTATAATTTGTCTAGTTTTTGGAAAAAAACCAATTATTTAACCATAATTTCTTTAATATATATATATGTGTGTGTGTGTGTGTGTGTGTGTGTAATTTGGGGCTTTTTTCCTTTATATAATCAACTTGATGTGATGAGCCATTTTATAAACCAACACGATGAGCCATATTACTATCAACTCAAAAGTAAGCCATATCGAATAGCCAATTTGAATGTCATATTATTAAATCAAATCATAATAACATTTAAATAGAATCTCGTGTTGGTGCTCGAATTGATCTCACCCCTTTTATCTAGTGTATGGTTTTGAAAAATTTATCTGAATCGGTTTGATCATATAAAAATGTGTATTTGAAGATATAGTCATGATGAATGCGATTGAAAACCTTGTGTTTAGGGTGTAAATCCTCTTTTTTGGTCGAGGAATGTAATAGTCATTGTTGCTTTTATAAATCCCTATAAAATTTGATCATGAATCGGGTGTAATCTTGAAAAATATCCTTGTATATCATCCTTTGGCCATTGTTACAAATTTCATACTTTTCTCCGCCACCCGAAGATACGTGGCATGTTCCCATTGGTTGTAGTGTTGTGGGATTAATTTGTAAAGTTACAAAAATACATAATATTTACAAAATGCAAACTTAGCCCCGAGGCCCAACGAATATTCCCGAGAATATTCAAAGTCAAAGGATGCAAAACAAGAAGTTGACCCCGCTCCCGAAGAGGTATACATGTTAAAAGATGATTGGAGTAGGGAATCGGGGCCAATAATGTTTTCTTAACATTAAGTTGACAAAGGTGTAAAAATGTTGAAAAATTTCCAAGACCCGCTAAGGACACGTGACGTATTCTTAAGTAAAGTTCAGAGAAATAGGGCCTCGGGGTGAATTGGTAGTTTGTGCTCGATCAAAAAATAGACAGATATGCAAAAGGGGCTTGTAGCTCCTCCACGTTCAAAATTCAAACACATGTTAGGATCGCAATAAAAGTTAAGGGCGGGTGATAGGGTCAAATATGTAAACTTGTTTACGTTTAAAAAGTAGTGCAAAATACAAAAAGACTCCCTGAGCCCGCATAACATGGAATTGCTCCACGTGGATGGCCCACATTTAAAAAATGGGGCATGACAGATGGTTAGGATTCAATGCATTTATGGCTACCACCATTAATGCATTTTTGCACAAATCAAGGAAAAATTGTTTGAAGTATTCAAACACTTCAAGCTTTTTATTATCACATATGAGGATTTGGATACCCTTGCTATCAGAATTTTCAGAGGAACAAAGTGAAATCAATTAAAGAGCATCGATTAGGAGCTAAAGGATTGAAAATCTAAGAAGAAAAGGTGAATTACATGGAAATTTACACAGAAATTGGTAAGGATTGTACTACTCTCGTACTTTCATTTTTTTACTCCATAATTTGCAAAGAGATTGAAAGTAGAAGCTAGGGCATAAAAGATAAGGAAATCACTGTCAAGTTTTCATGTGACATCCAGGGTTACCAATGATTTAGATAAGATTATAGACACAAATTTAATAAATGCTGATTTGAATGATTTCCTGCAAATATTGAATAGCCCGAAAAAAGTGAACTCATGGAAGCAATCGAGGCTAGTAACATTGCCTCAGCTGGTGCTATACCTCCCTCTGTGCATTTCCCTAAATTGGTGAGGCTTTGTGCCATGAACTATAATCTAGAAAAGAGAGAAGTCTTAGATGGGAGTGGTGAAGCAATATTGACTTTAACACCCAAGGCCTTCAGGATAATGTTGAACTTACCAATAATCAAAACTCGATAACCCTAGGTGTTGAATTAGCCCTTAAAGACTATGAAGCCAAGAAGAGATACTATGCTAAACTTATAAACACTAAGTGGTTGTTAGCAAACAAGAAGGTGACTACCAATTCCCAAGAAATTGGTTAGGGCATAGTTTATGGAAGAAGTGAAAGATGTAGTTATGTTGCTAAGTAGGATGGATGGTTTGGAAACAACAAATGAATTCAAAGAATGGATGTGCCCGTATATGTGGATTGTTTTAGAAAGGAAAGGGAGCATTTTTTGGGCAACCCTTATTGCTGATTCAATTCATGAGCATCTTCTAGCACTGGCTACAAAGATCAAGATGGGTGGTGTTGGGGAGCTTGAGTTTTACATGATGACATATCTAATTTACAATATTGCAGGCCATAGATGTTTCCTAGCCTTATACCACATGCCCCTTACAAAAACACAAAATGCATGAGGTTTATCCCTAATTACAATTGAGTAATTGGAAGGGAAATGTAAGATTGGTGAACGATACATTTTTACACCTATCATATGCTTGTTCAAACCTGAATGGGAGCAATATAGAATATCAAAAGAAGCTAGAAATACAATAATGGAATATGGTTTCTTCTTTATTTAGTATAGGAGATTCACTTACATAAGAGCTAGTGGATTTGAGGGACAACCATGCAAATTACCAAGGTATTTAGATGATAAGATGGATTTATGTGAGTTGACAAGATAATTAACACTTGTTCATAAGATGATTTCGGGAGACATAAGACAAACATAAAATTTCCCATTAGGATTGGAAGGTATTCTTGCCCCTCTATTATAAAATCTAGGTTGATGGAGGAGGAAATGGAAAGGTTTGATATGGAGAAATTTGAGGTGAGGTCTAACTATGACATTAGATGGGTGGTCAATACTTTGGAAAATTATTTTGAGCATGAACCTCACTTTGAGGACTATTGGATGAATTACAAAGATGAAGAGGAAGTCAATCAAGGATTTCTCAAGGATGACCCTCACACAGATCATTGATTTTAAAATTGCTGTAGTGCCTGAGGGAATCATGGATGACCAAAAATTGTGAGTCAATTTTATATTGATCAAAAGATAGAAGGAAAACCAATGACCCCCATAAAATGGGATGAGGAGGAATCATATGATCAATATGGAAGGATTTTTCATGTGATGAGGATAAATTTGACTTGGTTAAAAAAAAAGAACATAGATTTATCTATTCAGAATACAAGGGTACTCAATAAGTTTAGGGAATTAGATATTTTGAAGGAAGATCTTCCCCCTTTGAGGGAAGGAGCTGATAAGATGGATCCTCTAGGAGGGAAATTCCCCTATTACCTTCAAAAATACCTACTACAGGAATTGTTGATGAGTGGACCACTGCTGCTAGTGGGACAGGAACCTCCATGTCTTCTTTGAAGTAGAAAACAAAAGAAATGCTTCTAAAATCTATGGAAAATGCTCCTATCACTTTTACAATACCAATCCAAACAAAAGGAAAAGGTTTGAATACAAAAAATTCCCTCCAGAGGTTTTACCAGGATCCTAGGGTACTAAAAAGATGATGAGAGGAGCCATGAAAAGTTCTAACATCCAATCCAAGTCACCGAGTGTCAAGGGAAGGGTGGCACCAGATATCAAGTAGTTTGAAAGGACAAAGAAAAGATACAAAGTTGTATTTGAAAAACCCTTGGTAAGAGAAGGTGATCCTACATTTAAGAAACAAAAGCATAAGAAGGATGAAGTGATCGATCCTCCCATGCTCACTAAGGAACAAGAAGGAGTAGCAGTTTCCATGGTTCATCAAACAACTCCATCACCAGAACAAAAGGATGTTCAAGTAAGTCCAAGTACACAACCAATGTTCCACTTCAAATTTATCTCCAGGAGGAGTAATGGCTAATATTACTCAAGAACAAGTGTCCCTAGGTAATGTCCCACCTAATCCACTAGATAGTTATGTGTTAGAATAAGAATTGAAGGAATTTGATACAACACCAGTTGAAGGTGTGAGTATACCTCTTTTGATCAATTGCATGAATAAAAAAATCCCAATTGACATAATAGACATAGACACAAATGAGGAGATTCCTGTACTCGAGGCATTTGAAGTATTAGTTGAAAGACAAGTGGTGGAAGATGCAAGTATTCTCCAGTCAGGTGAAGGAGTGAAGGAATCCACCCATGTGCCAATTGTTGAGTCAAAAATTCCAATGTCAGAAGTATCTTCTGAAGGCAAAACTACTTCAGAAATGAGAAAGTCAGAAGTTCAAGGAATTTATGGTGGAGAGATTATGGATATCTGTGGTACCAGGTGAGAAAAATCCCCAAGAGGAAACCAAGGTTACCAAAGGTAGTGGATCACCTCAAAGGGAAAAGTATGTGAAGAAAGGGTGATTGAAATTGCAAAAGAAACCATTACAAAGGAAGAGATTGATGACAATCAGAGTATACAGGGTATTAATAAAGGTAAAGGATCAACTACTGGGATCCAACACACCATGCCACAAAAGGAGGTATCAAAAGAACAAAAGGAAATTGGTATACTAGTTCATGAGGATATTTCCACCAAACAACAACCTCTAAAGGAAGTAGAAACTATAGAAGAAAATAATTACCTAAAGGAACAACACTAGCCCAAGAGGTTCCCAAGGAAAATGTAGAGGTTATGACTACATTAGTTGAGGAGAAAATAGAGAACATGTTCCAAATGTTGATATGAATCAAAAGGAATTTTGTTAACCCCAAGTTCAAGTTCAAGACGAAGGAAAGAAGCAAGTGGGGGAAGTTCCAACACAAGATGAACCTGAGAAATAAACATTGGAAGTGGAAAAAGTGCAACATAAGGATCCATTAGTGCAAGATGTTCAAGAAATGTCTAAACAATTGGTGGTTGTCCCTGAAAAACCTCAACAGACATTGTAAGAGACAAAGGTGGGAACTGCTCTTACAAAAGGCTAGATAGGAGAATTGATTTTAGAAGAAGAAGAAGAGGTTGTACTTGTGAAAGCCATATATATTATAACCTTGGCTTTCCAAAAACCCACAAAGGCTCCAAAAAGGTTAGGGTCATCACTAAAACCCATAATGACCCATATGGATCCAGTAACTGGAGGTGGCAATCCCACATGAGGGAAAAACAAGAAGTGATATAACTACAAGTGACTATAATGTTCAATTTATTCCTTTGGGAAAACCCTCAAGGGATGCACTAAAGAAAGGAGTTTTAGAAGTAGTCCATGGTTTGTTACACAAATTGGACGAAGACATGATATCAAAAAGGAAGTTAAAAGAATGGGTCGATCATTGAGTTCATGTCTACAATAGTTAGTTGGCCAATCCAGTGAATGCCAAGAAGATATCTCTACTGATACTCCTGAAGTTGTGGGACATATTGAAAAAGTTGTTAAAAAGGTTAAAGTTGTTGATACTTGGGTGGAGAAGCTAATGGAAAAGGGGAAGAAATCCATTGAGAAAGCTAGGATGAAATATGAAGAGCTTAAGAATAAGCTCAATGAAATTGATGAGTTAATTGAACAATGTGATAATGAGATTTTCTATTTTGAGGGAATTCTCCCAAGCTGAATCGTATTACTCAATTAGATGAAGAATTAGTTGAGAAGGAAGGAATTGTGCCAATTGAACACATGGAAACTCAGTATGCACTTGAAGATTTGGCCAAATTCGAGTTGAGGTTTTGAATGGAATCAGAGAAAAAATGGAAATAGAGAAGAAATGGGTTGAGAAGAGTATGGACACTATTGATATAAAGTTAGAAAACATGGTATTTGATAAACTCAAAAAGAGTTATGGTGATATGAAAATTGACTTCTTAATTAGTTCTTTTGAGAAGAATATCCAAAGAGAAAACTTTTCTTATGAAGTCATTGAGACACTAATGACTGTGGAAAACAAAATTGTAGATTTAAAATCAAAATCATGGGAATATAAACAAAAGATGGATCAATGCGTGGATGCATTGAGTAGGAAAGCCTTGATATTTCAGCACCATACATGCCCAAATGAAGATGATATAAAAGAAATATTCCAGAAGTATGATGCGTATGTTGATAGGAAAACCAAGGAAGAAGATGAAGATACAAACATGAAGACTAATGAAAAAACATAGGTTTGTTTTCCTTAAAACTTGTTTTTCATCTTATTTCAATTATTACTCTGGTTTCATAAACAAACTGAATATCACTTTGAAGTTGTTATTTTCAGATATGCATGTAATTTGATACAATACATTAGAATTTAATATTTCCTTGATAAAATTTCAAATCCATCATGAAGCATGTAAACTAATGAAATTGTTTGTTACTTTTTGTATTATGGAAAAAGCAAAATGGGGTTCTACAAGGGCCCCAACCCATGAAGAAAAAGTTACATATATTTTCAAGAATTGCATAAAAAAGGGGTATCAGAGAAGAAAAATATTAAATCATTATTTACTCCCACCTTAATATTTTCTCCAAAAGAGGCTATTTTGTTCAATAACCTGTTCTTTCTTAATATAAACTTCCATGAACCTTGAGCTGATTGAATAAATATGTGTAACATATCTAGCATGATTATTGTGATGAATTCCACTCTTGATGGTGTAAACGTTGACAGTGATTTGTCTTAGAAGGTGTACTCTTTGAATTTTAGAAATCATGTTTGCATTGGATAATGAATCATTTTTGAAAAGGTTCACTCTATTGTGATTTTTGTTTGCTTGAAAATGAGGCCATTCATCTCTTTGTTAAACTTAAATTCACTTTTAAAGATGATGAACTTGTATTTTAGTTGCCATAACTTATTTAGTGTAAATAAAAACACCTTGGATCAATTCCATTGATCCAAGGTATGCTTTAGTTCTTCTTACCTTTCGTCTTGTTGTCTTGGCGTTCTGAAAGGAAAGACAAAGATGGACTGGGCCTTGTTTTGGTTATAGTTGTGAAGGACCCTTCTTCCGGGATCCCTACTTAGCATCAAGATTTTGATGATAGGCTGGGTCTTCTTGCTATTGTTAAGGCGTTGAGTGGCGTATAGGGACCTTGGACCTAATAATATAACACTAAGGTTGAGACCCTAGCCTAAGGGTTAAATCTAACCTAAGTTGGTATGTTCTATGTTTATTAAGTTTGAAAACAAACTAAGGTAACTAAAGACTTACCTAAGAACCTAGGTTGATTTTCTAACCTAATGTTGATCTAACCTAAGTCATTGCTAACCTAAGGGGTACCTATGGATGACATGGAAAGTTGTATTGTCGGTGGCATTGGTTTTCAAGGCATTAAATGGGAATTGATTTTGGTTTTAATATGAAGGACTGCAACTTTGGCAGAGGCATAAAGAAACTAAGGGATGCTTAGTTGGCATCTCCACCAAGTTTAAGTTGCATGCAAAATTTTGAAAATAGAGGCATCACCAAACATAGATGGTGGTGGTGTGGAGAAAAAGGAGGGAACTATTGTCCTTTGCATTTAATGACTTTGTTTTTGGTGAAGAAACTACCTAGGAAAATGCATGCATGGGTTTTTGCATGGTTGTTTTGGTCTTTCAGTTCATTTCGAGCTCGAGCTCTACTTGATGTTTTTGTTCATTGAATCTCTAGTTTGAATCTTGCTTGACTGGTTATTTTTGCATTTCTTGAGCTATTTTGGACTCTATGGAAGTTATAAAAGAAGATAGAGTATTGGAAGTTGGTTGATGTTGCGTGGAGAAGAAGAGGCTATTGTTGAGGTTTGGCTTGGAAATATTTTACAAATTAGGAAGAAGCTCTATCAGGCATGATAGGATCTACCCATTAAATTTTTTTTCTTTTACTTAAGTGATTCATAAAAACAACTCTACTATGCGTTGATTGATCTAGTTTTCTTTTGCATGTTGAGTTGATCTCTCTCTCTCTCTCTCTCTTGTCATGATTCTGAGATAGTTTTTGTGAACACAAATCGACCCTGTTTAATGTTGTTCGAGTTTGATGTTTTGAATATGTTAACCCTTGAATGAGTTCTTTTGGGTGTACTTGTTTGATAGTTTAAGTTGTTGTATCTTCGTTCTACTGTGAGAACTTGTGTTGATGGCTTAAACGGTTTCAACTTCGTTGGGGTTGTGTAACTAGTGATCTTCTTGGTTGTTTGGATTTGTGGAATAGGTTTGGGTAGTTTCATTTCACCTCTGTGAAATCACTTCTGGGTATTACCCAATATAGTATGTATTAACACCTACTTTTGTTTCTGATAATTTTGGAATCAATCCTTGTGATTCTAAGCATGTTCCTTTAAGTTCTATTTGAACACACCTTAGTGAAAAACGTGATGGGATTCTTATTACTGTGTGTGATTTGATTATGGGTTTTAGTTGAATGGGATTTGTGGTAAGTTTTGTTTGAACCATTTATCAAAATGTTATTCTATGGAAAAAGGAAATATGTGAGTGATTCCTTAACAAAACTAATGGTTGTAGTGTTTCATGTTGGACACAATTTGTAGGAAATGAAGTTTTTTTATTTCTCCTTTTGTTGAAATTTGTATAACTTAGGAACTATTCCATTGGGTTCTTGCAAGGGTAAACTTCCTTTGTGATCTTGAAACAGTAACATGAAATGTTAACGACTTGGGCTTCGTTTACTCCTTTCACTTTTTGGTAGTAATAAATTTTGTTCATTTGTTGGGAGGCATAAATTCAGTCCCCCATACTTTTGTTTCATTCTTTAATTATGGGAAGCCTTCAGACAATGTTGTTTCAGACTTGTCTTACATGAAACAACCTTTTCTTTTTTCATGTTTGTCACTTTCATTATTTCCTCCCTTTGGATGGTATGGAGATGTGGATGAACTCCTCTTCTATTTGTGACATACTTCTTCTTCTTCATGTGACTCAAGAAGATGGAATTTTTTTTCATGCTAAAGTATTCATGGCTTTTATAGCTGCCATCTTGATTAGTATGATGTGTTGAAGGGTTTTACTCTTCGTTCTTCATTCTCTTAGGTATTTGTTCGATCAACTGGGACCTAACCTCTTATCTATTTGGAGATTAGGCTATGAATTCTTGCAAATGATTGTTTCAATTTGATTGATTGAAGCTTGTGAACCTCTTTTGGTTAGTCTTGGGAAATGGAAGTGGTTTTTCTTCCTCTCCTCTTTTCTTATCAATTTCTATTTCATCTTGAGAAGATGTTGTCTTTCTCTGATCTGTGTTATTCACCATTTCTTGGCTATCTAGTTTGTATGGTTTTTAAAATGTTGCTAGGTAGTTCAGCTGTAGCTGATTTTATTGGATGAAACATGTTTGTTGGATGAAGTTCTTAGAGGGTTTTATTTGATTGTTTGAAATGAAAACTACTCTACTTTCTCTCTCTCTTTCTCGGTTGGGCATGTTGTAGTTTTCTTGACCTAATTGCTACCTAATCCTAATGTTGAGTCTAAGCTTAGGTAATTCATTTAGGAGGCACATTGTAAGTTATGATGTTTTAAGTATCCTAAACTATTTATTAAGTTTATATTATTGATTATTGACATCTCTGATTGAGGATGAACTTATGAACAAGAAATGCATGCTAGAGAATATTATTAAAATGATTTACTGAATATTTATGCCTAAAGGTTAGAAAGAAAAGTTACCTTCTTCTATTGAAAAGGATTTCAATGAATGGGAAATCTTGTAAGGTGAAAAAGGGAAGAAAATATTATTGAGTTTAGTTGAAGTTTTCTTATCTGAATTATTGTTCTTTGCATCCTTTTATTAAGGACAAGTGGCCTATATAATTTATGTGGTTAGGACTTAACCTTACTCATGTTTTGGAAAAATATCTTTTGATCTCCTTCTTTGTTTTGAGAATTGTAATTTATTTTGGTAATATCTTTCGTAATGCTCAGGATTGTTCCTAAAACAAAAAAGTTCTTTTTATGGAACAATTAGCTAAAAGCACATGATTTTAATGTTTAGTGTTTATCATGCTCAATTAAATGAACTTAACTATCTAGAAATTTTGCAGATGGACTTCGTAAGTGATGAAGGAAGAAAGTTCTTAAGAAATTTACAACTGTTTATAAAAAAGAAATGATATTTTTATAATGAAATGTGATTCTTTACTGAAATGTATTTGATGGAAAGGAAAGTTGTATTTGAATTTGACTATGTTATTTCTATTTGACATTGGAAATGTCTGAAGTGTTTGAGTTGTAAAAGTATGTCTCCTCTTGATGAATAAAGGTTAATGGAATATATTGTACTTGATGTACTTCCTTTTTATTATCCATGTGTGGAATGTTTTGAAAATATTCTATATCTTGTAAGTGTGTATTATACTCTCTTGGATAAGTTTAAAATAAATAGGGAATGAGGGAGTATGATAAACTACCCTCTCTAATAAATATGCAACTTTTCAAGTTGACATTCTCCCTTTGATAATAGACTATATCTCTATGATTCTAATTAAATAAGATGTTTGGGTTAGAATGAAACTTGAAGTGAAAACTATAATGTGCTAATGGGGTACTAACGTACATTAACTCACTTAAAAGATAATAGAAAGACATCTCCTTTGTAATTAATCTTTGAACTATTATGAATAATGAAATGAAATTGAAAGGATTAGACTTCTTTCAATGAAGTCTAAAATTGTAAAAAGGTGCTCAGAACTTACATAAGATTGAGTTCGGTGTAAGTGAGTAAGCCAATCCAACACAGATATGTGTGTTGGACCTGTTATGCAATCTTAAATCTGAATGTTGATAATAAGAGAACATAACATAAGGAAGAGTTAGGGTGCAAATTCATCTGCAAACCCACTTTTAATGTAGTTCTAACATGGAACCCTGAAAATTAATTGGATCTAATTATCCAATAGGGTTACTGTAATCAAACCTTGTTAAGGTAAATTAATAAGTAATCAAATTTCTAATTCAGGTATGTAAGTTGGGTTGAGGAAAAACTCAGGAGGATGTTGGTACATGCCAGCTGCCGCATAGTACCTTCATGATGACTAGGGTCATCATGAGGATACTATGTTGTAGCTATCATGTCCCAACACCCTTCCAAATTTATTCTACTTGACTAACATAAATAAGACTTGAACACAATTCTTCCCTAGATGAAGATAGGGCATGATCTAGTGTCGAGGTAAACTTATGATGACTTAGGATAACTAGACACACCCAATCGACCTAGGTCGATTGAGTATGTCTATGTACCCTTAGTCACCATGAGTAGCCCTCTACACTGGGCTATGTGGCTACCCTTATCTAGGGTTAAACTTGAACAAGTGGACTGACAGGAGTTAGTGAAGACCATTCTAGATAACAGATGAAGTGGGGTGAAGGACATATTTTGTTTGATGAGTATGCCATCTAGGAATATAACATGAACAATATGTTGAAAATCTTTGTCCAAAGTATCACAAGCTATTGATTGCATTATCCTATGTCACCTAGTTTAAGAAGTGGGATTTTAGATGAATATTGGTAACAAATATTTAGATAGGCCTCTTAAACAGAATACTTAATACCCCAAAAAGGGTAAAAGAACCAAGTATACTTAGTATACAAATTATTAAGTTAATATGAAATATCGGTATGATATCGAGTCATGGAATGAGAAATTGATGTTTCATAGAGTTATTTTCACCGCATATGGCTTTTTGTTATGAGATTGATTGGCTTAGAATGTGTGTTCTAAATTATGATTATTTAGAATAGAGAACCTTTTTAAAAAAAAAATTTTTCCCTTGTTTTCAAAGTATTAAAATAGGAATGTTACATCTTGGTATTAGAGTGAAGGTTGTAGATCTTGATCCTATTAAGTCAATAATTTGATAAAACTTAAATCTTCTTGTTAACAAAAATGGTTAGAATAAGAGGAAGTGATGTAGACAACCCACCACCTAGTGGAGAAGAAGTTACGCCTAAAAACTTGATGAGATCCTTACAACCTGTTAGACACAAGAGATCATTTAGCTGTACTAGAACAACAAGTAATGGGAAATGAGGAGGAGGAAGAAGATGCTTTGGTAATAACAATCACCACCTCTGTGGACAACAACAATGTTTGAAATTTAGGTGTTGATAATAATAATACAACCAATGCTAATGTAAATACACCTAATAAGCATGAGAATAAAAAGGCTAGATTGGTAGATGAACTCACTAATGACATAAAGAGGATAAGTCCACTGAAGTTTGATGGCACTACACTGGGAGATGGAACTGAGAACAGACTCAACAAAATGAAGAAGTGGTTTTCAATAAGGAACTTCTCTGAGGAAACAAAATCAATATGGGGAGCTTATCAGCTTTCCCATGAGGCATCTTCTTTGTGGGACATCCATAAGGCTGAGTTAAGAATTGATGAAACAAACATCACTTGGGATCAATTTAAAAATTATTTCAGGCAACGATGGCTGCCACAACTTTACTACGATCAGAAAATGATTGAATTTCAGAACTTAGCTCAAGGAAAATTAGCGTAATGAGTATTGGGATATATCTACAAAGCTCCTTAAGTACGTACCTCAGTATCAAATTGACGAGAAGTTCAGGATATAAAAATTTATCATGGGATTAAATCCCATTATAGGTGGTGAAGTGGATGTTCACAGCCCAACCACTATGGAAGGGGTTGTTGAAAAATCCATAAGGTAGTAGAAGAAATTGAAAGTGATCTCTGCCCATAAAGAAGATATTAGAAAGAAAGTTATAAATTCTTCTTTGTCCTTTGCACCCAAAAATGGGCCATGGAATAAATTTGGTATGAAAAACAATTTTTTTGCCTATAATAACAAAAAAATTGCAGCAAATAAACTTGCTGCTAATGTAGGAAATAACTTTGTCAAGAACAATAATAATGGAAAGAAGTCCTATGGGGGTCAGAATGATAAATCTAAGGTTGGAAATAAATTTGAGCCTAAGAAAGGACATGTAGGAGGATGTTACAATTGTGGCAAGGATCATTATGAAAATTAGTGTCCTTTGAGGAAGGATGACAAAAATCAGTAGCATAAGATTCATGCTGCAGTAGCTGACAAACAGGATGAAAAGCAAGTTACGCCTATAGAAGTGCCAAGTAAGTTATTTGGTATACCTGTAACTATACTTTTTGATACTGAAGCTATTGAATGCTTTATTTCTACTAAATTAGCTTCAAAATTAAAAAGAAAAGTTGGAAAAATGGATAAATCATGGGTTGTACATTATGGAAATAATGTTGTTCACATAGTTAGTATGTGTCTTTTTGGAGTAGTCCTTGACTTACCTAGTTTTTCCACTGAATTTGATCTTTATGTTGTTCCTTTGGGGTCTTATGATGTAATCATAGGTGTTAACTATATGGTGAACATAAGGCAAAGGTTGATTGTTTTGAAAAACACATTAGTTGTTTTGATGACCTGCAAAAAAAAAAAAGACATTCAGAGAGGATAAAACGTGAGATTTTAGTTAGGAAATTGTTAGCTATGCAACTAAAAAGGCCAAAAACAAAGGCTGCACTTTGTATGCAGTAAAAATTTTTGAAATGACTAATGAAAGTAGTGATTTCTTGGAATGGTATCCATTGTTAAAAAATTTCAGAGATGTGTTTCTAGAGGAATTACTTGGTCTTCGCCCAAATGGGAATTTGATTTCATAATTGAAATCAAACCAGAACGAAACCTATTTCCAAGGCACCATATCGAATGACTACCATTGAATTAGTAGAGCTTAAGGCACAGTTACAAGAATTGTTGACTAAAGGGTTAATAGGCCAAGTATCTTGGCTTGGGAGCACCGGTAATTTTTGTGAAAAAGAAAGATGGAACACTTATATTGTGCATTGATTATAGGATGTTAAACAAATCAAAAATTAAAAATAGATATCCACTTCCTAGAATTGATGACTGTTTGATCGAGATGCGAGGTGCATAAGTGTATTATAAAATAGATCTTTGATCACGGGTATCATTAGTTAATATTCAAGGATGAATATATTCATAAAATAAATTTTAGAACAAGGAACAAACATTATGAATTCATAGTTTTACCATTTGGATTAATGAATGCTCCCGCAGATTTTATGAATTTAATGAATAATATTTTTCAAGGATACTTGGAAAATTTGTTCTTTTATTCTTGGATGATATTCTCATATGCTCTAAAAACATTGAAGAACATCATGTGAAAGGAACAATAACTAGATCGTACAAGCCAAGAACACATATTCTAATCAAACACCATGATCAATAAGATGAAATCAATTCACTAGAATAGCTTTACATAAAACCTTTGCAAACAAATGAGCAACAATATCATATATTATAATGGAACTCAATGAAATATAATGAGAATGGGCCTTACTTAAATAGGCAAGGAATATCAATCTAAGAACTAATCAAGGTCGTAGATCAAGTCATAAATCAAGGAAATAACTAGTCATCAAAGAACTAGTCAAGACCATAGATTTAGGAGAGAACTAGACATCAAGGAAAGAACTAGTCAATACCATAGATCAAGGAAAAAACTAGTCAATACCATAGATCAAGGAAATAACTATACATAACAACTAGATAATATCTCCTAATATTTAAATAAGATAAAAGAAATATCCACACACATAAGTGGGTGAGGATAAATACAATAAAGGTAAATAAAGTACCTAGGTGAACATGAGCTAAGGTAAATACCTACTCTAACACTCCCCTCAAGTGAAGCTAGGAGCCAAAATAGAAGTGGCATGTCCATAGTATGTGTCCCGGTAACTAGGCTTGATGAAGTACTCATGTACAATAACCGGGAAAAAGGGACACCGTAAGGTACCCAAAACTAATAACAACAAAGTAAAGAGAGTAAAAACCGCTACAAGACATCCCAAGAAGCTCAGCTCAAAAAAATTTCACAATCTTTGAATAAGTTTGGTGTGCACTGTGGTCCGAATCCATTGCTCGATCACAAAACTAAAAAAAAATTGACACTTTGGGTTTCACCGAATAGATCCATACTGAGATTGTCAACAGGGTGATGTCGAAAGTACAAAAAAAAATACCAAACATAATTTGATCAATTGCTGTAAATAGGTGTGCCATGATCCAAGAACAAAAACCAAAGCAACAAGGCAAG
This sequence comes from Taxus wallichiana var. yunnanensis, assembly GCA_018340775.1. Classification (NCBI taxonomy): domain Eukaryota; kingdom Viridiplantae; phylum Streptophyta; class Pinopsida; order Cupressales; family Taxaceae; genus Taxus; species Taxus wallichiana. The sequence continues at coordinate 399,308,580 of CM031235.1, forward strand.
GACACAAAATCCAGAGTGTCATGATCCAAGAAAAGCCAAGGTAACAAGGTAAGGACACAAAAATTGAAGAAGCAGGATCATCACCACACCCTCCCATACCGCTTGAATGGGTGGAGTGGTGCTACAAATCTGTATGACTTGTCAAAAAAACTACTCGAACACTGACAAAATAACATTGGAATGCACCAAAATAGATCCTCCATAAGAGATACTGTTAACATGCCAAAAGTGTTGAAAATACAGATACAAAATCTCTCAACAAACAAGAGAGATACACTACATGTGCTAAAGAAAAATTCTCAAAACAAAAAGCATCACAATGCATAAGGTATAGAAAGTGGAGCAAGAGGCCTAATGGTGGAGGAACCATGTATGTAGATTCCTCTCAACAAATGCCTATGTCACCGCCACGAGTGATCAGATATCCACCCCAAATCAACACGGATGGATGAAGAAGATGTCTGCATATGACTTGGTGTAAAATGCACAATGGGTGCATGCAAAAGAACATTAGAATGTGTGTCAGGTTGATCATGTCTGACAACTGAAATCTCAAGTTTCTCAAGCCTGAGTGAAGGTGCAGAACTCATGTGTTGCTCATGATCCTTAGAAAGAGTCGAGCGAACAAAAAAAGGAGCTCTGTCAATGTGTGATCCCAATGAAGTATCTACTCGAAAACCAATGTCATGACAAGAATTCCACTTAACATGTGGAATAGAGGAAACAATACCTTATGAATGTCTATCAATGACTCCACTAGTGAGACCCATAGAATGGAGCATGCAAGAATGGAATGCAGTGGTATGCTTCTCAAAAAAGCCATGTAATTGAGCAAAAGTAGGATACACAACATGTGGTACTATAATAGGCACAAATGTGGAAGAGCATGCAGTAACAAGCTTCATAGGTGTATGAGCATCAAGAGCAGGAATGACTCAAAGACTGAAAGATCAATGTTAGTGGGTTCAAGAGCAATAGCTACAAGTGGACTAGGAGCATGGATATGGCTGTCCACAATATGATGGTGATGTTGTAGGCTAGCAAGTTTGTTCTATAGGAAGTGTATTATTGTATCCTTATCATGAATGAGTGATTGTAGAAGAGAATTTCACTTCTTGAGCGATCTATTTTCTTCCACAAAATTTTACAATATCCTCTTGAATTCCACACACTTCAGAGAAAAGCATATCATTTTTAGAATCCATGATAGATACAAAATGCAACTCCCAGAAGTTTAGAACGTCGAGCTCAGCCGAAATTGCGTCCAAAATTGATTACAATACTCCTTCATATTTGGCACTTTATAATTATAGTGAAAGTCTTAAAATAAATATTTCCAATGGAAAGAGCATGAAAAAACAAGCACTTTTGCAAAAAAAACACTCAAAACCGTGTTACCAAGAAAAAGTTACAAGCTTTTTAATATTTTTCTCTGTTATTTATTTTAGTTGCCACTAAAATAAAATAAATTGTTGTTTCCTTTACCACACAAATAAATTTAAAGGAGGCTGAAGTTAAGCACCTATAAGTAGGAATCACAAGCTTTAAGCCCTCATATGACCATACCATATGACCAAGGGCTAAGGATTTTAATGGGTGACCCAAGGCAAACTAGTGTGCCCGCTTACAAAAATGGTCGAGTTTATAGTTGATCTTAGGGTTTTCACACCTTTTGGATCCAATGGAAGCCTTTGTTTTGCATAAAACCACACACAACAACAAAATACAACCAAATACCAAATACATGAATATACAGATTTTATTTGTAAAATAAAACTTACAGATGGATGTCAACAACAATTTCCTGCTCTGATACCATGAAAGGAACGATAACCAGATCGTATCAAGCCAAGAACACATATTATAATCAAACACCACGATCAATAAGATGAAAGCGATTCCCTAGAATAGATTTACATAAAAGTGGAAACAAATGAGCAGCAATATCATATATTATAATGGAACTCAATGCAATATAATGCGAATGGGCCTTGCTTAAATAGCAAGGAATAAAAATCTAAGAACTAGTCCAAGTCATAGATCAAGCCATAAATAAAGGAAATAACTAGTCATAAAAGAACTAGTCAAGACCATAGATTTAGGAGAGAACTAGACATCAAGGATCTAGTCAATACCATAGATCAAGGAAAGAACTAGTCGATACCATAGATCAAAGAAAGAATTATACCTAACAACTAGATAATATCTCCTAATATCTAAATAAGATAAAAGAAATATCCACACACATAAGTGGGTGAGGATAAATATAATAAAGGTAAATAAAGTACCTAAGTGAACATGAGCTACGGAAAATACCTACTCTAACATCATGAGCATTTGAAAATAGTTCGGAAATATTAAGAAAGAAAAGGTTGTATGGTAAGTTGTACAAATGTTCTTTCTATGAGACAAAAGTGCACTATTTGGGATATGTTATAAGCAAGGATGGAATAATCTGTAGATCCCTAAAAAATTGTTCTAGTAACTAAGTGGCTCTGTACCTAAGAATGTACACGAAGTTAGAAGCTTCATGGGTCTTCTTTGGTTACTTATAGGAAGTTTGTTAAAGAATTTTCTAAGGTCGTTGCACCAATAACTTTGTTACAGAAGAAAGATAAGAAATTTTTGTGGAATGAAAAATGTAAATCTACATTTAAGACTCTAAAAGATCAGTTAACATCTGCACCTATTTTGGCTATACCTGATCCTAATGGAGACTTTACTATAGTAACAAATGCTTCTGGGGAAGGTCTTGGAGGTATTTTGTTGCAAAATGATCATGTTATAGCTTATGAGAGTAGAAAACTCAAGTTACATGAACTGAACTATGCTCCACATGACCTAGAGCTTGCTGCCATTGTTCATGCACTTCAAGTATGGAGGCATTATCTTCTTGGTAGACCTTTTGAACTAAATATTGATCATCTTGGGCTGAAGTATATTTTCACTCAGCCAAATCTGAATGTAAGACAATGAAGATGGTTAGAATTTATATCTCAATATGATTTTGACATAAGTTATATTAAAGGAAAGGAAAATAGAGTGGTAGATGCACTAAGTCGTAGGAAGCATATTTCTGCTCTTATAACGTTGAGAACTCAGTTTAAGGATGAAGTAAAAAGTGTCATGGAATCTGATTCTTATTTTTAGCAAGTAAAAACAACACTTTACTGAGATCCAAATGATTTGAGATATAAAGGTTTTCACTTTGATAATGAAGGAATTTTGAGATATGATAATTGAGTATCTATACATTAGGGAATGAATTAAGAATTTTTTTAACTAAATTTCATAATTCACCTTTTGATGGACATCTTGACACTACAAAAATGCTTTCTTATGTAAAACAAAAATATTTCTAGAAAGGGATGAAAAATGACGTGATTGGTTTTGTGACACACTACTTAGAATGCCAACATGTTAAAGTTGGACATATGCATACAATCTGGTTTATCAGATCCTCATAGCATACCATAGTATAAATGGTAAGTAATTAGTATGGATTTTGTTCAAGGGTTTCCTATGTCAAGAAATAAACATGATGTTATTTTGGTTGTGGTGGATAAACTAACAAAAGTGGCACATTTTATTGCTGGTAATCTTAAGGATGATTCACCTGTTTTAGCAAAACGATTTGTGCATGACTTTTTTAAATTATATGGAGTACCTGAATTGATCATATCGGATAGAGATCCAAGGATGACATCTAGATTTTGGTAAAAAATCAATGTAGCCATAGAAATTAAACTGAATTTTAGTTCAGTGTACCATCCGGAAATGGATGGGAAAACTGAAAGAGTCAACCAAGTTTTGGAAGATATGTTACGAATGTATTGCATGGACCAAAAATATAAATGGGAAGAGTATCTTCCATTAGTTGAATTTGCTTATAATAACATGTATCACGCCTCTCTGAAAATGGCACCTTTCGAAGCATTATGCAAAAGGAAATGTAGAACCCCAGTTCGCTAGGATAAAATTGAGGACAAAGAGGTAATTGGACTTGAAATCCTTACGGAAATGGAACAACAAGTTAAAATGATTTGTGAATGTTTGAAGGAAGCAATAGATAGGAAAAAGAGTTATGCAGACTTAAAAAGGGTTGAAAAGAAATTTGAACTTGGTGAGAAGGTTTTTGTGGGTCAAACCGAAAAAGAGTTCTATAACTTTCGGCAAGGCTACCAAGTTATCACCTCGTTATGTGGGACCCTTTGAAATTGTTGAAATAATAAACCTTGTAGCTTATCGTTTAGTTTTACCTCCTGCTTTATCATGAATGCATGATGTTTTCCATATTTCTTTGCTTAAGAAATATGTTTCAGATTTATCACATGTGTTAAATTGGAATTCCTTGTAGGTCCAAGACCCAGGAATAATCATGGTTAAACCCTTGTGTTTGTTAGAAAATCACCTATTGCACTTAAGAAATCATGAAATAAGTCAATGTAAGGTCTAGTGGGACCATTTTAATGAAGACAATGCAACTTGGGAAAACCTTGAAGAAATGAAATTAGATTTTCCATATCTGTTTGAATAGAATTGATTCTATTGGTGATAAAATTTGAAGATTTTATTTATGTTATGTCAATAAATCTGTTTTTGGACAGAGATACTAAATTCTTTAGTAATGAGACAACTAATTTAATGCTGATTATGGAATTTGAATTTCTCAAATCTAGTTCTGTTATGAACATGTGAATGGAAGAATGATAATTTGATTTTATCCTTGACTAAATTTATTTGACTAAGTAAATCATTAGGACGATGATTATTTTTAGGAGGGAGGTATGTAACATCTCTGGCATGACTGTTACTGTGATGACTTCCACTCTTGATGGTGCAAACGTTGACAGGTGATTTTTCTTAGGAAGGTGTACTCTTATGAATTTTGGAAATCATGTTTGCATTGGATAATGAATCATTTGTTGAAAAGGTTCACTCTGTTGTGATTTTTGCTTGCTTGAAAATGAGGCCATTCATCTCTTTGTTCAACTTAAATTCACTTTTAAAGATGATGAACTTGTATTTCAGTTGCCATAACTTATTTAGTGTAAACAAAAACACCTTGGATCAATTCCATTGATCCAAGGTATGATTAAGTTCTTATTACACTTCGTCTTGCTATCTTAGTGTTCTGAAAGGAAAGACAAAGATGGAGTGGGCCTTGTTTTGGTTACGATTTTGATGACCCTTATTCTAGGATCCCAGCTTGGCATTAGGATTTTGATGATAGGCCTGGGCCTTCTTGCTATTATTAAGGTGTTGAGTGGTGTATAGGGACCTTGGAACTAGTAATATAATAATTAGGTTGAGACCTTAGCCTAAGGGTTGAATCTAACCTAAATTGGTATGTTCTATGTTTATTAAGTTTGAAACAAAACTAAGGTAGCTAAAGACTTACCTAAGAACCTAGGTTGATTTTCTAACCTAATGTTGATCTAACCCAAGTCATTGCTAACCTAAGTGGTACATATGGACGATATGGCAAGTTGTATTTCCAGTGGAATTGGTTTTCAAGGCATTAAATGGGAATTGATTTCGATTTTAATATGGACTTCTAAATTTGGTAGAGGCATAAAGAAAATAAGGGATGCTTAGTTGACATCTCCACAAATTTTAAGCGCATGAAAATTTTGAAAATAGAGGCATCACCAAACATTGATGGAGGTGGTGTGGAGAACAAGGAGGGAACCGTTGTCCTTTGCATTTAATGACTTCGTTTTTGGCAAAGAAACTATACGATGGAAAAGTGACATGTGAGCATGGGAATCTACAAGTACCTCTTCCTTGTACCCGACCTCTCGAGGTCGTGTCGAGATAGCCGGTGAATGTTGAATGTGAATAGACAAGCTAATCGGGTAGTCTTATATCCTCAATATGCAATAATGGAATCTACGAATCTAAGGCAAAGAAGGCCCTCCTAACCTGAATTGGTGTAATGGTTTGTTTGGATATAATGGCTTCTCGGAGGCTCCAATCAATGTCGAGCTCTGCCGAGATCCTATTTCTTGGTTGTTGGATACATGGGAAGTGACCTGTGGGAGCTTCATATATATCTCCAGACAAGGTCATAAAATGGTGATGGGTGATTTAGTGGGTTTATAGTTAACTATGGGTGGTTTTCTGGTCTAGCCCAGAAAATATTAGATTGATTGGCTTCTATATTTAATATGGAGAATTGTACTATAATATCTAGCGGGAGTGGTGAGGATCTAAATACCAGCGTTCGTAAGTTCGGTGTCAATACTTAACTGATTTGTAGGCCCGTTGGGTTGTGGGACTTGGGGATCACAACCATGAGTTCGTGGTTGTTGTGGACCTGTTATGGTCATGTGAAGAATCAATCCCTTCTCCCAACTATCTAGTAATCGTATGCCTTTTCAGCCTCTACATTTAGAACTAGAAGTTGTATGATTTTCTCAAAGTACCTAATAGGTGTTACGCGGCTGAATGTGTAGGCTAGTATTTATGTCGATGAGAAGGTCTCTGTGTCATGCTTGTGTGGAACTAAAGGATCGCAACCAAATGTCTGTTCTCTTTCGAACCCTTGTACGGTCATCCGGGTGTTCTATCAAGGTAGTCTATAATTAGGGTGATTTGACCAGAATGTGTAAGCTTTGTCATCTTCGATATTTAATCCTCTTAGTTGCTCACTAATTGCTTGTAAATTTGATATTGCTCAAAAGACTGTATCCCGAGGTCCCGATCTACATCAGCTAATGTGTGGGTAGATTTGGGCCGAGGAACTACGGGTTCAAATATATACTCTCTAGGCTCTCTAGGTCCTGTGATTGTCATATGAAATGATTCAACTTTTAACTAACATTTAATAAACTGATTACAAAAGAAGTATTTACACTATGCAAGCATTCTTCTATTTTTGTATTTTCAATTACATATTTCAATGAAATTAAAGAAAAACTACTCTAGTATATTTATAAAATGAACAACTAATCTAGTAATAGAATAAAAACAAGCAATGTAGCCTGGTATGGCTATTCACTGTGTAGTTGTGATCTTTATCCTAAATATCTAAGCAGCTATATATTTTGAATTGAAAAGACTCTTGATCCTACCTCAGAAGTGAGGAATGAATCATAGTTTCTCAGAAACTATCAATCCCCATAGCTTCCCTGGTGATATCGAGAGCAAAATTTTAACTGAAACGAAATGATTCACTACTCTATTTGATATGTCGTAACTAGAACTTTGATAGCTCAAACCTGGCGTTTATAGAATAGTGATAAATCTAGTTGTGTGTGATTTTGTCCCCTCGGTGTGATCTCCTTGTTCCTTCGTGTCCTGTGAATCTAGAAAGTATGGATATAATTGTATCAATAGAGGATGGTATTCGAACAATGATAGCTTTGGATATAGACGATTACAATGCGAGTAGGAGAGAGATAACGCAAGTGAATAGAGCTTGACTATGCAATTCCTAGCAGCATTTATTGTAGGAATACAATGCAAGTGTGTCGAGAGTTTCATAAACTATTGTTGTGACAAAACAAAACTGTAACTTTAATGGATTCTACGCTGTGATAGAACAAGAATGAAAAAGAAGATCATATGATCTCTAAAATACCAAAAATGGAAGCAAAACATGAAACTAACAAGAATTCTAAGCAAGAAATTGAAAGACTGAATAAGAGAATTGAGAAGATGAGGGGCCATTTTCTTGAAAACAAGTTGGCTATTTATAACCAATGCATTTACTAGAGGGTAACTCCCATTTGAACTCCTTTACTATAAACAATGGAAAAACACTATTATCAGGGGAGCAAAAACATCAATGCAAGCCAAAGTGGTTGAAGAAAGTGTGTAAAATTGAAGATTTATGTTTGACTTGCAATCGCCGAAGGATGCGGAAAATGCGTACATGGAACCGCCGCCTGTGCAAGGTGGTGGCTATGGGGACGGCTGCCTGTCTCCGGGTGGCGGTCACGGGACCATTGCCTAGGTAGGGTGGTGGTTTCGTTACGAGAAGACAAAATGTAAGAAGAAAAGGGAGAAAAGAAAAACAAAGCACACGGAGGTTGAGCGGGGCATGCGGGATACAAGCGTATACTTGGCGAGCCTTTCTGGATTCCAAACACCTTATAAGGAGACCTGTATAATTATTGGGGCATGTGTAACATCATTTCGGGTGTGCAGTACCCTACAATTTTGGGTACGTACATATTGCTTCTTCAGAGAGAAGTGTCTTAGCCATGAAGAGGCGTAAAACGGTGGATCCAAGTATGGCGGTCCCAAAATGGGGAGTTAGGAGTTATACCTGACATGCCCGTGTGTTGGAAAGTCACCATCCAAAGTCCCGCTATCTGTAAAATAAAACAAGGGACTCAAGTGCAGCTAGATAAAACAATTGGAGAGATAAGGCTAAATTGATAAGAAAAGAGGACTTACCATCTATGCAAGGTTTAGAACTTACCTTCTGTTGGCGCTCCGACCCTGCAAAAGACATTCAAAATCAAATTAAGGGGGCTATTTATATAAAACAAAGTCATTTTACTATTCATTTGCGGATTGATTTGATAGATTTTGAGCTCTGGGACCCACGGTGATGGTTTTTGACGAGAGTATAGTCAAAACGTTTGCGGTGAGATAACGATCATGCCTTCGAGAGCAAAACATCAACCTCGTAAAGTCTTAGGTTAGTTCTTCTCGATTTATTGTTTTTAGACCTAAAATGTAGAAATGATGAAATCTTCCTCTGGGGTCATTTTTGAAAATGTTAGTTTTAAACATGTCTTTAGGGGGTGCCCATAGGGTAGGTTTTCATTTTAGCAAAAAAGGTGTATTTGTTTGTTTTAAAGCATTTTTTAGGGTATACGACCCGTTTAGGTTTATGGGACAGGACCACCACCCTGTGCAGGGTGGTGGTTACGGGACCACCAACTTAGAAGGTAGCGGTTATAGAACCACCGCTTTGCACAGGGCGGCGGTCCATGATAGAGTGACAAAACAATGCTTTACCTTATCTATTTTTGCATTTTTACACTTTCACATTTTTTACACTTTCACATTTTTTTAGTAGTCTTTTTAATTGGGATTTGATACTAACTCACTTCTTTTTGTGTTTTTGGGTGTATGTAGAAGGAGGAGTACATTAGATGGAGCTGGGAGAGGGAGTGTGATTGGCTCCCAACAGTGTTAGAGGCACTCTCCTAGGTAGAGTGGGATACTCTCCAGAGGGCTGGTATTTGGAGGATTTCCCAGGTCCCTCACGTTGCACCTACCAGTCACATACTGTGTGACTTATTTTCATATTGGGACGCGGATCGAAACACCTTACGATTGCCAGGAGTTAGGGGTGAGTGGTCCATCACCCTGGAGGATGTTTACCATATACTGGGGGTTCCGATCCTTGGGCGGTGGCTGTCTCTTAAGACAACAATATCTAGATCATAGGTGGTTCAGTGGGCCACCTACATGGGAGATGTAGTTGTATCAATGGGATCAAAGAAGGGTGTGAGGATCCACTCTATTATTGAGTTAGACATTCCCTTGCTCCGTAAGGCCATCATGGGCATCCTTGCATCCAAACTGATCGGGCAAGGGAGGGGATACCCTCTTATATTGTTGGGCCCCCATTATTGCACAGATTGAGGGCCATGGACGTGTCTACACTTGGGGAGTAGATATCCTCGGGACTACCTACCATGACTTATACAGGGTAGTATGATTACGAGGGGACAACCTGAGCCATTCGACTCTTCTCATGAGTTGGGTTTATGAGCATATCACCCCATATGGGAGAGGTGTAGAGGTGGAGGATCTCGAGGTCGTAAGGGCAGTGATGTGGACGGGGATGACTCATCTTAGAGCACCCCACCAGCCAGTGGCCTCTCTAACCACTGCAGACATGGAGGCCACTCCTTATTAGGCCATGGCAGGGGTATGGGTAGAGGAGATATTTACATTGATTACTTGCTAGACTACCAGCCAGTTGATAGATAGGGCGGGGAAGTTGGAGATACACCCCTTTAACAGAGTTCCACATTAGTTTAACCTCCCTTATAATGACATGCTTCCTCCGGTGATTCCAGTGTATAGATCTATTCGTGAGGCTCAGGGAGGTCCTATAGGCTGGGGATGGACTATTGTTACTCATGGTGTTCCTATTATAGCCAGGAGGGTGGTACATGCACGAGGGAGAGCTGGTGCTCCTCAGGCACCCTTACTTGCTATGCCGGTCTGCCCATGCGGTGATGATCCCATTGATGTGGACTCGAGTCTGAGGAGTTCACTAGGGAGAGACCGAGGAGGAGACAGAGGAGATGGAGATCAGTGAGATGGGTGGGGGGATGATAGTGATCCCGAGTGGCATGATACCCAGGAGATCCTATAGGTCGAGAGGGTGGAGCAGAGCACAGAGAGGGTGACTCTAGTTTCAGAGGAGTTTCTCTCTCGGGACTTAGGTGGAGATGGAAAGTCTGTTGTAGGTCGTCACATTGCCCCAGACATGGGAGAGGGGCACCAGTCAGCGGTGACATTAGTGGCGGATGCGGATCCTAGAGATCCTTCCTGGAGTTCTGGCAATCCGAGTGAGTTGCCAATCTTTTCTTGACATTCTTTTAGTTAGAGTTATCTTAGTTTATTATTTATTTTTGTTTTTTTATTCTTGGTTTTATCCTTGATCGTTTTCTAACTTGTTTTCTCCTTTTCTTACAGCGATTGAAGATGAGTGGCGAGACTTGATTTGCCGAGTGTGTACTAATACCTTGCTTCTCCCTCGGAGAAGATTCATCTTGCCGAGCTTTCCGTGGATGTGGGGAGCCTTGATGGTAGTAGGCATAATGATGTTTTTCCTCTGTTTGGCATGTGGCAAAGATCATGACTTCTCTCCGCACGGAGGTAGCCTGGATATATGACGGTAGAGCACTTGATGAGGAGGAGTCATTCTCGTAGCGAGACGACAGCCACGGGTTGTGACCGCGAGCCCTCAATACATTTGGAGTGCCGGTGTAGCCGGAGTCCTAGGCATGGTCATGCACCCTCTGAGGGATCCCATAGGGATTGAGAGACTATTTTTGTAACATTTTGTCAGATATCCATATGAGTGCTTTTGTATTTTTGGGCTCATTGAGCATTTTGGCCATGCCTAGGGCATGATGGCATCAGATATGAAACTTGATATATATATATATATATATATATCTTTTGGATCTAGACTCTTGGCATCTATAATTTCGTGACTTGTTTCCACATGTGTACTTAGATATTTTTAGAATATTTGTTTTCATGTTTTCAGAATGTATGCAATGGATAACAAATGATGGTAAACAAGATGTTTTACTTTTTATGCTTTTGTAAAGCTGATATGAGATGATACTAACATATGGTAGTACTGAACTTTTGAACTCTTTGGGCAATGTTTGTAATTTCTTCTTATGTTGGCAAAACGTGATGAATGCATAGTGATCAAGAGATGAACTTGCCCCAATCCCAAATCCACGGAACTTGTAAGATGCGAGGGCTTAACACAATGAGTTAGGAAGGGCACAAGTTGTATGAGTTTGATTGAATGGAGTGATGAGAGATAGACAAACCAGTAATAAAAACAAAATTTGGACCTACACACCTACCCTACTTAGAACTACTACCATGCTTAGAAAGCCACTTACTTTCCAGTTTATCTAGACTTAGATTTATAAATGGAAACTTGGTTGAAAAAATCTAGTTTTGAGGATTTGATCTCTTTGGAATTTGGATATTTGTTTTCTCTTAATAGAATTTGATTTGTGTTTTTAGCATACCAAGATTTGTTGATTTGTGTGACTGGACCCCCGACACCCTACCTCATGCCACTAGTAAGAAGCATGGGTTTTTCACCAAAGACAGGATATAGGAGAGTGAGGGCACTTATTTCCTTTCCTAACCTCACACCACCAAAGTAAGAGATGCGGGCTTATCACCGAAGGTTGATGGGGCAAAGAAGTGTGTAAAATAAAATATTTTGTTTGCTTGGTGCTTTTGATTTCATTTGACTTTGATATTTCTGATCTATGACTTTGGGATATCCTTTCATTCAAAGAGATTTAAGAGGGATAGATGTGACACCAAGAAGCTTATAGAATAGATTGTAGGAAAGGACAACTTCACCTAGTAGAAAGAAAGAGAAAAGCCAAGTATGCAGGCCTTGGTATGGTTTTCATCAATGCTTGTCTGTCGAACTTGATGAGAAGATTTGAAAATACTTGATGATGTTTGAAGAGATGTGTTTTGAATGCTTTTGCCAATACGTTCAGAAATTTGTAACAGATTATTTTAAGAGCAAGTTCCTGGACTACCACTTTTATGAAATGGACAGAATGAAGCAGCTAAAAGACTAATGCAATGTAGGTAACTATAATGTACAAGTGATGATTTTGATGTTTTATGCGTAAAACCATTTAAGATGCAAGGAATTGATAGTTTCACCGAATTCCTCACCTTCTAGTGTGCATAAGAGATACACACCATTTCCATAGTCTTTCATGACTCGGTATGGGCCCAACCATTTGGGCCGGAACTTTCTTCCTTCGCCGGTTTTCTTATTGATCCATTGTCTAGTCTTAGAACTAGATCTCCTTCATATATTTCTCGCTCATAGAATTTTTGTTATATTGTCGGCACATCTCGGTCAGCATAGGCTCTATGCCTTTGTTAAGGCTTTAGCCTGACCTCTTCAAGGATTTCTAGTTGAGAGAGGCATGCCTCCCTATAAGCTTCTTCATCCAGAATCCCTTGTAATGAGATGCAGAGAATGGGTATTTCAACCTCAAGTGGGAGAAATGCTTCTGCCCCGAACACCAACGAGAAAGGAGTTGCTCCTGTTGGTGTTCTTACTAAGGTTCGATGGGCCCACAAGGCCGGATATAGTTTTAGATGCCAATCTCGCTTATTCTCCTTGACTATTTTGAGGAGAATAGCTTTCAACATTTTTTTTATCGCTTCAGCCTACCCATTGGCTTGAGGATAGTAAAGAGAGGCCGTATGATGGTTTATCTTGAATTTGCTACATAACTCACAGACTTTGTTGTTTTTAAAGGACATGCCATTATATAAGATAATGACTTAGGGGACACCATACACCAGTAGATAATTTGGTTCAAAATGAATTTGGAAATTACCGAACACAGTACATAATGGTGAGAGGCATGGCCTCTACCCATTTGGTAAAATATTCGTGGTTGTAATTATAAAATTATGGCCATCGGTTGATGAGGGAGAGAACTTCCTATCAAGTCCAGGACCTCACGTGGAGAAGGGCCACAAAGTCACTATTGGTTGCAAGGATTGTCTTTGACATGTGAATTTCGTGAGAGAATTCTTGGCATTTGTGGCCTTACGTACAAATTCCACTGCATCATGCTCGAGATTGGGCCAAAAATAGCCCATCCGATGTATTTTGTGAGCGGTGGCGTGACCATCAAAGTGGCCTCCACATATCCTACTTTGGGATTCATGAAGAATCTTCTTGGATTCTTCTCAGATCGACGCATCTTAGAAGCATGCTATCGAAGGCTTTACGATAGAGTACCTGTTCTAAGACAACATACTTAGTGGTAATAATGTGTAACCACCTTCTTTGTTGTGACGTGGCACCTTCGGGTATGTATGGTCTATGATGAAATTGATGATATCAGTATACTAGGGACATGTGGAGATGGGAGGCCTGGTTTCGATGAAGTATATACACTCATCAGGAAAGTCCAGATTCACCAGATCGCCTCCATCTAGTGGATTGTCAGCCAGCCAATCTGCAATGATTTGTCCCTTAATAGATTTTTGGTTTATGAATGTCAACTCGAATTCACCCATTAAGGTTATGAAACATCTAGCCTTTTTAGATAAAGACCCTTGTGTGAGAAATGTTCGTAAATGATCTGTCTTTACAATGACCCTCGTTTCTTGGTTTAACATGTAATGTCTTAAACATTTTGTTGCAAAGACTATGGTAAGGCATTCTCTCTCTGCTTGTGTATAGAGTGTTTCATAATCGAGCAATGTTTAACTGATGAAATAGACCGCATGTTCCCATTTATCATTGTCTTCTTGAGCTAGCATGTAGGCTAGTGAGACATGAGTGGCTCGTGAGTATAGGATAAAAGGACAGTCTAGTTTGGGAGGCATTAGTGTGGGTGGAGACAAAAAGAAGTGTTTAACTACTTGAAGACCTTGTTGCATTCTTAAGTCTAATCAATGCTATAATATTTCTTTATGATTGTTATTTGGATGAATGGAAAAATTAGATCTAGGGTGAACCTACGGATTGCACCAAGTTTCCCAAGAAATGACTTGATTCGCACTCGTCGATGGTGGGATCATTTTGAGAACAACCTGTATTTTGGCTGGATCAACATCAATCCCTCGTGAAAATATAATGTAGCCCAAAATTTTTCCTCCTGCCACACCAAACACACACTTCTTTGGATTTAATGTGATGCCATATTCAATTAATTATGAGAGGATGAAACGAAGAACTTACGGATGATCACAATGTTTCTTGGATTTGGCCAACAAGTCATCCACATATGATTCCACAATTTTATGGATAAGATCATGGAATATATATGTCATTGCCCGTTGATACGTAACACCGGCGTTCTTAAGACCAAATGGCATGCCAACATAGTAATAAGTTCCCCAGGGAGTTATGAATGTAGTTTTGGCTTGATCTTGTTCGAGATATTTTAATCTAGTATACCACGAGAACCCATCCATGAGGGACAACATTTCAAATCCAGCTGTTACATCAATGATAATGTCAATGGATGGTAACGGGAAGTCATCCTTGGGACAAGCTTTGTTAATATCCCAAAAATCTATGCAAATGCGTATCTTCCCATTCTTTTTGAGGACAGGGACAATATTAGACACCTATTGTGAATAGTCAATGGGTTTGATGAATCCTACTAGGAGAAGTTTTATTACTTCCTCTTTTACCATGAGAGCCACTTTTGGCTTTATTGGTCTTGACTTCTAATTAATTGGCTTCACATATATCTTAGTGACAAGATTATGTAAAAGTGACTTGTGGTGCAATGCCCGTCATTTCCTTATAATTAAATGCAAAAGCCTTTTGATGTTCTTTGAGGATTTGGGTATGTATTTCTATCTCCTCTAGAGTTAACGAGGATCCCAACTTTAAAATTTTTGGTTCTTCCTCTGTTCGAATGTTTATATCAATGGTTTCTTCTATTAAAGAAACATTACCTTCTTCAAATTCAGGTGGGGCTAGAGGTAGTTCCAAACTTTCTCCATCTTCTATCTCATAGATATCGAGATCCTTCTATGGAGGAGATTCTATCATGGGATTTCCAAAATAGGAAGAGGAATGTGGTATTAAGGAAAGATCAACTATACGGTGAGCAAGGTGTAGCTCCGCATAGGCGTTTAGATATTCGAGAGTGACTCTATCATCATCAAAGTGATCTACAATGGAAAGATCATCCTCAGCCTCTCCATGAGTTAGGAGTGAGTTTGTTGGTATTTTGTGCACTAATGGCTTGGTACAAAGTGATATCATGAAATTTGTATCCTCTAACTTACTATTTGGGGTGAAACGGGAAGCTGAGGTTGCTATCGAGTCTACAAGAAGGTTATGTTCTTATGGGATTGCTTCAATTGATATAAAGCTAAATCCCTTACTTAGATCTAATACAACTATTTTGTATAGTTGTAAGTGCTCAGCTCTAGTTTCGTATACCTCAGAGACTTAGTTTGCAACTAGTTGTGAGTCTCCTAACACTCTTACCTTATTGACACCCATTCTTTTGGCTAGGATGAGGCCAAGGAGGAGAGCTTTGTACTCAGCCCCGTTGTTTGTACATTCAAAGTTTAATTTAAATGTGAAATGTAGGATCTTTCCCTCAGGCAAAGTAAAGATCACTCCTACCCCAATTCCAAAGTGACATCTAGCTCCATCAAAGTGGAGAGTCCAATACTTGTTTGGAAAAATGGATGTTGGGATATCTATTGTATTTATTTCTTTTGCTTTGGTTACTTCTACCATAAAAAATTCATCTAATGGAAGAGAAGCAATTCCCAGGGTGTGTCCCATACCCATGGAATCAAAAGGTAGGAGAATAGGTAAGTATTTCTCCAGCAATTCAACAATTTTTGGTGGTAGTCCCTGATGACACTATTTTTATAACATTGGTCTCATTCTTGAGTGTTGAAATGTCCTCGGTTGGATTGGTAACTTCCAACTCCGTGGTGTGTATCAACCCTTCTTTTGGTTTTGAATTGATTGGTTTGATGAGTTGATTTGTTGGGAGTTCAAACTTAGAATGAACACCCGGTCTTTTCTTTAAATTAGCTAGGTGTATATCGAAGGGTTTTGGGTCACCTTGTGCCACAAATATTTTCCCTAAGTGTAGAAATCTTATTTTTTGGAATAGTGTGGAAGGGATTGCCTTCATGCGGTGTATCCATGGCTGACCAAGGATCATATTGTAATTGGTTTCCTGATCTATAATGTAAAACTTGGTGAGGACCGTCTTGGGTCCTAAAGTGACCGGTAAAACTATGGTTCCAATCGAAGTGGATTTGAGGCTATCATAACCTCTTAGTGTATTTAGTGTTGTGGAACAATTTGTCTCTCCATATCCTAACTTTTGGAGAAAAGTGAAGGGGACTATATTAACTGCTACCCCATCATCAACCATTGCACATTTAACATAATTATTATAGACCCAAACTTGTAAATGTAAAGCTGGGTCACCTCTTCATGCAATTTCAGTGTCTGTTGGCATCTTGCTTATATCGAATATAAATTCCATATCCCTATTTAGCTACCCCGGAGGATAAATGTCAAAGTTCACTTGGTTTACTTACATTTTCGGGGGAGGAGTGATGTTGATTAAATGACCAAGGCCTAATGCTTCTAAGAGAGCAGCCCTATGGGCGAGGAGAGTTCTTTAACAAATCTAAGAAGGAGATGTACGAGAAGGTTTTAGTTAAATCATTAATTAAATTATAGGTGCCTATGGGTTTTTGCTAGTGTTTGTTGATTGTTGTATGCTGGTTCCAATGGATAACTTGGAATAGGTTGGGATGAATAATCCCGTGTTCTTATTATGGTTTCTACGGGTAGCTTGGTGTCTAACTCCACTAAACCAACTATCTTAGTGTGAGGTCGAGTTCTAATTGGGACACGACTAGTGGATTTAATGAAGTTGAAGCTTCATGATCATTGTTTCATGTTACAAAACCTTTGTTTGTTCCATTAGGATCTAACTGTTGTTGTTTGGGGTGGTTTGGGAGTAGATCATTAAAGATCTTGAGGGGTGCATTTTGAGGGGAAAGCGCCTGTATAAGCGTTTGGCGTGGGTACCACATAATTTGCTAAAAACATATCTATAAAGAGTTGTTTTTGATCTTTTGGAAAACTCTGCATGAATTTATTGTATTCACGACAAGTCCTGGTATCGTCGCCTTGAATCTTGTGGAAGGCATAATATAGATTGGAATTGTAATTTCGAGGCTGTTGATTTAAAAGCTGTTGTGGCCCAAAAATTTGATAAGGTTGCTAGTTGTTAGAATTAAAATTTTGAGGCGGTTTCCTTTGGTTTGGAATCGATATCCAATTGGGTTTCGATTTGGATTTTGTGTTTGGATTTGTCATCATTGTTGTTGTTGTTGTTTCAGTGGTGGATGATTAAAATCCACCGTGTTGATTGTTGGAGTAAAATTGTTATTTTGTTGATTGTTGATAGGTGGTGAAATGTTTACAACATTTTCCCTTTTAACTTGGTTAGTTACTCCATCTGTTGTAACCCGTGGTTCTTGTTAAGGATTTTAGGTCCTTGATTAGTGTTCCCTGCATTAGAATAGGCCACGGTGTTTTGATTGGGAGTGGTTAATTTCCTGTTTGTCCCATATGTCTTGCGACCACCATCTATCACTGCTTGGTCAATTCGGAGAGCACTCTCGAGTAATTCATCATAAGTTCTTATTGGGAACTTCTCGGAGTTCTTCCTTTATCTCTATTGAGAGAATTAAGGATTAAATCACATAGTTCCATTTGGTCCATGTTTGGAGCACTTGCTGATGAGTAGAGACTGTACACCATATTTGGATAAAATGAGTAGTGGATTCGTTATGTTCTTGTTTAATATGTAAGAATTCCCTGATTCCCATTCTTAACAATTTGTTCATGTCGAAAGCTTTGATGAATTCTGACACGAGTTGTTTAAATGAGTGTATCGAGGCTTCAGGTATTTTGTAATACCAATCAAGGGCAATACCCTTTAAGGTTTTAGGGAATATTTTAGCAATAACCCTATCCCAAGGAGTAACTCCGTATGGCTATGTAATGGGCCTTAATGTGTGCATTTGGGTCCCCTTCCCTTTATATTTGGGTAAATCGGGAAGAGGTATTGGAAGCATAACACTTCATATGCTGAAGTCTAGGGGCTCTTTTAAATATTCTGAATAAGTCCCTACTGTGTAGGCCTCGACCATCGATGGGGCTTGCTGAGGGGGTTGAGGTGGAATGGGTTGTTTATATGGCATAACATATGCATTGGTAGGGACATAAGGGAACCCTTATGGTTGAATGAACATCCCGGGAGAAGAGAACATGTCTCCTTGTGGTGAATTTGAATAAATGTTTAAGTAAGGAAGAGCATTGTTCTGGTATGGGTTGTTTGGTGCCAAGCCGAGAGGTGTCATGTTTTCAACTGGAACGACATTTGAAAATGCGGTCCTAGTTGGTGTTTGTTGTGGGTAACTATAAGGATTTTGAGGAGGCATGCCTAACATGCCTGTTCCTGTAAGGAGGTTGACCTAACTAGGATGATGTGGAGGGTTGGGGATTCCTGCTTTGCCCAAAATATGAATTTTGGTTTTCTTGAGCAAGTTCCAGCCCTCTAACCTTTTCAGCTAAGGCTGAAATGACCTCCATTGGTGAAGACATAGTGTTTTGCCTTAGGGGTGTTTGTTGTATAGCTTGAGGTTGTAAAGGGGTATGATACCTTGCTATGAATTGGTTGTTACCCTGCCAAGCTTCACCGAGGGTATTTCCCATAGGTGGAGGAATGGGGGTGTTTTCTAGAATAGGGTATCAGACTATATTTGCAAACTTCCTATTGGTGGATACATGTTTTGGAAATGTTGTTCACTTTTAGCGAAGCGTGCTAAGTATTCCTCATCCAAAAAGGGGAGTGGATCTGACTGTCTACTGATATGTGGTCTGAACAAGACCCGAGGAGATGAAGTGGACTCTCTAGTAAATGTCATATTGTTAGAGCCTGATGGCTCTGGCTGTTGTGTTTGTGTAAACTGATCAAACTCCTTGATTTGGAACAAAGAACTTGAGCTAGTTCTTTGAGGGGGAGTTTGAGATGACAAGTAGTTACTTGAATAGTTATCCGCCCATGCAGAAAGTGAGGGCGATGGTTTCCTATTTGTTTGACTATATTTTGTTTCAAGACCTGAGAGAGGTCTGCCATATGCATCATATCCTAACATATTCGGGGGGTATATGAATACCCACAGAATAATGGGAAAGAGCGAAGGTGGATGAGAGAAATGAAAAATAATAAAAGGAATAACTTGTTTGTTCACATTAGGCTCACCAATTTTGTACGATGGAAAAGTGACATGTGAGCATGGGAATCTACAAGTACCTCTTCCTTGTACCCGACCTCTCAAGGTCATGTCGAGACAGCCAATGAATGTTAAATGTGAATAGACAAGATAATCGGGTAGTCTTATATCCTCAATACGCAATAATGGAATCTGTGAATCTAAGGCGAAGAAGGCCCTCCTAACCTGAATTGGTGTAATGGTTCGTTTGGATATAATGGCTACTCGAAGGCTCCAATCAATGTCGAGCTCTGCCAAGATCCTGTTTCTTTGTTTTTAGATACGTGGGAAGTGACCTATGGGAGCTTTGTATATATCTCTAGACAAGGTCATAAAATGGTGATGGGTAATTTAGTGGGTTTACAGTTAACTATGGGTGGTTTTCTGGTCTAGCCTAGAAAATATTAGATTGATTGGCTTCTATATTTAATACGGAGAATTGTACTATAATATCTGGCGGGAGTGGTGAGGATCTAAATACCAGCGTTCGTAAGCTGGTGTCAATACTTAACTGATTTGTAGGCCCGTTGGGTTGTGGGACTTGGGGATCACAACCGTGAATTCATGGTTGTTGTGGACCTGTTATGGTCATTCAAAGAATCAATCCCTTCTCCCAACTATCCAGTAATCGTATGCCTTTTCAGCATCTACATTTAGAACTAGAAGTTGTATGATTTTCTTAGAGTACCTAATAGGTGTTCTGGAAACTTGAATGCGTAGGATAGTATCTATGTCGATGAGGAGGTCTCTGTGTCAGGATGTGGAACTAAAGGATCACAACCAAATGTTTGTTCTCTTTCAAACCCTTGTACGGTCATCCGGGTGTTCTATCAAGGCAGTCTATAATTAGGGTGATTTGACTAGAATGTGTAAGCTTTTTCATCTTCGATGTTTAATCCTCTTAGTTGCTCACTAATTGCTTGTAAATTTTCTCGTTGCTCGAAAGGCTGTATCCGAGGTCCTGATCTATATCAGCTAATGTTGTGGGTAGATTTGGTGAGGCACTATGGGTTCAAATATATACTCTCTAGGCTCTCTAGGTCCTGTGATTGTCATATGAAATGATTCAACTTTTAACTAACATTTAATAAAATGATTACAAAAGAAGTATTTACACAATGCAAAAATTATTCTTTTTTTGTATTTTCAATGACGTATTTCAATGAAATTAAAGAACTACTACTCTAGTATATTTATAAAATGAACAACTAATCTAGTAACGAGAATAAAAACAAGCAACGTAGCCTGGTATGGCTATTTGCCTGTGCAGTTGTGATCTTTATCCTAAATATCTAAGCAACTATATATTTTGAATTGAAAAGACTCTCGATCCTACCTCAGAAGTGAGGAATGAATCATAGTTTCTCAGAAACTATCAATCCCCACTGACTTGCCGGTGATATTGAGAGCAAAATTTTAACTGAAACGAAATGATTCACTACTCTATTTGATATGTCATAACTACAACTTTGATATCTCAAACCGGTGTTTACTGAGAAAAATGGTAAATCCGGTTGTGTGTGATTTTTCCCCTCGAGTGTGATCTCCTCGTTCCTTCATGTCCGTGTGAATCTAGAAAGTATGGATATAATTGTATCAATAGAGGATGGTATTCAAACAATGATAGATTTGGATATAGACCGAATACAATGCGAGTAGGAGAGAGATAGTGCAAGTGAATAGAGATTGACTATGTAATTCCTAGTAGGATTTATTGTGGGAAAATCATGCAAGTGTATCGAGAGTTTCAGAAACTATCCTTGTGACAAAACAAAACCTGCAACTTTAATGGATTCTAGTCTAGAAATGAAGCTTATTCTATGCTAAACTAATTGTATGCAGTAGCAATGGAACAAGACTGAAACAAGAAGATCATATGACCTCTAAAATACCAACAATGGAAGAAAAACATGAAACTAACAGAATTCTAAGAAAGAAATTGAAAGACTGAATAAGAGAATTGAGAAGATGAGGGGCCATTTGCTTGAAAACAAGCTGGCTATTTATAACCAATGCATTTACCAGAGGGTAACTCCCATTTGAACTCCTTTACTATAAACAATGGAAAAAAATATTACCAGGGGACCAAAAACATTAATGCAAGCCAAAGTGGTTGAAGAAAGCATGTAAAATTGAAGATTTACATTTGACGTGATCGTCGAAGGATCTAGAAAATGTGTACAAGACTGCTGCCTTGTGTATGGTGGTAGTTACTGGGGATCGCCACCCCGCCCTTGGCGGCGGTCATGGGACCGCCACTGTGCAAGGTGGCGTTTCATCACAAAAGACAAAATATAAGAAGAAAAGGGGGAAAAGAGAAAAACAAAGCACACGGAGGCTAAGCGGGGCATGCGGGATACAAGCGTATACTTGGAGAGCCTTTTTGCATTCCGAACACCTTGGAAGGTGACCTGTATCATCATTGGGGCATGTGTAACATTGTTCCGGTGGTGCGGTAGACTATAATTTTGGGTACGTAGAGAAACTTCATAGGAAAATTCATGGCAGATTTTTGCATGATTGTTTTGGTCTTTCAGTTCACTTCGATCTTGAGCTCGCTTGATTTTTTGCTATTCGTTGAATCTCCAATTTGACTCTTGCTTGGTGGTAATTTTTGCATTTCTTGAGCTATTTTGGACTCTGTGGAAGTTATAAAAGAAGATAGAGTATTAGAAGTTGGTTGAAATTGCATGGAGAAGAAGAGGTCATTGAGGTTCGACTTATAAATATTCTACAAATTAGGAAGAAGCTCTATTAGGCATGATAGGATCTACCCATTAAATTATTTTTCTTTTACTTAAGTGATTCATAAAAACAAATCTACTATGCGTTGATTGATCTGGTTTTCTTTTACATGTTGAGTTGATCTCTCTCTCTCTCTCTCTCTCTCTCTTTATCGTGAGTATGAGATAGTTTTTGTGAACACAAATTGAACTGTTTAAAGTTGTTCAAGTTTGATGTTTTAAATATGTTAACCCTTGAATGAGTTCTTTTGGATGTACTTGTTTGATAGTTTAAGCTGTTATATCTTCATTCTACTTTGTGAGAACTTGTGTTGATGGCTCAAATAGTTTCAACTTTGTCCGGGGTTGTGTAACTAGTGATATTATTGGTTGTTGATTTGTGGAACGAGTTCGGGTAGTGTCATTTCACCTATGTGAAATCACTTATGGGTATAACCCAATATAGTAGTATGTATTAACAACTATTTTTTTGATAATTTTGGAATCAATCCTTCTAATTCTAAGCATGTTTATTTAAGTTACATTCGAACACACCTTAGTGAAAAATGTGATGGGATTGTTATTCTTGTGTGTGATTTGATTATGGGTTTTAGTTGAATGGGATTTGTGGTAAGTTTTGTTTGAACTGTTTATCAAAACATTATTCTATGGAAAAAGGAAATCTGTGAGTGATTCCTTAATAGAACTAATGGCTGTAGTGTTTCTGTTGGACACAATTTGTAGGAAATGAATTTTTTTCTGTTTCTCCTTTTGTTGAACTTTATATAACTTAGGAACTATTGCACTTGGGTTCTTACAAGGGTAAAATTCCTTTGTGATATTGAAATAGTAACACAGAAATGTTAATGGCTTGGGCTTCGTTTAATCCTTTCACTTTTTGGCTGTAATAAACTTTTGTTCATTTGTTGGGAGGCATAAATTCAGTCCCCCCATACTTCTTTTTCAGTCTTTAATTATGGGAAGTCTTCAAACACTGTTGTTTCAGAATTTTCTTACGTGATGACACCTTTTCTTTGTTCAGGTTTGTTGCTTTCATTATTTCCTCCCTTTGGATGGTATGGAGATGTGGATGAAATCTTCTTCTGTTTGCGACATACTTCTTCTTCTTTCTTGTGACTCAGGAACATGGATTTTTTGTTCATGCTAAAGTATTCATGGCTTTTATAGCTGCCATTTTGATTACTATGATGTGTTGAATGGTTTTACTCTTCGTTCTTCATTCTCTTACATATTTGTTCAATCAAATGGGACCCAACCTCTTATCTATTTGTAGATAAGGCTATGAATTCTTGCAAATGATTGTTTCAATTTGATTGATTGAAGCTTGTGAACATATTTTGGTTAGTCTTGGGAAATGGAAGTGGTTTTTCTTCCTCTCCTCTTTTCTTATCAATTTTTGTTTCATCTTGAGAAGATGTTGTCTTTCTTTGATCTGTGTTATTAACCATTTCTTAGTTATCTAGTTTGTATGGTTTTGAAACGTTCATGAGGCAGTTTAGTTGTAGCTGATTTTATTGGATGAAACATGTTTGTTGGATGAAGTTCTTAGAGGGTTTTATTTGATTGTTTGAAATGAAAACTACTCTACTTTCTCTCTCTCTTTCTCAGTTGGGCATCTTTGTAGTTTTCTTGACCTAATTGCTACCTAATCCTAATGCTGAGTCTAAGCTTAGGTAATTCATTTAGGAGGCACATTGTAAGTTATGATGTTTTAAGTATCCTAAACTATTTCTTAATTTTATATTATTGATTACTGACATCTCTGATTGAGGATGAACTTATGAACAAGAAATGCATGCTAGAGAATATTGTTAAAATGATTTACTGAATATTTATGCCTAAAGGTTAGAAAGAAAAGTTACCTTCTTCTGTTGAAAAGGATTTCAATGAATGGGAAATCTTATAAGGTGAAAAGGGCAGAAAATATTATTGAGTTTAGTTGAATTTTTCTTATCTGAATTATTGTTCTTTGCATCCTTTTATTAAGGACAGTGGCCTATATAATTTATGTGGTTAGGACTTAACCTTACTCATGTTTTGGAAAAATCTCTTTTGATCTCCTTCTTTGTTTTGAGAATTGTAATTTATTTTGGTAATATCTTTTATGTAATGCTCAGGACTATTCCTAAAACAACAAAGTTCTTTTATGGAACAATTAGCTAAAAGCACATCATTTTAATGTTTAGTGCTTATCATGCTCAGTTCAATGAACAGACCCATGCTAGAAATTTTGGGAGATGGACTTTGTAAGTGATGAAGGAAGAAAGTTGTTGAGAAATTTACAAATTGTTTATAAAAAAGAAATGATTTTTATAATGAAACGTGATTATTTCTTGAAATATATTTGATGGAAAGGAAAGTTGTATTTGAATTTGAGTATTTTATTTTTGTTTGACATTGGAAATGTTTGAAGTGTTTGATTTGTAAAAGTATGTCTCCTCTCGATGAATAAGGGTTAATAGAATATATTGTACTTGATGTAATTCCTTTTTTATCCACGTGTGGAATGTTTTGAAAATATTCTATATCTTGCAAGTGTGTATTATACTCTCTTGGCTAATTTTAAAATAAATAGGGAGTGATGGAGTATGATAAACTACCCTCTCTTACAAATATGCAAATTTACAAGTTGACATTATCCCTTTGATAACAGACTATATCTCTATGATTCTAATTAAATCAGATGTTTGGGTTAGAATGAAACTTGAAGTGAAAACTATAATGTGCTAATGGGGTACTAACGTACATTAACTCACTTAAAATATAATAGAAAGACATCTCCTTTGCAATTAATCTTTGAACTATTGTGAATAATGAAATGAAATTGAAAGGATTAGACTTCTTTCAATGAAGTCTAAAATTGTAAAAAGGTGCTCAAAACTTACATAAGATTGAGTCGGTGTAAGTGAGTAAGCCAATCCAACACAGATATGTGTGTTGGACCTGTTATGCAATCTTAAATCGAATGTTGATAATAAGAGAACATAACATAAGGAAGAGTTAGGGTGTAGATTCATCTGTAAACCCACTTTTCATGCAGTTCTAACATGGAACCCTGGCAATTAATTGGATCTAATTATCCAATAGGGTTACTACAATCAAACCTTGTTAAGGTAAATTAATAAGTAATCAACTTTATAATTTAGGTATGTAAGTCGGGTTGAGGAAAAACTCAGGAGGATGTTGGTACACACCAGCTGCCACATAGTACCTTCATGATGACTAGGGTCATCATGAGGATACTATGTTGTAGTTGTCATGTCCCAACACCCTTCCAAATTTATTCTACTTGACTAACATAAATAAGACTTGAACACAGTTTTGCCCTAGATGAAGATAGGGGCATGATCTAGTGTCGAGGTAAACTTACGATGACTTAGGATAACTAGACACACCCAATCGACCTAGGTTGATTGAGTATGTCTATGTATTCTTAGTCATCATGAGTATACCTCTACACTAGGCTATATGGCTACCCTTATCTAGGGTTAAAATTGAACAAGTGGAATGACAGGAGTTGTTGAAGACTATTCTAGATAACAGATGAAGTGGGGTGAAGGACATATTCCGTTTGATGAGTATGTCGTTTAGGAATATAACATGAACAATATGTTGAAAATATTTGGCCAAAGTATCGCAAGTTCGTTGGTTGCATTGTCCTATGTCACCTAGTTTAAGAAGTAGGATTTCAGATGAATATTGGTAATAAATATTCAGATAGGCCTCTTAAATAGAAAAATTAATACCCCGAAAATGGTAAGAGAACCAAGTATACTTAGTATATAAATTGTTAAGTTAACATGAGAGATCAATATGATCTCGAGTCATGGAATGAGAGATCGAGTGTTTCATCAAGTAATTTTTAGCTTCATATGGATTTATATTATGAGATTGATTGGCTTAGAATGTGCATTCTAAATTATGATTATTTAGAACAAAGAACATTTTTCAATTTTTTTCCCTTGTTTCTAAAGTCTTAAAATGGGAATGTTACAATATGATCGCCAAACTAAATTGTGAGACATCCCCATGTCCTTCAATGTGTTCATGTCCATCTTGGGACCATCCAAAATCCTCCCCAATTCTATCTTCTTCTAAATAGAAGATACCCAATCCAAGAGATCTAAACCACCACTAGGAAATGTTGTTTTCCCTTTTGCCTTATAAGGAATAGAACTAGTTGGAGTAGGCTAAGTAGAAGCAGGTTGAGTAGGAGCAATTGGAGTGGCTGGAAGAGAAAGCACTATGGGTCTTGGACCCAATGGGAAAAAAGACCTGGAGCTGGACTCACCTTTGCACCTTCTTGTGAAAGGTGGATGTTCCCTTGGAAGGGGAACAGGTTGAGGTCTTGACAACTTGTGCTCCATCAAAGAAGATTGTTTTTTGAATGGATTGAGGGCTGTAAAATGGACTTTCCTTTAGAATTTGATGCCTTGGGGTGTTAAAGAAATGAAGGCCTTGATTCCTCTTCATCTAAAATGATAATGGGAGCTGAGAACTGGATTCTCTCCTTTTCCTTCTTGTTGACAGTGGTGGTGTTGCAGATGGTTGAGATGACATAGGTCATGTTAGATATTTTTCCAAAGAAGAAATACACTACTCTAATTCACCCATATTACAAGAAATGACAAGAAAAACATCAATTGGAGTCTTATCATAAAGCACATAATACTCAGAAGGAATCTATTTTTGAACAAAGATTTCATCACACAAGAAAGGGCATTTGCATTCAGTTGTTCCTGCTACAACATGCCTTCTCTCAATCAAATTTTTTTCAACACCTCTAGATTTTTCTAATTCTCCCATCGAAAGAGGTGATAATACATAGATTGAAATGTTGAAAAAATAGGATTAATCTTGATTAACCTTAGCATGAGAGAAATCTAAACCTCTTGGTGTGTCAAAATCCCTTTCGCTATCAAATGGGTCAACTATCTCAAACAAATCCTTGACGAACACTTCATCTAGGCCTGACAAGTCAAAAATATTATTTAATTCCTCTAAATATATTTCCTTCAAGCTTGCTGCTACCGCTACCCTTTCCATCGCACTGAAAAGAAGTATACAAAAATCTATCATGTTCAAAGGTAAAGAAAAATGTATTTTAAAGGAGAGGTAGATGAGCCAAATTTATAGAAAGAACTATACATGTGAGTTGAACTAGACAGAATCATTGCCATTGAATGAGCAAATATTTCTTTCTCAGCTCACACAAGGGAGATAAATGTGAAGCAAAACAATATCTTGCAAAAGGATGATAATCAACTTGACATGACACAAAATAGGTAGAAAACATCCAATTCTGAGCAATGCAGAGAAGAGTGTGTGTATCCCAAGGGAAATATGTGAAAAGTAAGAATGATTATCAGTCACATCAAGCCATTCTAGGGGTGCCCAAGAGTTATGGAAAGGAATTTCCAAACCAACCCAAAAGAAGCCAAAATTGATGATGTCAGGATAAATGATGTAAGCATTTTATTCGCCACATAAGAATAAAATACACACCTAGAAATATTTGCGATGCATTTCTCCACTTGGCACAACAAAGGATAAGATACTCCAACAAAAGAATAAAAAAGTATTCCTTTGGAATATCCGGTGGAAAATTTTAGATTTTGGGGGAAAAAACTCAAGGAATGAAAAAAGAAGTTGTATAGATATGAGAGGCATGTTCTCATATCAAAGGGGGGTAAAAATTTTCTTAAATTTTCAGAAAAGGAAGGTGTAAACTGAGATAAACCATTTTTCCAAGAACTTGATTGAGAAACTTGTTAATTTATTTATCTTTAAAATTAAATCATGTCAAGATGGTTGCAAGTGTATAACCATTAACTAACATTGAGACTGCAAATAAAATTTTCCCTTGTTGATGAATTTGATAAGTTCTAAGTTAATTGTTTTTAATCATGAGCATTGTTGTCTTTGTTTTTAATCATGAGAATTTTTTTAATTTGAGATATTTCAAAGTAGTTATTCATGTTCTTGTTATAATTTTATGTTAGGAATCCCTTTGAATCACACAAAATCTTTTCCTTGTGGTAGCATCGTGGTAATTGCAATTCGCACCGTAAGGAGAATTTCATTTCATTGTGCAATAAATAGTTTTAAATTCACTTTGATTCCATTTTATTGATAAAGATTATTTGCAAGTCGTGAGTGTATCTTAGGCATCATGGATCAGGTATTCTTTATGTTTTCTGAGTTTTTGGCATGATATTTTATGTTTAAATTCTCAAAGATTGTGTAAAACCATGTATTCTTGGGCTTCCATGGATGCACATCTTCTAGTTGAAGGTTCAATGTTAGTTGTTTGAAGTGTTCTTATCTTCTCATCTGGAAGATCTTCCAACATCTTGTTAAAATTTCTCAAAGATTTGGTATAATCAACTTTATCTTGCTTAATTCCCCAACAAAACACATCCATAACTGATAAATCCTACAAGAACTACCCCCACTTTCACTACTTATCCATAAATGCTTAGGAGATTTCTTGAATTTTCCCATACTTTACCCAAAATATGTAGGAGAAAGTTTGTTTTATTGTTGTCTTTAGTAACCTGAACCTTATATAGGAGAAATTTGCATTTTCTAGGGTGAAAAATCGTGAGAGTTAGATTATGTTGCATTGACCATGTCTTCTCAAGGTTATTTCTCAATGTCCTAAAAAGGAGAGTCAAATATTACTAGTCCATTCTTTTCCCTTACAAATATAGGTTACAAAACGGGTCCTCTCACCCTAGTTGAAGGCAGAACCTAAAGTAGTAGGGTAGGTCAAACCCTTAGCACAATGCTATCTAAATTTTCCCAAGCTTGAGTAACAAAGAGACAGTTAGATCCCTCCCTAGCTACAAAATGATTCAAATTATGATCTATCTTTATGTAAGAATTCTATTCACTGTTGATGCTTCTTGACTTCAAAGGGAGAACTGATTTGGGTACCAACATGTCAAACATATATTATCAATGTCAACCATATATTATACCACTTTTTCATATAAATCAAACTATGCAAGAACCATGAACAAGACACATTTAACAAACTCTTTACCATGCCCGTCAATGAATATCAAACAAAGGGGGTGGTGTGACCTAAGTCACACCACCGAGTCGTCGTGGGAATTATTTTAAAGACTTCCCCTTGTTTGTGTCGTCCCCATGTGGGACTAACCCACCGCGACGTAGGATAGAGGAGGGGGTCGTTATTCGTGTGGCGAGGATGATGGGGGACCTCGAAAAGACACACAAAAAGAGCGTGGGGCCGCGTAGAGCAAGTAGTGAGTGCCACATGACACTCACTAAGGAGGGGTGGTATATATATATATATGGTTTTCGGTTAGGCTAGTTTAGGTCTTTATTTTTAGGTTTATATTTTTATATATAAACCATATAAAATTTATATTTATAAAACCATTTAAGTTATATATATGCATATGTATATTGTTTTATATATTTGAGTATATATGTATACATACATACATATATACATATATGCATATACACACACACACACACACACACACACACATATATATATATATATATATATATGTATGTATATATATTATATATATTATATATATGTATATATATATATATATACACACACACACACACACACACACACACACACACATATATATATATTATATATGTATATATGCATATATGTATGTATGTATACATATATACTCAAATATATAAAACAATATACATATGCATATATATAACTTAAATGGTTTTATAAATATAAATTTTATATGGTTTATATATAAAAATATAAACCTAAAATAAAGACCTAAACTAGCCTAACCGAAAACCATATATATATATATATATATATATATATATATGGTTTTCGGTTAGGCTAGTTTAGGTCTTTATTTTTAGGTTTATATTTTTATATATAAACCATATAAAATTTATATTTATAAAACCATTTAAGTTATATATATGCATATGTATATTGTTTTATATATTTGAGTATATATGTATACATACATACATATATATACATATGCATATATACATATATATAATATATATAATATATACATACATACATATATATATATATATATATATATATATATATATATATATATATATATATATATATATATAATATACATATATATTTTTATAGATTTGTATATAATATTATTAATATATATTTTAAAAAATATGAAGATCTTATAAAAATAGATAACTATTATAGTTTGAATTAAACTATAGGGAAAAAAAGAGGGGCCCTATTCATGACATGAATAAGGGTTTCGAAAAAACAAATGTAAACAACAAATGTATCATAGGGGACAAGAAATTTACTTGGCCAATGAAAAAAATAGAAAAGCGTATTTTATCAAATCTTGTATCCCTTGTAAACTTGGATTCTTTTACTTCCCCTTTTTATTTCCTTGAATCCCTACAAAATATCTAAAACTCTAAAAATAATTTTAAATAATTTTTACAACCCTTACCTTAGTTTGGGGTTGGTAATTCCCGAAGTAGAATTATTTCACACGCTTGAAATTTCCAAAACACCCTTTCACATGTGCAATATTCATCCACACAACCAACTAACCAAATATGCGAGAACATGAAGGGGGATTGAATAATATTACAACTACCTTCTAAACCATTATATCATTAGGATTAAATTTAATAAATTAATCCCACTCCGGTACCATGTCAGGGCGAGGGGGAAAAAGTATATTTACCAACTAAATTAAATGTTAGGTTAACATACATTAATAAGTGGAAATATAAACGTGCACACCATAATATGAATAAATAACCACATAAAAAAATTACATAGTGACACCATATGTAACGTGAAAAACCCCTAAATGGGTAAAAACCACAGAAGAATAATCCACTATAGATAAAATTTTACAATTACCAGTCTAGTAACTCCCTCCTCACTTCTACTCCATGTTTTCACCAGGATTTAACCTTCATATTCCACACTCGGAATATTATTTGATTGATTTTATTTCAATTCGATATATCCTGAATATGACCTAAGGTCATATTTAAATAACCTGAAGGATTATAACCTCATTAAGTGACGAGGCACACCTCCCTAATTTAATTAGCTGATTAAATAATTTAGCCAACCCCTAATATAAAGTTTATATTTAAATAATATGAATATAGTTTATTCTATATTATTTTAATATAAACTATATATTATGATGCACTTAATATTATAGTTCTAACTTGATGAAGGGGAGAACATCGAGTTTGTTGCGGTGGCATAAAGTGACCTCTATCCCTGAGCCCTTTACTGAGATTGTGCGTATGATGGGCAGGTACATCTCTTTGGAGGGAAGATATGTCACCATTCCTTGAAACATTTAATTTTCCTCAATCACTTTCGCAGGAATCTTATCGTCAATTTCCCGCATTATTTACTAAACTCCTTGGAGAAGTCTGTTCTTGAAGTTCGAAACATACCAGGGATGTTCCCCTCCACCAAGGCCTAATCCTACTCATCCACCACCATTGCTTCTCCGGATCTTTCCCTCTACCTACTCCCCCTGTTATTATCCCTCTCCCAGCTGACAGAGATTTGGACACTGCTACCTTAGACAGGAAGAGGAAAGACAAGAATGTTAAGGTTGCTCTGCCTTCTTCGTAGAGAATTTTGCGTACTCATAGGGATTTGGAGCTTGCAGAGAACTTATTGCACATAAGTAAACCTGTTGATAATCCCAGAGAAGTGGACCTTCTTACCAAGGTTAGTAAGCTTGAAGAGGAGATCAAAGACCTCAAAAATGCTATGAGGAATATGGAAAAACAAAAGGTAAGAGGAAGCTACAAAATTATGAGGACATGGATACTATTACTGAGATTTTTAAAAGCTACTTTCACTTGATACTAGGTTGGGAAATGCCAAGGTGCATCAGGATTACATCCTCTCTGCTATGAAAGGTGTCTATAACATTATGGAACAACACGTGAGAAGTGTGTGCAACCTTAGCGGCATTTCAGAAAAAATTTGGGATTCTAACGAGACCCGTGACCTTGCACTTGCTTAGGCAGAAATGAATGATCCTTCTCATGCCACAACCATTACACTCTTCACTTCTCTCCAGAAAATTAAGGTCAAGATTGACAGGGCGGTCAAGTGATGCGGTGCCTAGATGTTGCTTTATTCTTTGTTTCCGGTGGTTTTGATGCTATTTTCTTACTGGGATGCCCTGTTTTGGATCCCTCTTTGTCTGTATTTTGGCCCTTTTGTTCTTCTTCGGATCACTGTCTGGATTGATCATTTTTTTCTTTATCTACTGATGTATCTGGATTTTGAGCCTCCATGTTTAAGGTGTTTAGCCTTTCTTGGATGGGTTTTCTCCTTCTGATATCTGGCTTTTTGAGCCTTTTTGTACACAGGGTATAGTCCCTTCAAAACTATTTATCCTTAATAAAAAAATATTATAGTTCTAACACCTTAATCTTCCATACTTTGGGGCATAACATTCCACCCCCTAACCTAGTAGCATTGTCCATCACAACATAACATACTTCTAGCATGTTCATCTCACATCCTCATCACATTGTGCACTCACCACACTTATACTAGTATCCCCATTACCCGATGACACACTCTTGTGCTTTAGTTCACACTCAACTATTGAGGGCTTACTAAACATAAAACCCACACACTACACTATAGACACCACACATTGTGTTTCACACATTCTACATTTATTCCATATCATTTCAATGTTTGCATATCTATACATCATACATAGTACTAATATTCATCATTCCCATCTAACATTTCATCCTACATATTATACGTTCTTAGGCACACTACACATACTTTATTCAATACTATGCACTACATACACATCACATGGTCTTTTATCACCTTCATTACTGTTATCCAAAATGAGCCCCTTGCTCATTTTTTTTAGCTAACTCCTTTCATTTTTTCCTCTCTTGTGCCTCAATCATAATTTTTTATCTTCTAGGCACTCAAAACCTTCTAGAAATGGCACCATTGGATAGAACTCTTTCTCAAATTTCTAGAAAGGTAAAGTTTTCCTCTTAACTCCATGTATTTTTGAAGTTATGGCTCAGCAGAGTTTTTGTGGGAAAATTTCCCTAGAAAATCCTGAGCCAATAAGATGAGGCCACGTGTCCTCGGAAAGGCGGAGGTGGAGCTAAAATTGAAAATTTTACCAATTATTTAGTGGGGTTCACAAAGAAATTTTAGGTCCGAGTCCCCGCCACCCAATAAGATGAGGCCACGTGTCTCAGGGACTGAAAGAATGTCGGAAGGCGGAGGAAAGGTGAAAAATTTTCCGAAGTGTTGGGCAAGGGCGCGAAGGGAAAATTTCGGCCGAAGGCCCACTAGCCAACACGATTGTGCCATGTGTCCTCAGGGGGTTGGGGGTTGGAAGTGTGAAAGATTTTTTTCCTTTTCACCCAAGTGTGGAAAATTCAGAAAAGAAAGTCCGCCCCCAAAACCCGAGCCAATAGGATCATGCCACGTGTCCATGTGGCGGTAAAAAACACAAGGCAAGACAGCAGGGAAAAATGAGTAGGGAGGCTGCGCCTAATGGGGTTGTGCCACAGTCCAGATCAGGGAAGATGGTCAACAACAATGGGAAAGTTGAGAGCAAATGCCCGTCACGAATCACAGCATGACACATGTCCTCAGGTCACCCGCCTTAGGTGGAGAATTTTGGAAAATTTTCCAAAGGCCGAAACAATGGAAAAAGAAGTAGGAAAGGCCTGCAACCAATTAGAACATGCCACGTGGCACTAGAGTAGTGGGGTGTGGATATTTTTGGGGAAATTTTCCAAAATGCAAAAAGTGGGAAAATTTCAAATTTTCGGCCCGCCAACCCATTTTGGCCCTGTTTTGCCCTAAATTTTTAGAGGGGCATAACTTTCGATCTAGAGCTCAGTTTTTTACGTTCTTTATATCAATGGAAATATGGTGAAATTATCTACATGATTCTAGGATCAATTTTGTGTTTTGGTGGAGTTTGGAGAGAGAAAATTGAAAAACACCTCTGGCACGTGGAAATGGACAGAAATGACATTTCAACCACCATTTTTAATGAGGAATGGTTCGTATTCTCTCCCAGCATGGTTTAAAAACATTGGGAAGTGAATTTGTAAAGGAACCCATGCTATTTTTATGAATTTGGTCGGTGGTTGAAGGATCCTCTCATGTTTTCCCGCATTTCTCTCTCCTGAGCTCGTGTGATATTGTAAAAGCAAAATGGGCTCATTTTTGAAAGAGGGAGACATTTTTTTGGGCTCTGCAACTTCCCTTTTCTTCCTAATTAGGAAGATTTGTGGAATTTTTTACCTTTCCATGCAAATAAAACACTTCCTTTTGCCTCTTGGTCATTGTAATGCACTGTATTGGACCTGGAATGATAATATATGCTCTATGATTAAATTTTCTCAATCCTTTCATATGTTTATCATTGTTTCCTGATCTTTCATTACATTTTGGAAATTTTTGCATGTTTTATGCTGTATTTTCTTGTGGATTGTGTATGTTTTACAAGAATGTGAGTGTCTACTACTCCTTTGGTGCATCACCTTATTTAGATCAGGTTTATTTTTTGCATTTTCTCAACCTTGTCTCCTTGGCAAAGTTTGATTAAGTTATAGGTAAACCCTCTGCAGAATGTCATGCACACTTGAATAGAGGAGTTGAGGAACCAGCCTCTAATATGGAGATTCTTTTCCCACTTTTACAAGTCCCACACTTGGGGAAAAGATTCAATGTTGTGCAATCACACTGGATGCTAAAATGTCAAACTAGAAATCTGATAGAACATCCAGAGGGTGTTGCTGATTTGCACTAATAGTTTTGGCACACCCTAGTGGGACCTTAGAGGTCTTCATCTCCATTGTAACAAAATTGATGTGCATTTGTTATAAGTTTCTTGCTTAAAAGAGCCTTGAATTACACATATGGCGACTCCAAGGAAGAAGAATCAACTGGTTTTAGCAGTCCAAACCTAAAAACTCATGAGAAGAATAACCACAAGGTCAAGAGTTGGAGAGGAAGAAGTATTATTTGAGTATCTACAATTATCTCCAAGAAGAAGACAAAGAGGGAGGAGAATTCAAAGGTCTCCATCTCCACCAAATAGAACTCTATCAACTCCTCCACCTGGTAGACCTTTCATCCAATCAATAAGGGTTCTAAGGCCAATCAGAATGGCACAACACAACCCATATGTCAATTTCATTGGTAGCAGCCCACTTGCTCTCAATGCATAGAATCCAATCCGGTTGCAGCATTGAAGAACATTCCATACTTTACTAGAGAGAATCAGACCACTCCCGTTGATCATGTCAAGGATATTGCTAATATTTGTGTAATCCATTACATTGATGAGATGCAAAACTACTGGCATCTTCATTCAAAGGGAAGGATTTGCAATGGTTTAGAAGCCTTTCTTCAGGCTCTATCCAAAATTGGAACTAGTTATGTATAGCCCTCCATGAATGAACAGTTTGGAGAAAAGGGAGATAACTTGTCCCTTCTAGAACAATTGACAACTATCAAGAGAGCTCCCAATGAGTAGCTGACTGACTTCAACTTCATATTTCAAAGGACTTGGGAGAGAATTCCAATGGCATTAAGGCCAATAGCAGAAGGTACTTTTCTATATTACCTTAAAGCTTTAAATTCTGATATTTCTATGTTAATTCAATCCATGGGAGGCACAACTATCCCTGTTGCTTATAGCATTGCCATTAGAGCTGAAAATTGTTTGACTCAAGCTGGTAAGATAGCTCCTAGGCCTCCAATGCCATTGTATCTAAATTTAGAAAGTCAAAGCACTAGTCAAGCACCTAATTTAGCTCCTGTTCCCACTCCTAGAAATTAGAATTCAAGTGAAGCTTCTACTTAATCTTCTAGTGCCTCAAATGAACTTCAAGAAGTCATGAAGAAATTACAAAATTTAGGTAATGAGCTAGTTACACTCAAGAGGCAGCAAGCCCAAAGTTTTAGACCTTCTTACCAACCTCAAGCTCAGCCTAATAGGCAACCATATCAGCCTCTAAGACCACCCAATCTAGCTGCAAATCAAAATCAAGAAAGGCCTCCTACCAATGCAGACCATTTTAGCCCTATAATCCCAATGCTACATCTACCTCTAGAGCACTAGTGCTAGTACAAAACAACATAGATCAAGAGCATGATTTTTGTTTCCCATGCAATGAACCTCACAATCAGTCTATGTGCTTCAATGGTGCCCTAAATCAAGTAGTAATGGTAACAAAACTGGTGTGGAGGGTGAAGGGAGTCAAGGAAATAACCAACAACAAGAAACACCCTAGCAATAATCAGCTCCAATGATACCACACTTGTAAAGTGGGCGGGCATAATACTTTTGTGGCATGAATCAACCAATCTCTCAAAGTGTTATAGCCAACACAAGCTCAAAAATAAGAAATTTGGGTGAAGGACAACCATTGGCTCTAAGTAATTCACAACCTTCTACCACTCCATAGACTGCTGTGGCAAACAAAATGTAGTTTCAAACATGCAAGGACCACCCACACCAGCTCCTAGACCAACTCAGATGCTATTTGTTTCTTCCCATGTGCAAGGAATGAATGTGCAGCCTAGAGGGCAGAGAGAGATGCTTCATCTCCATTCAACATCATTGATCAGATGAAGAAGACAAATGTAAACATATCAATGTGGGAATCACTATCCATCCCAAGCCAAAGAGATTTGCTACAAGCTGCCATGAAGGATTGGTAAATTCAAATCAATAGGTCCAAATGCAAGAAAAGGTACTCACAAATCTTGCCTAACCTGAAGGGAATCATGGAGGGCAACAAGGTAAAATGTTGAGCCCCCTCCATTCTATGTTTTATTGATCATTGGGGACCGAGTTAGTACATAATTGCACGATTGATTCCTGAGCAAGTGGTTCAAGAATGCCTAAGAAAATAGCTGATGGGTTGGGGCTCCAATATGAAGTCATATCCAAAGGGGTAGTATAATTCGATGGGACAACGGTAGGAGTGATTAAAAACTTGAGTCTTACTTTGCATGCATGCCCCAACATTATTTTTTTGTAAGATGTCTCGGTGATAGATCTTCCACCACTCTTTGCCCTATGTTTGTCAAGGGATTTCACAGCTAATATTAGAGGTTAGTTATTTATTGATTGGTCACACATGTTGTTTAGAACAAGATATGGAACCAAAGCCACAATCAGATCTGATCCTATTGCAAACTTCCACATTAAGCCTCACACTCCAAGCCAAATGAATGCCAACTGTTCAACGTTTGATCAAGAATATTATCCAAGCACTGATGAAGCTGACACCAAGCTTGGAAGCATCCTGGATTTGACTCTTGATGAATGGGAAAGCAAGGTGCATGCTTTTGATCTTTATCAAGAAATATAAGAATATGAGTTAGGAGTCTATTGCATGCATGAAGAAAATCAGCCTATTCCTAGCATCACCAAGCTAGACCACAAGGATGACAATGAGGTATGGAAGTTGTTCTTTGATGGATCAAAAAGTAGACAAGGTGCAGGAGGGGGAGCTATGCTTGTTTCACCTCAAGGAGTTAGGTACTATTCAACTTTTAGGTTTCAGTTTGAATGTTCTAATAACACTGCTGAATATGAAGCTTTGATATAAGGATTGCATTGGTCAATCAAGAGAGGAATAAAGAACTTACAAGTCTTTGGTGACAAAGTGAGCTGATTGTCAACCAAGTTAGAGGACAACATGCTGCCAAGAATGATCTGCTCAAGTGCTACAAAAATAGGGTGTGGGACCTCATTGAATATTTTGAGGGTTTTAGTATCAAATCCATCCCTAGAAAAGAGAACCAAGCTGCTGACAGGCTTGCAGCAGTTGGAGCAGCCTTTGATGTTGTTGAAAGCATCAAGAAAGGAAAAGTACAGCCAAGCATTCATGTGATTGTAAGGCCTTTAGTGCTAGAAAACAATGTAAGTTGGCAAGTGTTTGAAAATGATCAAAAAATCATCCATTTCTTGCAAGAAGAGGCTGAGTTCTCAGTTAAAAATTAGGAAAAGTTAGAACAACAGTATGGTGATCAAGTGGTACAACTGAGAACCAACAAACTACCAAAGGGACTTGTCACTTTGGAGTCCATTTTCAATCCTAATGATCAGTTTAGGAAGGAGAAAACAAACATCTAAGTCAAGGGAGAAGATTCAGTGCCCATCTTGGTGGAAGAAGGCAAATCACTCCAAATTGGTAAAGTGACAACCGAGCAAGAAACATATGAGTTCATAAATATTTTTCAAGAATTCCCTCGATGTGTTTGCTTAGAGCTATGAGGATTTAAAAGGATTCAATCCCAAGTTATCTCAACACACTATTGAATTAGACCCAAGTGCTAAACCCATCGTGCAAAAACAAAGGCCAACAATCCACACATGGAGCCTCTCATGAGGAAAGAATTGAATAAGTTGATAGAGTCAAGTATCATATTCCCTGTCAATAATTTTAGTTAGGTAGCCAACTTGGTTCGATTACAAAGAAGAGTGGAGAAATCAGATTGTGCGTTGACTTCAGAGATTTGAGCAGAGCATATCTCAAGGATCATTACCCACTTCCTTCTATGGAGCAGATTTTACAAGTTGTTGCTGGCTCTGAAAGGTTTTCATTGCTTGATGGCTATTCAGGGTACAATCAGATTATGGTGAAGGAAGAGGATCAATTCAAGATAGCTTTCACAACCAAATGGGGGACCTATGCATATAGAAAAATGCCATTTGGGTTGTCTAATGCTAGAGCTACATTCCAAAGGGCAATGGACATGGTGTTCAAAGATTTGATTAATAAAATGGTGCTGATATATCTAGATGATATCACCATTTTTTCAAAAGATGTATCAAACCATCTCTTTCATTTGAGACAAGTGTTCCAAAGGTGTAGAATATTTGGGGTATCTTTGAATCCCAAAAAGTGTATTTTTCTAGCTCATGAAGGAAAAATCCTTGGCCATATTGTCTCCAAAGAAGGATTAGAAATTGATCTGGAAATATTTGAAGCCATAAGAGCACTACCATTGCCAAGTCATAAGAAAGCCCTTCAAAGTTTCTTGGGAAGGATAAATTTTGTTCGGAGGTTTGTTCCAAATTTTGTAGCCCTAGTCAATCCTATCACCAAGAGTTTAAAGAAAAGCATAGCCTTCAAATGGACAACGAAGGCAAGGCAAGTTTTGAAGCAATCAAAGAGGCCATCTCACAAGCACCAACTCTCATTAACCCAAATTTCTCCAAATATTTCATCCTCTATGCATTTGGAGGTGACGATACTATTTCTGCAATTTTAGTACATCAAAACAAAGACAATGATGAGCAGCCAATTGCTTTCTTCAGCCAAATCCTGGAGGACTACGAGGTGAGATATTCCTTCATTGAGAAGCATGTTCTAGCAGTGATTAAGAGCTTGAAGAAATTTAAGAATCTAGTTTCAAACAACAAGGTTCAATTGCTGGTTTCTCATGTGGGAGTTAAAGACTTCCTCCTCAATAAAGATCTGAATGAAAAGAAAGTAGGGTGGATTACTCATGTCATGGAATAGGACATTGAGATCAAAGTCACAAAGTTGGTTAGAGGAAAATGATTGTGTGAGAAGTTGGTCTTGAGCAAACAAAAGGAAGCATGTAATGAGAAAGAGGTTGTTTTTGTGTTGCAAGACAGCCATGAACAAGGAAGCATTCAAAAGGGAAATGATGGTGTCCTCACTCTTCTTGCTGGACCCAAGACATAATGCACTTCCTACACATAGGCTGTGCCCTCAAGAGAAGAATAAAACCAAAAGGAGACACTTCAGATTGCAAGCTGTCCCATATTCTCTTGTTGATGGTGTTTTATTCAAAAGGGATGTGAATGGAGTGCTTCTTTGAGATGCATTAGTACAAATCAGATTCACAGAGTG
Organism: Taxus wallichiana var. yunnanensis; assembly: GCA_018340775.1. Taxonomy (NCBI): domain Eukaryota; kingdom Viridiplantae; phylum Streptophyta; class Pinopsida; order Cupressales; family Taxaceae; genus Taxus; species Taxus wallichiana. The sequence goes on from CM031235.1 coordinate 399,348,830, forward strand.
TTAGAAGAGTTCAATGGTGGATCAGTTGGTGGCCATTTTGTACCAAGAATGATAGCTCTCAAGATCATGAGGGCTGGCTATTATTGGCCCAAGATTTTCGGTGACTGTTATGCATGGATCAAGAGGTGCAAGAATTGTGCATTCTTCACAGGTAAGGAGAGACTAGCCACCCTTCCATTGCATCCAATTTTAGTTGACCAGCCATTCATGCAATGGGGTTTGGACATCATTGGAGTCATTAACCCAAATTCAAGCCAAGGACACAAATGAATTCTAACATAAACCGATTATTTCACCAAGTGGATCGAGGCAAGTAGCACTCAAGGAAGCAAATGAATATAGCATCCTGGACTTCTATGAAGGGATATCAACCAAATTTGGCATATGTGCTACAATAATATCGAGATAATGCATTGGAATTCATTGGATCCAAGGTGACTGAATGGGCTGTCAAGAATGGGATCTACCTAAGAACTTCATCAAATTATTATCCTTATGGTAATGTCCAAGATGAGTCTACAAACAAGAACTTGTTAAGGATCATCAAGAGGAATCTTGATGAAAATCAAAGGTCTTGGCATACTAAATTGAAATCAACCTTGTGGGTGATAGGATAACCCCAAGAGATCTACAGTAATTCTTCATTCAAGCTTGTTTATGGAAGAGATGAAATTTTACCCATGTCACTTGAGTTGCCAACGTTGGAACTCATGAAACATTGGAGTTGTTAGAGTTTGGACCCATGGAGGTTAGGTATGCGAGACTTGATGGAGCTCCAACAAATCAGAAATCAAGCATCCCAAGCAATGGAAAAGGATCAAGCCTTGATCAAGAAGACCTTTGATAGAAAGGACAAGGATATATCTTTCCAAGTTGGAGATCTAGTGTTAAAATGGGATGTAGACAGAGAAAACCGAGGAGGCATTCAAAATTTAATGCCATTTGGAGTGGCCCCTACATGGTCACAAAGTGTAAGGACAACAACACCTTCCAATTGTCCACATTGGATGGTGAAGAATTACAGATTCCATCAATGGAATCCATCGAAGCATATTCTACATCAAGGAAATTCTCCACCTTGTACATATTAGATTAGGTTTTCATTCCTCTAAGTGCTTATGCACATTGTTTTGTTGTAGTTTAGTTTTGCTTTCCCTAAGTTCTTTCTTTGGCACAAGCTTGCTATTCCAGGAATGTGTTTTGAGGCCTTGCTCCATCGATGATGTTTTTCCCTCCATCTTCCTCCTTGCATTGTTCTAATTAGTTGGGATACTAGGTAGATAATTTTATGACTCCATGCCCAATGGATTGCTTGTAACCTGGTAACTTCATCCATCGGGTAGATGACTACTTTGAGTCACCAAAATTGTTATCCAAAATGAGCCCCTTACTCATTTTTTTAGCTAACTCCTTTCATTTTTTCGTCTCTTATGCCTCAATCATAATTTTTATCTTCCAAGTACTCAAAACCTTCCGGAAATGGCACCATTGGATATAACTCTTTCTCAACTTTCTAGAAAGGTAAAGTTTTCCTCCTAACTCCATGTATTTTTGAAGTTATGGCTTCTTGGCGGAGTTTTTGTGGAAAATTTTCCCTAGAAAAGCCCGAGCCAATAAGATGAGGCCACGTGTCCTCGAAAAGGCGAAGGTGGGGGTAAAATTGAAATTTTTACCAAGTATTTGGTGGGGTTTGTAAAGGAATTTTCAGGCTTGAGTTCTCGCCACCCAATAAGATGAGGCCACGTGTCCATGGACTGAAAGGATGGCGGAAGGCGGAGGAAAGATGAAAAATTTTCTCAAGTGGCGGGTAAGGGCACAAAGGGGAAATTTCAGCTCAAGGCCCACCAGCCAATAAGATTGTGCCATGTGTCCTTGGGGGGTCGGGGGTTGGAAGTGTGAAAGGATTTTTTCCTTTTCACCCAGGTGTGGAAAATTTAGAAAAGAAAGTCTCGCCCCCCAAAACCCGAGCCAATAGGATCATGCCACGTGTCCATGTGGCGGCAAAAACACAAGGCAAGCCCACAGGGAAAAATGAGCAGGAAGGCCCATGTCTAATGGGGTTGTGCCATGTGTCTAGCTCAGGGAAGATGGTCAATAGTGATGGGAAATTTGAGAGCAAATGCCCGCGACAAATCACAGCATGACACATGTCCTCAGGTTACCTGGCTGGTGGAGAATTTTTGGAAAATTTTCCAAAGGCCGAAATGATGGAAAAAGAAGTAGGAAAGGCCTGCAACCAATCAGAACATGCCATGTGGCACCAGAGTAGTGGGGTGTGGAGATTTTTGGGGAAATTTTCCAAAATGTAAAAAGTGGGAAAATTTCAAATTTTCGGCCCGCCAACCCATTTTGGCCCTGTTTTGCCCTAAATTTTCAGAGGGGCATAACTTTCGATCCAAAGCTCGGTTTTTACATTATTTATTTTAATGGAAATATGGTGAAATTATCTACATGATTCCAGGATCAATTTTGTGTTTTAGTGGAGTTTGGAGAGAGAAAATTGAAAAACACCTCTGGCACGTGGAAATGGACAGAAATGACATTTCAACCACCATTTTTAATGAGGAATGGTTCGCATTCTCTCCCAGCATGGTCTAAAAACATTGGGAAGTGGATTTGTAAAGGAACCCATGCTGTTTTTATGAATTTGGTCGAGTGGTTGAAGGATCCTCTCATGTTTTCCCACGTTTCTCTCTCCTGAGCTTGTGTGGCATTGTAAAAGCAAAATGGGCTCATTTTGAAAGAGTGAGACATTTTTTTTGGCTCTGCAACTTCCCTTTTCTTCCTAATCAGGAAGATTTGTGGAATTTTTACCTTTCCATGCAAATAAAACACTTCTTTTTGCCTCTTGGTCATTGTAATGCACTGTATTGGACCTGGAATGATAATATATGCTCTGTGATTAAATTTTCTCAATCCTTTCATATGTTTATCATTGTTTCTGATCTTTCATTACATTTTGGCAATTTGTGCATGTTTTATGCTGTATTTTCTTGTGGATTGTGTATGTTTTGCAGTAGTAGGTGTCTACTACTCCTTTGGTGCATCACCTTATTTAGATCAGTTTATTTTTTGCATTTTCTCAACCCTGTCTCCTTGGAAAATTTTGATTAAGTTATAGGTAAACCTCTCTGTAGAATGTCATGCACACTTGAACAGAGAGGAGTTGAGGAACCAACCTGTAATATGGAGATTCTTTTCCCACTTTTTACAAGTCCCACACTGGGGAAAAGATTCAATGTTGTGCAATCACACTGGATGCTAAAATGTCAAACTAGAAATCTGATAGAACATCTAGAGGGTGCTGTTGATTTGCACTAACAATCACCTATACTACATCATGTTATACGTGATGCACTCATTACCCTATGATGCACTTTATTTCCTCGGTCCATACTCGACTACTGAGGGTTTACAAATCAAATGGACCTTACATTCATCACATGTTTATCATTCAACCTTTCATCATGTGACATTTCTAGGATAGTGATACACACTATAGGCTAAATTGTCACTTTTTATATCATCTTGTAGTGGTATATGCTTTAGGCTACATCACCACTCCCTACTATTCATCTTGTAGTGGTATACACTTTAGGCTACATCACCACTCCTTACTATTCATCTTATAGTGATACACGCTTTAGGGCTAAATCATCACTCATACATTCATTTTGTCATGATATACACTTCAGCTATAAGTTTCATGCACATCTCTTCTATATGTCACATATCCTCATCACTACACATATATACTCATCACAACGTGCTAGACACAACACACACTATTTGACCATTTCCCGATGACACACTCTCGTTTACGTTTCATTTTTACCGTTAAGAGGGAAATCAAAATGAACGTCACTACATACATTTATATTTACTCAAGGGGCACGTGGCTCTTACCATCCATCTTGTATTCCATTCCATTTATCCATAAAGCATACCTTTGCATATTATGATTGTTTTTACTCTTGTTTACTTTTTCTTTTTCATGGTCACTTTATTACAAATGCTAGTTAGATTACTTGTATGTCATGTATCTATATCATACACACATGTGGATTCATGTATTTTTATAGTTGTGATCATAGATACATGTCTCTTACATGCAACATAGATTCTCACCTTCTACCCTTTGTACATTGGTCGCTTGGGGCATCCACATTCGTATCTTATAGGTGCTATTGTTTCATTTTGTACTTAGCACTTTAGATTAGCTAGTTATATACATTTCGATATAATAGTTATATTTCTAACATGCTAACGAGTGCTTCATGTGTGGAATTTTTTATGAAGGGATATTTGTTTCCATACTTGTTTGTTACATTGCTTGTCTATTGTTTTCTCTTGTTTGTGGGCCTTGCCCTATGTTTGTGTGTGCATACTTGTTTGTTTGTATGCTTCCATGAAGAAATTTCATGTCTTGTGATATTGTGAGTGATGTCCCATGTTTGTAGTCAAATTTGTGTGGCTTAATTTATTTTCTTGTATGTTTACATTACTATTTTGACTTATAGCTTTTACACTGTCTCGCATAGCTTACACACTATCTTCTACATGCATAATTCTTCATATTATTTTTTTTTTGGTTAGCCTCTTATTTGTGCCTTGCATTGATTGCTACCAAGAACTTTTCAAGGTATAATTCATGTGATTGGTCCTATTTTGGGGCCAAATTCTCCTATTAGTGATGCAACATTTGTCCCCAAATAGGGGGCATCCATTGGGGTTTTTTACATTCTACACAATGCTTCTACATCGGTTTAGTTTGGTGTACTTTCTGCCCTTAACATTATGGGTTATATATAATGAGTGGGTTCGAGACAAGTCTACAAATCCCATACACAACGAATTTTATAGTACATGGAAGTCCTTAGCATTTTGGGAAGTAGTTAAAGGATGGATGATACATTAGAATTCATCCCTATACTTCTTCAACTAGTGGTGTTGGATCACCTAAAAAACTAAGACGTACAAAGATCTCTTCACACATATTCAGGGAAAGTATTAAAGGTTGGAGGATACAATAGAATTCCTCCCTATAATTCTTCGCTCAAAGTGGAGATGGATTTACTAAAAAAATAGGACATACAGAGATCTCTTCATACACATTCAGTGGAGAAGCGATTACAGGAAGGAGAATAATGCAACTTTCTCCCTACACTTCTTTAGCCAGTGGTGGCATGTGATCGCCCCAAAAATAGTAGTACAAGATATCCTTCTACACTCTCTTTCTTAACATGGATCAGGTACACATATTCCATTTACACTTTTTCATTTGTGTATTTTACATTCACATGCTTTTTACATTCATATATATGCATCTTTTACATTGAATTTTTACACATACATATTTACATATTTGACTACTTGATCATTTTATCCTTGTAGGTCTAGCCGTATGGGAAACAAACAGTTAAATGGGGGCAATAACAATGAAAAAACAAAAACAACGACATAAAAAAACATTTTGTGGCAGCACACACCATACTAACCACATAGGGACATTACACACATCATCAGCCTACCCACGCGTTTCCACCCTAGGTTCACTCTCATCACTTTGTTTTGCACTTTTTATATTTAGTGTCCATGATCCATCATATTTTTTTCATTCCATGCTTTATGTATTCCTTTGGCGCATTTTCTACAACAATATTCATGGAAATTAGGTACGCATCTCTATCTACTTTATGTTACCGATATTTTCACTCACCAACATAAAGTGGGGGAAAATGTAGTCATAAAATAATGCACATTAGATATTATTTAGTCCCGGTCTCATGCTACTATTTATAAGGTTCTTAAGTGAATAAAGTACTAATTACCTCCTATCTTTTGGCCATCTTACTTTATTTTATTTTATCATTACTGACCTCTTGCACCCACATACCCAGTCAAATTTTATCATTTTAACTTTGATGGGGTGCTTATGGGCACCTTAGTCCCACTAGGGGTGTCTTGATCCTTTTGAATTTTCCCACCACATTTGGGCACTTTCTAGCCGTTTTAGATTCTTATCTTTTTGGTGGTCAGCCATTTTAGGGTTAACTATGAAATTAGATCAAGAGAACCCTATAAATATATAGTTATGAGACCATAATGAGGGACCAAACACTAGTCACTAGTATCATCCACCTAGGGTTACATTTATCAAAGGAATTTAGAGATCATTTTCATTTACTTAGCTCCATCACAAGGAAAAGGCTGGTTAATCTACATCATAGAAGCATAGGGAGAGGGATTTTATACTATACCATCCACTATTCTACTACATTTTACGTCTAGTTATTACTCACTACTTAAATAAGTGCAATTGACACAATAGCACATAGGGCACATGATGCACACACACCATAACTATATTTGCGTCTAAAATGTAGTGAAACACTGAGTTAGTCTTTATTTCATCTTGGAATATCAATGACACATGGAGCAATGTGGCGAATCTGATGTGACACACAAAAAGGGTTTCGGGCCACCTCTTAAACCTTTGAAACTCATCTCCGAGACCTTTACACAAAACAAGGTGCTCATTCTCGCAAACTAGAGCACCGTAGGTTCCCTAGTCCCTCTCTAGGTGCTCCGGTTCACCCAGATGTCTCGATCTGTCCTTTTAAGACCTCTGCATAATCGTTCGTACTTTTCTGTTTCTCAAGTCACTTTCGTGACATAGTCCAATGAGATCCTTTAATCAGTTGAGTTCATTCTAACTCTCCTTACACTATAGGGTTTAGCATTTTCATCTTCATAGTTGCTTGGGTCATTTTCCATACTTTTTTATTACATTCATTTACTATATTTACATTTTGTTCTAGATTATATTAACTACTATTACCCCACATATTCCCATTTTTAGTTAATAAGAAAGGATGTCACCCATGTTTTGATAGTAAAAGTAGATGATCAATAATGAAAAAGAAATATACGAGATAACAAAATCTAAAGTATGTATCGATAAGATGAGATGATAAATGATAACATGAATACCAAAAGTAAATTCAAACCAAAGTGGGTCGATGATGACCCAATAACAAATGGTATCTTGTCGATGGTGACCAAAGCAAGACTAGGTCCAAAATGTGTTGGTGCAGAATTGAGAAGTTGATGTAGGAATACATAAATAGAGGCTAGAACATAAAAGAAGTAACTTAGTGTAAAAAGTAGAGAATATGAAGTGGATGTAGAGAGGGTCGACAATGACCTATGCAAGATATGTAAGAAGAATACAAAACCTAGGTAGATAATGGTTCGAGATGTTGATATGGGTGACGGGGTATTATATAAGATGACTAGGATACAAAGGGGTGAATAAGATGCAGAAAAGAGTGGATAAGGTGCAAAAGGATGTAGGATAAGATGGATCTAACAGATAGAGGTTATGGGTCAATGACGATGGATCCAGTCAATGGTGACTGGAGCAGAGGTGGGATCTTTGCAAAAGAGATGAGATGGATAGATGGACCTTTGGATGTGAAGATGGTGAAGGAAAACACATAGCTCAACACAAAATTGTGAAAACCTACAAGGAAAAATAAAATCATGCATGAATGATATCACCACAATATTCTTCTCTAAACTCCAAGCTTTCTCAATAACATGCAAAGTGATAACCAAATGATTTAAATTTTAATAAGATCTCCAAGGACATGATGCAAATTGAGAAAATTGTAGTGATCACATAGCACACAAATGATTCAATTTTTTTTAGCCCTTTTAGAAGAGGGGTGAGCATGATTAAATAGGACAAGGCATGTTAAAAATGACTGGGCTAGTCACTACCGACTAGGATGAACAATCTTTCAGAGACATTAGGATTATAATGGATAGGTGAGAATGGGATAAGAAACAACTAGACAATGACTAGTGGGCTATTTTTATCCCTACACGCATATGGGGGATGTTTTAATGGGTTAAGGGATGATAAGGAGGGATTAAATGGGTAGAGGGAATCTTAGGAAGGGGTTTAATGAGGGGTATTGATTAGGGGGCATGGGAATCCGATGTGGATATTAAATGAGGGTGATTAGGATAGGATTAGGGTAGATTAAGGGTTAGGAAAATGATAAGGATTGATGGGGATTTAAAATATGGGAATAATAGGAGTTATGGGAAATATGTGGGATGTGGGGGGAAATAGGATTAAATGGACTTAGGGAATGGATAATTAATTTAAAATGTGGGGAAGGGGGAATATTATTTTAGGAGGGAAAGTGGGTAATTCAAAAATAGGAGGGAAATGGGCATGATAGGCGAGGGTGAGGGCTGAATGTAAGGTGAAGGCATGGGGGATTCCAAATATAAGTTTCTACACTAGCCTTACCCTTAAGAGAAACCCATAGATACACTTTTTTCCCATGCTCCTATATGTGGTGAACTCTTTAACATAGTACATTTTTTTGACCAATTTTTTTACACATGGCAGTCCTAAATTTTTCAAAGACGCTTTTTATTTTCACATTGGTGTTACAAAAATATTGCATCTTAATGCCCCATTTATTCATCCAATTGTTGTTTTGCTTCATCCACATCTTCTACCTACGGTGTAACTCCTTGTTAATGACCATTTTAGGCTAGCAATGGTTATCCATGTTTTCAACCTTTTTTAAGTAACTTATTAACTAGGTTAATGTTGATTTTATAGGAAAGTCCTTATTTCATCGAAAAGGATCTCATATGGAATCTGTTGCTTTGAATTTGATGCTACCAGGTGATTAGATTTCTCACTAGTTGTTTCCACTTGTGATTTGACACACTACTCCCCCATACTTCACACCCATAGAAGATAAATTATGTGACCAACAAACCAAAATTATAAGGAAACAAATTCACATAGGAGAAACAAATTATAAACGTGCATATAATAAAAGAAACAAGGGTTATAAAGAGTAACTAACTTCAAGTTAAGTAAAAGGGTATCCAAGAACAACTAAAAACCTAATCAATTATATACAGAAAAACAATTACATAACATTACAAATTAAAACATATCTGTTTAGTGTATGATTTGATTTGATCATTTATTCGCATAGTTCGGAGTTGATGATTTTGCAACTTGATTTTCTATAATTAGAAAATTATGTTTTCTTTTCTCCTTAGATTAGCCCATAGTTTATAAAAAGAGACACAATCTAGAAAATAATGATAGAGTAAAGTGTGGAATTACACTTGCACGATGTTATCGCCTAATTTTGACTTTGTAAAATTAATAAACATGGAAATTTTGAAATTTGTCAAAAGTGTTACTTTGTGTGATTTATCACCTCGTCACAATCGTATCGTATTTGTGAACATTCTAGTGTTCATTTCATCCATTTCGGGTGAGAACTTCTCCCGCTAGGTCATAAATCGTGTTAAATATTAATTAATTAATTTATTACCCTTTGTTTGATAAAATTAATTTTATTAAAAATTTGGGGTTTTTATTTAAATAAATATTAATATGATAATTATTAAAAGTCAATTGAATTTTTTTATTTAATTACCGGGGGAAAAGTAAGCTTCCGCTTCCAATTGCCGGGGATGCCAAATTGGCTTCCTGTGCTCGGATTTCCTATTTCTGGAAAATTCATTTTATTTCCCCCTCAGGATTTCTTCCATTGATTACCAATTCAATGGATTGTAAAACGGGCAAAAAATCTCCCAATTTCCTACATGCAGAAATAAAATGGGGATTGCCAGCTTGCCTTGCCATTTTTGCTGTCAAATGGTTGTTTATTTCCCACTTTCCCCTAACATTTAATGCCACTACTCGAGAAAGAGGGAATTGGTTATTCCAATGGAAATACAAAATGGTTACAAAAGTCATACGAAGATGCTTTGAAGGTTTCAAATGTCCAGTTTATTGTAAACCTAATTAAATTTTTTTTACATTAGCTATACGGAGAACAAGGAAATAGCCAGAGACCGGACATAAGACAAAGAAGATCTTTTGTAGAGGTTTTAAACAATTTCCACGCATTTTTGGTCGGGTGAACATTCATTAATTTCCACGCATTTACTTAGACTCTCCATGCATCGTAAAAGGATCAAGAAAGTATATCCATTTACTTGGACTCTTCACGCATTTCCAAAAGGATTAAGAAATTATATCCACACATTTTTCAAGGAAGATACAAAAACAACAAAGGAAGAAGACCACATTGAGAAAAAAGGGAAGTTTAAGAAAGCATAACATTCCAAAAGTTCCCATGCCCAAACCCTCCACACATGCATAAGAGGAAATAATAGAAAACAATCCAAAGGAGAATCATCACACATTTTTTAGGAGGAAGTTGGAGTTTTCATGTAGGCATCTGAAGATCCACACAACAGAGGGAGGATTCAACGTTGGAAGGTTGAGGAAAGCATAAATGCAAAGAAAACAAAATACAAGTTTCCATGTAAATTCCAAGGAGATAGAAAAGTAATCAAAACAGGACAAAAAGGAGAATCCACGCTGAGCATAAGATAAAACACTAGTTTCAAGGTGTTCATTAAAATTAGGCAACTTCCATGTAAAAGAGAAATTACGGTTCACACATGCAAGGGAAAATTTTCTCAGGTGAATAATATAAAAATAAATAAATAAAATCAATCCATGCAAAATATTAAAATCAGGAGATTTTAATTATTTTTCGTTGTAGCCAGATTAAAAATTTGAGCCTAGTCTCGGTGTGATGTATTAAAAAATAGATTTTGTAATCAGGACTTATTATTATTATTATTTTTAAAATAATAATAATAATATTAAAACGAATCATATTTTTCTTGCATTGACGGGGTTTTAGAGACTGAGACCCAACCCCGTTTACATTGTTTTGCATGCCTGAGTCATTTTTCTATAAAATTCATAATGGCCAAAAATCTAATAAATCTACAAGAAGATCGAGGAAGCCAATGGAGAAATCGAATAATTCTATGCTCAAGTATGAATTCCAAGGAATCATTCCTCCCAATTCCATCAAGTCGGCATATGACAATATCATTGATACAAATCTGGGTCACATCAATGTGCAAAAATTCTGCGATCAAGTGAAAGTGAAGGAAAAACCATATTCTCGGATAGGCTTTACCATAGTGGTCTACCCTAAGCAATGACATTTCTGTTTAAGTGCAATGTTCGGATCTGGTTATCACTTGCTTGGAGCATTATGATCTTGAGAGATGAGGAATTTTTAAAGATAATTGTGAGCCTTTCCTCTTAATCACACCATAGCACATTGAGGAGTTTCTTAGCATACCTGACTTCCCTGAGAATGTGGATATCACTCAAAAGTCAAAGACAAGAATTTTTGGATGAAGAAACCCTCGGGTGGAGGAATATGGTTAGTATAAATTGGTTAGTGACTAAGAGACCTCAAGTTGACCGAATTCCTACAGATTTCAAGATAATACCTTAGGATCACACAAATTTCCAATTCGAGGAGGCCTCTAGTAAACCAAAGTTCCTTCTCAATCAACCTCCGTGCCATGCAAATCATATGAAAAAGGTAATAAAGGAGTGGTTTCCAAAATCCAATTCACCAAAGAATGTGTCACGAGGTGAAGAATCTAAGGGTCCTAGCCCCTGCAAAGGAAGAGAGAATGTATCAAGATTTTCCACTTCAAGTAGAGGTTCTTATACTCACATTACAAACAATCCTCAGCCATGCCTTGCACAAGAATCCACTCAGGTGCAGGTAGTCCAAATATCAAACACTTCGGAACCTACAGTTCACGAAGAGATTTCCTAAAATCTCCCAAATGATCAGGAGGTGGATATCAAGGTTATTTCTCCTGAAATTGAGGTCATGGAAAGGATTCTTGCAGAATCTCATGATGTCGATAACAATGAGAATGTTACTTCGGGCTCCAGGCTTCTATATGCAAAAATAGTGAATGATACTCCTTTTTGGGTTGATTGCGAAATCAAGAAAAGGAAGAGGGTTATCAAGGAAATTGACATTGAATTTGATGCCCTTTTCAAAATTTCAAATGATGTTATTCCCAAGAAGCCTAAAGTGCTTTCCTGAATAATGGTGGATAATGACAAAAATAGATTTGTGGATCTTTCCATCCCACAAGTTGACAAGGAGCGTGATGCCATGACATCTGCTGATTATGAAGTTTCCAGACTTGGACTTGGGAAGTCCACATTGGAAAGTGACATGGTGATGGCTGAGATTCAATTGATATCATGCTAAAGATACTTGAGAAATATAAGTCTCAAAACTCTCAACTCAAGGCTGAAAAGAATCAATTGGTGAAATATGTTCAACATCTAATAAATCCCATATCATCCACTTTCCCAATACCTAATGCAGTGGCTGCCCCTGATGAAGAAAATCTCAATTTATCAAAAGAAATAAACACATTGGGCCATGTCACTAAAAATTGGCTTTTAGAGATTCTCATTTTAGGCCAAGAGACGATCAAAACAGTGGTTAAGCTCCATGAAGATGTCAGTGCATATCTTGATCCAATTCTTTCTTTCAAGGAAAATTTTGTTTCTAACATATCAAATTTGGATGAGATATTGCCCAGTCTACGAGTAGGAGATGATGAGTATGGAGACCTAAGTTTTGGCCATTGAAGGAATTCTCGAATTTGAATTTTGAGGGGCACATTTTCTTTGGTGTCTACATTTGAAATCAAGAAAGACACTTCTTGAGGATTCTATGATCCATTATGAGAGTGTATACAATGAAGCCTTCACTTCACTCACCTTGATTCAAGAATTCATAGGTGAGATCCCATGCAACCTTGTAAATGAGCATAATCAAAGGTGTTCATCGAAACATGTGGAAGAGAAATTTTCACAATTGTTTAAGGACATGTATACTCCCGCCATCAATTTCTCTTCAGCTTTAATGGAGCGTTACATCAAATTAAAGAACTTGTTTGAGAATTCTCAATCAAAGATGGTCAATCTAAATGATATGCCAGGTAGGATCTTGGAATTGTAGGTATTTTGTGAGGCTATTCTTTGACCAAATGAACCTCCAAAAGAAGAAAAGATGTTTGAAACATTGGGAAGGTTCAAATCCTTTTAATTGGCTAAAGCAATGGATCCTAATTCGCCGATGGTTCAAGGAGATAGTTTTCTTGGTATCTAATGAAATGGGAGAGTCCATTTCTCATACGTTTGAGATAGGTAGACCCCATTTCAATGGATGAGGCACTGGTTATTATCATATGTTTTAAAAGTGGAATTTAAAAATAAAAGGATTTTCTTATTGATTTTACTTTCAAAAATGTGGATAACTTAGGTGGTTTCTATTTTTAGTTGCTTTTAATAAGGTTGGTTAAAAAAGTCAAATTCACTTAAGTGTCTTATTTAATGTTCATGTAAAACCATAACTACTTTATAACCACCTTTTGGGTTATAAAAGGAAGTTAAGGGCTCATTTTTAAAGTGCGAATTTGAGAGAGGATAAGAAAATACTTTTGTATGCAAGCTTTGTTTCAAAGAAAGAAACTTTGTGTTCTTTTGAGAAGAAATTTTAGAGTTAATGAAATATGAACTTTGTGTCCCATTCATTATCTCTTTTAGCATTTTATGTTCTTATGTTCATTAGATGTTAGTGTTTTAAATCTTGCATGTGAATATTGTCTTGGATCTTATTGTCAACATTATTAATATGTTGTTCTAGTTCACAATGATCAAGCTTTGATTATCTACTTGCTCACGTGTGTTCCCTTTTACTCATTCTTGTTTAGCTGATGCAAACTCCATTTTATTTGTGTTAGTTATTTATTGTTCTTCTCCATGCAATATTAGGCTTTTCTTTTACCTAAATCTTGCATGTTCCTTTCATTCATTCCTTTCCATTCCTTTCCTTCATTCCATTCCATCCCCCTCATTCACTTTTATTTCCATTGATGTTCCAAAACACCCCCCACATACAATTTTGAATGTACAAGTGTAAATACAGTTTTGGTTTTCAATAAAGGCAGCCTCACCTTCATTGAGGAGGGTCTTTGTTCCCACACCATTAAATGTTATTTACATGTGTGCAAATCCATATGCTAACACCTAATAAATATCAAAGTTAGAAAACATTGTTGAACATCTAATTTTACACATATGTATTAAAATAACATGCATAATATAAAAGAACATTAATTTTCATCCATTTTCCAAATAAGGATTCTTTCCAAATGCTATGTTGATGCCCAAATATTGCACTCAAATATTTAAACACAAAATATCATTGTTTCTTAGCAAAATTGCATCCCAAAACACACGTTTCATGGTTTCATACAACTAGTAGAATAGGCATTTAATTGGATGAATATTCCAAAATTTCTCGCCTACCCCTAACATGAACCTTATAATGAAGTAATTTCCATGCTAATATTTGTTCATTAGTATTAAATTTAGAGTTCCAAGTTTGAGCACTTAACTTGATCCAATATTTATTAGTAAACTTACATCTCCATTTAATATTAAGGTGAGGAACTAAGGGCATATTTGGTAGGAGAATGTGGTAAATTTTCTTTAAAGGAAAAATGGAGAAGTGATGAGTCGACAACTAAAGCCAATCCTTGAAGAAGTTACAAGAAGTTGGAGTGAAAATTTTGATAAGTAAATTAGAAGGGACCAAATCTTACATAAACAAGAGCAATTGTTTGTGCTTATTTTTTGTAGTTCCCTCCAAGTTTACATTACTCTAATTCCCTTGTGGCCTCGTCATCACCCTTGGGACATATTCGTAAGTAAGTTTTTCTTGTGTTCATTATGTCTTGATACAAGGGTTGTCCTAAGTGAGTTTTCCTTATCATGAACTAAGATCGAGGTATTGATTTCCATTTTAGGTCACTTCCTTTAAAAATTAATTCAATTAAGGTAGTGATAACTTGATTGCACAAAATTTTTTGGGGGTGTCATTCCCTAAGATACCATCTTTTCTCGCATCATAATCTAATCAAGTTAGCCGCATATTCCTAACAATATAACCTTAATTTAAGGGAGGACACTACGAGTAATTTTTGAGCCCTCACTAAGCACCCACTTTAGTCTTTTGGTGTGGGGTTATGTTTTCAGTAAGGAGATCAATCAATACATATAAATCATATTGTTGTAATAATAATAATTAATTCATGCTTTCCTCTTTAAGAGCTTAAGTTGGTGTTGGATGTCAATTGTCATTTGTGAGTTAATCATCGAGGGTCATTATTTTAATTCCTAGAAATAATGATGATGACGATAACAATAAAATTTTAAGGGTAGAATGAATAAACCATAATAATAATAAAAAATAAATAAATAAAGGAAATATGAGTGGGAGCTAGTGGGGGTTGGTGAATCTGAAAAGTTAAAAATAATGAAGAAATAAAATATCTTTGGGAGGCATATTAGTGGATTGGAAATATTGAAAAATATATTTAAAAATAAAAATAAATAAATGAATATGTTCACACAAAGGAATGAATTGGGGTGAGTGGATGAGTGATTGGAAGTTTGTGGAAAGGACTAGTGTCTAGTCCATTTAACCACAATACCTATGTACCCTAACCTCTGCCATAAGAGCTTTGCGATAGGGTATGGGTGTCCATATAAACATAATGTAAAGAGGTCTTTGTTAGATATTGTTATAGCAAGTTATCTAGAACAAGATAAAGACATCCATCAACATTTAATGAAGAGTTGTTTTCTTTGTGAAGGAATGTAGTTACATTTACGGTGGTAGCTATGTATGCCAAAATGTGGAAGCATACAGAAGGCATGTAAACTATGTGGTAAAACACCTTAAACAAATGTTGTCTCATAGAATGTGTGGGCACAAGGAATGCAAGAAATGAGTTTGTTGAATATACCTTGGAAACAAAAAGTGAATGCAATTGAAAGGTGTAAAATATAATCAATCCACCTTTGTTGGCATGTGACTTCCATATCACACTAAAATAAGAGATTGATTACAAGATATATATATCCATCAAGGATATGGAGGAATACACTAGGCATGTGGATTGTCGATAAATGCTAAGAGGAATGTGGTCTCTTAGACTACAATGATTGTTGGATATGCAAAAATGGTGTGTGAAGAATTTAAAGTAAATGTAGTTGATAGGCATGGCCACACACCACAACCTTTTTACCATCCCCAACTTGCGCCAACACTTTCATAGTTTCACCAATGGGGAAAATGTTGTTTTGGGCTCTAGGTCTTGTGCTTGATTCTTAGAGCCTCTTCATTCATTCTCTCATAAATGTGATGCACCTCCTTCAACTGATCCTATTTATAAAATGTTATGATATTGATATTTGTAAACACAAAATCTATGCACTTGGGTACATTTCTAGGTCATAAAGCATACTAATGTATACATGATTCCTAAGAAATAAAACTAGTGGTTGATAACTCCTTTTGGGTATTTTGCTTTATCTCTTGCACTTTTATTTTTTAGAAACTGGTAAAATTTGGGGGTTTTGAAAGGACACACATCCTTTTACAACAAGCCCTCAAACTGGATAAAACATTAAAAATAACAAAGAGGAAGCCCCTAACATCAAAGGGGAACATCAAAAGGTAAACAAAAGCGAGAATAAAAAGAAGACTAGAACACTCATTATAAAACTATAATTAGATTACCTTATATTATCCCTTATATGGGATATTAGATGCATAAACAAAGAATTCATTTTTCTTTTAATGACATTCCATTCGTCACTCCCGTTAGGATCTACATTTTCATTTTAGTAAGTTAGAGGTCAAATCTTAGAGGAAGCCAAACTACTAGAATTGGGATTATCAGTAGTGGAACTAGTAATAGTAATATCAAAAGCATCAAATGGAATCGGTGTTGGCACGTGATCCTCCATAACCTGCTCCAACCATCCCCTATGAAGGTACAACCTATGAGTTTGGAATAAATTCCTTATCATAACCATCTTTATTCATCAATGGTTGACTCAGTTCCACATCAATAAAAATAAATCTCGATGAGAGTCCTTCCATTGAGAAACCTTTTTCTTCCTAGCTTTCTACTTCACCATCCGATAATCAAGTAAGATGTCCAATTTAAAATTTTTCTACATCTAAAGGGAAATCCTTTGTAATCAAGGGGCTGTGACCAAACCCTATCCAACACTTTGAGGTCAATAGAAGTAGGTAGATCAAGCGAAGTATCCAGATCCACCAATATCTATGCAAAAGTAGTGTGAGTGTAGGATTCTATATTGGAATCAATGGATAAAAATTTACCCAAAGTGTTTCCAATAGCAGTTTATACTTTCCTCTCCCTAAAAATGCAATGGTAGAAGGGGTAAATGAATCTAGACCGGTTTAACAGTGAAAGAAGTTTGAGTGGGTTGAAAGTTGGGAACCATGGTATCATTAGCAAGTGATGATTTTAGTTTTGAGATCTTTGAGAGAATGATATCCATATCATCATCTACACCGAAAGCTATAATAAAAGTACTCCTTGCATAGGGTAAATGTCAATCCTACCTAAAACAATAGGACACCAAATTCATGTTAATCCATGAGTAAGGAGTGGAATACATTACTAAAGTCCATTGAAGTGACAGATCAAACCATTGGAGGAGAATAAATCCTCAGTCTCTAGCACTAAATCCCCAAGAGTGACCAGAGGTGCAACCTTGACAATAGAGAGGTTTGGAAAATGAAGAAGTGGAAGCAACAACATAAGAGTGCTTCCCATAAATCGCATCAATGCCCACCTTTTCTAATGGAACAAAAAGGGGAAAATTGGTACCTTCCTACCATTTGTGAGACCAACACCACAATAGAGAGAAGGAGCATGAGGGGCTCGAACACCCAATGCCACCTATGTAGAGTCATCACTTAAACCCTCAAAACAACCATCAATGCTATATATCTGTATAGCAGAGATGATAGAATACCTCAAACTTGTGCCACCTCCACACTTGTTTCCAAAAAAAAAAAATGAGCTAGGGTTGTCTAAAAACTCGTTGAGGGCTTAGGGAATACTTCCAAAAACCCATCGTGTAAAGATGATTGAGTTAACTTCTAGGAAATTTTTAACTAAAGTGGTCGTAATATCTCTTACACTTTTATTAGCCTTACACATCTTACAACTTTACCAAAACTTGACTTATTTATCTTTTATGGCCTTGGACACTAGTGCCTAGCCAGGACAGATGCACTTGGGTGCTCCTAAACCTCTCTATCCTTTTATTACCCTTTTGGTCTATTTTACCTCTTGGTCACATTTTAGTACTTTGGGTTGGCCTTTCAATTATCAATTATGAAATGCAAATAAGGGAATAATATATATACTTAGTTACTTCTCCAAAATCAGGGGCCAAGCACTAAACATTATCTATTATCATGTAAGCTTATATCAAGGCACACAAGCATTTTAAAGGCATTCATCTAGCACATTCATACAAGGGACAAGGGTTGCATCACTTTGCATACACAACATAGGAGGGGAAGTTCATTTTATTCCATCTCACACATTTACATACTTGGAACAATCTAGATCTAGCCCACTATCATAGTAAAACTTACACAAGGGAAACCTAGGGAATCATTACACACACATACACACAAAACTACATGGAGTCTAAGATGTAGTGCATCACTCAATCATAAGATCATTCTTCAAGTGACTGTCAGGGTTAGTCTGACTCCCCATTATGCATCTTATTTATTAGGTTTGATTTGGGTTATGGGCATGTGCAACTAGCTATCAATTTTTAGAGTTACAAGTATGACCAACAAAATTAGAATGAAAAAAAAGTGACAAAAGAGGATAAAAATGAAGCTATCCTAGCCTAAAAAGGATCAAAGCCCAAGCATCCGAGTGGACACTATTGCCTAAATTAGTTACTAGCGGAAGATAATCTTGTCCTTTGTGGGAACTTCTATCCTATTCAATTCTGATTTTAAGAACCCTCGATGAGCCTTGACGACACTTTTCCCAGCCCTTCCAATAATTTCTGGTCTAGATCACTCCCAACTTACATGAAATCATTTAAGTCATCTTCCATCTATCATTTACTTAGGATTTCATATTATTGCATGCTTATTGTTTGTGTCTTAATATAGTTTATCATTAGTTACAATAGTTACTCTAAAATAAGATTTAATTCAATTTAGATTAAATCATGTGGATGGTGTTGGAACTTGGCATTGGTTTGGCATGGTATGAAGGTTATGGGGTGATTCAAATATATCCTCCACTAAACTTGATCGCATGCTCCCGGTTTATGCCAAATCTGAGTTTCGATGCCATCCATTAATGTAAAGTTATTTTATGAACCTTTCCAACATACTCATGGCTTGCGCTAAATGGGATCTTAGCAATGGTGTATGGATATTCATAAATAAAATTAGAAGCATATTGTTATCATGATTTTGTAAAAAGTACACTTTTAGTTCTAGATGTTAAATGTGAAATCTTGTTCAAGGAATGAGTGTTGTTTAACAGATGCCTCATAAATATGTTGTGTTTTGGAATGAAATATTGGTGGGAAATGTGTGGTTGAATTTTGGGATGGGTTAGATCTCATGAGGAAGCTCTAAACTTTACCTTCAATTTCAAGTAAACTTCGATGGTTGTGTGGGTGTGTACGCTTGCGGGTTATGCCATTAATGCCTCATATCCGCCTTCAATTATTATCACTCATTTATAGGCATGGATTTAATCACTTATCCCTATATTGCTTTCAAAGTACACAATTTAATTTAAGTTTGATAAAAAATTAAATTTAGAGTCAAGCATTCATTCGACATATTACTATTAAATAAAATTATAAACCTCTTTAAAACAATACATGCGTCAAGTTAATTGACCATGAGAAAATACCATTTTTAGAATTTTTATAATAAAATTACTCTTGAACTTGTTTAAAACAAGTGATAAACTTGTTTTTCCCATGCATTCTATAGTAGATACCCAACCAAGAGGAAAAAACTGTAAGAAAATGAACCTCTACTAATTTAATATAAATTGAATTAAATCTAATTATAGAGTAACTATAGAAATAATGATGTAAAAATTATAATATATAGTATGACACACGTAAACAAGCATGTATGATATGAAACCTTCAGAGAGAGAGAGAGAGAATGATATATGACTTAGCTTATTTTCAAGTGATTTGGGTAGGTGAATACCCAAAGCAGACTTTTGGAAATGTCGTCGAAGCTCACCTGGAGGTTCTAAAACTCAAAATGGCACATGACAGGGGAACCTATAGGAGGGAAAGAGCACCTAGGTGCTAACATCTACGCAAACAATCAGGATTTGATTTCATATGTGTTAGGAGAGTTTCATTGTTGATCTCTATTGTCACTTGGCATTCTCTACTTAATCACCGAATGTACTTATAACCCGCAAAACAAGATGTTTAATTACCAATGTCCACAAACCACATCAAATAGAATAAAAAAATATGTAGAATGTGGAGTCAAACTTACCCTGGTGGTCACCTGAAGAGTGAACTTACAATCGATCGCCGTACTACATATCAAAATCCATGTAGTTCTGTGTGTAAGTGTGTGTAATGATTCCCTAGGATGCCCTTGTGCAAGTTGCACAATGATGGAAGAATAGATCTAAAATGTAGCAAATTTATAGAATGTGTGTGATGGGATAGAATAAAATTCCCATCCTATGTTGTGTATGCAGAAGAATGTAACCCTTGTCCCTTGAATGAGTTACTAGATGGATGCTTTTGATGCTCTTGTGCCTTTTGGATGTAAGCTTAGGTTATAGTAAGTAATACTTAGTACTTGGTCCTTTATTTTGAAAATATAACTATGTATTTATATGATTCCCTTATTTGAGTTTCATAATTGACAGCTGAAAGGATGACCTAAAGTAGTAAAAATTAATTAAGAAGAGAATGGGGTCTAAAAGGATAAGAAAGATGTAAATAAGGACAAGAGTGCTCAAGAGGGAAATATTTCATGTCATTGGTGTCTTAATTAGGTGCTTTTGTCGAAGGCCATAGAAATATAAAAAAATCAAATGTTGACAAGAGTGCAAGATGAATAAAGCCAATAAAATTAAAGAATACAAAGTAAAAGGCTAAAGAGAGTCATTAATTACTAGTTTTCTTACTTAAGAATCATGTAAATACTAAAATGCTTTTAGGACCTAGAAATATACCCAAGTTCATGGATTTTGTGCCTACATTTTTCCCCACTTTATGTTGTTGAGTGAATAATTAATAACTTAAAGTAGATAGAAGATCCGTACCTTATGATTATTTAGAGAAGAGTAGCGAATAACGGGTCAAGACAACAAGTGAAGCATGAAGTGATCACAAAGTAAAGTATGGAGGCTAGGGAAAAGAAGTGGACCCTAGGGGTGAAGCATATGTGACTTGACTTACTTATTGTTGTAAGCTTATATTTGTCTGGTGTCGATTTTGTTGCATATTAAGGATAGACTTGTAAAGAAGAGTGAAAGAGTAGTCAGAGTCCCTGTATATGAGAAATCAAAATAACATGTGTATAAGTAAGTAAAAGTGTAAAATTATGTAAAAGGAAAGTGTGCACCTGATATGTAAGAGAGTATGAGATAGAAAGTTGTCTGATTTGTACGGAGATTGCTGAATTTTTATGTTGATGGTGAGGTTTTTGGGTGATCTCATGCTAAGAGTGAGTTTTTGGGAAATCTCATGATAAGAGTGAGGAGTGTTGGGGGGAGAGGTATAGTTTTACTCCCCTTCCATGACTCTACCTAATAAGCACCACTGTAGATGGTACATCCCAATTTGTTTCATATTGTAATTGATTGTAGGAGATATAATGCATTTTGTGATTGGAGACAAGTGCCTGCTCCTAGAGAAGTGATATGAATACTGCTGTAAACTATGTTGTACTGAAAAAATTATCTATTTTTTCCCCAAGGACATTATCGCCCAAAAGAGGACACAAGTTCCTTACACTACTATCTAATACTGGGCATTAGTGTATGCTTTGTGTGTGAGGTCCAAGTCTATTTCGGGACCATTATGTGACTGTGTTCCTATTCTTATTCTCGTACTATTTTGTACTATAGCTTTGAGCTAATGTAGGGGTAATTTTTTCACCCAATAGATTCCCCCTCATTTGGGGTGCATGTGACGATTGTAGGAGAATGCAACCTAAAAGAGAGGACTTGATACTGATCTAAAGGGGATACCTACAGGTGGTAGGGGATATGTATGGTAGAAACCAAGTCACATGCAAATAAGAGAGGCTAGTAATATGTGTTAGTAGTAAAAATAGCTAGCCTGTAATATAAGACACTGTAACAAGAAAATAGGAAGACAAAATAGACTACGAGAAGTGGGTTTCATACATTTTACATTACTCATAATGTCATAATACAATTAAGGCTGAAGAGGCAAAAAGTATATAATGATCAAACAAGACATAGGGCATAACCCACAAGTAATAACATATAATAACAAACAATAACAAGTAAAATGTATCAGATAACAATGGTTGTATATAATCCTACAGGAAAATATCACACATGAAGCACCCATTAGCATTGTAGAAAGATAAGTAGTATGTTAAACATGTAAGATAAATGAAAAGTAGGTGCTATGTAAGAAGAAATAGCAAAAAGTAATGAAAAATATAACAATAGAACCTATAATGTGTGAAATGTGATAGTAGTAATGATATATTCCCCCAGAGCCTCGTCGATACTAGCAAGAAGGGATTCAATGTAGAGCATTATGCATAATGTAAGGAGCTATAAGAGATCTACATTCACTTCCAGAGACCAAGTGAATGCACATGTGTATTTAGACAAAGATAATGACATACTAAGTATCCAACTAGCATAGGAAACAAAGTGTAACATGTAATTAGACTAAGATGACACCAATAAATGCAACCAACATATACAAATGTTATGTGAGTGTGATAGTGTGATATGTAAGGTGTGAGTATGATAGAGCAATGTTTCCTCCTAACGAGTTGTATGAGATGAGGTTCATTTAGAAATTCCCCCTCAAAAGTCAAGAATGAACCATTAAACAAGAGTGTGTCATCGAGAAATGAATGTGTTGTGTTAAAGAATATACTAGAAAAGATGTATTTTGAAGCACCGAGTATGAAATGTAGATGAGTAGATGATGTAAGGTTCATTGATGAAGTGTGCCCTCAACAAATCAAGTGTTAACCAGAAAGCACTAGAGTGCGTCATTGGGTAATGGCAATACGATGTGTGTAGTAAATATGCAGTTTAAGAAAGATTATACATGAAGCATGAAGCATGATATGTGATAATAGAGATTAGAGACAACTTGATAATTTTGGAAAAAGGGATGGAAGTGTAATGCCCCCAAGTGTATAAGAGATGGAAGACTGTCTAATGATAGTGAAGGGCAAGGGCCCTCTACTTGATATCTAAGGAGACAAAGGCATGTGACCATGATCTAAAGGCGATGGTGTGGGAGAGTAACTATGTGCACGTGAAGGAGACCGATGTGGTGAAGGAGGTGGAGAAAACCTATAGGAAGGGGCTTCCCAAGTGGGGGACTTAGGGGTCGACAATTTAGACTAATAGGTGACGAGGCAAAGAAAGTGGAGAATACTTATGAGAATGGGAGTTAGGTCGAAGAGGTGGGATAATGGACCAATTATGACAACAAGGTAGTGTGACAAGCCATGTACGAATAGGAGAGATAGGTGTAGAAGTAGCTTTAGACTTGAGAAGCGTAGGAGACCTAGATGCCATGACTGGTGCATAGATATTAGCAAGAGTGGGCCAAGGCAATGGTGTGTGTGGTGGAATACCTTTGATAGTGACAAGTTGTTTGTTATGGATGAAATTGAGACATAAGTGATGCATGGAGGGGATGACTTGAGTAACGCAGAGTCAAGGGAGACCTAAGATCATGTCACAATCAATGATTTCAGAGGTAACCAAGAAGGGTGTAAAGATAATAAGAGACCCAACTATGATAGGAAGTATAACACAACCATAAGAATTAGGAACTAGAAATGTGATTAGAGATGTTGGAAATTTGATAGCTAAGAGAAGTGCCACAAAGCATGCATTAGTAACAACCAATGGATAGACCATAATATTGTTAACAATATAAGAACCAATAGAGGAATTGATATGCAATGAATCAAAAGTAAATGTAGCATGATAATCATGATCCGAGAATGTGATAACAGTAGTGGCACATCGAAAAGGCAACAAGAAAGTCAAGAGGCCCTAATGAAGGAAGAGGCATAACATGATATGTATGGTTTGTAGAAGAATCGAGGCTTACTTGTCATGCTTTGGTAGAGGGTCATTAAAATTTTTAGCTTTTGATTATCATTGACTGGTTTGGTAGTAGATGGCTTAAGGAGCTTGATTGCATTGTTATCAATAAGATCTTGAATAATATGTTTAAGCTTAAAAACACTCAATAGTTTTCCCAACGCATTGGTGATAGTCACATCTTGCATTTTAATCATATTTTGGACCATGGGGGTTAGAAGATTGAGATTGAGAGGTGGTGGAAGAGTAATAAGATTAATTTTGATAAGTTGTGGTAATAGAAACCGAGGTGTGAAGGGTAACTTGTAAAAGTACACTTTGGAGGTTATAATTGAATCTTATCATGTGTAGAAACAAAACAATGGCCTTTGATTTAGTAGGCTTAGGAGATGGTTTGAAAGTAGATTTAGCTTGAAACCAATTAGAAGATGAAGATGAAGAAGTATCATAGTATTTTAGTTTTCCCATAGATAAAAGTTTTCCTTCGCGTAATTTGAGTGTATGGCATAATTAATCAAAGGAGGGAGATGTCTCAAAGACAACACTCTCTTGTAGTGGAGGTAAGAGACTTTGAATAAAAAGATCTTACAATTCAGAATTAGGAAGTACATTAGTCATCTGAGCAAGGTTGTTTTTATAATGAAAAACATAGTCAGTTAGATGGTCGTTAAATCCTTGTTTGATTTGAGCAAGTTGCATATAGGATATTTTGGCAATCGATATTGATAGAAAAGTGAGCAAGGAAAGCATCAGCTAAGTGTGTAAAATTCATCCACATAGTCAATACATGCCATATGGAAATATCTAGGGTGCTCCTGAGGGTCACCAAGGCCATCGAAGGTAGGAAGCTTGGGTGCAACAAAATTAGGAGGAAGTGGATGAAAATATATGAAAGGTGTAAAAGGGTTGTGAAGGAGAAGTGGGGAACAAAGAGATGGAGAGGAATGTGAAGTAGCTTGCTGTAATTGACATATTTAGATTTTTAGGTCTCGGTATAAAGAATCTAGGTCTTGTGTGCTTGAATAGGAACCATGTTGTGTGCTTTGGAGGAATTGGGAGTAATGAGGGGAGTGATAGTTGTAGAAATGGAATTAAGAATGTTAATGGGTTACGTGGAGGCCATGGAAGCCAAGGAAGAACCCACGAGAGGGTGAGAGGCAACATATCGAGCATGTTTTGAAGCTAGTAGGGAATTTAGGACATGCGTAATATACACAGGTGGTCACGTAAAGTGAAATGAAAATTAGTGAGCTTGTCTAGCTATTCTTGATCAACATTAGTGTCCTCATCATATGATTGTTCACTGTCAGAAGTTTCAATGTTTTCAAGAGGAACATTGTTTGAGTTAAGAAAAGGATTAGAAGATTTAACCATTTATTTAGAGAACTTATGGATATATGGAGGAAGCTCAATGTACTCAAAGGAACCAAAACAACCACTACGGGTGACAAGCATAAAAATAAAAATCCTAGAAGGAAGGTAGGGTTTGAGTGATGGGGTTCACCAAATGATTTAATATAAATTGAATTAAATCTAATTTCAGAGTAAATACTATAAATAATGATGTAAAAATGCTAATATACAATATGAAACAAGTAAACGAAAAATGCATGATATGAAACCCTAAGCAAGAGAGAGTGATAGATGAATTAGCTAATTTTTGAGTGATCTCGGGCAGAAAACAACTCAAAAATGAATATGGGAAGTGTTGTTGAATCTTGTTAGAGGTTATAGAATTCATAATGACACAATATAGGGGCACCCATAGGAGGGAAAGAGCGCATGGGAGTTGGTGTCTGCAGATAAATAGTCAGGATTTGACTTCTTCGTGGTAAGAGGGGTTAATTTTTTATATATATTTTTGTCTCCGATGATTACCGAATGTGCATGTAACTTGAAAAGAAGGTGTCCACTTTCACATGTCCATAAATAACATCAAATCTAATAAAAAGAAGTAGAATGTGGAGTCGATGACCCGGTGGTCACCCGAAGAGTGAACTTACAACCGAGTGTTACATGCTACATCTCATAATCCATGTTGTTCTGTGTGTAATGATGCCCTAGGGTGCTCTTTGTACAAGTTGCACAATGATAGTGAGCTAGATATAGAATGTAGAAAATGCATAGAATGTGTGTGATGGAATAGAAAAACGTCCCCTCCTATGTTGTGTATGTTGAAGAATGTAACCCTTGCTTCATTTAATTAGTTCCTAGATGGATGCTTTTGATGCTCTTGTGCCTTTGGATGAAATATTAGGTGATATTAAGTAATGATTAGTGCTTTTTCCTTTTGTTTTGAAAACATAAATGTGTATTTATATGATTCCCTTGTTTGAATTTTGTAATTGACAACTGAAAGGCTGCCTAAAGTAGTAAAAAGTAATTAAGAAGTGAAAGGGGTCCAAAAGGATAAGAAATATGTAAAGAAGGACATGAGCAGCTAGGAGGATAGGAACACCGACATCTGGTGTTCCAACCGGATGCTAGTGTTTGAGGCCATAGAAAGATAAAATAGTCAAATGCTGCAAGAGTGCAAGATGTATAAGGCTAAAGGGAGTTGTCAATTACTAGTTTTATTGCTTAGGAACCATGTAAATGCTAACATGATTTTAATTACTATAGATGTACCCAAGAGCATATATTTTGTGCCTACATTTGCAATGTTAGAAAACCTCTTTACATGTGTTAAATGCCTTCCAAAATTGACACACAAATAAAATTTCTAAACCTCTCCCCTTCATTTAAAAACTAAAAATGTTCTCTATTATGTAGTGACCTCCATTCAATGTAAAAATATCATTAAAACATTTATGTATGATTTACAAGGTGGGTTTTGGAAGAAACTTAGAGATTTGGTTGTAGAAGGCAACCACTTGACATTGCAAAATCCCTTTGGAATAAAATTATTTTTAACACATACGGATCCCAAAATAAAATCTTCCACAACAAACGCCTGCTTGTCAGTATAGAGAATTATGTGACGTATTTGGTTTTTTCTTGTTTATATCAAAAGCACTTTTCGTGTCCTTCTTGGAGCCAACTTGGTTTAAATTGCTTAAGTATGAACTACAAAACTCCACCAACTCGGCTCAAGAGAGATACCTCCCAAATGAGCTTCAATTATCTGCTTTAGGTCCCGTCGCTTCCTATGTATTCTCTATATAACATATAATAGGTTAGTAGTGTTAAATGTTTCATTTAGGTGTTTGGTAACCTTTTGCAACACCATTCCATAGTCACTTGGGCTAGTTTACACAATAGAGAATTGTGCAACATGTTTACTTTTTTCCTATCTATATCGAAAAACACTTTTTCCGTGTCTATTTTGGATCCAACTTTGCTCAAATTTCTTAAGTATGAACTGTAAAACTCCACCAATGGCTTCAAAGAGATATCTCCAAAATGAGCTCTGGTTATTATTTTTGGGTCTTGTTAGTTCCTATATATTCTCTATATATCATATAATAGGTTAGTAGTGTTAAATGTTTTGACTTGGAGCTCAAAAGTAGCACCATGATATGATCATGGAAAATCAATACTTTTTGTCAACATGGGACTGTCTCCAAGTGTGTGGCTATTACATCTTGAGACAAACCTCCAAAGAAGGTTGGT
Source organism: Taxus wallichiana var. yunnanensis (assembly GCA_018340775.1). Lineage (NCBI taxonomy): Eukaryota > Viridiplantae > Streptophyta > Pinopsida > Cupressales > Taxaceae > Taxus > Taxus wallichiana. The sequence continues at coordinate 399,376,622 of CM031235.1, forward strand.
TCCTCTACCTATCTAACCTAATGCTAACACTACCTCTAAGCTAGCCTACACTAACACATCCAAGGGACTAGGGAGAGAGATGCAGAAATGAAAACCTAAGCTAAATGGGGTGGTGATAATACCAAAAGAGAGGGGTGTGCTAACTCTCTATGAGGGGAAGAAAGGGAATAAAATGTAGGAAGGAAGGGAAAACAAACATGTCGCAGAACCAAAACCACATAGAATAACCCTTCCCATGCATTAAAAAAACACCAAAATTGGAAACTCAGTAAGTGCAACACATATGATACCAAAGAAAGAACATAGAGGAAAAAAACAATAAACATGATTATGGGGTAGAAAAGAGCCATGGACACAACATTTTATTACTTAAAGGATGCATACACCATTATATTCATTGATAGAAGGATAAAATACATACCAAAGACCAAACTGAGGTCTAGAACTCATGGGAAGTCAGCCACCATTTTGACATGGTGTCATTACAAAAACGAGGGATATGTTTTATAAGGCACGAGTTCCATACTTATAGGAAAGAAGGAGAAGGAGAGATAGGCACCACTAGGAGAGATATTCAATCTCCAAGGACCAATCACTATAGATATTTGTAGATAGGTATGGTATCCCGACATGGATCTTATCATATGCCATAAAATTTACAGTCGAGGAGAATGACACCCATACTTCATTAAATTATGGTCATTGAAGTGGTTGAGCATTGATTTCAAGTTAGGCATGGCTCCTATGCATTATTCACATACTTCAAATGATTTTTGTGGTTTCCCACAACTTTTCCATGTAATGTGGCTCCTTGAACATTTTGCAGCTTCTCCCCTACATTCGTAACTTTTTTTGAATGTTACTTTGTTTTATGGGAATTTTCCTGTTATGTAGATTTTGAATGTTGAAAGTATCCATGGATTGAGAAACATATAAGACACTAACTCCCACACACCCAAAAAATATTACTTTTCCTCTTCCATATGCCACAAAGGTCTATTCTTCATTATGTGACATTTTGACCCACGATCATGTTTCCTTTGTTCCATAGATTTTGAAGTATGTGAAACACTGCTTTGGGGAAAACCATGGAAGACTTGATACTATTCTATGACTTCTAGACTTAGTCCCTCCAAAATTTTCTTTTCCTCTATCGCGGGACACTTTGAACTTATCCTCGGTGCATCGTGGCTTCACTAGAGCAGACTTCATGTTTTATTTCGAGAAATTGACAAACTTCACGGAACACTAAAACTCTCCAAGCCTCGTATATCTCCAAGCCTCGTATAACACTCACTTTCCATGTCTTGAAGGTCTAACTCCATCATAAATCTACCTAATTCCTTTTTCAATTTCCATCTCTGGACCAATTCTATGGCCAGCTCCAGACTAAGCTTTTCAACTAGGGACTTGATGAGTTGTCCAAAATTGCATAGTGGAGGAATTTTGGATAATACTTTGGTCACCTCCAGAGGAAATTTTCATGCTAGATGATGAAGACTAGTAGCCTTGAAGCATCCATTGGGCATGGAATCAAGCATAACCTTGAAGAAAACTAATCTCATCCTTTAAACTATGTCTTTTGAGTCCATGTTAACTTAGAAATGATTGAAGTTGATCTTGTGGAGCTGAAAGATATACACTGAAAACTACTCCACCTATATAACTTTTGACATGGAATGTGCTTTGAAACTTGACTATGCAAAAAAAAAAAAAGAACCATAAAAACTATGTATAAACATTGAAAATCATACATGTTCCAAGTGGAAACATGCAAAGTGTGCACAAGCACTTGTTTTGCAATAAACAAACCTAAACTACTCTTATTCTAACCAAATGCAAAGGAATCTAAAATAAACTTGGTACACAAGAAGAGAAATAGCTTCCTCTTCTTACAAAATGCAGCCATGTGATCAGTTTGGCAAAAAAATCACATGGTAGGAGTGAAGTCATAGCCTTTACTTCTTTATTGCTTAAAGTATCAGCTAAAAAAAGAATGAATGCCTCCTCAAGTTTCTTTGCATTTGGTTAGAGGTGTTGAATCTCACCTTTGATGTATTTATGTTCTTCCTCATGCTATGAAGTGAACATGAATGATGGAAACTTAGAATTTTACTCTAAACCAACCAAGTATTTGATTGGGTAGATTTTCTTATAAACTAGTCAAGCTAACATACAATTCTCTTACTTTACCTCTGAATGATGAAACAAAAAGTTTAAGGAAAATGTTCTCTTCTCTGATATTGTGAATGGCACAATGGCTAGCTATGTTTTGAATGTGATCAATAGGATATTTATCTCAATTTATATGAAATGGAGGTATGGTTTTCAAGGAGGATTTGGAGACATCATCCATTAATGAAAATGAATGGGGACCAAACTGAAATGAGAGAATAAAAGGGATCTTTGGAGATACATGAGAGAAATGGAAACATGAAAATGAGTGGAAAGGAGAAGGGGATACTTTGTAAAATTATAGAATGGGTTTCTTGAATAATGGATTCACCAGATGTGTTGAGAAATTCCTCCAAAGGATGGATATCACCAAGAACACATCAAACTTGATGATATGAAGTTATAAGCACTTCAATATTTGCCCCAACGAGTGTGCAAAACTATTGGAGCTCAAAAGTAGCACCCTGATATGATCATGGAAGATAAATACTTGTGGTCAACATGGGACTGTCTCTAATTGTGGGACTTACATATTGAGATAGACCTCTAGAGAAGGAAGAATCCTCTACCTGTATAACCTAATGATAACACTACCTCTAAGCTAACCTACATTGACACATCCAAAGGACCAGGGAGAGAGATGCATGACATAAAAACCTTAGATAAAAGGGGAGGTGATAATACCATACAAGAGGGGTATGATCACTCTCCATGAGGGGAAGAAAGGGAAGAAAATGTAGGAAGGAAGGGAAGACAAATGTGCCACAAGTCCAAAATCACATATACTGACCCTTCCCATGCATCAACTCAAAAAAATGGAAACCTTATAAGTGTGATACACACAAGATACCAAAGAAAGAACATAGAGGAAAAACACAATAAACATGAGTATGGGGTAGAAAAGATCCACAACACAATATGTTATTACTCAAAGGATAATTAGATCATTACATTCATTGATAAAAGGAAAAATAGATTACGAGACAAAATATGAGGTCTAGAACTCGTGGGAAATGAGCCATATGTTGGGTTGACGATATTGCCTAAGTACTTAAGGCACTGAGAAGTAGGAGGTGTGTAAGTAGGTGAGAAGTTGGACATGTTCGTGCCTTGTAGTTTCATGCCCATGGAAGTTAGATATCAATACTTAACCATTTTGCATACATGGGCTAAGATGGGATTGAGTGTTGAGCACATTTTGATAAGAAGACTTGGAAGTCACGCCAAGCTATTTTTGGAACAGGTGGAAGATGAAGCACCATGCTAAGTTAAGCTAATAATAGGATTAGAACTAGAGTTATTAATAGGTAATCTATTATTGGGCGAAGCTCGCACGCTTCTAAATTTATTTTGTAGTGGCGCATAGCTATTGTTAGTATGCAAACTATTTTTGAGAGAACATGAGTAGTGAAGGGGAAGTTCCCTACTATACATATATATATATATGTATGTATGTATATGTATTGGTTTACATGGATTAGAGAGGATGCATTGTGTGTGAATAATTATGTAAGGTTATACTACTTTTGGTGTATTTGCGCACTTAACTTAGTGATGACTATTATGATGTATTCAACTATTGGTTTTGTTATGGATTAATACAATGGATCATTGTGGATGGATTATTGTTATTGATGTTGTTGTTGATGGATCTTGTATGGTAAATCTATTACTAGTTCTTGTTTGATTCTTTATGCACTATGGTTGAGATCTAGATCTATTTATGCTTTATCTTGAATGGTTATTATGGATTTGGATTGTATGTTCCTTCATGCTAACTCCTTGAAAAATATGCCATAAAAGAGGGACATGGTACCTTGCATGCTTTAGGTGAGCACTCAGATCTATCTAAGTGATGTGCCAAAGTTGCACCTTGGGTTGTTCTCGTTAAAATAAAAGGCAACATTTTGGTTCTAATTCGGGACCTCTTTTCAAGTTATTACAAGGATGTTGCATGATGAAGATGTATCAATTGAATTTTCCCAGTATTGAGAGTTGGGTAGAAAATTTAGAGGAAGAGTTTGCTCATAGATATAATACTGGACCTGATTTTGATGCGCGCGCGTGGGTTAAAGAACATATATATCATGAAATCTATGAGATGTTATTTTACTATTTTCCTATAGAGTTGTATGAGTGACTGGTAACATATGCATCAAAGAGAAATTGGAGGTATAGAACAATTGTTTGGACACAGAAGACTACCAAAATTTGCATGATGTTGATTTGACTTGGACATGCACTATAGATCATTGGTGGAGTGGTTTCTTAAATAGTTACACTTTGGAGTACACCATTTTGACTTATTCCTATCTAGAGGTTACTGAGTTTCAGTTCTTGTGTGAACCTAGAGGATCCTATTTGTGCACTATCCCTTTAGTGATTAAGATCTTAATCATAACTATGAATTTTGAAGAATGTAATATGGATAGCTAAACCCTACCGCATGTGGGGGTAGGAGCAGGTGTGGTGAAGGATGACAGACCTTTTGGTAGAAAGATAGAGAGAAGAATGGTGGCTTAATTATAATGAAGTGCATGAGAGGGAATTGACAAAGAATGTGAGATTGAGGAGTCTTTGGAGTTGAGGAGAGATATGGATTGGGAATGATTTGGAGCTAGAGAATTTGGTTCTCCCATCCTTAGAAAAGTGCAGTAGAAGGTACCCTTTAGCTTTTGATGAGAGCACATCTGAGGAAGAATAATTAAAGGCCTTGGGTGTGCATCTGATCCCACTTGGTGACCTATCCCTTACACTTGGTATTCCAGTTCGAAAAAAATATTTAGAATTAAGCTAGTACATGTGCTTCAATATAGATAAGTAGATTTCCTTTTCCTTTGAATAAATTTTTTTTTCGATGGCCACGTAGTGTTATTTTTTGGTGGCCCTATTGGTGGTATATTTTCTAGTTCATCTTCAGGAAAAATGTGGGTGCATGATTGTTGGTAATACGTTTGGGAGTAGCATGAATTTTCAGAATGTGGGAGTTCAATTTAGTACAACTATTGGAACACATGACAAGTACATCATTTGGTATGGTGCTCGCTTATATGGGGAGGATTAGGAGGATCAAGTGGTTTTGGATCTAGTTGACTGCTTGTGTCGTATTCTTTGTTTAGTGGCCCTATTGGTGGTATATTTTTTGGCATGTATTCGTAAGGCGTAACATGGACACACGGAACATTGGTAATACATCCGGGAGTAGCAAGACTTTTTTAGACCATGGGAGTTCAATTTAGTACAACTATTAAAACACAAGGAAGCACATACTTTGTCCGGTGCCCGTTATAGGGGGAGGATTAGGTGGTTTGGGATTTAGGGGATCTGGTGGTTTTGGAGGTGGAGGGAATACTGGAGGTAATACTGGTTCTGGATCTAGTGGGCACGGTCCTCACAAACCCCAATAAGTTTATTATGATACGTCTCTTTACCTACTAGAATACATAAGAATTGAAGATGCAACTGAGTATGTGCACATATGTGAAATACTATGGCATGCTAAGGGAATCACAGCTCCTGAGCGTAAGGTAATTCATTTTGCTACTACTTTGTAAGGGCACACACATAGTTGGTATAGGAAGTATGATCCGAACTAGAATTTTGTAGACTGCAATACGTCATGTGATGATTTCTTGGTAAAGTTTCATATACTTGAGTTTGAGTAAAAGAGAATTAACACATTAAAGGCCATTAAGTGGGGCTTGGCGAGAGCATAAGGGAGTATGATGCCCACTTTAAAAAATTATTTTCAAATTTTTCTTTTAACATTCACCCTAGCTAGTATATAACAATGGTTTATTGGTGGTTTGATCACACCATTCAAAATCACTTTATCATAAGAGGTTTACAGATCCACATGAGGCCTTATAGGTAGCTCTATGTGCTAAGGCGGTTAGGAGTATAGACACTAGAGTTATCCTATTTGTGGAGGCACATATTGCATCTATGGTTAAAAAGTTAGAGAAACTATCGGTCAATTTAAATTTGATGAGATGTAAGGTGGTATTTGGTGTATGGATTGTGAGGTGGAAGGACATACTAAGGATAACCACTCTTGTAAATTGGTGCACACGATATTGCTAGATTGTGAAATATTTCACCTAGATCATGATTTAAGCTGATGTCCATTATTATAGCATGTCGATCAGAAGAACGTGTCTTGTTATTGTAAGATTTATAAGTCTACCACTCATGATATAGAGAATTACAAATTGATTGATTAGATTCATGATGCCATTGATACTGGTGTATGCTAGACTAATGTTGTAAATAACTCTAAGGAACAAGGTGAACATCATAATCATAATCATAATGAAGGGCACTCTAATGGAGGTGGTAGAGGTAGAGGTTACCGTGGAGGATTCAAAGGATGAGGTCGTGGTGGTGGAAGAGGTAAATTTACCCATGAAAGCTATTACACATGTGGATACCTTGATCATTATAGGCATGAATGCCCCTAGAGCATTATTTTCTCATGGTGCGGAAAGAATCACAAGTTTGAAGAATGTCTAGATTTATGTGAGCATATGAGAAAGCATCACAAGCATGATAAGGGTACATGAATGGTTAGAGTACAACACATTGTGGAAGATTAGTGCGTACAAAGTTAGCACCTAAGCTTAAGAGGACACCTATATTGGTGACTACATGTGCTAAGGTCAGACGTGCTCGTGAGACTCCAAACCAGAAAACATGTTATTACAAAACATGAGGTATTGTATTCAAAGTATTCAGATCCTTCACATCAGAAGGAGGTCTATCAAGAAAAAATGGAGGTTATTAGAAACTTGCAGGTGAGATTAATTCTTGAAGGAATAGTCACGGAAGCGGAGTAGGCGAAAGCAATTAATTTTCCTCGTAAAGAGATTGATGAATTAAAGGAGGTTTATAAGTTGTTGCACCAATAAAAATCATTACTTTTAGGGAATGGTTAAGGGAGAAGGTACCACGTGCTTTGGAGTTGAGAGCGAAAGATAGATCCTACATGCAAACTTACCTCCTCACAGATTGAATACGATAAAGAAATCGCTTTGAATGTAGTTGTTGATGGGTGGCTATTGATTAATATCTAAATTGATAAAGGTGTAGAAGTAAATGTACTCACTTTGGATGCATGGAAATAGATGGGAGTCCACCATTATAGCCATCTTCAAATTGTGAATAGGACTAAAGCCATGCCCATTGGAGTATTGAAGGATGCTACTATTACAATATAAGGACCAAGTTTATTAGGGATTCAAGGTCTTGGTGCTTTCCGAAATAGATAGTTTTCCTTCCTTGCTTGGGCACCCTTGGTATTACACAAACAATGTCGGTCTATGCTTTAATAAAGGTTATATCAGTTTTGAGAACAAAGAAGAGAACGTGATTATTCCTTTGATTGATGGGAAAATTGCACCTTATGTAGAACCTTTGAGTGAAGATAATTTAAACATGATATACGTGGGTAAAGTTAGAGATCCGAAAGTGATTGAGCCATCTAAGAAAGGTTTTAGTCGGTGGGATGATGCTTAGTCCATGAGATATACAAAAAGTGTTACCTATGATAACTAGGCACATGGAATGTATGAAATTATTGGGAGGGAGATCAAGAACATAGTTAATCATGTAATCAGGCCATGCATGGTTAGGTGCTTAGGTCATAACTAGGTACCTTGATACACTTGGAAAAGGAAATCGTATAACAGAAAATCAACACATGACCTTCTTCACACCCGACCTCTCGAGGTTGTGCCGAGACAGTCGATGTAGAATGAATGTGAATGTGAGTGTAGTGATAGGGATCAAGCTAATTGGGAAATATTATATCTTCAACATATAATATCGGGATCTTTGAGTCTAAGGAAAAGTATGATCTCATAACTTGAAGTGGTGTGAAGGCTCGGTTTGATATACTAGCTACTCATAGAATCCAATCAATATCGAGCTCTTTTGAAATTGTGTTTGTTGGTTGTTTAACATGCAAAAAATGACCTATGGGCGCCTCGTATGGATTTCTAGAAAAGATCATGGAAGTAATAATGAGAGATGTGATGGAACCATAGGGATTTATGGGATATTTTCTAGTCTAGTCCATAAATTCTTATCCCGATCGGTTCTTATGTTCAAAGGAAAGTTCTCAGTAATAATATTTGGTGGAAGTGGTGAAGATCTGAATACTAATATACACAAACAAGTGTCAATATCTAACTAGTTAGTAGGCACGATGGGTTGTGGGACACGAGGATCACAACTCAAGACTTGTGGAGTATGTGTTCCTTGTATGGTCATGCGCATAATCAAACCCTGTTGCCATGAGTAGTTCAATAATCCTAGGATTGATTAGCAGTGATGTTCAACGTATTTAGTTTTTCTATTTTCTCAACAAAATTTATAGGTGTGCATAAGATTGTCAAACATAAACCGGTATGAATGTTAGTTATCAATTATGTCCCATTGGATTATCGGACCAAGGGATCATAACTGTACGTCTGTTCTTGTTGTGGAATTTTTATGGTCATACAGAATGAAATAAAGTGATTTTGATAAACAAACTAATTACTGAAGGAAATCTAATTTATGTTTTTAGAGTTTTCACAATATATTAGAACAAAAATAAAAGCAAACTAATCTATCAAAGGAAATCTTTTTGGTATTTTCTAGTTTTTAAGTAATGCATTCTAATCTAATAAATAAACTAAAGACAAGTAATCAACCGGATGTAGTTGGTTACTTGTGTGAATATGTGAATCTAACCTAATAAAAACCCTATTCAATTAAAAACCCTTCAAACCATATGTTAGAGGTGAATAAAAATGATGACCCTAAAAGGGCTATTGTTCCCCACAACTTCCCTGGTAATGTTAAAGAGTAAACTTTCTAATGATTTTATCTACTTGTGATTTCCTAACCTATTGAAATGAATAATTTTACTACTCTATTTGATATGTAATTGAAACTAGTGATTTGAATTTGACAATTTAACAAATAAAGAAAACAAAACACAATTCCAACTTGGATAAGCAAGAGCTTTGGAAAATCTGGTTGTATATGTATCTGTCCCCTCAGTTTGTTCCTTTCTTTCTCCGAGTGTTCATATGAGTCCAAGGGATTTATAACATTCCCATTTTAAGACTTTAGAAACAAGAATTTTTTTTTACATAATGTTCTCTGTTCTAAATAAAACATCATTTAGAACACACATTCCATGCCAATCAATCTCATAACAAATAACCATATGTAGCTATAAATGACTCAGTGATCCACCGATCTATTCATTTCATAACTCGGTGATCTACCAATCTATTTATGTTAACTTTAAGTATTGGATACTTATCATATACTTTGTATACTTGGTTTTCCTACCCTATTCTAGGTACTAAGTGATCTGTTTAAAGAACCTATCTAAATATTTGTTAATAATATTCATTTGATATCACGTTACTTTAAACTAGGTGACATAGGACAACACAACCAGTAGCTTGCGATACTTTGGCCAAAGATTTCCAACATATTGTTTATGTCACTATTCCTAGACGACATACTCATCGTTCTGGAATATGTCCTTTACCTAACTCCTCTGTTATCTAGAATGGTCTTTACTAACTATCGTCAGTCCACTTGTCCAAGTTTTAACCCTAGCTACGGTTATAAACATGATCTATTATAGAAAGACGCTCATAATGTCTTAGGGTATATGGGCATACTTGGTTGACCTAAGTCAACCCAATATGCCAAGGCACCCTGAGCCATTGAAAGCTATTGCCTATCCTAAACATGCAACTAACTTGACCTAGAGAGAAACTCAGTTCAAGTCCTTTTTGTGTGTAGATCTAGATGATCAATGCATAAGGGTGTTGCCACATGTCAACTACAATGCGGTATCCTCGAGAAGACCCTTGTCTTCTTGAAGGTACAACCCCCATTGGCATGTTCCAACGTCCTACGAAACTACCTCATCAAGATGTACATACCCCAAGGAGGTTATTAATAAATTATTAATTTGGATTAATACACTGATTACAACAACCCTGCTAAACCCTAATCCAACACTCCTTAAGTTCTTATTCTATACTTGAATCAATTAAGTATTAAAGAACTTCCTTTAACTCATGATTTATTTTAATGTTCGTTTACTTAGTTTAACAAGTAGTTAACCAAAACAGGACAACAATATCATAAGTTTCAATATAATGTAATTTAACCATTTAGGGTGATATAAGAACCACAAAGGTCCAACTAAAGTAGACTTCATACAAAATAAAGTCCTTTGATTTATAATCATATCTCCAATCCTTTTTGGTTTACATTCATTTAAGAGAGGAAGAGTATTTGTTATCCAAATTCACTCCGGTGGTTAATTTGATAACATGCATAAGAATTCTTAAGTCCCAGGAAAATAGATTGATTCAGGGCAAAAATCATGTTTCTAGGGTCCCCTCAGATTTTTTTCTAACTCTCCTGTCTAGGTTGAAAAGAGCAAGTTCTGAGAAAAGGTGAAAAAGTTGAAAAAACAAGCTTGAGCTAGGAAAAATCATGAAAAATGGCTAAGTCCTAGTCTTAGCGATCGGGACATGAGGGACATCTAGGCGCAGATCGACCAGAAAGGCTGCCGGGCGATCTGCGCAGAGCAAAGGGACATCCGGGCCGTGAGGACGCGGGACGCAGAAAGGCGAACCAGCCAAAGGTCAGAGGAAAATTGACTAAGCCGCTAAGCGTAACATGCGGGACATCCGGGGGCTGCGAGGACACGAAGGATGCAAACCACCCGAATCGGCCGATGTAGAGAACTTCAGTTTGGGACATCTGGGATAGAGGGACGCGAAGGACGCAGATATCGAAGGAGCCGAGACCCAATCACATTACGCCACGTGTCATCGGAAGAAAAGGGACAAGGAAGCCCATTTAAGGCAGATCGAAGGAATTTGTCCCAAGCAGTTTGGGATAGCTAGGCTGTGAGGACGCGAGGGACGCGAAAAGCCGGCTAACCCAGAGACCAATCAAATCACGACACGTGTCACAAGGGGAAAACGTCCAAAAGTTCAAAGGGCGAGGTTTCAAGCGTTGGCCCGAGCCAATAGGAATTGGACATATGTCCAATGGAATAGGGAAGCGTGGAGCTGGGAAGGAGTTAGAGAATTTGGAAAAAGTTTCGGTGAAAAAGCTAAAAGTAAAGGAAGACCCCGTGCCCCTGTCCTCCAATCAATGCATGCCACGTGTCCCAAGTGGCGGCGGCGCGGGGGAAAAGTGAAAATGTTCCAAAATCATCAAAATTCAAAATTTTCAAGGAAAACCTGCGGGTGAGCAGAGGAGAGAGAATTACACATCCAATCAGCGCTTGCCACGTGTCATCCAGGTGGCAGAGCGCGGGAAAAAATTTCAAAACACATTTTCGCCTGTTTTGTGCCCTAAATCTTCAGATCTCCATATCTTTGATCCAAAGCTCAGATTTACATGTTCTTTATATCAACGGAAAGCTTATGAAATTATCTACATGATTCTAGGGTTAATCTTGAATTTTGGTGTAGTCTAGAGAGAGAAAGTTAAGAAATGGCTCTGACGCGTGTTCATGGCCAGAAGTGACATTTCAACGACCAAATTAACACAGAATGGGTCGCATTCTCCTGCAATTCGGTCAAAATTGACAGGGTATGGGTTTGTAAGGTATCCCATGCCATTTTAATGCATCTATCGAGGAGGAATGGGCTCTCACGTTTTTTGTACGTTTCTATCTCCTGGGCTCGACCCATGCAATGTAAAAGCCAGATTTGGCTCATTTCTAAAGGGGAACATTTTTGGACATAGCAACTTCTTCTTTCACCTCCAGCAAGTGATTGTTTGGAAGAATCAGACCTCTCCAAAGACTAACAGTTTTTAACCTCTCTGAGGTTGTAATGCAGTGATTTTGACATTGGAAATGATAATGCAAGCTTTGTGAATGAGTTTCAGTCCTTTGTTTGTATTGTTTGCTTCATTTCAGATCCTAAATTATATCTTATCAGCCTGTGTATGTTTTATGCTGCAATCTCTGGTTTGTGTCTATTTTCTTGACAAAATTATTCACCACTCCTTTTGGTGCTTCACCACCTTTAGTTAGTTTCATTTTTGCACTCCTATCCCTGTCCCCTTGCAATTTAGAGTAGGATTAGGATCTGAACCTTTGTAGTTGTGCAAATATAGATCTAAATTAGAGGAGTTCAAGGAACCACCTCTAATCTGGATATTCCTCTCTCGGTTTCACAACTCCCACACTTGGAGAGAGGTTTCCATGTTGTGCAATCACACTAGATGCTAGAGTGATCAAACTAGAAGCGTGATCTGCATCCAGGGGTGTTGTGAGCCTACAACAATAGTTTTGGCACGCACGGTGGGACACTAGAGGTCTCATTTTTATTGCAGCAAAGTTGATGTGCATCTGCTACAATTTTCGGCTTGAAAAGAGCTATTATTTTCATATCTAAGCGACTCCAAGGGGAAGAATCAAGCTGGTTTTAGCAAAGTGCAGGCCCGAAAACTCATGAGAAGAATCACCACAAGGTCAAGAGTTGGAGAAGAAGTGTTGTTTGAATACCTGCAATTATCTCTAAGAATAAGGCAAAGAGGAAGAAGGATTCAAAGGTCTCCATCTCCACCAAACAGAACTCTCTCAACTCCTCCACCTAGTAGGCCTTTCATTCAGTCAACAAGGGTTTTAAGACCAATCAGAATGGCTCAAAACAATCCCTACGTCAACTTCACAGGCAGCAGCCCACTTGCTCTCAATGCACAACATCCAATTCCTATTACAGCCTTGAAGAACATCCCATACTTAATTGGAGAAAATCAGACTACTCCAGGTGATCATGTTAAATATATTGCTAACCTTTGTGTAATCCATGAAATCAATGAAATGCAAGTGGCTGTCAAGTTACTGGCGTCTTCATTCAAGGGTAAAGCATTGCAATGGTTTAGAAGCCGTGGAGCTGGTTCTATCACAAACTAGAATCAGTTGTGTATTGCACTTCATGAGCAATTTGGAGAGAAGAGAGACAACTTGTCTCTTTTGGAGCAATGACAATCATCAAGAGAGCTCCCAATGAGCGGTGACCGAATTCAACAAAAAGGATTCTAGTGGTAGTCAGGCCAACAGCAGAAGGTGCTTTCCTCTACTATCTCAAAGCTTTTAATTCTGATATTTCTATGTTAATTCAGTCCATGGGAGGCATAACTATCCCTATGGCTTATAACATTGCCATTAGGGCTGAAAATTGTTTGATCCAAGCTGGAAAACTTGCCCCTAGACCTCCCATGCCACTGTTTCCAAGTTTAGAGAATCCAAACACCAGTCAAGCACCTAATTTGGCTCCTTCTCCCACTCCTAGAAATCAGAGTTCAAATGAAGCTTCCACTTCATCTCCAAGTGCCCCAAATGAGCTTCAAGAAGTCATGAAGCAATTACAAAACCTAGGCAATGAGCTGGTTACTCTCAAGAGGCAGCAAGCCCAAGGTTTCAGACCTTCTTATCAACCCCAAGCTTAGCCTAATAGGCAGCCATACCAACCACAAAGGCCTCCTAATCCAGTTGCAAATATGAATCAAACAAGGCCTCCTGCCAATAGACCATTTCAGCCATATAATCCAAATGCCATATCTGCCTCTAAGGCATTGGTGCCAACGCAAAACAACATTGCTCAGGAGTATGATTGGTGTTTTCCATGCAATGAGCCTCATAACAAATCCATGTGCTTCAATGGTGCTTTGAATAAAGCACTAATGGTGACAACTACTAGTGTGGAGGGTGAGGGGTCAAGGAAATAGTCAACAACAAGAAACATTCCAACAAAGCAATCAGCCCCAAATAACACCACATTGGGTGAACTCGGCAAGCAGAAGATTTATGTGGCATGAATCAAGAAGTTTGTCAAGGTGTTGCAGCCAACACAAGGTCAAAAAGGAGGAATTTGGGTGAAGAAATACGATTAGCCCCAACCAATCCACAACCTTCCACGGCTCCACAAATGGTTGGCAAGCAAGGTCCAGTTTCAAATACATAAGGGCAGCCAAGAACAGCCCCTAGGCCAACTCAAATACTAGTTGTTGCTGCCCACATGCAAGGAGTGAATGTGCAAACCAAGGGACAACAACAGGATACTCCATCCCAATTCAGTATCATTGATCAGATGAAGAAGACTAACGTCAATATATCAATGTGGGAATCCCTATCTATCCCAGTGCCAAAGAGATCTGCGCAAGCTGCCATGAAGGATTGGCCAACTTCGAATCAACAAGTTCAGATGCAAGACAAAGTGCTTACAAATGCTACCCACCGAGGGAAATCATGGAGGACAACAAGGTAAAATGTTGAAGCCCCCTCCTTTCTATGTTTCATTAATCATTGGAAATCAACTAGTGCATAATTGCATGATAGACTCCGGGGCAAGTAGTTTTGTAATGCCTAAACAAATAGCTGATTAGCTAGGGCTCCAGTATGAAACAACATCCAAAGGGGTAGTGCAGCTAGATGGGACAGAGTAGCAACAGTTGGGGTGATTAGAAACTTGAGTCTTACCTTGCATGCATGTCCAAATGTTGTTGTTCTACAAGATGTATCACCATAGACCTCCCACCACTCTTTTCCCTTTGCTTGTCAAGGGACTTCACAGCCAATATTAGAGGCTATCTTTCTGCTGATTGGTCTCACATGCTGTTCAGAATGAGGTATGGAACTAAGGCTACAATTAGGTCAGAACCTATTGCAAACTGCCATATTGAGCCTTACACTCCAAGTCAGATTAATGCCAATTGCTCGACATTTGATCAAGAAGATCACCCAAGCACCGATGAGGCTTACACCAAGGTTGGAAGCATCCCGGATCTAACTCTTGATGAATGGGCAAATAAGGTACATGTTTTTTATCCTTATCAAGAAGTAGAAGAATCTGAGCTAGGGGTCTATTGCATACACGAAGAAAATCAACCTATTTCTAGCATCACTAAGTCAGACCACAAGGATGACAATGAGGTATGGCAACTATTTTTTGATGGATCAAGGAGTAGAAAAGGTGCAGGAGGTGGAGCTATGCTTGTTTCACCCAAAGGATTAAAGCATTACTCAGCCTTCCGTTTTTAGTTTTCTTGCTCAAATAATACAGCTGAGTATGAAGCCTTAATTCATGGACTGCACTGGGAAAGGAAGAAAGGCATCAGGAATTTGCAAGTATTTGGTGATAGTGAGCTAATCGTAAACCAAGTCAAAGGAAAAAATGCTGCCAAGAATGATCTACTCGAGATGCTACAAGAATCGGGTATGGGATCTTATTGAAGATTTTGAAGCTTTTAGCATCAATTCAATCCCAAGAAAAAGGAATGAAGCCGCTGACAGGCTAGCTTTAATTGGGGCTACGTTTGATGTTGTAGAAAGTATCAAAAGTGGGAAATCTCAGCCTCATATCAAATTGGTTGTGAGACTAGATATTCTGGATAACCATACAAATTAGCAAGTCTTCGAGAATGATCAGCAAATTGTTAATTTCCTACAAGAAGAAGCTGAGTTCTCCGCCAGGAATCAAGACAAGCTGCAGCAGCATTATGGTGACCAAGTGGTGCAGCTGAGAACTAACAAATTACCAAAAGGCCTCATAACCTTGGATTCAATCTTCAACCCGAATGATCAGCTCCGGAAGGAGAAAGTGAACATTCAAGTAAAGGGTGAGGATTCAGAGCCTATTTTAGTGGAAGAAGGCAAGACATTGTAAATTGGCAAAGTAAGTACCTCACAAGAGAAATCTGATTTTGTTCAGCTTTATCAAGAGTTCTGTGATGTCTTTGCATGGAATTACAAAGATCTAAGAGGTTTCAACCCAAAGTTGGCACAACATAATATTGAGCCTGGATCCGAATCCAAGCCCGTCGAGCAAAAGCAAAGCAAAGGCCAGTGAATCCCCATATTGAACCTCTCATGAGAAAAGAGTTAAGCAAGCTTATTGAGGCCAGTATCATCTTCCCCATCAAACACTCAAGTTGGGTTGCAAACTTGGTGCCAGTAAGAAAGAGAAATGGAGAAATAAGATTGTGTGTGGACTTTTGCGATCTAAATAGAGCATCACTCAAAGATCATTATCCACTTCCATCAATGGAACAAATATTGCAGGTTGTAGCTGGTTCAGAAAGGTTTTCATTGCTAGATGGATATTCAGGCTATAATCAGATAGTGGTGAAGGAAGAAGATCAATTCAAGATGGCCTTCACTACAAAATGGGGCACATATGCTTACAAGAAGATGCCATTTGGACTGTCGAATGCCGGAGCAACATTCCAATGAGCTATGGATATGGCATTCAAAGGCTTGATCAACAAGATAGTGCTGGTATACCTAGATGATATCACTGTCTTCTCAAAGAATGTAGCAGACCATCTCTTTCACCTCAGGCAAGTGTTTCAAAGGTGTAGAAGGTTCAGAGTGTCTTTGAATCCTAAGAAGTGCATCTTTCTTGCACATGAAGGAAAGCTCCTTGGCCATATTGTCTCCAAGGAAGGATTAGCAATTGATCCAGAGAGGGTTGAAGCCATAAGAGCACTACCATTACCAAGCCACAAGAAGTCCCTTCAGAGTTTCTTGGGAAGGATAAACTTTGTTCGGAGGTTTGTCCCAGATTTTACAGCCCTTGTCAAGCCCATCACCAAAATGTTAAAGAAAAGCATGGCTTTCAAGTGGACAACAGAAGGCAAGGAGAGTTTTGAAGCAATCAAAGAAGCCATCTCCTAAGAACCAACTCTCATCAACCCAGACTTCTCCAAGGATTTCATCCTCTATGCATTTGGAGGTAATGACACTATCTCTGCCATTTTGGTACATAGCAGAACAAAGATAATGATGAGCAGCCAATTACCTTCTTCAACCAGAGCCTAGATGACTATGAGGTAAGATAATCTTTTATTGAGAAGCATGTGCTGGTAGTAATCAGAAGCTTGAAGAAATTCAAGCATTTAGTTTCAAACAAAAAGGTCCAGTTGCTGGTCTCACATGTTTGGGTCAAGGAATTCCTCCTCAACAAGGATTTGAATGAGAAAAGGGCAGGTTGGATCACCCGTGTCATGGAGTATGACATTGAGATCAAGATCACCAAAGCTGGTAAGAGGGAAAGGATTGTGTGAGCGGTTGGTTTTGGGGAAGCAAAGGGAAGTATGCAACAAAGAAGAGGCTGTTTTGACAGTCCAGAATAGCCATGAGCCAAGTCGCAATCAAGAAGAAGATAATGCTGCCCCCACTCCTTGCTGGACCCAAGATATTATACACTTCCTAAGCATAGGCCTATGCCCTCCAAAGATGAACAAGACCCAAAGGAGACACTTCAAATTGCAGGCTATCTCGTATGCCATTGTTGATGGAGTTTTGTTCAAGAAAGATGTGAATGGAGTGCTGCTTGAGATGCATTAGCACAAATCAGATTCAAAGGGTGTTGGAAGAGTTTCATGGTGGACCAGTGGTGGTCATTTTGTACCAAGAGTAACAACTCTAAAAATCATGAAGGCTGGCTATTATTGGCCTAAAATCTTCAGTGATTGCTATGCATGGATCAAGAGGTGTAAGAATTGTGCATTCTTCACAAGGAAAGAGAGACTTGTTGCCCTTCCATTGCACCCAATCTCAGTTGATCAGCCATTCATGCAATGGGGTTTGGACTTCATTGGAGTCATCAATCCCATTTCAAGCCAAGGGCACAAATGGATTTTGACAGCCATAGACTACTTCACCAAATGGACAGAAGTAGTAGCACTCAAAGAGGTAAATGAGTCTAGCATCTTAGACTTTTATGAGGGGATAACAACCAGATTTGGTGTACCTGCCACAATAATATTTGATAATGCATTGGCATTCATTGGATCTAAGGTGACTGAGTGGGCTGTCAAGAATGGTATCTACCTAAGCACTTCATCAAACTATTACCCCCAAGGTAATGGCCAGGCCGAGTCTACAAACAAGAACTTGTTGAGGATCATTAGGAGGACTCTTGACGAAAATCAGAGGTCTTGGCATACCAAACTGAAATCAGCCTTATGGGCTGATAGGATAACTCCCAAAAGATCCACAGGTAACTCTCCATTCAAGCTTGTCTATGGAAGAGAAGCAATCTTGCCCATGTCACTTGAGTTTCCAACGTTGGAACTCATGAAGCAGCTGGATTTGCTTGAATTTGAGCCCATGGAGGTAAGGTATGCAGAGTTGATGGAGCTGCAAGAGATTAGAAATCAGGCATCCCAAGCAATGGAAAAGGATCAAGCTTTGATCAAGAAGACCTTTGATAAGAAGGCCAAGGATAGATCTTTTCAAGTTGGAGATCTAGTGTTGAAATGGGATGTGGATAGAGCAAAATCGGGAAGGCATTCAAAATTTGATGCCATTTGGAGTGGCCCATACATGGTCATGAAGTGCAAGAACAACAATGCTTTCCAATTGACCTCATTGGATGGTAAGAAACTGCAGATTCCAATCAATGGAATCTATCTTAAGCGTTGCTTCTAGAGGGAAGTTCACTACTTTGTAAATATTAGATTATATTTTCATTCCTCCAAGTGTTGTGCACATTGTTTTGCTGTAGGTTAGTTTTGTTTTCCCTAAGTGCTTTGGCACAGCTTGCTGTCCATGGAGATGTTTTGTAGTCCTTGCTTTCATCAGTGATATTCCATCTTCCTCCTTACACATTACGAGTCGGTTGGGGTTCTAAATGAATATTTGATGACTCCATGCCCAATGGACTACTTCAGGAAACCGGTATCTTCTACCTAGCAGGTAGAGTAACCCCTTGCCGAGTCACCAAATTGTTATCCAAATTCACCCTGTGGTTAATTTGATAACATGCATCAGAATTCTCAAGTCCCAGGAAAATAGATTGATTCAGGGCAAAAATCATGTTTCTAGGGTCCCCTCAGATTTTTTCTAACTCTCCTGTCTAGGTTGAAAAGAGCAAGTTCTGAGAAAAGGTGAAAAAGTTGAAAAAACAAGCTTGAGCAAGGAAAAACCATGAAAAATGGCTAAGTCCTAGTCTTCGCAGCAGTCGGGACATGAGGGACATCTGGGCGCGAATCGGCCGAAAGGCCACTAGGCAGTCTGCAGAGCAAAGGGACATCTCGGGCCGTGAGGACGTGCGGGACGTGGAAAGGTGAACCAGCCAAAGGTTAGAGGAAAATTGACTAACTGCTAAGCGTAATGTTTGGGACATCTGGGCCGTGAGGATGCGAAGGACGCGAACCACCCGGATCGGCCGCGCAGAGAACTTCAGTTCGGGACATCTGGGACAGAGGGACGCGGAAGACGTGGATAGCCGAAGGAGCCGAGAGCCAATCACATTACGCCACGTGTCATCGGTAGAAAAGGGACAAGGAAGCCCATTTTGGGTGGATCGAGAGGAATTTGTCCCAAGCAGTTTGGGACAGCCGGGCCGTGAGGATGCAAGGATGCTGGCGGTGACCCAGAGACCAATCAAATCACGACACGTGTCACAAGGGGGAAACGTCCAAAAGTTCAAAGGGCGAGGTTTCAAGCGTTGGCCCAAGCCAATAGGAATTGGACACGTGTCCAATGGAACAGGGAAGTGTGGAGCTCGGGAAGGAGTTAGAGAATTTGGCAAAAGTTTCGGCCCAAAAGCTAAAAGTAAAGGAAGACCCCGTGCCCCTGTCCTCCAATCAATGCATGCCACGTGTCCCAAGTGGCGGGGGCAGAGGGAAAAGTGAAAATGTTCCAAAATCATCAAAAGTCAAAATTTTCAAGGAAAACCCACAGTGAGCAGAGAGAGAGAATTACGCATCCAATCAGCGCTTGCCACGTGTCATCCAGGTGGCAGAGCGCGGGAAAAAATTTCAAAACACATTTTCACCTGTTTTGTGCCCTAAATCTTCATATCTCCATATCTTTTGATCCAGAGCTCGGATTTTCACGTTATTTATATCAACAGAAAGCTTATGAAATTCTCTACATGATTCTGGGGTTAATCTTGAATTTTGTTGCATTACGAGAGAGAAAGTTAAGAAACGGCTTTGACGTGTGTTCATGGCCAGAAGTGACATTTCAGCGACCAAATTTAATGCAGAATGGGTCGCATTCTCCTGCAATTCGGTCAAAATTGATAGGGTATGGGTTTGTAAGGTATCCCATGCCATTTTAATGCATCTGCAGTTGAGGAGGAATGGGCTCTCATGTTTTTTGTACGTTTTTGTCTCCTGGGCTCGACCCATGCAATGTAAAAGCCAGATTTGGCTCATTTCTAAAGGGGGAACATTTTTTGGACATAGCAACTTCTTCTTTCACCTCCAGCAAGTGATTGTTTGGAAGAATCGACCTCCAAAGATCAGAATGATTTTTACCTCTCTGAGGTTGTAATGCAGTGATTTTGACACTGGAAATGATAATGCAAGCTTTGTGAATGAGTTTCAGTCCTTTGTTTGTATTGTTTGCTTCATTTCAGATCCTAAATTATATCTTATCAGCCTGTGTATGTTTTATGCTGCAATCTCTAGTTTGTGTCTATTTTCTTGACAAAATTATTCACCACTCCTTTTGGTGCTTCACCACCTTTAGTTAGTTTCATTTTTACACTCCTATCCCTATCCCCTTGCAATTTAGAGTAGGATTAGGATCTCGAACCTTTGTAGTTGTGCAAATATAGATCTAAATCGAGAGGAGTTTGAGGAACCAACCTCTAATCTAGAGATTCCTCTCTCGGTTTCACAACTCCCACACTTGGAGAGATGTTTCCATGTTGTGCAATCACACTTGGATGCTAGAGTGATCAAACTAGAAGCCCGATCTGCATCCAGGGTGCTTTGTGAGCCTGCAACAATAGTATTCTTCTAAATGATTAAGTGTTAGGGTTTATCATTCACAATATCCATAGTCTTACCGCATGTTCATTACCCATCACATTACTATGTTAGATTGTTTAGATAATAAACTTCATCTCATGCAACTTAACAAGTCAGTATCATTATAAGGGAAATTAAACTAATTCCCTTTATCCATCTTATCAAAGGATAACAAGATAAACATATAATAATATGAAGACTATCAACAAGATAGAAATTCCATCTCCTTTATAAAAGTACGAGGTAATTTATACAACCAATGCAAGTAAATCGTAACTCACAATTCATCATTATAAACTTATATAGTTACAAGACTATGCACTTTAGGCGTATTGCATAACAACAACCTTCATTCTAAAAAGTATAAAAATTTTCTTTTTCAATATAACTAAAGAATGAATCGGAATTCTTTACAAAGAATGAGACTTATATTAGCCAATGCATCATATAAGTTTTTACCTTCTTTTATCACTTATGATGTCCATCTACAAAAATTGCTAGCACAGGTCAATTCAATGAATTGGGCATGGTAAGCACTAAGCATTAAAAGGAAGTGCATTCCACTAATTGTTTCATTAAAAAAACTCGCTTTAATTAGACAATTAATATATCATATAATAAGCATAAGTGATACCAACGAGAAAAGAAGTACAATAATAGATCTAGAATCCACTTTTAAGAGAAGAGTATAATATAATCCACAACATCTGTCTTAAAACTTAAAGTTTAATTGATCCTATCAATTACCTTTAAACAAACAATAGATCTTACCATTCCATTATATCATAATTCTATCCTAATAGAATACAACATTTATCTTTTCTATAAGCTAAAAGAAGTGTTTACAACATGGTTCATTTTAGGATGATTCATCTAAATATTAAACAAAGAATAAGAAGAACCATTACGTACCATACCCAAACTCAAAACATCCAAAAAAATAGATAAGGTCATAACATGAATTAACCTGTTTCCTTCCAGGGATAACAATCTTATAAATTCAACATTTAAGATATACATCTAAACAAAATTTCATAACAATTGAAGAAGGTATAGAGAATCAAAACAATTTAACTACAAGTCTAACTCTACTTATTCATGTTATAAGTTATCATTCAAAGATCTAAAACCAACGTTTACAAATCAAAGCAAAGTCCATAAAGGAGTTAATATCTACTCGAGTTAACCCAAAAAGATAGAGTACAAGAGACAAAACCTACTCCTATCCATCCAAACAAAGCAAGGCTTAGTCAACAACAGTTAATCAAACAAGTATGACTTCACTTATTAACATATCTCGACTTAGCTATCTTTCTACATCATTATAACAAATGATTCAAACAAAGTAGACCAACAAACCATAAAGAAATCACCATCTCATAAGAGAATCAAGTGCAGAGGAGTTCAGTAAATGAACTTATCCAAATGATAGAGAAAAGGTATCTCTATTAGGAAAGGTCCATATAATTAATCATTTCATTAAACTTAACAAATGAATTTCCTGTTTCAATTCAATTCAGAATGAAAAACACATTACAGTCCCAAAACAACATACTGATCCCAAGAGAATATATATTTTCTCTCTCTTTAAAAGAAACCCAAGAACTCATTCACTGTATCCAACAAGAATAGAATCTTGAAACAATAAGCTAACAAGTTCAGAATTATCCATGAACTCAAAGACTGAAGACTCTTAAATGCTTCAACAACTTAATACAAAGAGTAAGTAGTTTGTGATTCAAAAGAACTATACACAAAACAACTAAACGGAGAAAGTAATCCTTCCCTTATAAATTTAGTTTATAAGGGTAATAACTCAACCTTCCAATGAGACCCAAAACTTATTTTAAAGGATTTGAAGAGAGAGCAAGAAACCCAAAAACGTTTAAGTCAGAAGATGTCCCATTCTTATCTCCAATGCAACTGAAATAGAAATCCAAAACTAGACTTTCACAACCTCATAACTGTGGCAGAGGAGACATTGCTTCAAACAAAATAGTCAACCCAGAACGCGGGTTTCCTCAAAACAGAGGGGAAAAGAACACCCCCAAATCTCACGCCATTACCATCTCAGAGAAGATGATATAGTCATAAAAATAGAAGTACCACATTTTTTTAAACAAGACATTTCCAGCTCAAAATCTTGAAGAGATTACCAAACAACTCAACCAAACTATCTCCCGTTTTCTAGTGAGTAAGTTGCTCAATAAAAGAATTATAAGCTTTAAACTTTTAATACAAGTAAAACCCAACACAAAAATACCATAATAGAATTGAATTCATTGATTCAATTAAAAGTTCTTAACACTCAAGTACCAAATATGAGTACAGTGTCGAACACGAGCTTCACACAAAATTTCAAAACTTCACAAGTAATAAAATACGAGTACAGTGCCAAATACAAACTTCAAGCAACAGTTCAACATTGCATAAGTTTCCAAACACCGGTTCAGAACAACACGAAGCTCCAACACAAGTTTATATCAAAACACGAAGCCCAAATACAAGATCAAACGGAACTCAAGGTTCCCATAAAGTTCAGAACCCTATAATGCAATGAAGGCCTGTTCAAAACACAACAACCTCGAATGCAAGTTCCAACATGAAAAACAAAGCTACAGAGACAATTTTTGCATACAAGCATCACATGCATGCTATCATTGAACTTACACTAGAGAGAAAGTTTCCAAAACAACATTATTTTTCCATGTATTCATATCCAAAAATCACAGAGATTCATAAAAGCATGCAAGTAATCAACCAAAAAAATCATGTAAATATTAATAAGCATAAGAGCAGAGTTATTCTAATGAATCATTTAGAATAAAACATGAAATTTTAATGGGTAGAGCCTATCATGCACGATAATGATTCTCGCAAATTGAAGGAGACTTCCGGTAGAGCTTCCTACTTTTTCTCCTCCATGAAAGATCAAAAATCAAACATCTTTTCTTCCTATGCCTCATATACTTTCCTTTGATCAAAAATAGACCATAGAAACCAAAAATAGCTTTGAAGTGAAGGTCAAACTGCTGGTTCGAAGAACTAGATAGTTCGATACAAAGAAAAATCAGCAAAGCATGCAAAATCGAAAAACCTCCCACAAACCCGCCTTCCAAGTTTCCAAGATGGTTTGCACACAAAAATTGAGGTCCATCAATGCCATTAATTCCAAATTTCCCACTTATCTTTCCTTGCCACCACCTCCTAAATCGCGAATGCCAATTCCATCCAAACATGTAATTCCATCTTTAGTGGAGCTTCCACGTATGCCTCCACCAAAGTCAACTAGCCTCTGCCAAAACTTGCAGTACCACCATCCATTAAACCCTATCAACTCACTTAAATGCCATTGGAACCATCGTCTTAGAGACATACGACCCTTAGGTTCCCTTTCAATAGTTTTAGGATGGATCCCTTAAAACTTAGGTTAGTCTAGCAATAATCACCTTAGGTCTTAAAACATTACCATTAGTGATTCCACCTTAGGTTAGATTAAATTCATAACCATATAGTATTACGTATTAGTTAAAATAGCCTAGCATTACTTTATTAACCTCTCCCATATTCAC
The DNA here is from genome assembly GCA_018340775.1 of Taxus wallichiana var. yunnanensis. Lineage (NCBI taxonomy): Eukaryota > Viridiplantae > Streptophyta > Pinopsida > Cupressales > Taxaceae > Taxus > Taxus wallichiana. The sequence continues at coordinate 399,401,185 of CM031235.1, forward strand.
TTAGCATAAAGCTTAGGTTAGGACGCCAACCCAACAAATAGAATAAGAGGCTTAGATTAGAATAAAATCCATATAAATAGACGTAGCTAGAACATAGGTGTTCTTACCTAGATTAGGATACTGTTAGGATAATATTTTGGTTTTTGGACTCCGAATTCCTCCTTTGTCATGAAATAAATTGAATTTTGTTTACGTCCGTAATGTCCTACTAAGATCAATCTCCAAAGACCCGAGCACAAACATACATCTGAATGAAAACATGTTCACATAAGACCAAGGAATTCGTAACATACAAAGTTTATTCTGTTATGTCCCCCAAACTACGAATGTCAATTTACCATTCAGTTTATGAAGAAGATTTAAAACATTCCTTGGATCACTGAAATTGATCAAAGGATGAGTCAGAAATAGGAATAAGTCTGCAACTCTTAAAGCTAGATTGTAGCTTACCTTTCCAAAGTGAAAATGAATTCTTGAAAGCCATACTATTTTAGTCTAATGATTTTTAAGAACAAAAATGATTTATGCATATCAAGCATGATCTTCAACTATTAAAAGAACACATATTTATCAAGAAAATCACATGTCAACACTTGAAATGCAAAGGAGGAATATAACAATTGTCAAGGGTGTTAGAGGATTGGGAATGCAAAAACAACAAAAAGAGAATGGTGCTTGAGCAATGGTAGCTTAAAGCCAATACATATGTAATGCAAGTGGAAGAGAGATAACATAAGAGATTTGAGCTTGGATATGTAATTCCTAGCAAGATTATGGCAGCAATACATTGCAAGATACACAAAAATTCCTGTGCCTTTTGCTCTAATACAAGCATATAATTGTAATAATTAGGGCTGGGATGTTCCTTCATGCACATGGAAAGAAGAGGTAGTTCTAAATAACTAAAACACATGTAAAAATAGAAGATTTAAGGAGAACCAAGTAATTAAAACTATTTTTAGACAATTTGGCCCACAGATGCATGCTAAAAGTGAAGTTAAGTGAATCATCACATGTTAAAACACGCATGATGGAATCTGGAAAATTCATTCAAGACCGCCACCCTACATGGGCGACGGCCTCGGGACCACTACCCCGCCTCAATGGTGATTTCAAACCGCCACCCATGCAGATGGCGGTCCGGCACTAAAGGCCAAAACATGCGCAAAAAGAGAAAAAATGCTAGAAAAAGTGTGGGAAAGCTAAGTAAAGATGTTTAGGCAATAAATATACATTACGAATGGGTTTTGGAGCTCAAACACCTTCTTGAAAGGACTTGAATCATCATTGGGGAATTTTAAACTATTTTTGATAATGTAGCACATGTAATTTCAGGTGTGTACATATTGCCACCTTGGAGAAGCATCTTAGCCATGAAAATGTGTAAAACGAGAGCCCGACTATGACATTCTCGAAAAGGGTAGTTAGAAGTTATACTGACATGCCCATGTGTCAAAATGTCACCGCCTAATTCCCACTACTGTAAGAGAAAGAAGACTCAAGTGTAGATAGAAAAAAAATAAAAAAATAAACACTAAACCAAAATGACAAGAGGACTTACCATTTGTGCGGGGATATAGCGATATACTTGCGCCAATGATCTAACGCTCTGAACACATACACTCAAAACAATATTAAAACAATATATATAAACCCATTTTCCAATTCATTTGTGTATTCTCGATTTAGCAAATTTGGAGATCTAGATTCACGGTGACCATTTCCGATGAGAGTACAGTTGAAATGACCGTTGCGAGATAGTGACCATGCCTCCACGTGCGGGAGATTGACCAACACGATTTAAGGTTGGTTATTTTAACTTTTGTCTTTTCATACCTAAAATGTAAAAATGTTGAGAAGTTCACCTAGGGGGGATTATTTTCAATTTTTTTTTGTTTTAAATGAGTCTCTAAGTAGAGGCGCCCATAGGGCATTATTTTATTTTGTCAGAAATGGTATTTTTTTTCATTTTTGAGCATTTTTAGGGTTAAGGACACATTTGGAAAATCAGCAGGGACCGCCGCCCTAAACTTGGCGATAGGTATGAAAAAATGCCTAAAACGTACATTAACTTGATTTTTTTAGATTTTTCATTTTTGTCATATTTTTGGTGAGATTATGTTCTTGTATACATAACTAAATTTCTCTTTTTTCCATGATTTGGTGAATGCAAAAGAAGGAGGAGTACATCTGTTGGAGCTGAGAGAGGGAGTGTGATTGGCTCCGGGATTCTCGGATCGGTCACCCCTGGGATGAGATGGAGATTTTGCAGAGGGCGGTGTATCTCAGAGGATTGCATGGGTGCTCCATAATGCCCTTTCTAGTTACATATTATGTGACTTGTTTTCCTATTGGGATGCATATCGGAACACCTTCCAGCTTTCTAGGTGTCGGGGCAAGTGTACCATTACACTGGAGGATGTATACCACATCCTTGGGCTCTTGATTATTGGGAGGAGAAAGACTTTGGCGACAATGGGATCTCGGGCCATGATGACACAGTAGGCCACATATATGGGAGATGTCATTGTATCATCTAGTTCTAAGAAGGGGATGGAAGTCCGGTCCATTGCTACTGCACTTATTCCTATCATTCGGAGAGCAATTATGGGTATCTTGTCCTCGAAATTGATCAGGGACAAGGGAGGTGACACCCTTCTCTACTGTCAGGATCCTATTATCACATAGATTAAGGGACATGGCTGTAGGTACTCCTTGGGAGAAGACATCCTAGGGACTACCTAGCATGACTTATATAGGGTAATCCAATTCCAGGGGCAGTCACTGAACCACCCCACTCTTGTTATGAGATGGGTATATGGGCATATCACCCCCTATGGAAGGGGAGTACATGTACTAGATCCGGGGTTTTACGGGTAGTGAGGTGGACAACTATGTTAGTTCTCAAGACACCACACAAGCTAGTAGCTTATCTGACCACATCGAACATGATTGCCACACCCTACCAGGACATGTAAGGGTTATGGAGATAGAAGGTGACCATAGTGGTAGCCTACTCCCACTTGGTTAGTTAGTTGACATGGTAGGGAGACTCAAGACATATCCATTTGATCGGGTCCCTCGGCATTACGCCTCCCATATGCTAACACACTTAATCCAAAGTGGACCATTTAGGAGGCCCAAAAGGGCCCTAGAGGAGATCTCTACTAGACAATAGTTACTCTAGGGGTGCCTATCATAGTTAGGCACGTGGTTCATGCTTGACGGGAAGATGGTTCCCCTTGAGTATGTTTACTCCAAATTACAGCTGCTCCTACTCATAGTGGAAATGAGGATGAGCCTATTGATGTAGACTCCAATTCTGAGGAGCATATAAGAGATGAGACCAAGGAGGAATCGGTCGATGAGAAGAATGAGGAGGATGAGGGGGAAATGTAAAGACTGGAAAGGCAACCCGTATGGCAGAGGAGGAGAGAGATCTTGAATGGCATGACACTTAGGAGATGCTGAGAGCAAGGCACGAAGAGGCTAATAAAGTGATTTGAATTTGATCAATTTAACAAATAAAGTAAAAAAAAACACAATTCCAACCTAGATAAGCAAGAGCTTTGAAAAATCTAGTTGTATCTATATCCATCCCCGGTTTGTTCCTTTCTTTCTCCGAGTGTTCATATGAGTCCAAGGAATTGGGAATGCAAGAACAAAAACAGGAGGTTTGCACCGAGAAATGGTAACTTGATGGATCTAATGCAAGTAGAAGAGAGATAACACAAGAGATCTCGAGCTTGGCTATGTAATTCCTATCAATATTGTGGCAAAGCAATACATCGCAAGATACACAAAAATTGTCGGGAATTTTTCTTGAATACAAGCATGGAATATATAATAATTGGGGATGGGATGTTCCTTCATGCACATCGAAGAATAGGCAGTTACATTTAACTAAAGCACATGCAAAAAAAAAAGAGGGAAGGAGAACCAAGCAATCAAAACCATTTTTAGACAATTTGGCCCATGGATGCATGCTAAAAGTGAAGTTAAGTGAATCATCACATGTAAAAACACGCATAATGGAATATGGAAAAGTCATTTAGGAATTCCACCTGCTTGGTGGTAGCTTCAAAACCGCCACCCAAATCGTGGTGGCGGTTTTGCCGTTAAAGGCTAAAACATACCGTAAAGAGGCAAAAAGCTGGAAAAAGTGTGGGAAGGCTAAGTAAAGTTTTCTAGGAAACAAATATACAATGTGAATGGGTTTTAGAGTTTGAAAACCTTCATGAAAGGAATTGAATCATCATTGGGGACTTTTGTAATAGTTTTCCAAATTTTGGGTGCATTCATATTACCCCCTCAGAGAAGCATCTTAGCCATGAAAAGGCATAAAATGTAGAGACCGAGTATGGCATTCCTGAAAAGGGAGTTAGAAGTTATACCTAACATGTCTTTGTGTCAAAATTTCGCCACCCAAACTCTTACTAATTGCAAGAGAAAGAAGGCTCAAGTACAGATAGAAAAAAATATAAAAAAATAAACACTAAACAAAAACAACAAGAGGACTTACCATTTGTGTAGGGATATAGAGATATACCCGCACCAATGATCCAAACCTTGTGAACACATATACTAAAAATGAGATTAAAACAATATATATATAAACCCATTTTTCAATTCATTTGTGCATTCTTGATTTGGCAAATTTGGAGTTTTGGATTCACGGTGACCATTTCTCGATGATGAGAGTACAAAGCCCAAAACAACCGTTGTGAGATAGTGACCATGCCTCCACGCGGTGGATTGACCAATGTGGTTTAAGGTTGGTTTTTTCTACTTTTGTCTTTTCATACCTAAAATGTAAAAATGTTGAAAATTTCACCTAGGGGGATTATTTTAAAAAAATTTGTCTTAAATGAGTCTCTAAGGGGGACACCCATAGGGAATTATTTTATTTTTTCAGAAATGGTATTTTTTTGCATTTTTGAGCGTTTTTAGGGTTAAGGGCATGTTTGGAAAATCAAGACAGACCGCTGCCTCGAATTGGGTAGCGATTCTGAATAGAATGACTAAAACATACATTAACTTGATTTTTTTGGATTTTTCATGTTTTTTCATATTTTTGGTGAGCTTATCTTCTCAGATCTGTTATTAACTTGCTCTTTTTACCATTTTTTTGTGAATGCAAAATAAGGAGGAGTACATCCATTGGAGCCGAGAGAGGGAGTGTGATTAGCTCCCTGGGATTCTAGATCAGTTGACCCAGGATGAGATGGACATTTTGTAGAGGGAAAGTATCTGGAGGATTACATGGGTGCCCCATGTTGCCCCTTCTATTCACATATTATGTGACTTGTTTTCCTACTGGGACATAGATCGAAACACCTTCCGGTTTCTAGGTGTCAGGGGTGAGTGGACCATTACTCTGGAGGATGTATACCGCATCCTTGGGCTTTCATTCTTGGGAGGAGACTGAATTTGGAGACAACGGGATCCAGGGCCATGATAACACAGTTGGCCATGTATATGGGAGATTCCATTGTCTCAATTGCTTTAAAGAAGGGGATGAAATTCTGGTCCATTGCTACTGCTCCTATTCCTATCATTTGGAGAGCCATTATGGGTATCTTGTCCTCATGATTGATCAGGGACAAGGAGGTGACACCCTTCTCTACTGCTGGAATCCTATTATCACACAAATTAAGGGACATGGCTATAGGTATGCCTAGGGACATGACATTATATGATTCTTTTGTATATTTCGGGCTCATTACAAGCGTTTTGAGCACACCTTAGCACGTGATGACATTGTATACAAACTTGACTCACCATGATATATACAAATTTTTTTTGGTTTGATAATCCATTGTATCTGAGTTGAATTTATTTTGTTTTAATTCTTATGTGTACTCTAGATGTTTAGAATTTACCTTTTTCTATGCTTTTCAAAATGCATGCAATGGATCTGAAATGATAGCAGAATGGTTTCTTTTTTAATTTTATAATGCTGATATATGATAATGCAAATACAATGTGATGTTGAACTTTAGTTTATGTAAGCAATCTTCGATAATTCATATCATCTTGGAAAAATGTAGTGATACAATGATATGATAAGTAAATGTACATGCCCCACCCTCAAATCTATGCAACCAAAGGGATGCGAGGGCTCAACACTAAGATCCGAAAGGGCACAAGTTACAATTTTTTTTTGAATGACAACGATGTGGGAAAGAAAATGGTTTGATAGGACTCAATTGAGAAACTACAACCTCACCCTAATCAAGTTACTTCATAGTTTAGAATGTGATTTAATTTCTAGTTTATCTAGACTTAGATCCGTAGATGGCTACTTGGTTGACAAAATATGGTTTTGAGGTTTTAAACTCTTTTGAAATTTTGGACATCTAACTCACTTTTTTTTTGACTTATGATTTCGTAACCTTTGAATGGATTGTTTCTAACATTCAAGTTTATCAAAGAGACCCCCTACACCTTTCCCCATGCTACCAAGTTAGGAAGCATGGGATCATCACCGTGGACAAGGAATAGGTGAGTAAGGGCATTTCTCTCCTTTCCCAACCCTACATCACCAGTAAGAGATGCAAGCTCAACACCGAAGGTTGGTAGGGAAAAGAAGTGTGTAAAATAAATTTTTTATGTGGATTTGCATTTGAATTACTCATATATGGAAAATGTTTAGTATGTTCTTATTTCTAGAGAGATCTTTATGGGATAGATGCGACACCATGAAGCTTCTAGAACAAAATATAGGCAAAGACACCTAATATAGAAAGAGTCTATAAGTAGAATTGAGTATGCGAGGCCTTGGTATGTTCACAATCAAAAATTGTCTTATCCTGTTTGAAATGAAAACATGATTTGAAAACAATTGATGATACCATGAAAATTTGAAGAGATATGATTTGAATGTTTTTCCATTATTTTTTAGAAGTTTATAGGAGTTGCTATAAGAATAAGTCCCTTGATCACAAATTTTACAGTAATAAAATGGAAAATTAAAGTGCTATGTAGATGTAGTAATGTACATATGAAAATACGTATGGATCATGTGTAATACCTCTTTAGGTGAAGAGAGTTCACAGATTCATTGATATCCTCACCCTATAGTCTACACACAGAGAAATTCTTCATTTTTGTAGTCTTCTACTACTTGATATGGACCCAACCACTTGGGTTTTAATTTTCTTCCTTCGCTAGTTTTTTTTTTATCTATTTGGCTATCAAGTCTTAAGACCAAATCTCCCTCATATATTTCACACTCATAAACCTTCTTGTTGTTTTGTTGAGCCATCAGTCAGCGAGAGTATAACCTCATCAAGAATTTCTAACTGAGAGAGTTGTGCTTCTTGATAACCTTCCTCTCCCAAGATTCTCATGCGGTGAAATATGGAGAATCAAGTATTTTGACCTTATGTGGTAAACCGATTCCATTCCAAATACAAAATAAAAGGGGGTTACCCTTTTCAGTGTTCTAACTAATGTTCGATAGGTCCAACAGGATAAAAAAATATTTAAATGCCAATCTCATTTGTTCTCCTTAATGGTCTTAAGGAGGATGGACTTTAATGTCTTATTCGTAGCCTCATCCTGTCCATTGGCTTGAGGATAATAAAGAGAATCCATGTGAACACTTATCTTAAACTTTGCACACAATTCATGTACCTTTTCATTTTTGAAAGACATGCCACTAAATGAGGTAATGACCTGTGGCACCTGTACCTACAAATGATCTCGGTTCAAGATGAACTTGGTGATCATAAACCTGTGTACAATGGTAAGAGGCATGGATTTTACCCATTTAGTAAAGTACTGTGGCTATGATTATGAAGTTATGGATGTCTATTGATGAGGGAGATAATTTCCCTATCAAATCCAAGGCCCACGTGGAAAAGGGTCATGGGGTTGTAATTGGTGTAGAGCTTATGCCGGTATGTGGATCTCATGGGAGAACTCTTGACATTTGTGGCATCTGCACACAAATTCTATTGCATCATGCTCTAGGGTGGGCAGAAATAGCCCATCCAATGTATCTTTCAAGTGGTACAAAGTGGACACCAAAATAGCCTCTAAATACTCTACTATGTGATTCATAAAGAATATTTTTGGATTCTTCTACGTCAACACATATTAACAACATTTTGTCAAAGGCTCTATGATAGAGAACTTGCTCCAAAATAACGTACTTAGTGGCAATGACACGTAACCGAATTCTTTGTCGGGATGTTACCACTTCTAGATACATATGGTCCATGTCAGTATACTATGGACACACAGAAATGGGGGGCCTAGTCTCAAAGAAGTACACACACTCATCAGGGAAGTCAAGATCTACCAAATTGCCTCCATCTAATAGAATATCACCCCCAACCAGTCTGTAATGATTTTTCCCTTGATGGATTTCTAATTAACAAATGTTAACTCAAATTAACCCATCAAAGTTATGAAGCAAATAAACTTCTTAGATAATAATCCTTGTGTGAGGAATGTCTACAAGTGATCTGACTTAACAATAACCCTTGTTTCATGATTCATCATAAAATGTCTCAAATGCTTTGTCGCAAAGACTATGGCAAGGCATTATTTTTCTGCCTCGTGTAACATGTCTCATAATCAAGCAACTTTCGACTAATAAAATAAATTACACATTCTCATTTATCATCATCTTCTTGAGCCAACATGTAGGCTAGCGAAGCATCCGTGGCATGCGAGTACAAGATCAAGGGTGATCTGATCTAGGCGGAATGAGCATAGGAGGGGACAATAAGAATCATTTAACTGACTCAAATGCCTTATCGCATTCATCTATCCAATCAATGTAACAATCCTTTTTCAAAAAATTATTGATTGGATGAATAGAAAAGGTGAAGATAGGGATAAATCTTTAGATTGCCCCAAGTTTTCCAAGAAATATCTGAAGCTAGACTCATTCGTTGGTGGAATCATTTATAATACAACTCATATTTTTGCTTGGTCTAAATCAATTCCTCATGAAGATAGGATGTACCCCAAAATATTACCTCCGTTACACCGAACACACATTTTTTTGGATTCAATGTGATGCCGTATTTGATTAAGTGAGGAAGGATGTTACGAAGCACCTCTTGGTGATCGTAGAGATTTCTTGCCTTATACAAAGAGGTCATCCATGTAGGATTCCACAATCTTATGTTTAAGATCATGGAATATATAATTCATCACTCGTTGGTACGTAACACCAAGTTTTTAATATTGAATGACATGATAACATACTAGTATGTTATCCAAGGAGTTATAAATGTAGTTTTCCACTTATTCTCTTTAGATATTATTATCTCGATTGTACACAAAGAATCCATCCATGAGAGATAACAACTCGAAACTAGCTATCATGTCAATGATAACATCGATGGATGGTAATGGGAAATCATCTTTGGGACAAGCCTTATTTATATCCCAAAAGTCTATGCAAATGCAGATATTTCCATTTTTCTTAAGAATGAGGACTATGTTAGACACCCATTGTGAGTAGTCAACTAGCTTGATGAACCCTACCTAGAGGAGTTTCATCACTTCTTCCTTCACCATGAGGGCCACCTTTGGCTTCATGAGCCTTGAATTTTTCTTAATTGGCTTAGCATGTTAGACACCCATTGTGAGAAGTCAACTGGCTTGATGAACCCTACCTGGAGGAGCTACATCACTTCTTCCTTCACCATGAGAGACACCTTTGGCTTTATAGGCCTTGAATTTTTATTAATTGGCTTAGCATTTGGTTTGGTGATGGGATTGTGCATTGTAATGTGTGATACAATCCCCACCATTTCTTTATAGTTAAATACGAATGCTTTTGATGCTCCTTGAGAATGCGGGTATGTATTTCAACCTCCTTAGGAGTTAAAGAGGACCCTAGCTTCAAAATATTTGGTTCTTCCTTGGTCCCAATATTTATATTGATTGTTCCCTCAATTAAGGAGGCATTTCCTTCCTCAAACTTAGGTGGGGCTCAGAGGAAACTCTAAATCCCCCTCTTCTCCTACCTCAAAATTTTGAGTTCCCTCCTTGGGGAAGATTCTAACATGGGATTTAAAATATAGAAAGAAAAGTGTGGAATCAAAGAAATATTAACCTCATGATGCGTAAGATGTAATTCTGCGAGAGCGTTTAGATATCCTAGAGTTGCTTTGTTAATGTCAACGTAATCTGTATTGATAGAATCGCTCTCATTCTCTATGTATGTCATCATTGGAGTTACCAACATCTTACCAACCAAATGTTTTGCACAACCGAGATGTGAAGTTTTACTCTCCCAACTCACTACCCGGAGTAAAGTGAGAAGTGAAAGTTTTTATCAAGTCTACGAGGAGATTATTCTCTCGTGGAATTGCTTCAATTGATATGAAGTCAAATATCTTTGTTAAATTCAACACTGCTGTTTTGTAGAGTTGTAAATGCTCAGCTCTAGTCTCATATACTTTGGATACCTTATTTGCAACAAGTTGTGAATCACCCAGCACCCTGATATTAAGAGCACCCATTATTTTGGCCATGATGAGACCAAGTAGAAGGGCTTCGTATTCAGCCCCATTATTTTTGCACTCAAAGTTTAATTTGAAGGAAAAAGGTAGAATAATTCCCTCAAGAGAGGTAAGAATCACACTCGCCCCAACGCCAAAATGACATTTGGCTCCATAAAAAAGGGGATTCCAACAATTAATTGGAAAACTAGACATTGGATCATCTTTTGAATATTTCTCCTTTACTTCATTACTTCAACCATACAAACCTCATTCTACTGGAAGAGAACCGATTCCCGTGGTATTCCCATGCCCATAGAATTGAAAGGAAGGAGAATGGCTAAATCCTTCTCCAATAGCTTGATAATTTTTGTAGTGGTTCCCAACAATACTATCTTTATGATGATGGTTTCATCTTTTACTTACAGAATGCCTTAGATCAAACCCGTGACTTCTAATTCCATGGTAGAACTAGCTTTTCCTCCGGTACATCGAGATTGAAAGTTTATTTAATTGATTTTGGAAGCTCAAACTCGAGTATATCCCTGACCTCTTTTTCAAGTTAGCTAGGTGTATTTCAAAGGGTTTTGGATCACCCTGCACCAAAAATACCTTCCCTAAATGTAGGAACCTAACTTCCTAAAACAAATTGGAGGGAATCACCTTCATGCGATGAATCCAAGGATGGCCAAGGATCATATTATAGTTGGTTTCCTAATCTATAATATAAAACTTAGTTAGCACCATCTTTGGTCCAAGGGTGACTGAAAACTCTATAGTTTTGATTGGCATTACTTTTAGGCTATCATAGCTATAGACACCCCAAATTTACATTCATGTTTCCACTTGTTCCTAGTATTATGCTAATACACCATGTTATTCACCCATTTAAAATTAATTAATTAAATTGATTAATTGATACACATTATACACCTTTCGATTAATTAAATTAATCACATGTACCCTTTGGCTAAATTAATTATTATTTTTAATTAAATAATTAATTAATTAAGTGTGTGCACATCCTAGTCATCTACCACTTGATCAAACTCCACTTAGACTCCACTTTGACTACCCTAGTTAACTGCACTTCTAGAATCCTAGAAAGGTGGGGGCAATTAAAATGCACGTACAACCACCTTTTCGGATGCAACTTTTTGTAATTAATTTCATTATTGCCCCCGACACTATTGTAACTACTCATAATGCTATTTTTAGCATGTTCATTTATCCGTGTAACTAATTCTAACTACCTTTTATTTATATATGTTACAAGCTTACCTTCTTTCTAATCCCTCTTGATTTTGAAGCACAAAACCTCTGTTGAACTGTGTCTATAACATTTACCTTCAAAGCTTGGAGAGCACTCAAGGGAACCCATAAAACACTTATGACATTCTTTCTACAAGGTTTCACAAGAGATCCTTAATTTGAGGTTTGTATAGAAGGTCTTTGGATAGGTTTACATGTTTGTTTATCTTTAATTCTGTAATTTTCCCTATTTACATTTTGGCTCGCCCAATGGGACTCACACCCTCATTTTTCATCTTTGTTTCATTATGTTTCTCTAATTTTGTTCTTGTAGTGTTCCTGTTGTTTTTTGTGTTGTTGTGTAGGTTTGGAAGCATGCACTTGTGAAAGTTTGACAACACCCGCATCATTGTACCAAATTACTTGCAAAAAAAGAACAAACAAAACCCTTTTATTATTGTTGGTTTCCTATGTTATGTGTTATTTTTTGTAAATTTTTTAGGTCCACTTTTGTTTGTAGTTTTGCTAGTTTTGTTTCTCTCGTTTGCAGGTTTTGAATTACCTGCACAGACAACAAACACAATACAGTTAGATTTATTCAAAAACAAGCATATATTACAAATATTATATCTATTTTTTATTTTTTTTTTATTTTTATTTCTTTTTAATCTAAAAAATAGATCTAAACAAACAAAATTAATTATTATTGTTTTGAAAAAAAAAGACTAACAAAATTTTTAAACCCCCTCCCTACTCCTGGGCTTGGCCAATGCGAGAGCCCACCTCCCCACTCACCCAACCCAATATCTCACTTCCCCAAGCCACCTCACTTCCCGACCCCGTAGACCCCTAAGCCCTCAAAACTTCACCCGATCCCTTTGTTCCACCGATCCCTATTCCCATAGACCCCCACCCGAGCCCTACAACCCCAACCCAACCCTTGTCAAAATCTTCTCGACCCCTATCCTAGAATCATACCCACTGCACCCCACGCCTCACATAGATCCCGCCACCGACCTAAACCCATCTCTTACCCACTACTTAGCCCTCATCCCCACCTCACTACCATGCACAATTCCTCAATGACCCCAAGTCTTGCCCTACCCTCATAGCCCATTCCACCACCTACCTTGGCTTGACCGAGCCACACCGTAACCCCCCACCGCAGACCTCGTAAATCCATGCCTCGAGCTACCCTTCCATGTTGTCCTGTGACCCAATCTAGCCCATGCCACACCCCCTGCACCACTCTCCCAAGCTCTCCCGTCCCGTCCTGCCCTGTCCCTTCCCACAAACCCCGAGCTCACCAAGTCCTAAGCCAACACCACCACCGCTCTATCTTCCTACCTCACCCACCCCTACCCCGAATGTGCCCTTAAAATCCTCTTCCGCACACCCCCACCCGCACTCCACCCCAAGCCCTCTACCGAGCTGCTCGACCCACCTGCACACACACACCAAGAAAATTTACACTTCATTAGGATTTTAAGTTTATATTCTCTATTTTTATAGTTTTAGGGTTAGGTTTTATTTATAATTTTTTTTTAAATTTTAAGTTACAATTAAATTAATTTCCTTATTTTTTTATGGACTAACTGTGCAGGTGTCACAAAATAGAGTTCGTGGACGCTCTTAAGTACTCTCTTGTGCTAATTGTAAATGTTTCCATTTTAGTGTTATTGGACATTTCGGTCTAATTTTTCCTAATTTTTAGCCATTTTGTACACATTTTATTGTTTTCTAACCTGAACTAACACTTTGTCACGTGTTTTTGCATACTTTTCCTTTATCATTTTCTTTTGTTTTTGTGAGACTAACATGAATCACCCACGTGTATGCTCTTCCCTCACACTTTTAAAGCAATCTTGGGAATCAAAAACGTGGTCATTTCTTTTTTTTTTTTTTGGGGAATTAAAGTTTCACTTAATCAAATCCAACCCACACATATGCTCTTTCCTCATGATTTTTAAGTGATCTTGGAAATCGAAACATGGGTTCACTGTCATCTTGTTTGTTTGTTTTGTTATTTTTCCCTCATTCGGAAAACTTTCTAATCATTTTTTGTAGGACCTACTCTCACAAGGTGGATAAAACATTTAAAAACTACTAACTATAGGTTTCCAAAGGAGTTCAACCAAACCACACCTAAATCAAAAGATTAAAAATACCACATTCAAAACACTTGATTTGCAGGTTTGGTTAAGAGCTATGGCTCAACTACGTAAATAGAATATAAACCCCTTAGCATAAGCCTTATGCTAAAAAAAAGGGGGTGGTTATAGGAACCATAAAGTATTCCACACCTTGAGGGAGTTGGTGGATGAAACAGAAACCTTTTCTCCTACTTAACTAGTAAAGCCTTTGTGAGTTATAGTCACGGAATATCCATAGTTGCAACCCCAGTGCGATTCATTCTGAGATAAGTCTTTGCTTAGGGTTTCAAATTGGGTGAAGTAAAGCCATAAGATAGTAATAACATCATGCTCACTCAGATATTTTGGTGACACCTAGTTAAGAAAGCCACCTAGGAAGCCATGCCTTATCCAAGACAATCTAAGATAGAGGCCACAAATTTCACTTCACCATTTTTCATTTTTCTCATATGTTACACACTTGTGTTTCACTTTCTTCATTCATGTTTTCTCTCTCATCCATCTTGTCACTTTGTACATGTGTCTAAGTCTTGAGTTGTGGACATCCATATTCACACTTAAGCACTTTCATTTTCATCTAAGTCTTGACGTTGCGATACTCACTTTATCACAGTCAAGCACTCTCTTGATCACCTTGATCTTTCATTATCATAAGTCTTAAGTTTAACGTTATTTTGTTGAACTCTAAGCATTCCCCATTCTTACATTATCACATTTCACATTTACTTTCTCCACTTATTGACATTCTTCACTATCATTCTCTACTCACTCTTATGTTGTCACATTTCACCTCTACTTTGTTGAATTATGACATCTTAATTTTTTTCTCCTATCATCTTACGTTTTCTTACATTGCAATAATTCTATTACATTTTGATAACCTCAATATTTTTTCACTTCTCTTATTAAAGTAGTAACTTTGTTTTAATTTGAGGTCACTAATCCCTTACTTCCACCTTGTCTCTTATCCTTATTTTTGTGAGATTCTGACCTTTTTATCATCATTTATTCACTTCTTGTGATGACCTTTACCTTTTTCATTCTTTTAGTGCTTTCACTTCTTTGTTGTGTCTTATCTTTTAACACATTTTTGGTTAAGATTTGACATCATTCATCATCTTCCTAAGTCTCCCTTTTACTATTCATCTTGTTACAAGTTGAGAAAATCCATCATTTTCTTTCCTAAGTCTCTTCACTTAACATATTTTTGTTAAGAGTTGAGCATATTTCATTGTGTTAAAGGTCTCCTCTTGTCACACTTACAATGTTGCAAGTTGAGCACACTCACCTTTCATTTCTTACCTCTTTACATTCACCTTGTAAACGTTCATAACATCTTTCAAACTCCTTCATCTTTCTTAGCACCCATTTTTCTAAGATTCTTCTAAACTAACATTTCAACCCATCTTCCACCTTAACATCACTCATTTTGTTAGGTGTTGTGAAGTCCCCTCTTTTCGTCACTCTTATCAAACATTTTGTTAAGAGTTGATCACCTTCATCTTGTTAAGTCTTGTCTCCTTGACATTCATTTTCTTAAGTGTCGAGTAAATTTTTTTTTCCCCTCTTTTTTGTTTCTCTTAACACTTACCGTGTCAGGAGTTAACCATTTTTACATTTCTTCATCACTCTTATCATTCATTTTGATTACGAGTTGATTGCATCCACCTTGTTAAGTCTCTTTTCCTTTAACACTCATTTTTTTTACGGAATAGAACACATCTAACGTCTCACCATCCCTTTTTCTCTTTACTATCATTTTGTTAAGAGATGGACACTTGATTAACCTTTTTTTCTTCTTCCCTCTTAGCACTCATTCTGCTATGGGTTGAAATTTTTCCATCTTCTTCCCTCTCTTCCATCTTGGCATTTACTTTGTCAAGGGTCAAGTTTGTCAATCACTTTCGCACGCTTTCATCTTGACATTCACTTTGTTAAGGGTTGTGTCATTCATATCTTCTAAACATCTTTTCCATCTTAGCATTCACTTTGTTAAGGGACAAGTTACTACCAAACTTATTCACACACCTCTCTTCCATCGTCCTTTCACTTTGCTAAGGGTCAAGCTTTTCAAACATTTTCATCACTTCTAACTTAGCATTCACTTTGCTAAGGGTTGCATTTTTCATCATACCTTTCTTCACTCTACCTCATTTTTCATTCCAATGGTGGATTTATACAATTCATCCTTTGCCCAAGAATGAAAAATGATGAAAGACACCATCAGGGTATGTAAAAACAACATAAACAATTTATTGTTGGTGAATTGTGTCCATACCCTTTTAATATGGACATCTTACGCATACCCTTCCCACAAGTATTTTGAGACACCCAAATTTGAAAAATACATGGGCAAAACTGATCCAAGACAACATATCAAATAATTTTTCATAGCATGTCATGAAGTGGCATATAACGATAACTTTCTCTTGTGCCTTTTTCCTAGAAGTCTAGAAGGAAAAGCTTTGGATTGGTTCTTACACCTTCTAAAGGGATCTATCACTACCTTTGTGGACCTCTCAAAGAAGTTCGTTAATTTTTTTCCCAAAACCTCACTCGCAATAATCACCATACTAGAACTTCTCATGATGAATCTTGGTACATCAATCGCAACCACAATTTCATCACTATTGGTGTCATGAATAATCACAATATTCCCAACATACATGACCAATCAATCAAAATCCAATCATACAACCTAGCCAAGACACTATGCCATGCAATGTTAAATGTAAGTTTACACCCCTCAGCGAACATCTCTCTAGTGTCTTTCAACAACTCAAAGTGGCTAGGATGATTAAATATCCCCTTAAAATACCTTGGATTGAAGGATAACCTAAACCATACTGGTACAAACCTCATAAATATTGTGATTTTCATCACATTGATGGACACTCAACTGATAAATGTACACATTTTAAGAGTTATGTCAAGGACTTAATTGATGACGAAGATATATTTGCAGATCTTGACAATTAAGATCTTCAGAATCGATGACGTGTCAACTTCCACACCTTCAAATGAAGATTTGGTTGTTATTCCCACTTCTATTCATACGACATTCCACGAGATCATGAAAAGGTCATGTATCTCCCCCTTCAAAACAATCCTTTTCTTCTACATATTTTCTTCCTATAGTCCAAATAGACATTGAATATGTTTTAGACAATATTATAAAACCTAATGGGAACTTAAATTTTCTTCAAGACTCTCCAATAACCCTTGACATGACAAAAGAGGGTCCATTGTCAAACACCATTGAGCTTGATTCTATTCTTTCCATTCCAGCTCCTATACTTGACATCGCTAGTCTTGTTGTCAAAGTACGAATGACGACAAGTTTGGACACTTACTTCAACACAACCTTCTATTTCCATTACACCTCAAATGATCCATCCTATAGGAATCTCATCAACGATTATTTCTACTTATCAAAATATCTACATGTGCACATTCTTTGAGGTACATATACCCAGAATATCCTTATTCAACCATTTCAAGATTTAATTACAAATATTTTGTCAAATCAACTAATTCACAACCTAGAAGGAGAAACATTGACTATTTCCTCTCTACAGACTTACAAGGAACCCTAAGTCTACATCTAGAGATTTATTCTTCTTTCCTCACACTCTTTCGCTCACAGGTGAATATGTATCTCAACATCTTCCCCACATCAAAAATATTCTTCTAACATCACATATGTCTTTTGATCTCATTAAAGACTTATCTAATCCCACATCCTTTGACTTGGATCATGTCTACCCAAGTCTAGTACTTCAGACCCAACAAACCCAACAAATCCTTTGACTTGGATCCTGTTTCGCCTAAGTCTCATTACATGACATATCAAAACCTTGGTTTCCCTCCTTTGACTTGGCTCATGTCCGTGAAAGTATCATATTTCAAGACTTATCAAATATTTTGATTCTCCATCTTGACTTGCATTTCATCTACACAAGTCTTGTATCTCAAGACCATTCAAATTCAATAAACATGGACATCTTTCTTGATAAGTCCATTTCAAACCTTCATCCTCCAAAATTTAGAAAACTCAAAAATCACAAAAAGAGAATAAAACTTTGTATTAGAGCACTATTTTCCAATCAGAAATGACAAAGTGTGTACAAATAATGTTAGGCATTCCATCTATTGGCTAGATACCTTAATCATACCATTATCATATACTCACCTTCTTCACCTATTATGACACATGTTAACCTTGTTCCTCTTGGGCATTATGTGTCTCATCTTTGTTATGGTTCTTATCATTTTAGATCTTTTTACCTACGGTTTTGTCTTGAAGCTTACTGATGGCAAACTCCTCCTTTCAAATAATCTCTCTCTTTAACTAGACATCACTAAATTATTTATCCGGTCCTTTTAATCGCCCATCTCAATCTATGGTGATAAACCTCGCATCTTACTAGTCACAAGAAGCGATACTTGGGGAAGAATGTTCCTTCCCAACAAGCAGACTATCAACATACAAGGCAAATTAAATCAATTTAAAAATAAATTTTTTTTATAAAATCAATACATCTTTCGTCCTTCACAGTCTTCGGTGATAAGCCCATACTTCTTACTGGTAGTATGAGACTGGGAACAAAGAAAGCCCTTACTCACCTAGATTTTATCTTCGGTCTTGATGGGGCAACATGTAGGGTGTCCTTAAAAAATCCAAAAATAAATTAACCAATAAATCCTTTATGAAATTTGAATCAAAGTTCTTAATCAAAAACATCCCAAGAAGTAATTTATTTGCTCATGTTACAGAGAGACACCAATTCCTTCAATCAGATTTTTCTAATCAGTAGGTCATGAATGGATCTAAGTCGAGTCAAAACCTAAAAGTAGAATCATCTTGGAATTGGTCAGCTAATCTTGACTAGAGATGAGTTATATTTTTCTCATATGGATCATTGTTACAACTTGTGTCATCACATCATTCCTCTTCACCTTTAATCGCAATATTCACCTCATTTTCACGTCCTTTTAGCTCAAGGAGATGATCCTCATATCTTCCTAGTTGTGTGGAGCCACAAGTGGAGTCAAACACATCATCATCTTATCATCTACATTTATGCCAATGGAATGGAATTATTTTAATTATTTACACCTGCTTTCAAGCAGTGTACCTTTTTATTGAGTTTTACTATATGATTTTTTTCAAAAAATGTCTCACAAAACTTCAAAAATAAAAAAATAATATCAAATTGTTCAAAAACACAAAAACAATATAAAATTGTCCAAAAATAGTTTCAAACTATCATAATCAAAACATTCAGATAATGTTTGAAAAACTTTTAACAACTGGATAACATAGTTCAACAATTTTTCCATTTGATGGTACTCCTCATGATCGTTCCAGATCATACTCATATTTATTGCCCGTGGTGTATATATATGCTCGAGGAAATCATTTACCCTTTCACAATATAACATTGCTTGGGGCACACTTGGATTTTACATTTTAATCCAATACAGATCAAATTTCAATGGGATCTGACAAGAGTATCTTTCGAGTATCTAAGTATCACTCCACTCTTCACCCTGATCCAATCCGTTCGCATGCTAAGCTATCACTAGGGGCATTAAAATCTGTCTAGTTCTTCAATTTCAAACACATTCGGAGTGTCATTAGATGCCATTTTTACACGTTGTATTATATTGTTGCAATTTGTTAACATTGTGCCGATGCTTTTTATTCTTTCAGTTTGTCATTGTGTTTTACTTTTTTATCTTTAATGTGGACCAATTGCAAGAAATTTATTCACATCCTAGTTCACATAAATTTGGTGTGGTTCTTACCTATTCATATTGGGTTTATTTCTATTACTTCTTTTATATCTTTTTGTCATTTGCACGTTTTGTGTTTTCCTCCTAGTTTATTTAAGCCATGGAATTTCCTCATTTTTTTTACATTTGTATTTCCAAACTTATGAAAATCCAAAAAAATCCAAATATTTTAAAATTCAAAAAAAAAATTCACAAAAATTTGAACAAACATCAATTTGGCACCAAAATTATACAATTGTAAAACCCTTGAAGTAAATCATTCAACATCTCAATACAATCTTGATAAACGTCATAATTTTATCTATTACTCTAGTGCTTGTGCCAATCTTACAACTATCACTTTCTTCCCTTTGCATGATATGCTAACTCTGCTTGGGGAAAGTCACACAATTGTTTTTCCTTCGTGATATAACTTCACCTGGGGAAATTTCAACTTTGATCATTTACAAATTTACACAACAAATTCAACAAGAGTGTCATAAGGAGTCGCTTTAACTCCACTCTTCCAGTTTGATCCTATTCCCATTTGGGAGCATTTGTATCTACTTAATCATCATTGTGGCATGCATTAGGGGCATAGTTGATTGTCTTCTTTTTCAACTTTGTGTTGCATTGTTGATGTTTACTCTTTTGGACCACTTAAAAGTAGTGTGATCACATCTTGGTTCCTTTATAACCCTGATGCCGACACCTAAGTTGTATATTGGGTTTTTTTTTTATTTTTTATATTTTCTTTTCTTTGTGTGTTTGTTTACGTGCATCTGGGCTAACCATTTTGATTCTTTCATAATCATGGTTACCACTTTATTGTGCAACAAAAAAATTAGGTTGCTCTAAAAAATTAATCTCCAAATAATGATCATGCTACGAACATAGTCCTTTCCCATCCTTATTTTAATCCCTTACTTTCTTCCTATCAAGCGGTTGTTTTCCTCCTTATTGCATCATCCATCCCCTTAAGGGGGCATTCCTCTACCATCTTGCTTGCTAGGGCATCCCAATGCTTCACAATTTTTCGCTTGCCGATCTACATGTGTCTACTATCTTTAAAGCACTATTACTTTGCAATAGCACTTTAAAGAGGGAAAAAATGTAGACACCCCAAATTTACATTCATGTTTCCACTTGTTCCCAGTATTATGCTAATACACCCTATTATTCACCCATTTGCAATTAATTAATTAAATTGATTAATTGATACACATTATACCCCTTTGGATTAATTAAATTAATCCCATGTACCCTTTGTACCCCTTTGGCTAAATTAATTATTATTTATTAATTAAATAATTAATTAATTAAGTGTGTGCACATCCTAGTCATCTGCCACTTTACCAAACTCCACTTAGACTCCACTTTGACTACCCTAGTTAACTACACTTCTAGAATCCTAGAAAGGTGGGGGCAATTAAAATGCATGTACAACCACCTTTCTAGATGTAGATTTTTGTAATTAATTTCATTATTGCCTCGACACTATTGCAACTACCCATAATGCTATTTTTAGCATGTTCATTTATCCGTGTAACCAATTCCAACTACCTTCTATTTCTATAAGTTACAAGATTACATTCCTTCTAATCCCTCTTGATTTTGAAGCACAAAACCTCTGTTGAAATGTGTTTGTAGAATTTTCCTTCAAAGCTTGGAGAGCACTCAAGGGCACCAAAAAAACACTTATGACATTCTTTCTGCAAGGTTTCACAGGTGACCCTTAATATGAGGTTTGCACAGAAGGTTGCTGGAAAGGTTTGCATGTTTGTTTATATTTCATTTTGGTAATTTTCTTTGTTTACAGTATCCTCTCAGCATATTTCGTGTCGAATATCAATTGGCATCTCCATACCCTAGCTTTTGAAGGAAAAATAAGGGGACTATGTTGACTTCTACCCCATCATCAATCATCACACGCTTTACATAGTTGTTGTAAATCCAGACTTGTAAAAACAATGTCAGATCACCTCTACGAGCTATTTCATCATCCACAGGCATCTTGCTGATGTTGAATACAAATCCAAAATCTCTTTCAAGCTTCCTTAGAGGATAGACATCAAAGTCCATGTGGTTTATTTATTCTTTTGGAGGAGGGGTGACGTTAACCAAATGAAAAAGACCCAATGCTTCTAGTAGAGCAACCCTATGAGCAGGGAAATTCTTTAATAGATCCAAGAAGGAAATGTGAGAGAAGGTCTTAGTTAAGTCATTGATCAAATCGTAAGCTCCTACTAGCTTGCTTAGCGTATCGTGAATGTCATCTAATGTGGTCGGGTAGATCGAGATAGGATGTGAAGAATAATCCTTGGTTCTAGTGGCAGCGTTAATTTGAGGTTTAGTTTCCAACTCGACCAACCCCACAATTTTTGTTTGTTGGTGACCATCTAGAGGAGGTGCCACTTGTGGGTTTGACAAAGTTGAGGCTTCGTGATCATGGGTCCCTATTACAATACCTTTGTTTGAACCATTGGGATCTATTCTACCATCCTTTGGACATGTGGGGAGAGGATCGTTAAAGATTCCAAGCAGTGTGTTCTGTGGAGATATTGGTCCCATGTAGGTGTTTTGAGTGGGCCTTTGTTGGGTTTGCCAAAAACATGTCAAAAATAACTGTCTTTGATCCTCTGGAAAATGCTATAAAAACTTGTTACAATTATGGCATGTTCTTGTATCATGCCTACGAACCCTATGGAAACCACAATATAAATCAAGATCATAATCTCAAGGCCTTTGGTTTGTACCTTGTTGTGGTCCAAATTACGGTTATTGTTCAGCTATTGATTGTTATGGTTAAAATTTGGGAACCCTTTCCCTTGGTTTTGAAATTGGTTTGGATACCCACTTGGGTATTGGTTAGGGCCTTGGGTTTGTGTTTGTCTTGATTGCTTTGAGGTTGTTTTTTTGTTGTTGTTGTTGTTGACGGTTAAAATCTACAAAGCATTGATTGAGGGCAAGAAGTTATTATTTCTTTGATTGTTGTCATTGTTATTATTGTTGTTTGAAGTGCTTATATTGGGAGCATTAACAACGTTAGGTTTCTTAGGTTGGTCTGTCACCCCATCATGTCGTGACTCCATGATTCTTATTGAGGATTTTTGGTCCTTGGTTACTATTCATGTTGTTGGAGTAACTAGGGTTATTTTGATTAGGGGTGACTAACCTTCGATTAGCTCTATAAGTCTTATGACCACTATCAATGGCTACTTGGTCAATTTGAAGAGCACCCTCTAGCACCTCTTCATAGCTCCTTAGTGGGAAATTTTGAACCTATTCCTTTGTCTCCCTACAGAGAGAGTGGAGGAACAAATCAAAAATCTCTGTTTGATCCATATTTAGAGCCCTGCAGAAGAGTAGAGAACTTGTCACCACCTTTGAATGAAGTGGGCTACAGATTTATTATGCTCTTGCTTGATATGAAGGAATTCCCTGATTCTTATTCTCAAAAGTTTGTTCATATCAAAAGCTTTAATAAATTCTAATACAAGTTTCTTGAACAAGTGTATTGAAGCCTCTGGTATCCTATAGTACTAATTGAGAACAATACCTTATAGCATCTTAGGGAAAATATTCACAACAACTGGGTCCCATGGGAATAACTCTTGAATGGTTGTTGCATAAGATTTGATGTGGGCATTAGGATCGCCCTCCCTTTGAATTTTGGAAGGTGAAGGGTCTCGGGAGAATGAATATCGAATGGAGAAGTCTAGAGGCTACTTAAGATAATCAATAGGTCCCCATTACATATGTTTCCACCATTGAAGATCCTTGTTGGGGAGGTGGAGGTTGCATCAGTTTTTGAAATGGGACAATATAGACATTTTTGGGGCATATGGTATCCCATACAGCTTATCCATATGGACTCGGGTAGGTGTACATATCACCCTATGGAGATTTATAATACATATATATATATATAGGGGGTTGATTACCTTGATATCTTATTACAGTGCACAAAGCCAGTGGAACGTTGCATCTCCGACTGGTATGACATTTGAGAATGCACTTGGTCGTTTCCTATTACGAGATATCCATAAGTGGCATGAGGGGGTATACCCAAGGTTCCCATCCCGTCAGGTAGGTAGATCTCCGTGGTTTGGAGTACCCATATAAACCTGGAGGATCTGTGCGGTAGGTATTTATCTCGTAATTCTACCGGTAGGGAAAAGTTTGTGCTTGCCCCGCATATAAATTTTGAGAATTTTGGGCAAGCTCTAGCTCCTTGAATTTTTCTACCAATGCAAAAATGACATTTCCCATTGACGGGGTGGTGCTTTTCTTAGGTTATTTTTATTGAACCCTCAAAGGTTGTTGAGGAGTATGGTATCCTCGCTATAAATTGTGTTGGTCCCATTATTGAGTTTTCATAATGTGCCTTAAAATTTTCATGTCAAATTCTTCTATGAAACATTTCATTGGTCGATTGGATGGTCTGCAAGCTTGATTTCTCCAGTTGAAAAATTTCAAATGCTCATAATGTTGTTGTTTTTCCCTGTTCTGAAATAATTTTCCAAATTTTCCCCATTTGTGCCCTAATTTCTTCATTTTTACTGGGTTGTGTCATTTCTCCTTTGTCAAAATTTGAAAAAACTTGAAATTCATCAAATCCCAATCCCTAGGTCGAAAACAATGTTAAATTATGTTTCAAATGACTTAAAATCAAAAAATCTACCATCCTTGTGAAGATTTTCAGTTTCTAGGGCATCATTTGAATTTTTGACGTTTTGAAGGTCATACGGGCGTCATCTACCCGTCAAATTCATCTTTGCAACTCATCGGTGACATGGCGGGTTCTTATTGGCCATGGATATATGGAAAATCATTTCTAACTTGTCGCTTTTGAAATTTTGACAAAGGGAAAAATTTGATCCGCGGCTCCGCTTGCTACAGTAAAGTGCCTATGTGGCACATTGTGATTGGTCGAAGGATTGGCCGATGGTGGGTTATACTTAGAAATTTTTCTTTTCTTTTGCAAAATGTTCAAAGGAACATTTTAGCCCGAAATTCCTCGTCCAATGAGAAGTGGACACATGTCCAGGAGAAGCTAAAATGGGAGGGCCGGTTTTGAAATAACTTTGAAGTTTTTAACTTCAAAAGGTAAAAGTAATTTTTCAAGCCGAAATCCCGCAACCAATGAAAAGAAGACACGTGTCCAAAAGAAAGAAAGGGGAAAGCGGGTTGGTGGGAATTTTTGGATTTTTTTCCTTTGGAGGAAAAAAACTTAAAATCAAAAAATTGTCCACTTTGCCAAATACAAAGAAATGTGAATGGAGGGGCGGAGGTTTGGAGCTGGGTTACCATTGGAAATTTTACAAATCTTTAAAATGTTTCAAAGACAAAATTGAAGGTGTGCTTCCATGGCCAATCCACGTTGGACATGTGGCACATTTCAAGGAGGTCAAAAGGAGATTGTGGGCCCGCAATGAGTTTTAAATTTTTCAAAATTTGGCAAGGAGGTCTGAAGGTAGAGTTGGAGGTGTGGCCCCATGGCGAATCATAGGGTGCCACATGGCAGAGAAGAGAGTGGCAGGTGTTCGGGCTCAGAGTGTTCTCGAGAAAATTTTCATTTTCTCAAAAGGGTAAAGAAATTCATGAAATTTTCCCGCATTTTCAAGTAGGGCCCACATGTGGACACGTGGTGGGTCCAGGGGAGAAGTAGAGATTTTTTGTAAAATTTTCCAAAGGTAAAAAGGGTCGCAAATGCATTTCTAAAGCATGGGGTTATATCCAATGGTTTTTAGACACGTGTCCCTCCTTATATAAAATGGAAAAAGGGGAATATTCAAGAATCTCATCCTCCACGTGGAGGGCTAGCATTAAAAGTTGACCAAAATCGACGGTTACTATGTCATTTCATTTTTGGCCGCCATGGGAGCTTCAAGGAGCTTGGAAGTCACATTCCTTCATCAAATTTCATCGTATTTTAAATGATTTTGTGTCCTCTTAGCCTTCGAGTGCAATAGCACCATTCTCATGAGCTAATTCAATGGTCTATGATGTATTTGATGAAATTTTTCCCATTTGTGAAAGAACGTGAAAGGTGAAAATAAAAAATTGCAGAGGTAAAAATTGAAAGGGTAAAAGGTGAAGAATGATTACTAAAGAATGCTCACATGCCTGAATGCCAAAAATGTGACATTGGGATGGATAAGGATCCGAAATCATGAAATATTTTAAAATTGTTGTGCATCCCTGGCAATATGCGAGCTGTTTTACAGTTTGATGTCATTTTCATGAAATGATGAAGGGTTTTGTAACAAATTTGATCCCTTAAGCATATTCTTTTCTTGGGAAGTAAGGTTCCAAGCTGGCATGAGATATAAAATGTATTTTTGAAGCATTTCTAGGAGAGACAAGAGAGAGAAAAGAACTTAGAATTTTTCAAGAAAAAAGCTAGAAGAAATCCATTTCTCTGGAGAAAATCACCTGAGATCCATTTTCAATTCCATTTTGTATCAGATTTCATCATGTTGAGCTGGTTTCAGTTGTAAATCCATCAATATTCTCTCGAGATTGTTCTTGTAGAATTCCCTACTGATGTATTTGATCAAATTTTGGATTATGTGGTGTTATCTCTTGAAAAAATTTGCATATGCTTGTCTCAAAATATTTTCAATTTGTGTTTCTTGCTCATGTTGCAATCTTGTGTTTAGGATCTCTTTGATCATATAGGGTCTCATTTATTGTTGATGGTTTAATGGAATTTGCAATCTTATATTCAGAAGAGCCTTCATCTGATAGAAGATAAACAAATTTAAAATCATTTTACTATCCTTGAATATTGAGATTGTTTGTAAACCTTTGGGTGCACCTTAGGTCATGATTAAATAGGGATTCCTAGATACTTTGTTGGTATTTTACTTCAAGATTTTTTGGTAGGTTATCAAAGGTTGTGTGGAAGAGTGCAGATCTAGGCCTCCATTTGTACACATATCTTGGTTGAAGGAGCATTTAAAACCTTTGGAAGTATTCTTGTTATGTAGGTGTTACAAATTTCTTGCAAAGGTTCTTAAAGAAGTTGGTAATTCCCAGCTAGTCTTGTCTAAACATCTCCCCACAAAATTTCATTCAAACTAATTCATCCTACCAATACTACCCCTGCATTGCATTGTGTGTCAACAAAAGAATACAAATCCATTCACAAAAATACACAAAGCATACCAGGATTTTATCATGTCTCTAATGAGCCTCAGCCTTGTCATGAAAGCATTTCCATCATTTAGTAGTGACAACTCCTTTGAGTTTGAATAATGGATAATTGATCATGTTTTCACAAGGCCATCTCCATATAATGTGAAAAATATAAGGATATCTCCATCTCCTTTACCATACAAGGGCTGCAATATAGGTTCTCTTGCCTTGGTTGATAGGCACAACCTAAAATAGTGAGGATCAGATCAAGATCCTTTTGAAGGTGCTATCCACTCCCTCAAATCTTGAGTGCCAACAAGCTAGATAGATGTGCTCCCTGGCTACAAATGACATATAAATCATCTATCTACCCTTGAGTGTCTTGTGCAAATGCATGATGTTGTTCAAGTTGTGAAGGAGATTAAATTTGGATACCAACACCCGAGTGGCGCCATTGCTGGGGACTTCTTGGAATTTATTGGTGTTCTTGGAATGTTTGAGGGGTTTGAGAATTTGCATATTCAAGTATCTGAGCTGTTGCATTCTTGAAATATTATTTTGTACTTCAGATCTACAAGTTTTAGGCAAAAATTTCAAGCTCAGCCTGCTCTGTTGCATTTACCAGTAGTTTATACAACCTAGTTGCTTTGTCTGTGATTGATTTAAGAAGAGGAAGGTCTGATTTGAAGAGCCTTGTAAAGTTATCAGTATTAGCAAGCATTTGACAACATTATTTTAGTGCATTCTTGCACAATTGAGGTGAAATTCCTTAGTGGTGACTCCATGCTGATTTGAATTTAGAAATACTAGTGTCTTGAGCTTTCTGTCATTTATTTTTGTGCTATTGATCTCTACAAAACTGGAGGGAAGAAGATCTCTCTTCCTTAAAGACTCTGCTAAATTTTTTTCTTAGACTTAAGAAACTCAGAGTTGGAAGGGAGAAGAGTTTGGAAAGTGGTTAAAGGTCAGACATCAGACAAAGATACAATCATTGGTGAGAGAGATCAACCTTTGGTAGAAGACTATCACTCTTCTTCAAGTGATTCTGATTCAGGCAATCCTCTCATAAACTTGTTTTCCTCAGTTGGTGAAGGTCCTTCTACTGTACCTAGTAAGTTCCTTCTCCAATCTGCACCTCTGTGTTTTAATTCAAATAAAACTTTCCAAGGAAATCAGCACTTAGAAGATACCAATCTTGTGAATCACATTCTTGAGCCCCAAGGATATTGTACTCCTCACCAGTTTGTTTCACCTCCAAGATCACCCCCACCAAAAAATATGGCTTATCCTAGACCTCCATTTGTTGTTAACACTTTTGGTCCCATAAATTTTGGAGGAATGGATGGTTACCCAAATGCTATCCCACAAGATGTCAGAAATAGGTTGCCAAAATTCCAAGGTAACAATGCCATTACTGGTGATCAACATCTCAAACTGTTTGATAATATGATGGAAGATTTTGAGATAGAATTTGAGGATGTATATATCAAGTTGTTTATCCATACACTTAAAGAAGATGCTCATGATTGGTAAAAGGCTCTACTTGATAACTCTATTGATTCATGGACTGAGATGAAAAATGCATTTAGGTTGCAATATGGTGACAAGACTGATCCTAGATTTCTTTTTTCTGAATTTGAAAATATCAAGAATAACTCGAATGAGATAGTCCATGACTTCAATAAAATATTTAACAAAACATTGAGAAGGATGCCTGTCATCTTGAGGCCTTGTGATGAATCTTGCTTGATCAAATATGTAGATGCATTTGATAAAAAGGTAACTTATTACTTGAGAGACAAAAATCCTACAAACTTGAGGCAAGCTTTCACCATGGCACTTCAAATTGAAAATAATATTAAAGCTATTGGTAAACCACTTAAGAGGGATGGTATCAAGTGATAAACCCTGAAAATCCTCAAGCTAGCAAGGGTGCTGATTTAGAAGATGTTGTCAAAACTTTGGTAGGGGTTGTCAAAGAAATTTCTTACAAATTAGCCCGGGTTGAGAAAGGAATTGGGAAAAGTTAACAAGGACAGAAAAGAACTCAAAACCATGATAGATTTGGAAATCATCCTAGGGGTGATCAAAGACAAGATGATAGAGGTAAAGGGCCTGTTTGATCTATAAACGAGATACCCCAAGCACATGAAAATAGAGTGGTGCCTGACCCTCTAACTACAAGGGTTGTTGTTATTCAAGAAATTGCTGATATGGATTGGTGTGATAAATGTTTTCTTCCTCATCGTCCATGTGAAATGGACCAGAAAGTTGTTGAAGATGATAATGAAGATGAAATGGATGATGACATTTGTATGATGGGAAGCTCTTTAAGCTCACAAATGGAAACAACATCAACGAGATGTGATAAGTGCAAGGACTGCTGCAACCTTTTGGGATTGCATAAAGAGGGTACCATTTCTTTTTCTTCCTCAAACTCATGAGGTAGATGTTGTTCAAGCTTTTGAAATTCCTAATAATAACTTTGAATATCTAAGGGATTTGATGATCAAGAAGTATGATGGTGGTATTCCTTGAAGGAAGATAGACAATTGTTAATGAATGTTGTGGTTGGTCAAGAGAAAGAGTACAATACAAGAAGTAAAGTTGTTAGAGGAGTTGCTCCTCAAGCCAAGCCAAAGACACCGTTGCTCACAAGCATTCCCAAATACAATCCTAGAAAAGAAACAATTGCCAAGAACTCTGTTGTCCCATGCAAAAATATCAGTCCTCTTCATGCCCAGAGCTGCCAAGAATACTTCTCCATCTCGATGAACCTACTTGTTTCACTTCCAATGCTATCTTACCAGAGAGTTTCCCACATGATATAGCCCAAGTTTTGAGCCAAATTAAAGTGAGTGTTCTAATTATTGAATTTCTTAGAATTCCTGAGCATAAGAAGAGAGCATTTGAGTACTTGGGATTGAAAGAAGAGAAGATTACCCCAAACAAGAATGTAAATGTTGTTGAGATTCCTCTTCAAATCATGGCTGGCCTTGAAACACCACTAGTGGTGGAAGATCTTGGAGAGGCACCTGAGGTATATTTGGGGACATCCTTGGTTGATTCCCAATTGAATGTTGATCCATTTTTCACAACTTTTCTCATAAAAGATAGGTTGCTTCACAATTACATGTTTGATTCCAGTGCATCATGTAATGTCATGCCTCTAGAAGTCATGAA
This sequence comes from Taxus wallichiana var. yunnanensis, assembly GCA_018340775.1. Lineage (NCBI taxonomy): Eukaryota > Viridiplantae > Streptophyta > Pinopsida > Cupressales > Taxaceae > Taxus > Taxus wallichiana. The sequence goes on from CM031235.1 coordinate 399,431,162, forward strand.
TGAGTTGGATATCAAGGTGTGATAGTATATGGGAAATGTACAGCCATGGATTCAAGGGAAGTGCTAGTTGTTGGTTGTGTGAAGGGTTTAGTAGTGCAACTTACAGCCTATCCGGGTAAGAATTTAAAACTTGATGTTGTAATTGTTGATTGCCCTGCCAAATGGGGTATGATTTTGTCAAGAAAGTGGGCTGTAAGTGTTGGTGGTAGTGTTCAAATGGACATGTCCTTTTCCACCATTCCCATTGAAGGAAGCCTTGTCAAACTCTATGGTGAAAAGAAGATGTTGCACTTGATTGAAGATCCCAACAATGCTTCTTATGAAGTTGTGTTTGTTGATGTAGATGTTGAAAACTTCATTAGTTTTTTTGATGGAAAAGAGAAAAGATGGATAAATCGAATGCCTTGATATGATAGGTTTTCCTTGGACTTTGCTATTTGATGGAGCTTGCTCCAAATTTGGAAATGGTGTTGGTATAGTTTTGCTTTCTCTTGGTTTGGAAGAGTTTACTTTTTCCTTGAAACTTAATTTTGAATGCACCAACAATATTGCTGAGTATGAGGCATTGTTTTTGGGACTAAGGATTGCATAGAAGTACGTAGTGAAGGATATTGTTGCAAAGGAGACTCAGAGTTGGTTGTCAAGCAAGTAAGGAAGTTATATGCCACAAAAAATCAGCGTATGAAACAATATAAGCATGTTGTTTGGGACTTGATTGAAATGTTTGATTCCTTTAACATTGTTTACCATGATATAAGTATTAATGTTGATACTGATAAGTTGGCTGTACTTGGCTCTAGATTTGACAATTGTACCGTTTCATCTTTTTGTGAATATAACATTGAAGTGCTAACAAGGCTAGTTGTCCCAAATAATGTGAAACATTGGCAGATTTTTGATGATGATACCCAAGTGTTGAGATTATTACAATTCCAAGGTGATTTTACTGGTCAGAACATTGATTGGGAGCTAATGGTATGCATGAATGAAGGGAGAGAAACTTTGTTTGACAAGGATATTATACAATTAAAGACAAATACCATTCCTAGAGGTCTTGTTGCACTTGAATCAAATTTTAGCAATGTTGATTGCATCATTAATAGGAACATGTTTGCTTCAAGGGATGTGGAAGAGAACAACTTGGGAACCAGGGATAAACCAAGGAAGATTTGGTTGGGCAGCAATCTTAGCAAGGAGGAAAAGCAGTCCTATGCCCAACTTTTAAAGAAATATCAAGATTGCCTTGCTTGGTCTTATTCAGAGCTAAAGGCATATAGAGAAGATTTGTTCCAACATGAGATTCCTCTTGAGGCCAAGACTAAGCCATTTAGATAGAGACAAAGGCCTATTAATCCACTTATCTCCATGAAAATGCAGGAAGAGTTGAAGAAATTGAGAGATGGTGGTATCATTCAGCCCACTAGGTATTCATCTTAGGTTGCAAATCTTGTGCCAGTTAGAAAGAAGAATGGATTTATCAGGCTTTGTGTGGATTTTAGGAATATAAATAAAGCATCTATGAAGGACAACTATCCCTTTCCAAATATGGAAAATATGTTGCAACTTGTGATAGGGTCAGAAATGCTTTCTACTTTGGATGGTTTCTCCGGATACAATCAAGTGGTTGTTAAAGAATCAGAAAGACTTAAGACAACCTTCACTACACCTTGGGGAACTTATGTTTTTGTAAGGATGCCCTTTGGATTGATGAATGCTGGTGCCACTTTTCAAAGAGCAATGGATGTTGCCTTTTCTGGTTACATCAATGAATTTATTACAGTCTACCAAGATGATGTGACTGTTTTTTCAAGGCAGTGAGGAGACCATTTACAACACCTAGAGAAAATGCTGATCAGATGTAGAGAGTATGAAATTTATCTTAATCCAAAGAAGTGTCATTTTGGCATGCAAAATTCCAAGTTGCTGGGACATATTGTGTCTAAGGATGGTGTCATGATAGACCCTGAAAGAGTGGAGGCAATTAGCAAAGTACCTATCCCAAGAACCAAGAAAAGTATCCAATCTTTCTTTGGCCAAATAAATTTTATTAGAAGGTTTATTTCAATTTTTCTGAGCTAACTCTTCCAATCAAAAGCATGTTAATAATTGATCAAGTTATCAGATGGGAGGAGGTTGTCATTCAATATTTTGAAGAAATAAAGGATGCACTTAAGCATGCCCCTGTTTTGGCAGCCCCAAACTATAAGAGGCCCTTCCAAATATTTTCTTTTGCCTCTGAATTTACTATTGATTCAGTTTTGTTACAAAAGGATGAGAATGGAGCTGAGAGGTCTATTGCCTTATTTAGCAAGGATTTACATGCAATTGATTTGAAGTATACAATCATGGAAAAACAAGTGTTTGCCTTGGTGAAAGCAACAAATATTTTCGTGCCTTATATATTGAGTTCGAAGTTATTTCCTATGTTCCCCACACCATGGTTAAAGACATCTTATCAGACATGGAGATATCAAGCAAGAGATGTAGATGGGTAAAAAATTACAAGAATATGATATGGATATCCAAACAACAAAGCTAGTAAGAGGTTTGGGTCTTGCCAAGCTCATGGCTGAGAGCAACTTGCAAAATGTGGAAGTGAATCAGCTAGAGGAAGAAAGGATAGATGTGCTTGCAAAGTTGGTAAATTCTGAGTGGTACAAAGATGTGATCTTCTACCTCAGGCACCTATGCTGTCCTAGTCACTTGAATAAAAATCAGAAAAGAGCCCTCAAGCTGGCTTCTCAAAAATATATCATAACAGACCTTGGGCTAGCTTGGAAGAACCCTGAAGGTGTCCTCTTGAAATGCATAATTGAAGATGAAGCTCCAAAGTTGATTGCTTATTTCCATGGGGGAGTTTGTAGAGGAAATTTTCTTTGGGAGAGTGACAACACATAAGATTTTAAGAGATAGTTATTGTTGGCCTAATCTTTTTAAAGATGTAACCCAGCTAGTTAGAAAGTGTGATAGTTGCTAACGTTTCTCTGGAAGACTAAAAGCTTCAGTCTCCCTTCCTTTGCAGCCTGTATCAATTGAAGATCCTTTCAAACAATGGGGAATGAATTTCATTGGTGAGATTTCAGATCCTTCCAATGCCGGTCATAAATGGATCCTTGTAGCAACTGATTATTTTACAAAATGGGTTGAGGTAATTCCATCTAGAAAGGCAACACACCAAGTGGTAATGGATTTCTTATTGAATCATATCATATGCAGATTTGGAGTTCTAGTTAAGATTGTATCTGATAATGCCATGTGTTTTAGAGCCAAACCTTTGATGGTAATGTGCAATGAATATGGGATAAATCTGACTTATTCTTCAAACTACAATCCACAAGGCAATGGACAAGCTAAGTCTAGTAACAAGAACTTGCTCAAGATCATTAGAAGGACCTTGGAAATCAACAAGAAGAAGTGGGGAGAGCAATTGAAATTTACAGTTTGGGTTGATAGAATAACTCCTAAAAGAGCAACTGGTAAGAGCCCATTTGAATTGGTGTATGGAACTCAGGATTTGCTGCCCTTACACCTGCAATTATCCACTTTTCAGTTTTCCCAACAGTTGGAAGATCAAGAACATGGCCCATATGAATCAAGAATCAATTAGATCATTGAGTTGGATGAAGAGAGAAGAGCTTCTCATCAAAGGCATATCAGGTTTAGAGAGAAATTGAAGAGGTTGTTTGATAAGAAGGTCACTCCTAGAGCCTTCAATGTTGGAGATCTGGTTTTGCTATGGGATAGTAGGCATGAAGACAAGGGAAAACATGGCAAGTTTGATGCATTATGGATGGGCCCTTATGCCATTGACATCAGAATTGGTGAGCATACCTTTTTCCTTAAAGATCTAGATGGGGATTTGCTGGAGCTGCCTATTAATGACAGACATTTAAAACATTTCTTGGATTAAATCCCCTAGTGAGGTATGCACAAGTTGTATATTTATATAGTCTTTGTTCTTGCTTTGTTTTTTGTTGTTGGTTAGTGTGTGGTTTTCCCTTTTGTCCTTGGAAACCATTTTTGGCTTATTCTCTTGGTCCTTTTTGGTGGTAATTCTAGTTTTTGGGCTGCCCTGTGTTTTGACTCCTTTTCCCAATGGTTTTTGGCACTTGGTCTACGTTTTGATCTTGTGGCACTCACTGGGAGTGCCCATCCCCAAGCAAGAGCCAATGTTGGTCCCATTATTGAGTTTTCATAATGTGCCTTAAAATTTTCATGTCAAATTTTGCTCTGAAACATTTCATTGGTTGATTGGATGGTCTGTAAGCTTGATTTCTCCAGTTGAAAACTTTCAAATGCTCATAATGTTGTTGTTTTTCCCTGTTCTGAAATAATTTTCCAAATTTGCCCCCATTTGTGCCCTAATTTCTTCATTTTTACGGTCGTGTCATTTCTCCTTTGTCAAAATCGTGAAAAACTCGAAATTCATCAAATCCCAATTTTTGCAAGTGAAATCCCAATCCCCAGGTTAAAAACAATGTTAAATCATGTTTCAATTGACTTAAAATCAAGAAATCTGCCATCCTTGTGAAGATTTTTGATTTCTAGGGCATCATTTGAATTTTTGACATTTTGACGGTCATACGGGCATCATCTGCCCGTCAAATTCATCTTTGCAACTCATTGGTGATGTGGCGGGTTCCTATTGGCCATGGATATATGGGAAAACATTTCTAACTTGTCGCTTTTGAAATTTTGACAAAGGGAAAAATTTGATCCGCGGCTCCACTTGCTACAGTAAAGTGCCTACGTGGCACATTGTGATTGGTTGAAGGATTGGCGGGTGGCGGGTTATACTTAGAAATTTTGCTTTCCTTTTGCAAAATGTTCAAAGGAACATTTTAGCCTAAAATTCCTCATCCAATGAGAAGTGGACATGTGTCCAAGAGAAGCTAAAATGGGAGGGCTGGTTTTGAAATAATTTTTATGTTTTTAACTCCAAAAGGTAAAAGTAATTTTTCAAACCAAAATCCCGCAACCAATGAAAAAAAGACACGTGTTCAAAAGAAAGAAAGAGAAAAGTGGACTGGTGGGAATGTTTTGGATTTTTTTCCTTTGGAGGAAAAAAAATAAAAATAAAAAAATTGTCCGCTTTTCCAAATACAAAGAAATGTGAACGGAGGGGCAGAGGTTGAGCTCGGGGTTACCATTGGAAATTTTACAAATCTCGGCAAATGTTTCAAAGACAAAATTGAAGGCGTGCTTCCATGGCCAATCCACGTTGGACATGTGGCACATTTCAAGGAGGTCAAAAGGAGATTGTGGGCCCGCAATGAGTTTTAAATTTTTCAAAATTTGGCAGGGAGGTCTGAAGGTAGAGTTGGAGGCGTGGCCCCGCGGCGAATCAGAGGGCGCCACGTGGCGGAGAAGAGAGCGGGTGTTCGGGCCTATGGAGTGTTTTGAGAAAATTTTCCTTTTCTCAAAAGGGTGGCGAAATTCATGAAATTGGCCCGAATTTTCAAGTAGGGCCCACATGTGGACACATGGCGGGTCGAGGGGAGAAGCAGAGATTTTTTGTAAAATTTTCCAAAGGTAAAAAGGGTCGCAAATGCATTTCTAAAGCATGGGGGTTTGATCCAATGGTTTTCAGAAATGTGTCCCTCCTTAAATAAAATGGAAAAAGGGGAATATTCAAGAATCTCATCCTCCACATGGAGGGCTAGCATTAAAAGTTGACCAAAATCGACGGTTACTATGTCGTTTCATTTTTGTCATTATGGGAGCTCCAAGGAGCTTGGAAGTCACATTTCTTCATCAAATTTCATTGTATTTTATATTATTTTATGTCCTCTCAGCCTTATGAGGGTAATAGCACCATTTTCATGAGCTAATTCGATGGTCTATGATGTCTTTGATGAAATTTTTGCCCCAGCCCATTAAAGAACTTGAAAGGTGAAAATAAAAATTGCAAAGGTAAAAATTGAAAGGGTAAAAGGTGAAGAATGATTGCTAAAGCATGCTGGCATGCCTGAATGCCAAAAACGTGACCCTGGGATGGATAAGGATCCAAAATCATGCAATATTTTAAAATTCTTGTGCATCCTTGGCAATATGCGAGCTGTTTTACAGTTTGATGTCATTTTCATGAAATGATGAAGGGTTTTGTAACAAATTTGATCCCTTAAGCATATTCTTTGCTTGGGAAGCAAGGTTCCAAGTTGGCATGAGATATAAAATGTATTTTTGAAGAATTGTTAGGAGAGACAGAGAGAGAAAAAAACTTAGAATTTTTCAAGAAAAAAGCTGGAAGAAATCCATTTCTCTGGAGAAAACTACCTGAGAGTCATTTTCAATTCCATTTTGTATCAGATTTCATCATGTTGAGTTGGTTTCAGTTGTAAATCCATCAACAAGCTTTGATATTGTTCTTATAGCATTCCCCTGCTGATGTATTTGATCAAATTTTGGATTATGTGGTGTTATCTCTTGGAAAAATTTGCATATGCTTATGTCTCAAAATATTTTCAATTTGTGTTTCTTGCTCATGTTGTAATCTTGTGTTTAGGATCTCTTTGATCATACAGGGTCTCATTTCTTGTTGATGGTTTAATGGAATTTGCAATCTTATATTCAGAAGAGCCTTCATCTGATAGAAGATAAACAAATTTAAAATCATTTTACTGTCCTTGAATATTGAGATTGTTTGTAAACCTTTGGGTGCACCTTAGGTCATGATTAAATAGGGATTCCTAGATACTTTGTTGGTATTTTACTTCAAGATTTTGTGGCAGGTTATCAAAGGTTGTGTGGAAGAGTGCAGATCTGGGCCTCCATTTGTGCACATATCCTGGTTGAAGGAGCATTTAAAACCTCTGGAAGTATTCTTGTTGTGTAGGTGTTACAAATTTCTTGCAAAGGTTCTCAAAGAAGTTGGTAATTCCCAGCTAGTCTTGTCTAAACATCTCCCCACAAAATTTCATTCAAACTAATTCATCCTACCAATACTACCCCTACATTGCATTATGTGTCAACAAAAGAATACAAATCCATTCACAAAAATACACAAAGCATACCAGGATTTTATCATGTCTCTAGCAGCCTTAGCCTTGTCATGAAAGCATTTCCATCATTTAGTAGTGACAACTCCTTTGAGTTTGAATAATGGATAATTGATCATGTTTTCACAAGGCCATCTCCATATAATGTGCAAAATATAAGGATATCTCCATCTCCTTTACCATACAAGGGCTGCAATATAGGTTCTCTTACCTTGGTTGATAGGCATAACCTAAAATAGTGAGGATCAGATCAAGATCCTTTTGAAGGTGCTATCCACTCCCTCAAATCTTGAGTGCCAAAAAGCCTAGATAGATGTGTTCCTCGGCTACAAATGACATACAAATCATCTATCTACCCTTGAGTGTCTTGTGCAAATGCATGATGTTGTTCAAGTTGTGAAGGAGATTAAATCTGGATACCAACAAATTGTTCACTATGCTTCCACCCCTCATTAGCAATATTTTTGGTTGGTGGAGGGGTAGCGTTTTTATTTTGGAGTAGAAAATCACCTTTACCTCGCAACCTAAGCTTAGTTCATGTTCTAAAAGTTTTTTCCACTCCTAGCATATCGTGCTAAATATTCCTCATCTAGATGCGGGACTTGGTTTGATTACATGCTAATGGGCTGTTGAAACAATACTCAAGGAGATGAACTTCCTTCCCCAGTGAAATTCATGTTGTTTGAACTTGATTGATTATGAGGATAAGTCTACATGATTTGGTCAAGTTCCTCAATATGTGCAGAGGAACCAACATTGGTTCCCCAAGCGCAGGGTTTTGACCAGATGAGTAGTTGTCCATCCAAGTTGAAAGTAAAGGTGATTTTTGTGGTATAATTTCTTGGTAGTCAGACATGTCAAAACCCAAGATGGGTTGATCATGACCGATCGTATCCTAACATATTCGGGGGGTATAAGAATACCCATAGAATAAAGGATGGATGAAGAAAGTGGAAATGTTTAGAGACTAGCTCTTCATGTCAGTTCATAAATTTATGTGACAAAAATTAACATGTGGCCTTGTTCACACTTGACATCTCAAGGTCGTCTTTGAGGCCGGTGTAGAATGAATGTGAATATGAGTGTAGTGATGGGGATCAAGCTAATTAGGAAATATTATATCTTTAACATGTAATATCGGGATATGTGAGTCTAAGGTAAAGAATGCTCTCCTAACTTGAAGTGGTGTGATGACTTGGTCTGATATAATAGCTTCTCGGAGACTCTAATCAATATCGAGCTCTATCGAGATTCTGTTTGTTGGTTATTGAAAACAAGGAAAATGACCTATGGGTGCCTTGTATGGATTTCCAAACAAGGTCATGGAAGTAAGAATGAGAGACATGGTGGAACCACATGGATTTATGGGAAATTTTATGGTCTATTCCGGAAAGTCTTAGCTTTGATCTATCGCTATATTCAAAGACAGAAATTTGTGAAATAATTTTTGGTGGAAGTGGTTAAGATATGAATATTAATATATGCATACTAGTGTCAATGTCTAACTGGTTAGCACACTCATTGGGTTGTGGGACCTAAAGATCATAACCAAAGACTCGTGGAGGTTATGGCCCTTGTATGGTCATGTGTGTAATCAAACCATGTTTCCAAGAGTAGTCCAATAATCGTAGGCTTGATTAGTAGTGATGTTTAATGTATTTAGTTCTATTTTCTCAACAAAATTTACAGGTGTGCGTAAGACTATCAAATGTAAACTTGTATCAATGTCAGTTATCAATTTTGGCCCATTGGGTTGTGGGACCAAGGGATCACAACTGCACGTATTTTCTTGTTGTGGATGTTGATGGTCATAGAGATTGAAATAAAGTGATTTTGATAAGAAAAGTAATTATTGAAGGAAATATAATTTATGTTTTTGGAGTTTTCACAATATATCAAAACAAAACAAGAAAAAAACAAACTAATCTATCAAAGGAAATCTTTTTGATCTTTTCTAGTTTTAAGCAATGCATTCTAATCTAATAAATAAAATAAATAAAAGTAATCAGTTGGATGTAGCTGGTTACTTGAGTGAATATGTGAATCTAACCTAAAATAAATAAAATGATCCAATCAAAACCCTTCAAACCCTACCTCAGAGGTGAAGAACAAATAATGACCTGGAAAGTGCTATTGTTCCCCACAACTTCCCTGGTAATGGTAAAGAGAAAAATTTCTAATGATTTGATCTACTTGTGATTTCCTAACCTATTGAAATGAACAATTTTACTACTCTATTTGATATGTAATTGAAAATAGTGATTTGAATTTGACAATTTAACAAATAAAGCAAACAAAACACAATTCCAACCTGGATAAGCAAGAGCTTTGACAAATCTAGTTGTATCGTATCTATCCCTCAGTTTGTTCCTTTCTTTCTCCGAGTGTTCATATGAGTCCAAGGGATTGGGAATGCAAGAACAAAAACAAGAGGATGGTGCTTGAGCAATGGTATCTTGAAGGCATTTTGGATGTAATGCAAGTAGAAGAGAGATAACACAAGATATCTGAGCTTTTCTATGCAATTCCTAGCAAGATTGTGGCAATAATACACTGCAAGATACATAAAAATTCTCAGCCTTTTCTTGAATACAAGCATGGAATATATAAGAATTGGAAATGGGAGGCTCCTTCATGCACATAATAAGAAGAGGCGAGTTACAACTAACTAAAACACATGCACAAATAAAAGAGGGAAGAAGAACCAAGCAATGAAAACCATTTTTATAAAATATGGCCCAAAGATTCATGATAAAAGTGAAGTTAAGTGAATCATCGCATGTTAAAACATGCATGACAATTTGGAAAAATTTTCCGGGACCGCCGCCTGAGGCAGGGAGGTGGTTTTTGCACTAAAGGCCAAAACATGCACAAAAAGAGGAAAAAGATGGAAAAAGTGTGGGAAGGCTAAGTAAAGATGTCTAGGAAACAAATATACATTGAAAATGGGTTTTTAAGCCTTAACACCTTCTTGAAAGGACTTTAATTGTCATTGGGGACTTTTGTAACTATTTTCTGACAATGTAGCACATGTAATTTTGGGTTCATACAGAAACTCTGATGTGTTTCTGCGTGTCATGGAAGCTCGGTGGGAGAATCAAGTAGAAAGGAGGAATGTGATAGTTTATACCATGTGTGGTACAATTTTTGGTATAATACACACAGAGATAACCTTTCGAGTGGTGAGAAGTTAGAATCACCTTCTCTACTCAGTTTATGAGGAGTAATGTATGCTCATATATCTACAAATACCATGGGAAGGATTCTACTTTGTATCACGTTTAGAAGTGTGAGAGACTCTAGATGGAGGGGCAGGAAGCCTTACCACCATAACTTTGGGTATATAAGTTCTATGCCACTCTAAGTGGTTGTGCATGCACTTGGTATGTACATGCAAAGTTAACAAGGGAAGCACAAAATTGGTAGGAGATGACCTCAAGTATGATTAAGACCTTTGACTATTTTTCTACTAAACCTCTAGTGAATGAAGCATTACAGATTATAAAACATCTTACAATGGGGGATAGTGAAAAGGATGAAGAAATCATGTTATAACTATTTGGGGAAATGGACTTAGTGGTGTGCTTTGATGAAGAAGAGATATATGAAGTGCAACTTGGGAACACCGGTTAGAAAAATAAAAGGGTAAGATTTTCTACATGATTGATGATGAAGAAGTATAAAATATGGATGTTGACCACACTGTAGGTACGCATGAGGTCTTGGACAATGCAGATGAAAAGGTGCAAGCTTATCATGATCCTATGAAAATGGAAAAGGTCAATATTGGGACAAATGTAGAACCTAAAGAGGCCATTATTGGTGACTATTGGTGTGAACAAGAGGTGTCAAAGATAATTGAGTTGTTGCATGACTTCCAAGATTTATTTCCATGAGGTTATCATGAGTTGAAGGGAGTGCATCCTCTTTTGGACGAGATGAATATTAAGTTAAAATAAAGTGTGCTCCCGGTTAGGAAGAGGCCTTACAAGATGAACCCTAATCTACACATTAAAGTTAAGGAAGAGATTGATAAGATGTTGAAATTTGGGATCATTGATCCCATTGAGGAATCAAAGTGGGTTAGCCCCATGGTAATAAGCATAAAGAAAGATGGTAGGATAAGGATCTATGTGGAATACAGAGAGTTGAATGCTGCTTGTGTCATAGATCCTTTTCCCACACCTTTTACAAAGGAGATCTTAGAAGGCATTGCAGGGCACAAGATTTACTCTTTCACTGATGGATTCTCTAGTTATCATCAAGTGTAGATTGCTAAAGAAGACCAAGAAAAGAAAACTTTCACCAATGAGTGGGAAGTTTTTATATACAGTTATGCCCTTTGGGTTGAAGAATGTGTCTCATAGTCTTTTCATGCATTGTTGTACAAGAATTTGAGGACTTTATACATAAATTTTTACATGTTTATTTGGACGATTGGATTGTATATGGTCTAGTAAAAGATCACCATGACAACTTGAGACTCACTTTTGAGAGATGTAGGCAATAGAACATCTCTTTGAACATTAAGAAGTGTATCTTTGCTACACCCTTTGGAACTTTGTTGGGACATATTATTTGTAAAGAAGGCCTATTAGTAGATCGGGATAAAGTTGCGGTTATTTTGGGCTTAAAGAATCCTACTAATTAGAGCAAGGTGCACGGGTTATTAGGACATACATTTATTATAGAAAGTTCATCAAGGGTTATGCTAAGATTTCCGCACCCTTGGAAGAATTGTTGAAGAGTAAAGGAAAGTTCCATTGGAATGAGGCACAATAGATAAAATTTGAGACATTGAAGGAAATACTTACTTCTACGCCCATACTACACTTTCCCTCCTGGGATAAGATGTTTCATGTGCATGTTGATGCCTCTAACGTGGCTATTGGTGTTGTATTAGCACATCCTAGAGATGTGATTGTTGATCATCATATTTGTTTTACGAGAAGGAAATTGACACCAGTTGAACAAAATTATACAAATACAAAGCATGAAGCATTGCCAATGATTTAAGCGTTGCATAAGTTTAGACAATACTTGTTGAAAACTCATTTTATATTATATACAAATTACATGGAACTGAAGTACTTGGTTAATAAGATTGTTTTATAAGGGCACATATTCCATTAGATTTTGTTGTTTTAGGAGTTTGACTTTACAGTGGTGGTGAAGCCAGGAAAGAGCAATTATGGACTGGATCATTTTTCAAGGATTAACTTAGGTGAGGATGCACAGAGCATTAAGGACATAATGCTAGATGCATAACTATTCATATTGAAATGCTCACCCTTTGAATTAGAAGATATTGCGGTATTTTTGTGTAATGGTGTGGCGCTTGAAGGAATGAAGAGCTTAGAAAAGAAACAACTAGCCATACATGCTACGCCTTATATGTTAATTGGTGGAGATCTATATATGCTAGACCGTGATGAAGTTTTGTGCGGTGTTTACTTGAGCATGAGCGTGAAGCCATTATGGAAGAAGCTTATGTTGTGATTATAGGTGGTCATTATGCAAGGAATGCTACCACACGCAATATTTTTTGGCATGGCTTTGGTGGGAAACAATTTATACGGATTGTATAGAATATTGTAAGGATTGTAACCATTATAAAAACCTTAGAAAGAATGGGCATAGAGATGAAATTCCATTGTGAGTAAAAACCTTCAAAGAAGTGGGAAATTGACTTTGTGGGTCCTATTTCCCCACCCGCACGCAAGAATGGATCACACTATATTACAAATTCTATAGATTATATTATAAGATGGGCGAGAATGGTGCCTACAAAGAATGGCATGATAGGAAATACAAAAAGGTTCTTATGGGAGAACATAATCAACAGTTATGGATGCCCATTAAGCTTGGCAAGTGATAGGGACACTCATTTCCTTAATGAGACTATCCAGATATTATTGGCAGAGTTTATGGTGGCACATCACAAGACAAAACCCTATCACCCATAGGCTAATGGGACTACTGAGGCTTTAAAAAAGATATTGGGACATACACTTTGAATAAGATTTGTGATTTTTGAAGGAAATACTGGGACGCTAAAGTCTCTGTTGTACTTTGGGAATACAAAACAACTTATAAAATATTGAACAAAACCACACCCTTTAAATTAGTGTTTAACACATAAGCTATTTTACGAGTGGATTTCATGTTACCCTCTCTACGTATTTCACATGTAGGAGGATTGGATGACGAGAAAATACTTGAAGAGAACATTGATAAACTGATGTAGTTGGATGAAATGCGCGCTATAGCTCATTCGAGCTACAAGACATAAAATGCGAGGTAAAATGAATGACACTATAGTCATATTAAGAATAAATAGTTTGAGGTTGGACAAATGGTTCTTCTATATGATTCAAAGTTTTTACGCCACCCTAGAAAGTTCCAAGTGCATTGGTTGGGACCATATGTTGTGACTTATATACTTGATTAACGCACTTTCCTCATACAAGTGTTGGATGAAACTCAGTTTCTCGGTTACTTCAATAGGATTAGGCTGAATCCCTACTATAAATAAGTCTTTTTGGTGTTTATAACAAGGAATTATTTCCATTTAGATTATATTTCCTTTAATGTATTCCCTTTATATGTGATTACTTTCATGTCACTATGCTTTGTCAATTTAGTTCAGTGTTTTATTGTAATAAGTGTGCTTGCATGATAGTAGTTGTTTATTATCTTAGTGATTTCATACACAAAGGACCACACATAATTTTAGTGTGGGGTGTCTTGGGATGTGACTGGTGCCTTGTTTCATATTGGTTTGCATTGTAAAATTATAGGACCTCGGGGTAAAGATAGTTTGGAGAAGAAATTATAAGAATTTGTACTCGGAATGAAGGCCACACGTAGAGGGATGGAAACTTGGTATAGTGCGAGGTAGTCTACAACATTTGGAACTATTTATTATGAGGCACATTGGATAGGTACTTAGGTGTAGGAAGACACGCATAAGGGAATATGTGGCGAGAAAGTAGTGAGTTTTCCGAAGGTTATGACTAAGGCGAGAAGAGTTATGTGTGAAAGGAGATGGAACAATGTGCGAAGACTACCGATGTAGAATTAATGTCATGTACGGTAGTGGTTAAGGAAAATTAATGTGATTTTTTTTGAAATAATCTATAAATTCGGAAAGTGCAACGTTATTGCTATGTTGCATCCTGTGATCTTTCACGATTGAGAAGTGCGACGAAGTGCTAGTACAAAGAACGAGATATTATCCAATGAACCAAGTTAACTCAAGACATGTCATTGATAGGACTTCGTGTGTAAGTGTATTTGAGTTTTTTAGGTGGTAAGGGAGACAAGTTCATATGGTTATGGTTTTATGGAGGTAGAGTTACAGCTAGATAATGAGAAATCAAAGGGTTTGAATTAAATACAAGGTGTGCAAGGGCAAGATATTAGAAAGGTTACAGTTTGCAAAACATACCTGTTATTTGGGAAGAGCAATGGAACCAAGGTGAGCTCCAGTTGTTGAGAGGGAGACCGAGGAAACATCATAGGAGTGGCTAGTCAAAATGTAGTACCCAGAAGAGGTGATCGAAGGGAGGCCGTGGATGTCGAAATCAAACCAGTGTAAGATTATCCACTTCAACCACATGACTAAGAAAACCCTCAAACATATCAATGTAGAGACCATTTGAAATACTAATAGGAGGATGATAGATGGGAATAGGGTTTTGGATAAATCGGAGTAAAAATTATTGCAAAACATTGGAGTTATGAAAATTTATAAGCATTCATTCTTGAGAAATCCCGACCACTTGTATGAATGGATAATATCACACATGCATGAGGATTTATACTACTTTGCATGTAGGAGGACGCAGATTACAATGAAGTTGATTGGTAAAGACACAAGTCTATGTAAATCTAGTTAAGAAATTACAAGTGACTTATCATATGATGAAAGAGTAGAGGCAACAATCACCACATACCACTACAAAAAGATAGTGTTCATTTTAAGACCCCCCCTCCAAAAATTAGTTTAGAATTGGTGGTGAATATCAAAAATAAACTTTTGAATTGATGGCGAATTTACTAAAAAAATGTTTTGTGGCAAAGGCTATTTGAAAGAGTGCAATTTTCTTGGATTTCACATGATTGTATGGGTAGGTTGGATAGGCGAGGTTAGATGGGCGGGTTAGACAAATAAGTTGGATGGGTAGGTTGTATGGATAGCTTAGATATGAAGGTTTGACAAGAAGGTTGGATGGGTATGTTAGACGGGCTGGTCGAGGTGGGTGGATTGGACGGGTAGGTGAATGGGCGGGTTTGACGGGAAGGTTGGACAAATAGGTTGGATGGGTAGGTTAGACATGTAGGTTTGTGGTAGGTTGGAAGGGTAGGTTGGATGGGTAGGTTAGATGGGTATGTTGGGTAGTAGAGGAAAACAATGACAACTCATTCCTTTTACACGACAAGTGTTGGGACCCTAATGTAGCTACCAAATCTTAAAGGTGCATAGGTGTGAAAAACCAGAGGAAGCGTGCAAGTTAAGGTGTGTAAGGTAGGATTCAAAAAGGGTTCTTGGAGAACCAAGGACATGTGCCCATAAAGCACAATTTGGGACTTAGCCATTTTCGGCCTTTTGGACAAAACACATGAAGAATGTGTTCCATTTGGATAAGGTTCCAGCCTAGCAACAGGGTGTCCTGGAAGGAATATACCTTGCGATAAGAAGATCCAAAAATCTAATCATGACATGGAGAGGCATGCGCTTGAGGTGATCCACACCTTGACACTTGGGGCTAGATCTAAGGTTGCAGAGGAGTTTGTTGGAGATCAGATGCCTATATATATGTGTGCCCTTAGCAAAAAGAAGAGAACACAAGGAAGGAAGCGGAGCTCTATAGAATTACTGCAAGAACTATGGGATAAAAGGGGTAGATGATTATAGGAAGGATGTAATAAGGGAATGGGGAATGTAAATTTTGTTTGAAATTCTTCATGTATGGATCCAGATATGGTGCATGACTACGGTCTCCCCTTCTATGATATTCTATAGTAATGCTATGAATGAATATGATAAGGTTACCATGACAATTGTATTAAGATCTTCTCTCTGTATTATCTACATATTTCTATTATGCTTTTGTTCTTGTATAATCATGAACCTTATTTGAATGTTAAGTCTATTTGTGGATTTACAACTTCCTAGTTCTGTTAATTCTATTAGGTGCTTTTACTTTTGATATGACTGAAATGGTATAGAAGTTGTTATGAGCTCTATAGATTTTTCATGTCCGTTAAATCACTAATTCAAGATCATGAATGATGCCTTCCACTAAACTCACATAAAAGAGAGAATCGGCTCCCTCTCATGTGCCTCAGGTGAGCACCCAAAGACCCGTTGGGTGATAGGTCGGCGTGCATGAGGTTCCCCATTCTTGATGGGTGTAAAAATGACTACATCTTGGTTCCCTTGCTTGAGACCTCTTTTAGAATTTGTAGTGGAACATGGCATACATAATGGTCCGTGCAAAAAGTGATGACAAAGTGCTTAACACTTGAAGGTGTTGAAAATTGGTTTAAAAGCATGGAGGATGAGTTTGCTTAGAGATTCAGTACTGGACTTGAGTTTGATACGCGAAGATGGGTGGAAGACACTCTCTATCATGAGTTGTATGAAACCTTCTTTTGTTGTTTCCCAAAGATTTATTTGAGTGGCTCTTGGCATATGCATCTAGGTCGGGGTGGTATTATAAATCACACCCTTGGACCCAAGAAACATACTAGAACTTACAAGATGCTGATCTAATGTGGACCCGTGCTATAGATCATTGGTGGAAGGGAGTATTGGCTAGCTACACTCTAGAATATGCAATTTCCACGTATTCTTGTCCGGAAGTTGCTGAGTTTGAATTTTTGTGGGAGCCCAGAGGATCATTTTTGGCTATCCCCTTGGAAATCAAAATCTTGATGGTAACCATGAGTTTAGAGGCATTCCCAATGGCCGATAAACCACTCTGAGCGCTTGGTGAGGAAGCTAGGTTGGGGAAAGATGGCTGATATAACGATTGAAAAGGAAAGGGAGGAGAGACAACTTAAGTATGGTGAAGTGCGTGAGAGGGAGATTGTGAGATGACGTGAGGTTGCATTTATGATGGATTCATGGAGGTATATGTTTTTGGGAGAAGAGGTTCACATGGAGGATGTGGAGCCTGAACAGTCTATGCTACCCCATCTTGGTAAGTGTGAAAGAGAGAACCCTCAGCTTCTTATGAGAGCCCGTCGTTTGGATAAAGAAGAGTCATTGGCATGCATATGACCCCACCTGGAAACCAAAAATTGGCACTTGGTTTGTTCAAATGAGGGAAAAGTATAGTTGATCCATTCTATATTAGTGGAAGTAACCAATCGGTGCCCAGAAGATACAACTTCTCATTTGGGACTTCTATGGCTTCACACACTATTCTAGTATTTGGTGGAATGTTTGGACAAGGCACATATACAAGTGGTTTTGGGATCGCGTCAGGAAGTGGTGGAGGAAATATGATTGGGATTGGCACTAGTTCACAAACTGTCGGCATGTAATTCGGTGGGACGACGGGAATGTTCAGTATGACAAACACAGCCCCGTACCTAACATAAGAGGATCTAGAGGTGGAAGTGGTGGAGCCGGTGGCTCAGGATATAGTGGCTATGACAGAGGAGGAAACACCAGAGGAAATCAAGGGGCTAGGTAAAGGGGACAAGGGCCTCAGCCACCTCCTCAAGTCTTTTTCAATATGTCTCTACACTTACCAGATTACAATGGGATAGATGATGTCACATAGCATGTGCATAAGTGTGCTGCTATGGCGCGCGAAGGGGATCACGACCCAGGATTGAAAGGCTAGTCAATTTACAAAAACCTTGTAAGGATGCGCACATAGTTGGTATAGAAAGTATGACCCTCATCAGACTATTGTGGATTATACCACGCTGAAAAATGCATTCTTGGTGGAATTCCACATACCTAAGTTTGAACAAAAGAGCATCAGATCTCTCAAGGAAATCCAACAAGGAATGGTAGAGAGTGTGCGGGAATATGATGTGCATTTTAAAACTCTATTATCTAAACTATCTTATGATATCCACCCTTCACAACATGCTCAGTGGTTTTCGGAGGGTTGATCACACCCTTTAGGAGGGATTTGTCTCATAAAACATTCACGAGACCCACGCGAAGTGTTGGAAGTTGCTTTGCACGTTGAGGAATTTGGTGGTGTTGACACTGGTGTTAGCCCATTTTTGGAGGCTCAAATCACTGCCATGGTTAAACAATTGGAGAAATTATCTGCCAACACAGTTCCAGAGACTCATGGTGGGATGTGGTGCATAGATTGTGACATAAAAGGACACATAAAGGATAATGGCAGGATATGTACTCAGAAGGTAGTACGCGCCATAGTGATAAATTACGAGATATGTCACAGGGATCATGATGCAAGTAGGTGCCCCCTTTTATAGCGCATGATCCATAAAAACATATCTTGTTATTGCAAGATATGTACCTCAACCACACATGACACCAAGGATTGTAGATTGATTGACCAGATTCATGAGGTAATTGATCTTAGTGTGCACCAGAATGGAATCGCCAGCAGTTCCAAAGGAGATGAGAGTTAGTATGAAGAATGTGGAGTTTGAGGTGCGTGAGGAAGAGGATTTCATGGCCATGGTAACCACAGGGGAAGAAGTGAGTTCCCGTGTGGAACATGCTTTAATTGTGGAGCCACAAACCATTATAAGCGTGAATGTCTAGATCTTCTATAATGATGTTGGTGTGGGAAAAAACATAAGTACAAAGAGTGCTCGGAGTTATACGAACATATGAGTCAGCAGCACCAGAAGGATAAGGGAACTTCCATGGTGAGTATTAAGAAGGCTGACACGCAATAGCTCCCACAAGTAATACGTGAATCAGAACTAGACCCTATTATGGTAACAACAAGGTCGGAGTCCACGTGCGTAAAGGAAGTGCCTAAGCAAAGACCTCTAGTTTCAAGAGAAGAAGTAGTACATGGGAAGTATCCAAACCTAGCTCACCAGAAATAAGTCTATTAGGAAACCATGGACGTAATTCGAAGCTTACAAGGGGAGATCCAATGCTTAAAAGATAAAACTAGAAAAGATGAGAAAAGAAGACCAGTAGAAGCACCAAATGATGACTTAGATGAGGTTAAGGAGGTGTGTAAATTTTTGAGGCAAGAGAATGTTATTCCCCTACTAGGAGCATGGTTGAGAGAAAAGGTGCCACATGCCGGGAAGAACACAAAAGGTAGATCCTACATGTAAACCTCCCACCTCACAGCCTTGATTATGACAAAGAGATCACCTTGAACGCAATAGTGGATGGATGACTGCTTAGCAACATCCTCATTGACACAGGTGTGGAGGTTAATGTTCTCACTCTGGATGCCTAACATCAAATGGGAAGACCTGCATTACAACCATCTTCAAATGTGTTGTATATGGAAAATAAGACAAAGGCAATGCCCATAGGTGTCTTGAAGGATGTGACCATTACCATTTAGGGGACTAAGTTCACTGGGGATTTTGAAGTCTTGGCACTTTTTGAGGTAGATAATTTCCCAGCGTTACTTGGGTGCCCATGGTGCTATAAGAATAATGCAGATCTCCAGTTTAACAAGGGGTACATAAGCTTTGAAAACAAGGAAGAGAGGGTGATTATACCGCTTGCTGATGGAAATTCCACACCCTATACTGAACCCCTTGAGAGGAAGTCCTGGATGAATATATGTGCACTCCATAAGAGATCCAAAGACCATCCACCCTACAGAAGGAGTCATCTAGTTTGATGATGCTCAATATGTCAGTGATACTACCAGTATAGCATGCGATAATTGGGTGCATGGGACTTATGAATTGATTGGGTGACATCTGAAAGGATCGATGACCAGGGTAACCATGACGTGTATAGTTTGGCACTTGGGAGGAAAGGTAATAACTAAGTATTCTAGGGATGCATACCCTGAGGTATTTTTGAGAGAAATGGAAGCTCAATGGAGGGAGGATGAGCGACGAGGTATGTTGGGTTATGTTTTGATAGGCACAACAGTGAGGTGGTGGGCTACGCATAGTGAAAACTTGTTGGAATGGTGTGAAGTTAGAATTATGCTCACTGTCTGATTCTCGAAGAGAAATATACCCACCGCTATCAAGGATTACAATGGAAATGAACCCACCTCTTCCCACATCCAGGCATGTGAGAGGGTCTGGGGAGAAGGCACGGAAGCTTTACCACCCTCCCTTTAGGTGCACAAGCTGTATTCGACACTACAAGGTTATGTGCACGCTTAGTACATCCATTCTGAACCTCACCGCCAGATGGGAAATTGGTAGGAATTAGCGGCTGACCTAGTTCACACATTCAAGTACCAAGTCCGAGCAACCTTGATTGATGAGGTGTTACAGGATATCAAAGGCCTCACTTTGGGGATTTCACCATGGCGAGAAGATAGATTAGTAGACCAAATTGGTGGACCTATCTTGGAAGTGTGGTTTGAAGAGGACGAACCAAAAGACATAAAATTCGAGCACGCATGTGCTGAAAAGGAGAAAGGAAAGATGGTATATGTTATTGATGGAGAGGAGATGGAGAGCCTAAATGTCGACCATTCGGTTGGGATGCACAAGGTATTTGACAAAGTGCAGATGCATGTGTGTGCGCGTATCATGAACCACTCAAAACAAAGAAAGTTAACATTGGCTCGGAGTAGGAGCCCAATGAATCTATCATTGGGGACTACTGGTCAGACAAGGAAGTATCAAAGATCATCAATCTCTTGCGTGAATTTGAGGATTTATTCCCATGCGGATACCATGAGTTGAAAGGTGTCCACCATTCATTGGGGGAAATGAGGATAAAGTTGAAAGATGGTGCGTGCCCGGTCAGGAAGAGGCCTTACAGGATGAATCCTAACATGCGCGTAAGGGTTAAAGAAGAGCTAGAAAAAATGATAACATCCGGTATCATTGAGGTTGTGGAGGAATCAAAATGGATAAGTCCAATGGTGATCAACATAAAGAAGGATGGGTAGATTAGGATATGTGTGGATTACAAGGAGTTGAATGCTATTTGTATCATAGATCCTTTTCCCACCCCCTTCATTAAAGAGATTTTGGAAGGAGTTGCTAGGCGTGAGGTCTATTCCTTCACGAGATGGATTCTTGGGATATCACCAAGTAAGGATTGCCAAGGAAGACCAAGAAAAGACAACTTTCACCACCGAGTGGGGAAGCTTTGCATACATGGTCATGCCCTTTGGATTGAGGAATGCACCCACTGTATTTTCACGCATAGTGGTACAAGCATTTCAGGACTTCATCCACAAGTTCCTTCAAGTATATTTGGATGATTGGACAAAGTGTATGGATTGGTCAGGGACCATTGTGATAACTTGAGATTGATGTTTGAAAGATGTCGGCAGTTGAGGATTTCCCTCAACATCAAGAAATGTGTCTTTGCAACTCCTTTTGGAACATTGTTGGGGCATATCATATGCAAAGAGGGCTTACTGGTGGATCCCGTGAAAGTTGCAGTTATTGTGGGATTAGGGAGCCCACCAGCCAAAGCACCATGTGTGGATTTCTTGGACACACTGGGTACTACAGAAAGTTCATTAAGGGATACACCAAGATCGTCGTGCCTTTGGAAATATTGCTCAGACATAAGAGTGCCTTTCAGTGGGGAGAGGCACAACAAAGGGCATTTGACACTCTAAAATAAAGGCTTATCACCACACCTATTCTATGATTCCCATCATGGGATAAACCTTTCCATGTCCATGTGGATGCCTCTAGTATAGAAATGGGAGCCATTCTTGCTCAACTAGGAGAGGGATTGTTGATCATCCCTTGTGTTTTACAAGTAGAAAGTTGACACCAGCAGAACAAAATTATACAATGATTGAGCGTGAGGCATTGTCAATGATCTACGTGCTCCACAAATTTAGACAATATCTACTAGTGACTCCCTTCATATTCTACACTGACCATATGGCCTTGAAGTATCTAGTAAACAAAGTAGTGTTGCAAGGGTGCATATGTCGTTGGGTACTTTTATTTCAGGAATTTGAATTCAAAGTGGTGGTAAAACCGGGAAAGAACAATTATGGGCCAGATCATTTATCAAGGATTGATTCGGGAGAGGATGTGCAAAGTATCGAGGAAACCATGTCGACGCCAAGAACTATCTACGTTGCGCAGTCGCGCACCCTCGAAGTTAGAAGACATTGTTGTTTTTCTCAAGGAAGGTGTGGCGCCCGAAGGGATGAAAGCACTAGAAAGGAAAAGGTTAGCCATACGTGCCACACCCTTCATGTTGATCAATGGGGATTTGTATAAAATGGGCTGCGATGAGGTTTTGCGTTGGTGTGTATTAGAACATGAACACATGGCCATAATAGAAGAAGCCCATGGTGGGATTGCTTTGGAGGACACTATACGGGAATGCAGTTGCGTGTAAAATCCTAGTCACCAGACTATGGTGGGAGATGATTCACCAGGATTGCATTGAGTTTTGCAAGGCCTGTGACCACTACCAGTGCCTTGGAAAACCTAGAAGAAGGGATGAGATGCCCTTGCGCCCCATCACTAGCGTGAAACCTTTTGAGAAATGGGCAATAGATTTTGTTAGACCAATCTCACCAGCTGTGCGAAGGACTAACTCATGGTATATCATTACCTTTACCGATTATCGATAAGGTGGGTAGAGGTCGTGCCCAATAAGGATTACATCATGCAGCCACGATCGCTAGATTTTGTGGGAGAACATTATCGCGGGTATGGGTGCCTATTAAGTTTAACAAGTGATAGGGGCACTCACTTTTAAAATGAAACCATCAGGATTCTATTGGTAGAATTCATGGTAGCCCATCGCAAGACTACCCCTTATCACCCTCAGGCAAATGGGACTGCAGAGGCATTCAAAAAATCCTTAGTCACACATTGACTAAGATATGTGATGTGGGTAGGCAAGATTGGGATGAGAAGGTGTCAACAGTTCTTTGGGCATATAGAACAATGTATAAAATATTGAGGAAGGCCACACCATTTCAATTAGTTTTAAAAGTGCGGAAGCCATTTTTCCGAACAAATTCATGCTACCATCTCTACGTATAGCGTGCGTAGGAGGGTTGGACGATGAGAAAGCACTAGAAGAAAGAATAGATGAATTGATAAAGTTGGATGAAAGGCACTCACTAGCAAGATGGATCCAAACAACTGAGAAGGCAAAGAAAAAGGCATGGCATGACCACCATATTAAGAACAAAAAGTTTGAGGTTGGCCAGATGGTATTGCTATATGATTCAAAATTTCTACGCCATCCTGGAAAGTTGAAGGTGCATTGGTTGGGTCCTTATGTAATTTCATACATCCTTGATTCGGGCGTGTGCTAGTTACAAGCACTGGATGGAACAAAATTACCTGGACACTTGAATGGGAGTAGGTTGAAACCCTACTATAAATAATACTTCTTGGTGTTTGTAAATAAGGTAGTTTTTCCAGTTAGTTTAGAATTTCCTTTTATGATTTTCCTTTCCTATATTTCCCTTTCACGTTGTTGTTTTGTTTTGCACTTTGGGCACCAGTAACCTTATTAATTTTTTACTTATGAATGCATAGAGGACCATGAATTGTTTTAATGTGGGGTGAGATGATGAAGAGAAACTTGGAGGTATTCTGCTAGGAGGATTTAGGTCGGTGGAAAAATAAGGTTACATTGGAAATCCACGTACAAAGGAGAAAAAGTGCAAAAACATGAGGTAGGTGAAAGAAAGAATCATGAGGATGGAAGAAGTGCCTTTGGTGCCGTAACATGTGTGCAAGAGTCTTTTGTCAAGATGGATTGTTTACGCACTAGAAGGTTGGAAAAATTTTCGCGTAAGGATTGGATGTGTAAGGAGAAGTGCTGAAGTCAGGTTTTGTTTGAAAACACTACATTAAATATTGTCATATGGTGGTAGGTAGCCTAGCCTTAAATGCATAGAAACAGGAAAAGCTATAAATACAAGAGTAGGCATTTCATTATTTTACTTTAGGAACACAAGAAGAGTGATTTTCTTTCAAGAGCTAAAGTTTCAAGAACTCGACTTGTGCGAAGGAAAATCCCAAGAACTTAAGCAAAATTATTCCATTGGATCAAAAACAACATAAAAAGTGAGGTGTGAGGAACGTTGTGAGGAAGTGCCATGATCAAAGGAGAAAAATATGAAATTAGGGTTTGTTTTTTAGGGCACGGGGCACACGAGGAAAAATTTCAAACAACTCACAAGTTAACCTGAGAATGAAAGAAAAGGGTGCAATGACATGGCCACAAAACCAGTTGATAAACCTGTAGAACAATCCAAGAAGGGAAAGGGTAAAGGAAAAGGAAAGAAGAAATAAGAAGAAATACCCTTGGATACAAATGAGGAATGGTACTTGGAGATGCAATACCTGGATGGGGTTTTTCTAGGGCAAGAGTGGGAGTCCCACATAAGAAAGATGACCGTGAATGACTATAATCACCGGTCAAGTACAATCAAGAAGGAAATGGTCGTTGGAGCTAGTGCGCCCCACAAATAAACGAACATCTGACGGGTTACTGATCTACAGTGACGCGGTCAAGGTGAAAATGGAGAAGGTAGGGCTTCTCCAAGTTTTTGAGTTACCATATTCGGGAAGCCCGAGTGCTTGTACCTGTGGTGATGATGACGCGTGTAAATGAAGAATTATTATACTTCGTAGGGTGTAAAATGAACATAACTCCCCAACTAATTTCACGCTTCACTGAGTCTAAACTATGAAGGGGACGTGCTCGAAGATGACCTCCTGGATGAGGAGGCAATCAAAGAAACCATAGCATCCCAGGAATTGAAGAAGGGATCAAGGTACTACGATGTCTCGGATATTAGTGATCCAGTGTTGAAGATGGCCGCACACCTAGTCTCCAAGATGAATGCACAAGAAAGGTGGACCTAGGTGAGCAAGCCCTAGCTGAATGTCTACAGGAAAGTTACATAGAGGGCACCATATACAACCTCTCCCAATATATTGTAGATGGAATCATAAGTAGCGTGGAGAAGGGAGGAAAGATATTATTTGGAAACATTCTATTGACAATTGTGTTCTCAGAAGTCAAGGTGTCGGATGCATCCGACAAGTTCGTGTGGGAGTACCCTATTGAAGATCCTTCACCTGCGGAGAGGTTTTAGAAATACACATGTGAGTCAATGACAGGGGTACACAAGGCACACTTAGAAAAATGGTATGCATGCCTTAGGAACGCATTTGGGGTTGAATAGAATATCCCGAACAACTCCCGCAACGACCAAAGAAGAAGCAGATTCGCAGTCTACCAACACTTCTGATTGGCAGGTTCATTTTGGTCGATGGAAGCTGGAGTCGATGGTGCAAACTCCCATTCTTGTTTACTACCTAATTTTTCCAAGTGGGAGTAAAAAGATACAAGGAGTCGAAGAAATTAAACCTTGACTTGTCCACCCTCGACAGAGAGAACAGGGAAATGAGGAAGAAGCTTGTCTACCTAGAGAAGCGCGAGTACGTTGAAAGGTACATGTCATATGATGTGCATATTATAAGGCCTTTGACCTTACCTATTGCTGGGAGCAATGCCACAAGGATTTACCTACGCATAAGGCCAAAATTTGAAAAGGGTGCATACATGGAGGATGAGATATCCATCCCAGATGACCCTACTGGAAGGAAGAAGCCCATACCAAAGTGTAAGGAGAGGGAAGAGAAAGAGGAACAGAGGGCGGTGGAGAAGTAGGATGTAGGTACCGCGGGAAAAGTACCTACATCTCGGAAGAAGAAGAGGATGGTGGTCAAGGAGAAGACCCTAGAACCTGCGAAGCCACCATCCCCGAGGAACCCTCAGATGAAGAGAAGACCACATCCCCGACTCTAGATTTTTCAAAGAAAGGAAGAAGAACATGGGATAGAAGAACCAGATTCGAGGATATAGATGACACAAATTCCTATATAGGTAAAAAGGATGATGATGAAGAGGAAGAGTTGGAGGTAAATCAGGAGCTAATTGATGTCCATGATTCGGAGGAAGAGGAAGCAGAAGATGCAAACGATGCTTTCATCTTTGCAAGGAGGAAGGGCACCCAAGGGGAGGAAGGCATGTAGAATGAAGAAAGGATTGAGGGAGAAAGTACCAAGGAGCCAGATATGCCCAAGCTCACTCAGGAGGAGCTGGATGAGAAAGTGACAAGGGAGGTAGAGAAGATGATTAATACCTTGGTCGACGAGGAATTGGAGCGTAGTGCGGAGCTCGTGCTCGGTGAATTCAAGGAAGAGCAAAGGGAGAAGAGTGTGAGTAGCAAAAAAGGCCCAACTCTTACAGTGACTATTCCAAAGGGCATGCGCATGGGAAGTAAATGCATGGAGGAAGGAAAATCAATGATGGGGTATGTTAATGACCCTAGAAAAGTTTTACGTGCACGCTCTGCAGTACCGTGCCCACCAAGGAGCTCACCGCCATGGAGTCCTTTGATCCTGAGGGTGGATACCCACGCACAAGAAAGATGCTATCATGGGCATTCGACTCCCACCTTGATGAGCTCGAGTTCAAGGTTAACCAAGGGGCGATACTAGAGCTATCTCGAGACAAAGGGGGTCAACCCCATCATAAACGCACAACAACTATCGGATGAGCAAGTATGTAATGCACTCAACAAAGTCTCTGTGGAGGTAGAGGCAAGGATATTTTGCAGAAATGACAGGGTTAAAGTCTTAGAGGACCTGGTGGAGAAGAGGAAGGAAGAAATAGTTGATCTAATAAAGGAACTCAGCCTTAAAAAGTTGATCAGCGCTCAACTACAACTAGAATTATAAGAGGAGAAAGCTAAAGTACGCAAAGTTTCCAAGAAGGTGGAGCTCATCTCCCAAGCTATTATCATGAAGCACCCAGACCTTAACCCCTCATGCAAAAATATGGTTCCCCCTAGAGTGTCTTGAGGACTTGACTCAGATCCTCACCATGGAAAGGTAGCCTTTGGCCTTGGAGTTGGTAGAGGATGTAGCTGCGCGCTTGGAGCAGGAGGACAAGTTGAAAGTCATCACACTTGTAGCTTAATACAAGTAAGGTGCTTGCTGATGTAAAAGTAGCTGCACAAACCACTGGGGTTGCATATGACCATTGCATAGATCGGAGACAAGGTGACATGCATGCTACTCACCAATGAAGAGGTTGAGTGAAGGAATTGGGGAAAAGAATAAAGGTAATAGAGCAGAGTGAGAAAATATTCTAGCCAAAGTAGAAAGAAAATCTGAAGCTATTGAGATCCTTCGGGTCTCAATCAAAACCCAGCTTAAAGAGCTCTACACGGTCATTACGAGGAAGATGGATGCCTTGGAAGATCAAGCTAAGGAACTGGAAACAACGGTAGATACCATAAACACAAAGGGGGAAGGATTAACCTTCGACGAGGTGAGCACATTGGTTGGTGACCTTTGCAAGAGGGCGCAGGATGAAGTCAGTGCTTGGAATACACTGGAGGCCGACCTACAGGCAAAATTTTCCCCTTCTTCTTCTTTAGGTAGTTTTCCTTCTATTCTCTCTCTTCCCCATTTCTTTATTCTTTCCCTCCATTCTTTTCCAAGGCAAGGCCTTTCCTTTTTGTACTGCATTCTTTGAAAAGGTTCCCGAGGGTGGAGAATAGGTGAAGTGTGGGGTAATGTTGGGACCCTAATGTAGCTACCAAATCTTAAAGGTGCGTAGGCATGCACGACCGGAGGAAGCATGCAAGTTAAGGCACGCAAGGAAGGATTCAAAAAGGGTTCTTGGAGAACTAAGGACATGCGCCCACAAATCACAATTCGGGACTTATTTATTTTCAGCCTTTTGGATAGAACACATGAAGAACGTGTTCTGTTTGGATAAGGTTCTAGCTTGGAAATAGGGTTTCTTGGAAGGAATATACCTTGTGATAAGAAGATCCAAAAATATAATCATGACATGGAGAGGCATGCACTGAGGTGATCCACACCTTGACACTTGGGGCCAGATCTGAGGTTGTAGAGGAGTTTTTGGAGATCAGATGCCTATATATATACGCACCCTTAGTAAAAAGAAGAGAACAAAAGGAAGGAAGCAGAGCTCTGCAAAATTACTGCGAGAACTATGGGATAAAAGGGTTAGATGATTATAGGAGGGATGTAATAAGGGAATGGGGAATGTAATTTTTTTTTTGAAAGTCTTCATGTATGGATCCAGATATGGTGCATGACTATGGTCTCCCCTTCTATGATATTCTATAGTAATGTTATGAATGAATATGATAAGGTTACCATGATAATTGTATTAAGATATTCTCTCTGTATTATCTACATATTTATATTATGCTTTTGTTCTTGTATAATCATGAAACTTATTTGAATGTTAAGTCTATTTGTGGGTTTACAACTTCCTAGTTCTGTTAATTCTATTAAGCACTTTTACTTTTGATATGACTGAAAGGGTATAGAAGTCGTTATGAGCTCTATAGCTTTTTCATGTCCTTTAAATCACTAATTCAAGATCATGAATGATGCCTTCCACTAAACTCACATAAAAGAGAGACTTGGCTCCCTCTCACATGCCTCGGTGAGCGCCCCGCCCGGTGATAGGAAGGTGCGCATGAGGTTCCATTGTTCTTGGTGGGTGCAAAAATGACTACAATAAGCCCAAAACAATTTCGATCATTTAACCAAGAGTTGGACATGCAAGATGGATGGGCAGGTTGGATGGATAGGTTGGACGGGTAGGATTGATAGGTAGGTTTGATGGGTATGTTGTAGGGGAATCTTGGGAGATAGAGGAAAACAATGGTGGCTCATTCCTTCTACATGACAAGCCCATAATCTGTTATGATAATTTTACCAAGAGTTGGATGGGAAGGATGCAAGGCAGGTTTGACGGATATGTTGGAAGCATAGGTTAGACAAGAAGGATTGACGTGTAGGTTGGATAGGTATTTGGGATGGTCAAGTTGGTTGGGGAGATTAGACGGGTAGGTTGGCCAAGTAGGGTGGATGGGTAGGTTGGACGGGAAGGTTTGCCACGTAGGTTAGATGGGTTAGTTCAAGTGAACTACCCAACTTGGGTTGGATGGTCGTCTAACCTTTGTTGCACATACGTCTAACATGGGTTGGACGACCAACATGTCAAGCCAATTTTTTTCACCACATGTCCCTTGAACCCTTCTCGGCCCTATATATACCCCTACGAGGTTCATTTCTTCACTTTTCCATGAACATTTCCAACATTCTGAGCTCTCCAATCTTTGAAGTTCTCCCAAACTTACATCCACCTTTCAAGTTTCTTTCCTCCCTCTCTTGTAAATTTCAACAATGACAAGCACCACATCTACTCCTATGCCCAAATTCCAATATAAAAACCTCATGTGCCCAAAAATTGTAACTCTGATGAAACTAAAAGACACACCAATTGGATGACTGTAAAAATCAAAATTTACGAGGCTTGTCAACATGCCCTAATTCGAAACTGATACTTCAGTCCTTGATTACCTTCTCACCTCTTACAACCAAAAAGAGGGAGAGTTTTCCATTCTCCTCGTGGATCGTCAATTTATTTTTCATTATTGATCCCGCAAACGTACATCGTTTAATTGGCTTACCATTCAAAACCACTTCCGGTGAGTGACTCGCAAAGGTTTTCCTTACAAAAGAAGATAATTTTTTTGGAGTCTCATTACAATGTGCAGGTTGATGGTAAGTTTATTATTTTCAATTTTTTTCTTAATATTACTCAACCACCCAAGAATCTAAAATTTCTTGTCTATTATTGTAGCTCTTCTTAATCGTTCAACAAGAGGCCTTCTTATACAAGGTATTACAAACAAATTCTTTCTTGCAGTTGCATCACTTTTTCAGGCCAGGATTGTGTTACAGGGAAGATCTATAGACATTCCGTTTTGGGTAGTTCAATATATAATGTGGACACTAGTAGGGCAATAATTTGATTGGTGCACATATTTGTCCAATCGAATAAAAATAGATGTCTCCCACCCTGCAATACCAATATGTTTGATAAATCCAAGATTGTATTCTCTTCTTGCAATTATATACTTGCTTTCTATCAAGAATCTTTCTTCCAATTGCAGCACGTAAAAATTCCAATTGTAATTAGTGATAAAATTAATGGTCTCTCTCTTGAAGAACAACAAGTAATAGTTACTTTTAAAGTTTTCATGTTATAACGATTTCACATACAATAATAATTGTAATATTTTATTTTACAGAGAATAATTATAACTGCAATATCTCATAAGGAGGCTATTGCTCGAGGTAAATCCCTTCAAAATTTCTCTCTGGATTTTGACATGGATTCAGCAGAATCAACACCAATATGAGTTCCTCATTAAAAACGACCTAGGGGTCGGTATGTGCATCATGCCTACCATCACATTTGACTACAAGTATAAAGTTTACTTTTTATATAATTAACCAATTCAAACTACTAGTATATATTATGTAAGTAGTACAATATTTTAATATTTCTACATTTATTGTATTTAGAAAGTATTGAATTTGATGATGAAGATCAAACTCATTCTGAGTGTCAAGATCGAAATGTCATGATTGTGTCTCCGAGCATGCAAGGTAAATTATAATGTATAATATTTATCATGTTTTTAGTTAATTTTTTTAGCATTTATAAATACAAGGCCCAAGCGTATAATGATAATTTTCTAATAATTTTTTGTTTTATTCTAGTAGGTAATAGAGCTTCTCAAGCACATTCCACTTGCAAGGAGGCCACCAATACTACCAACATGTAAAATCCAAACAAATAGAATATCTTTAGGAAAGAATATACGGGTTCCTTGACTCGGCAGGAACACTTCATCCTATAACCACAAAATTTCCTGGACTCTCACTAGGTGGTGTCTTAAGTTTAATGATCACCCAAATTTTCAACAACATCAATCTTGATAAGGAGTATTTGGGATTTGATAGTGGCGATGCGAGACAAGGGTAAATAGTTTGACACCCATGATATGATTAAATCTAATCCACCTCCTGCACCACAACCGCAACAAAATGTGCATGAAGTACATGATTCTCCTCCTCCAAGTAAAGATCCACAAATAGATGACGAGAAGGCATATTTTACATTTAAAAAATATGATATTAGATAGTATGGGGGCTATAATTCAGGAAGTTGTAATGTGTGATGTGTATATGGTGCACACTTGGGAGAGGAGGGCTAAAATTTTGATTAAATAAATAAATGCCTGATACCATAATCATGCCCAAAGGAATTCAATGGTCACTTTGCCATAGACAACCAATTGACGAGGCTTGACATTTTGCTAAACAAAGCTCGGTCAGGCACAATTTCATATAATAATGATTATGACGATGATATTATAGACATAATATTAAACATGTTTGAGAATTTGAATGCTGAAGCATAGGCTTACTACAACAAATGGGCTAAAGATAAGACAAATGTTTTAATAGAAAATGTAGAAAAATAAAAAGATGTGGTAAGTAATCTTTTACAAGAAAAATCCTAATATTATGAGCACCACAATATATTTTTTCAACTTATCTAATAGACTAATACTTTTATATTTCTGTTTTGGCAGAAAAATATGAAAATTTAAAGAAAGAAGCAATCGTATTTGAAGCACATTTGAAGAGTACCCACAAAATATTGAATTCATTTTTACAAGTTGAAGGTAAAAATTGAAAATGTTGTCTCGAGATTTACATGAGAAATAACATAATAATATTATCTCTTCTTTTCTATATCACCAACATCCGCATCATACAAAATGATTATATAGGAGTTATATTTCCTATAATATAGGAAACCACTCACCTAAATTATACAAGTTGTTTTAACAACTCGTAACAACTCTAAAACTAATACAATACAAATAACATTGCTCACACATTAATATAATGGAGCACTAATATAATTATTTCCTAACATTCCCCCCCTTAGTGCGAACATGGGAAAACTCGCTTTATCGCAACGTGCCGCTACGTAGCATGGTCATGATCTAGATGGTTTCAAGGACAATACCAACAACCTCTGGATGGTTTTCCAAGTGGTTAACCAACAACCACACAACAGATGGTTTTTGAGGACAGTACCAACAACCTTTGGATAGTTTTTCTGGATAACTAACAACCACGATATCATGATGATGCAGTAGTATCAACAACTCTCGTCACTATCTCACCATGCATGAGAGGAATAACATAGGAAATTCTAACGAAATCATTTTGCTCGTACATACATAGAAAAAAACTGACATACTGGAAATGGAACATTGGATCATGTTCCCCCCCTCAATGTGAAATTTCCACTTATTGAAAACAGGATCACTGCAAATTGAGGCACACCACACTGGAAGCACTAAAATCAAACTGCACACACACCTGTCACCAAAGCTGATATGCGGCCCCGTCGTTGGCAACTGACGAGAGGTCGCTGAATGACCTCCAACCTCCGATGCCTCCTGCCTCCGGTTTCATGCTGCTAGTTCAGCCGGATGTGATCACGAAGCTCAAAATACCTTCAATAATTTGGACGTCGCGTACAAGCGAAAATGCGTCCAAAATTGAAATGCGGGCAAATTTTTTTATTTTCCGAACTTTGGAAGACGACACTTTTTACAATAGTAATGTCCCACAATGAACTTTTGATGACTAAACAAAAATCGACTCTTGACTCGGTTTTGATTGGACAATGATGACAATCCTAAAATCACCTATTTTGACATTTTTTAATGACTCTCAAAGACACTAAAAATAACTCAAGACTTCAACATTTTTTAACTATAATGGATGAGACACTACACGAAAAAGTAATTAAAGATTACTTTTAACGCAACTATAATAAAAAAAAATTGACAATGACTCATACAATGAAGGAACCCACTTCTATGGTTTGACTAACCATATAACAAAATGATTTTTATTTTTATTTTTAAAATACTTCACATCAATTACTATTGTAACAAAGACTATAATTAGAAATAAGACTCCTAAACTTCGAATATAATTTGGCTTTAAATAAGTCTTAATAAAATAATGACTCAATTTTCTAATATAGCTGGAGGCTATTATTAGATTCACACATACTACGACAAAATAACCTGATTGACATGCATATACGGAATTTTAATGTAGAGCTGCATGTAATACATGTGTAATCCATCTAGTGCGTCGAGCAGTGAGCAAATTTCTTTACAAAACTGTGGGCTTTTGAATCTCCAAGGAATAAACAAGAAAATTCCAGCGCGAGCTGTCAAAAGCATAAATATCACATCCCTATCACGTTGGAGAAGATCACGATGGATTGTAGATAGTTGAAAAACTGATGCATAGATCTGCGGATCTTCTACAAGTGCACTCCACAGTCCACTTCAATGCGGGCGGTGAATCCTTATTTATGCAGGTAAAAATCTCATGGAAACCAAATTCCATCCGTAAAACACAAATCTGGGTTAGATTTCAGGCTGAGATTATGTATGATAGACTTCTAGAAGATAGACGACATCTACACGGATATGGATCTGCAACAACAAACTGTATTTTTCCTTTTTATTTAATATAAGATAAACA
Source organism: Taxus wallichiana var. yunnanensis (assembly GCA_018340775.1). NCBI lineage: Eukaryota > Viridiplantae > Streptophyta > Pinopsida > Cupressales > Taxaceae > Taxus > Taxus wallichiana. The sequence continues at coordinate 399,464,788 of CM031235.1, forward strand.
CAAGAATCAGATCACCTTATGCTGAGAAGAATTGAACCCACATAAATGGAGTCAATTGAATCATGCCACAGAAATAACTGGATCATGTATAACTGAGATCCATGCATATGCTTTGCAGATTTAAATGCCTCTACAATACGCCTGCACAAATATTCAATATAGCTATTAATCTACTCAAACAGCTACGCCAATATATCTCCTCTCTCATGCTTGGACTACGAACACGCCAAGGTGCAACACATGCAGATCTACAGTCGAATTGCAGATGGAGATATTTACAGATCGCCAGGTGTAGACATCATGCAAATGAAAACATGCCTTAGATCTGATCAAGCATTCTTACATGATAAGGATCAATATCACCACCCCTGCAAACAATTTATTGTTCCATTACACAAACCAAAGCTCGATACCAAATGAAAATGTTGTCCGAGATTTACACAGGAAATAACATAATAATATTATATCTTCTTTTCTATATCTCAAACATCCGCATCATACAAATGATTATATAGGAATTATATTTCCTATAATATAGGAAACCACTCACCTAAATTATACAAGTTGTTTTAACAACTCGTAACAACTCTAAAACTAATACAATACAAATAACATTGCTCACACATTAATATAATGGAGCACTAATATAATTATTTCCTAACAAAAATCATAGTATGAAATAAAAAAAATAACACATTGAGAAGGATAATCAAGGAGCATAAGATGGATCCATAAATATTAATGAACGAAAAGATGGATGTCGATGCATCACTTTTTAGAAGGAGATGTTGCGAGGGACGAACAAAATATTCTTCAAAACATCAATACCAAAGTGCATGATTTACGGGAATTAGGTTTTTTAGCGAGATAACTCTATATAGACAGAGCACATTCCTATGCCTCTTGTGCAAGAAAATGATCAAGCTTCCCTTGCAACATAAAAAATTTAAAAAACTAGTTAAGTTCACCATGTGATAGGTGTGTTGTCACAATTCGATAGTAGCGTAGACATTAAAAGATAGTGGCCAACCAATTTTTGCTTTTTATTCCATGTGGCAGATGTAAGGACAACTATTATTCAGAATCATAGGCAAAAAATAAGATGCCCTTGTAATGTGTCCTTATATGACAGAACTTTTCTAGAAACTTTGAAATGTTATTTAAAACCCCTTTTTGGAATTTTAATGGATGACAGTGTTTTATGAATTGATACTTGTCTTCATAAAGTAATCTACCACATGAAAGAATGATTACAAAAAGTACTTTGCAATTGGAACTATATTTATTGTTAATGGATTTATACTTAATAGGAATGGTGTCTATGTTTCGTGTTTATGTAAATGGTGCTAAAATTTTCAAGTTTTTGTTTGTGTAAAATATTTACGTTTCGATTTCATGTAGATATATAAAAGATAATTAATTAATAGATAGGTCGATCCAAATAATTTGTGCTTATTTTAGTCGAAAACCAAATATAAAAAAATGTGATACAAGTAAATTACACTATTCCAATGGACTAAGGATAAACAAATGTAATATTGCATTTATTGAAAGTTTTCATTATTTATGTATCATGCTGATGTATATATTTAATCAATAATCACATAGATGGATCCAAATACATTAGTCTTAACTTCATTCAAAAAAATAAATAAAAACAAATGCAATACAAGTAAATTACATAGTTCATTAGGACCGGTTGATTAACATTAATGAATATGAAATACATCAATACATGAAATAATTGTAATTATTCTCAACAATGTGTAAAAGAAATGAAATCTATGTGAATTCGAACAATCTTGAAGAAAAAAATTCATTCATGTCTTGGAAATCAATTGTAGCATGATCCGTGGATGTGTCTCGATCCCTCGGATTAGGAAGAATATCTCCAACTCCTCTTCTTTCTACTAGTTAATTCCATAATGCAAGTGCTATCTCATAAGGAAAAGTATCCTTTGAGTAACGTGATACATACAACCTAAGACAACTTTCTTGATTCTTATCCAATATGTTTTGAACTTTAGAATTTAAAAAGGATAATGCACTGAAAACCCTCTCATCATCCACGTGAACCTTAATCATCGTTTTAAAGAGTTCATACATCTTAATATACTCGCTCAAATCTTCACAAAGAATACTACTGGAACAATAATCTTTCCAAATCCTTCTAATGGCACCATATTCTTATGGGTTTTGCAGAAGATGAACTTGTCGTATAATAGTATTAGCATAATGCATTGAATGTGAACTAAGTATTTTTATTTGTAAAATAACTTATGCAAAAACTCCATTTATCTCTTCAGTCTTAGAGAAATTGTGAGTTAGATCAGTCATGTTTTTGAAAAATAAAGGACTGATGGATGTATAAGATATGCCACCAGCTAAATTCCAAAACTACAGATTTATAAATCCCATTGCTTCAAGTATTTTATCATTTTTTAATCTTTCCCAGATCTCTTTAGATAATGATTCAAAGATATTTTTCAATTTATTCCTAGTTTTGGATAGTACTATGTCAAATAAATTTTATATCACTCTTAATTATTCTATTTCCGAGCCACCAAATCAACTCTTTATTGAAATGTATGAAGTGGAATCTCTTTCCACTTTGTGTTGTTATATAGAGATGGTCATGTTTATTTTATTTTAAGAAGAAATTGGGATTTTTCAATTATGTCAATGTATTCCATATTTCAAAAGCAACACCTTGAAAACTTCCTTCGAAATATATAAACTTTCAATATTCCAACACACATGTCTTCTTAATCTTATGAATTTTGTTATGTAGAAAGAACAATATTGTGCATGCTTTGTCAAAATATTAATCTCCTTCAACATAGGAAAAATACCACAGAGTGTGAGTAAAGTTTATATGTTTGTTAGATGATACAATAGATCTTTAGCTTTACCTACATCCCTGTGGTATTTATACATAAACCTTTTCAATGAAGGATATTCATCAAATATTCCAAAGGCATGTTTATAGATAGAAATCCATATGGTATCTACATATTTGAGAATCTTTTTCCCTCTCTCGGTCACCAAATTGCAAATTTCTAAAATTCTAAAAATCTCTTTGGACTACTAGAATAATAAGCATGCAAATCACAGATCAACTCCTCCACTTTAGCTACATTTTCAAATGTGCTCACAATTTTGTAGGCCAAATTCATTTTGTGATCCATGTAATGGATTACAATAATATAAGGAGAAACAATTATCGAAGTCAAACACAGAGTCCATTTTGGCCCCTTACATTACAAATTTGCACCATCAGTTCCTACACAAACTAACTTTGTTGCAATGGAAAAGTCATCCATTCCTACGGTATCCTTCAGATTTGAGACCACCAATTTGTAAATATTTTCAAAATTGAAATTCTCATTCATTTTATGAATATCTAAGATGTGGGGAGTTCTTTCTTCATTAGAAAATGTGTAACAAAGTGTAGACAAATCCATGAAGTATTATCCCTTTGTAGTAACCTCATCAATTGAAAGGAAAATATACTTTTCCTTTTGAACATATTGTTTCATATCCTCCTTTTCTACCAAAGATAGACATTTTACAATTTCACGGGCATTAGTATCAACCAATGAGATTCAGAACGTTTTGTAAACCAATAACCCGATATAAAATTTTATTTTCTCCCAAATCGACACGGGTCTTCCCCTTTTTTAGTTATCTAGGGAGTCTTCTTTTTCATTCGGCCTACCATGACCTCTTCCTTGGCTTTGATGAAGGGGGTATTGGTGTATGTGCGACATGCCTAGTCATCATCCACATCACCTGGTGAGTCATCTCGCCTTACAAGAGTCATAGGTCTTGGGGAGTCAAATGACAAGTGTCATATTCTGTCATAGAATTTGTCATTATCATATGGATCAGTGCATCATAGGAGTTACATTCCTTATTTAGAATTGTAACTCCTCCTTTAGTGGTGTCATATGCGTCAGTCATGTCATATGTGTCGATGGCGTCATAAGAGTTCTTTCCTTGTTTAGTGTTATCTCAATTTTGAGATAACAACTGAAAATTAGATAACCCTAAGAAATTTTTGAGCTGGTTTTCTAAAAATTATCTTTCGGAGAGATAATCGGGTTTTCGGTTTCACAAGCAAGATAACATGTGTTTTGGATGCCTCATGTCGTGTGTTCCCAAAACCAGAAACCCGCATCAAGTAAGGCGATTCGGGTTTGCGGATCTTCCGAGCATCGGAACACACCTTCGTCAAAACATGCTTCTGCCGCATGTCTACCGATCCCGAAGCCCGATTTACCCCTTTGTTTCAAGTTTTAGGGTATCCCAAGCATGCCGACATGGCATTAATGCCGATTTGTCGAGTAGTTGGCATGTGTCAATGAAGTGTATTAAATGTGAATTTTCTTATATATATTCGGATTTCCACATCATTTTTACGAAACATACTTTTTACCTCGTGGATTTTCACGCATGCATTTTCGACCCGAAACTTGAAACTCACCTCTCGTGCCCAATTGCATTGCTCATTTTTTATCATTCCTTTTCCCTGGTTGAAGGGTGCTTTGCAGTGTTCAAAAACCGTAGTATATTGGAAAAGCTCGGTGTCTTGGGGTTTTTCGAACTCTTTGGCATTCTCCTCGGTGTCGGGTTTTTGAACTCTCGGCATTCTCCTCAAAGTGTCGTTTTCCGAACTCTCCGGAATTATCCTCGAAGTGTCAAGTTTTATGAACTCTCCGACATTCTCCTCAAAGTGTCGGGTTTTCCAAACTCTCGAATTCTCCGAAAAGTGTCGAGTTTTCCAAACTCTCGACATTATTTTCAGCATGTGTCGGGTTTTCACGGTGTTCAACATCTCCGATCTCGACACTCTCCTCCTTCGAAATTCCTCCATGTCGATCTGGTCCATCACAAGAAAAGACCGAAAAGTTAGGGAGGATTAAATACAAATTCGGGGAAGGTGGACTCTCCATCCTATATTGATAGAATTTGACATTCGAGATACGAGATCTCGGAAACGTAGACATGGAGGATTTTTGGAATAGGGTCAAGAGCCCTTCACAAACTCCATGGATGAAATCAATAGTCGGCAGTGGCCTACCTCTTGCGGCAGGCTTCCCTATGTCCGCTCAAAGTGCCCCGAGTTCATCTTGGCTTGTGCTTCAAATTATGACTCTACTTCTCGTTCTGTGAAGAACCAGGCGGGAGAAGTTGTAATCAAATTGGACGGAGGTTACTTGATGACCTTCTCAAGCTGCCTAATTTTGAGGAATATGGAGATATGGATCTCAAGTCAGCCCAAAAATCTTGGGATAATGATCAGGAGGATTGCATCAAGCACGTGAATAAGAAGTTTCTAATCAAAGCCAAACCGGCTGTTTCCAGGTTCCCAAGACTTGTTCCCAGAAGTGATTTCATTCAGGAAATCAATGATATCATTACTCTGTTGAGTCGGGTTTTGGTTTCCCGAATCAAATGTTTTCCAAGGATGGACGTACCAATTCATGAACACTATTAAGAAGAATCAACAGGGAATTGATTGGGGTACTCTTATCAGTAACGAGATAGATTCTCAAATGAAAACAATCCTATCTACGGGAAAATTTTACATGTCCTCGTATGTCACCTATGCAGCGGCCGGTATGAGGAACTATCCCGGGTTGGACACCAAGGGAACAAGACAGTGGAACATGTTTATCAGTATTTCCCTCAGCTGACAAGAAAAGGGTCTGAAGACCAATTTAGAAGGGTAAACGATGCCTTCTTTTATGAGAACATCTGCAGAGTTAAGTCCCGAACTGAGGAAAACGAGAGTATCTGATGAAGCATGGGCTGAAGTTTCAAAATGGGGTTGTGTCTTCTTGCAATTTAAGAAGTTCACATATCTTCGAGTAGTCATGTACCCAAGGGATCCTTTCCATTTACCTAGATATCCAGGGGACAAACTAATCTTGATGGAGTTGGTCAAGCAATTGTTGGATTTTCATAAGTTCCAATAGAGTAAACACAAGGCCGCTGTATCTTTCCCAATTTCTATTGGAAGGTATACTTGTTCAACGGTGGTGAAAGCCAAGAACATTTTCCATGAGCTTCAAGATAAATTGAAGAAGCACATGAAGCCCCGAGACGGGTTTGATATTCGAGGAGTCCTCAGGGTGTATGGAACTCTCTACCCGCACGTGCCAAGCGTAGAAGACATTTGGATTGATTTACGTGATGAGGTTGCTGTCGAAGAAAAGATCATAGCAGATTGACACTTGCTGAGATTCAAACACTTGAGCTCGCTAACTTACCAGAAGGTACTAGCGATAATGAAAGTGTTCTGGACCTTTCCTATGATGGACTGAATGAAGATCAATATGTTTTCCCACCTATTGATTGGTCTATCAGTGAAAAAGCCTCCATTACAGATAGGTCAGCTCTGATTCTTACACGCACCAAAGCGTGGCTCGCCTCTTGGGGAATGAGTTTTAAAGATGATAATTTTTCAAAGTTGGTTGCTTCAGAGGTGGGGCCCTCCAAAAAGGGAAAAGACAAAAGATCTTCTAAGGGGCCTATAAAGGTCAAGTTTGTCAAGAAGAGAAGAGAACGAGAAATCTCTTCAATTGTTTCTCCAGTTGAAATGGTGAATGTGCCAAAATCACCAACACCACCAGAAATAGGAGAAATTTCTTTGGAAGGAGAAGGAAGCTAGCCTCTGGTTTCACCATTTGTTGACTGCCCAACTGAAGAGACCTTATCTCTTGCATCCCAGGCCTTGGAGTCTGGATCTGTGCTTCCTCCCTCACAAACACTTATAGGTCCTCATTCCCCATCGAATTCTTCAATCATGGCCATCATTTTTCTCGGATTCTCACCCCCTCTCTCTTGGTACCAAAGTAATCACCAACACACCCCCCCCTGTGCCTCTTCTTATTGAATCTGCTACCACATCAGAATCGCTCGTCCCAACTTCGCCATTGGATCCCTCTCCTCCTGAAAGTATGATACCAACTTCTACAATAGTGGCAACTCCCTCTGACACGCCTCAATGGCTACTTGAGAAAACTCCGAGGAAGAGGAAGGTGATTGTACCCATACCAGCCTTTGATTTTAGCTCACTCAAGGCTTCTACTGCTAAATCAGCCAAGAAACCCAAAATAGTTTCAAGGGTTTTGGTGGACGCTTCAGGGCATAAGTTTGTAGAGATTTCCACTCCTGCAACTGACAAAACCAAAGAGGACATAACAGCCTCTGACTATCAGATAACCAGGGTGGCTCTAGGAGAGGTGACAATAGAAGGAGCACAACAGGATGCATGGGATGCCACAAACGTGCTGTGCCAGAAATTGAAGGAAACAAAAGACAGCAGAGATGAGCTTAAAAGAAAGGTGGAGCAGTTGACTGAGGTATTTCTTAAGCTCTCAAAACCCCTTGAATCCATACCATCTTCCTCTGTCCCTGTCGGATTCGATTTCTCATCAGTGCCTACAATTGAGAAGATTAATAAAAAAGGAAGGGTGGTCGATGAATGGATCCAAAGGCTGCTCCAACAGGGGAAGGAAGTGATTCAAGACACCGTGGAAGTCTATCAATCCTTGGGGAATATTCAAAGCGATGGAGAAAAGATGGATGATGATTTCTCCCAAGAAATTGGACACCTTGATTTGACTTTTGAAGCTCTCTAGGTGTTAAATCAAATGCCATCACACCTCTTGGTAGAAGAAGGCATCATCCCACATGCGCATAAGCATTTCCAGCTGACCAAAGCCATCAGGTTCAGGGTAAAGATTCTCAACAAAGCCTATGGTAAATTGAGAGAATCAAGAGATCAGTTGATCGATGGCAAGAGTGACCTAGAAGAAGAACTGTTAAAAATTTGTGCAAAAGTGTCAGTTGGAAACTCAAGCATCCTGTCAGCCGATGATCTTTTCAAACAAATCCAAGAATATGTTCAGCATGAACCAACTCACGGATTTGGTATTGAAATCATCGACAGGTTCGTAAAGATTGAACATTCTTTGAAGACCTTGAGAAAACTCAAAAAAATATTGAGAAATCTTCCCGGTAGTGCCAGTGACACTCACGAAACATGTGAAGTCTTGAGTGATCATTCCACTGTACCTGACGAAAATAAGATGCAAGGTATAATCTGTAAGTTCCAAGAATTTTGGAACAAACAGGCTTAGTTGGAGGAAGGGAAAGATGAGGAAGAAAAAGATGACGATTCAGACTAAGTCTTGATGTTTCATGTCATTTCAATCTTGAAATTGACATGTCTTTTTCATTTCTGTTTCATCACATAGGAAGCAAATTTTGACTTGGTCTCCTGCGTGAGAGTCAAGCAAAATAGGACTCTCGTTAAAAGACTATTTTCTAGGATTTATCCTATTTTCTCTCTACTCTTTTCTATTATAAATTAGGGATGTGTGTACACTCTAAAGGGTCGATATTTTTGAAATATTGGGAGCTATTGGGAAGAAGAAAAACTTTGTGTTTTCTTTTAATCATTTTGAGGAATAGGAGTTGATATTATTTTGCAAACTTTGTGTTGTGAGATATATCTTTCTTAAGATATTGTTCTTATGTTCATAATCTTAAGCTATTCTTTGTTTAGCATCTTGGTGTTTCTAATCATTTCAGACATTATATTTATGATCTAAAGCTCGTATGATTATTTCGTGCTCTGTGTTTACTCGAAAGAAAATACGTTTCTCTCATTTCCTTTCCATTGTGTTTCTTCCATTGTAATAATTCCTGACCCTGTCCATTTAGAAAAACGACATCTTCCCAACGTGTGGATATGGATTTTGGGATTCTATCCCAACCCCAATGGTTAGATTAGTGTGAATACCGTATTTATTGTTTTTTTGTGTTTTAGATTAGTAATAAATAGGCAGCCTCACCTGTCTTTGAGGAGGGATTTAATCCCATGTACTGTGGTTGAACCTCATATTTTGGATTGAAAAAATATCCAACCAACAGTTTTTGGTGACTCACTGGGAATACGGATTTATAGTATAAATCTTATCCTCTTGGTGTCTGGTGACTCCGTATTTGCCTTATTTCCAGCAAGATCTCTTTCCCGGTTCAAGCTAGCTGGAAAGATCTTCACTCGGTCCCACTAAGCCTGGGGTGAAATTGATCCACTCTTTGAGTTACTACAAAGGCACAATTTCAGTCTTTCCCCCAACAACGTTATTTCCAACCGAACCAAAAGTTCTTCACCTGTTCTGAGAAACCGGATCCCTGTAGACCGAGACGTTTTTGTAACTTTTCATGCGTTATTCTTTGTCGACACTCGGATCCCCATACGCACTCTTGTCAGAAGGATGGCAGCACAACTTGTGCCTTGGGGCAGCTATTGGTCCTCTTTCTTTAACTCCACCATTGCACAAGTTACCACATGGATCACATAAAAACATTCCCAAGTTCAATGGAGATGGGAAGCAACATCTTGATGAACACATTGCATCTTTCTTTGTAGTGTGCGGCGTCCTTGGAGTAGCTCACGAAGATGTCTCTGTTTGAATTTTTGTTGAAACATTACACGGTGCAGCAGCCGAATGGTTTTACCACCTTCCGAATGCATGCATCACAAATTGGGCTACCATGAGGACCAGATTCGAAGCACGTTTCAAACCAGCTAAAGATTCTCATGCTTTGTTAGCACAACTTACCCATATGAAGAAGGAATCGCATGAACCCATGCGGGACTTCGTGGCAAAGTTTAACAAGTTAATCGAAAGATTCTGGAAATAGCTGTACCTACTCTGGAAAACTAGAAATGCTTCTTCATTAATGCTCAGCCTCCCGATGTGAGCATTTTTATTAAGAAGGTTGGCTATCCCAGATTTGGCTATCGCTCAGTCAACAACTATTGAAATAGAGGATGATCTCATTTTGGCCGGAAGGATCAGAAAAGATGTACCCAAACCTAAAAATCTAGGTTCTTCCCAAGGTAATACTGATCCTATGATTCAAAAAATGGCTAATGATTTGATTGCTTTAAAAAAGCAAATGTCCCAAGCAGTGAGCAATGTTCCGTATCGGGATATCCCTAGACGGAATTTCAACAACAACAATGGTGTGCCTGCAAGAGATAGGCCGCGGTTAACTCCTACTCAACCAAGGCTAGCAATCGAAGCTCCTCCTATTAACGTGGAAATAGAAATAGTCGAAGAAGAGGACGAACCGGAAGAACAAGATTCCCCGAGGCTTTTGAAGCTTCAGGATATGCTGATGAGTCTTATGACGATTCAGCTGGTAACTCCAGCATTGGGTATTTGGAATACGAAGAAGATGAATGTGCACCGGATGGTCAGTCATTTGCTGTCTTCACTCGATCCCAATCTCAGAATCTAAGAAAACCTCTTGAAAACCCCAAGGAGAAGAACAAGGAACCTCCCATAGCCATAGTTAAGAGAGGTACTCCTATTTCAGCACAAAATGAAAGAGAAGTCACCAAAAAGGCAACTTCTCCTCATTCTCTTTCTCCTAAGGTCAGTACCCCAGCTCAAGCTCATGTGATTAGAATTGAGCCTACCATCACCCCTTCTTATACTACTTTTGACATTATCGATCATGCAAAGAGAACCAAAATCCAAATGTCGGAAGTAGAATACCTTCAGTCAAATCCTGAACGGTTGAAAAACTTGCCAAATTCATTAGAAGTAAAGCAGCTATTCCCCCACCTTCAAAAGGTCTCCTTCCAAATCCTACTCAACCCCCACCTCAGAAAAATATGACCTCTGCTTCTTCTTCGGGAAAGATTGAACCATTTTATTTGTCTTTACTTATAAATGGGTTTAAACTCAGCAATTACATCATCGACTCAGGGGCCTCCGACAATGTTATGCCCATGAAAGTAGCTCATGCCCTTGGGCTTACTTTGACTAAGTCATATGGATGGTGTTACTCCATGGAAACCAAACAAGTTCCCTTGATTGGTCAAATCAAAGATGCACAGTTTGCATTCGTTGCCTTCCCAGAGAAGAGAGTGAAAATGACCATTCTAGTTGCTGACATCCCTGCAGCTTACGGTATCCTCTTGGGTAGAGGTTTTTGTAAAGATGTCGGAGGAGAGATTAATATGGATTGGACCAAGGCTAGGATTCCAGTCAATGGGGTTTATCATGTTCTCCATCCCGAACCTCAGGCGAGGTATTTGGTAACTAAATCAGATGACCCTAAAGCTCAAATTCTTTTCGAAGATGCTAGCTTTGGAAATTATTTCATGACTTCAGAGATACCGGCTGTGGATGTCAAGGAAGAAGATCCTAATGCTATTTGGACCCTCGAATTTGATGGTAGCTGCTCAACCACCGGATCGGGTGCTGGTGTAGTTCTTATATCTCCTAATTCTGAGATTTTCCCATCAGCTTACAAATTGCAGTTTGATAATACTAATAACACGGCTGAATATGAAGCTCTGTTACTAGGATTAGAAATGGCCAGATAGAAGGGAATTCAAAATCTCAAGGTTCAAGGGGATGCGGAGCTGATTGTCAACCAGGTCAAGGGAATCTATCAGGTAAAAAATGATCGCTTGAGACATTACAGGAACAAAGTTTGGGATAATATAGAATGCTTTGATGCATTCTCTATTAAGGCAGTTTTGAGAGATTATAATGACAAGGTTGATTCTTTGGCCGTGTCTACATCCCTCCTTCTCCCTCATCCCTAGTTCAAACAAGATACGTACACCATTGAGATTGTGTACCATCCCAGTATCCCAGATAATGTGGCTCACTGGCAAGTGTTCAATGATGATCAACAGGTGTTGGCTTTTCTAGAAAAGGCTGACAATTTCAGTGAGCTGTACTTTGAAGGTTCGGAATCAGCTTTCCATGAATCTATCTTAGATCCATATCAAGAGGTTGATGGTGAGTTTATTCAGCTTAAAGGAAACAAGATACCCAAAGGTCTGGTTTCTCTGGAGGGTTTGTTTGACAAGCATGATTGTTTTATTCAAAACAAGAGACAAGTTGAAGGAGCTTCTTCCTCGGAAGTAGATCAAGTCAATCTAGGTTCGTCTGATCAACCTCGGATGGTGAATATTGGGAAATGTTGTTCCCCTGAGGAGAAAGAAAAATTCACTTCACTCCTGAAGAGATACATGGATGTGTTAGCCTGGTCTTATGCAGATTTAAAATCCTTCAAGCCCAAAGACGTACAGCACAGTATCCCTTTGAAGCCTGATGTGAAACCATACAGGAAGAAGCAAAGACATTACAACCCCAAGATCTCAGGGACTATCCTTGTAGAAATTTAGAAAATGTTAGATGCCAGAATTATTTTTCCAATCCATCACTCCACCTGGATTGCTAACATCGTCCCTGTCAGGAAGAAGAATGGTGAAATCTGAATTTGTGTTGACTTCCGGAACCTGAATCAGTCTTCATGAAGGACAACTATCCCTTGCCTATCATGGATCAGGTGTTACAAACTATTACTAGATCAGAAATGCTATCCATGCTCGACGGATTTTCAGGATATAATCAAGTTGAGGTAACTGCGGAGGATCAACACAAGATGGCCTTCACAACCCCATGGGGTACCTTTGCTTACAGAAGAATGCCTTTCGGCTTGATCAATGCCGGAGCCACCTTTCAGAGAGCTATGGACTTGGCATTCAGAGACCTGATGGGCAAAGTCATAGTGGTATATTTAGATGACTTGACCATTTTCTCTAAAAAATGGAGTGATCATTATGATCATTTAGAGAAAGTACTTTTGAGATGCAGGCGTCATAGGATTTCATTAAATCCCAAGAATTCCATGTTTGGAGTGACCGAAGGAAAGCTGTTGGGTCATATCGTGACTAAAGAAGGAACCAAAATCGACCCAGAGAGAGTAAAAGCCATTCAAAGCCTTACCCTACCCACAAGTAAAACTGGGGTTCATTCATTCTTCGGAAAGGTCAATTTCCTAAGAAGGTTCGTACCTGATTTTGCTGATAAAACTAAGGATATCCTTGGGATGATGAAAGGAAAAATCCCATTTTGATGGAGTACTGAAGGGAAGCTTGCATTTGATGAAGTCAAAAGGGCAGTTGCTCGTGCTCCTATCCTAGTATGTCCAGATTTCAAAAAATATTTCATCATGTACAGCTACGCCTCTGCTCACACAGTGTCGGCCATCCTGATGTAGAGAATGGGGAGGGCATGAAGCTCCCATTGCTTTTATGAGCTGTCCATTAAAGGAACATGAGCTAAAAATGTCACAAATTGAAAATCATGCTTATGCAGTGGTACGAGCGGTGAAACATTTCAGGTACTATGTGTTGAACTCCCATACCCTCGTTCTCGTTCCCGACACTGTCGTTAAATCCATTTTGACTCAACAAGAGCTGGGTAGCCAACGAGGTACCTAGATAGCTAAAGTTTAGGAGTATGACTTGGACATTAGACCTACCAAGTTAGTACGAGGAAGGGGCCTATGCCAATTGATCACGAGAAAACCATGCTGAAGTAGAATGTGAAAAGACCAAAGATACTTCTTCAGAGTTGCCCATGGTGCTTTTCGTGAGTACAACTGATGAATGGTACACAGACATTGCTTTCTTTCTGACGTATGGTGAATGCCCCCCGCATTTAAGCCAAAATGAGAAGAGTACAGTCAAGGTAAGATCTGCAAGATACCTCCTGTGGGATAACAGAATATACAAGAAAGGTATTGATGTTGTTTTCCTGCTCTGAGTTGATAAATCACAACAGTTAAAGTTTTTAGAATCCTTCCATAGCCTAGCATGCAGAGGACATTTCTCATCCTCTGTAACAACTTATAAGATCCTGCGGGCTAGGTACTATTGGCCTACTCTTTTCGGGATTCAGCAGAGTGGGTGTCCAAGTGTGAAGCTTGTCAACATTTCGTTGGTCGTCCCAAGTTAGCAGCTCTTCCCTTGAAGCCCGTAGTGATTGAAGAACCTTTTCGCCAGTGGGGAATTGACTTCATTGGAATGTTGAATCCTGCTTCCAGTGCCGTACATAATTATGTGCTGACTGCTATAGACTATTTTACCAAGTGGGTGGAAGCCACACTAATCAAGCAAGCAACCTCAGAAGCTATGCAAGTTCCTTTAAGAAAATATAATTGTCAGATTCGGTGTACCTCACAAGATTGTGGTTGATAATGCCTCTAATTTCTCGTCGCATGAGTTGAAATTTTTTTGCTATGGATTTGGCATCACCCTAGCTCACTCATCTGATTATTATCCCTAAGGCAATGGGCAAGCTGAGTCTAGTAACAAGAACCTGGTTACCATAATTAGAAAGCTAGTAGATGAAAACCAGAGGACATGGCACAAAGCATTGTATGATGCGTTGTGGGCTGATCGGATTACCCCAAAGCGAGCTATAGGAATGTCTCCTTTCCAATTGCTGTATGGGATTGATGCTGAGATTCCTATCTCAGTAGAATTGCCAGCCTTACAGTTGGCCAAAGCGGTCGAAGATGTGACTTTTCAAAATTCTATCGAGAAAAGGGTTATGTACCTAGCTAGGCTAGAGGAGGAACGGAGCAAGGTGGTTGATCGCATTGCAGACCATCAAAGCAAAGTAAAGAATTTTTGACAAGAAATCAAGGCAATGTCATTTCCAAATTGGAGACCTGGTGTTGCTTTGGGATAAGAGGAGAGAGCAGAAAGGAATGCACAGAAAGTTCGACTCCTTGTGGAAAGGACCTTTTAAGATTCATCAGTTGAGTGGTGAAAATAGTTTCCATCTATCATACCTTGATGGAGAGTTACTCCCTTTTCCTTTCAGTGGTCAACATCTGAAGTTGTTCCATCCATACTTTATTTTCATCGTCGTGTGTTTGCTTTTAGTCTTATTTCTTTCCTTGTTTTGTTTTTCGGTTTTTTTTTTTTTTGACTCAGTAGCTCAATGGATAAAGCTAGAGATTCGAGTTCTCTTCCTTTGATATCACAAAGAAAGTCCCCAACTAGAGCCGATTGTTATCTCAATTTTGAGATAACAACCATGAAAATCGAATAACCCTAAGAAATTTTTGAGCTGGTTTTCTAAAAATTATCTTTCAGAGAGATAATCGGGTTTTCGGGTTTCACAAGCAAGACAACATGTGTTTTGGATGCCTCATGTCGTGTGTTCCCCGAAACCCGAAACCCACATCAAGTAAGGCGAGTCGGGTTTGCGGATCTTCCGAGCATCGGAACACACCTTCGTCAAAACATGCTTCATGTCGCATGTCTTCCAATCCCCGAAGCCCGATTTACCCCTTTGTTTCGGGTTTCCGGGGTATCCCAAGCATCTTGACATGGCATTAATCTTGAGTTGTTGGGTAGTTGGCACGTGTCAGTTGGCCAAGTGGATTAAATGTGAATTTTCTTATATATATTCAGATTTCCACGTCATTTTTACGACGTATTTTTTTTTACCTCGTGGATTTTCGCGCATGCATCTTCGACCCGAACCCGAAACTCACATCTCGTGCTTGATTGCATTGCTCATTTTTTATCATTCCTTGTCTGTTTGAAGGGTGCTTTACAGTGTTAAAAACCGTAGTATATTGGAAAAGCTCAGTGTCGGGTTTTCCGAACTCTCCAGAATTCTCCTCAGTGTCGGGTTTTCAACTCTACAGCATTCTCCTCTTGTCGAGTTTCCAAACTCTCCGGCATTCTCCTCAGTGTCAAACCGTTTTGAACTCTCGACATTCTCCAAAGTGTGGGTTTTCCGAACTCTCCGAATCCGTTCTCCTCGGTGTTGGGTTTTCCGAACTCTCCGGCATTCTTTTCAGTGTGTCGGGTTTTCGCAGTGTTCAACATCTCTTGATCTCTGACACTCTCCTCCTTTGAAATTCCTCATGTCGGACCCTGGTCCATCACAAGAAAGACTGAAAAGTCAGGGAGGATGAAATACAAATTTAGGAAGGTGGTGTCTCCATCCTATATTGACTGTAATTACAAAATCGAGATACAGAGCTCAGAAACGTAGACATGGAGGATTTCTGGAATAGGGTCAAGAGCCCTTCTCAAACTCCATGGATGAAATCAATAGTCGGCAGTGGCCTACCTCTTGCGGTAGGCTTCCCTATGTCCACTCAGTGCCCCGAGTTCATCTTGGCCTGTGCTTCAAATTATGACTCTGCTTCTCGTTCTGTGAAAAACTAGGCGGGAGAAGTTGTAATCAAATTGGATGGAGGTTACTTCGATGACCTTCTCAAGCTGCCTAATTTTGAGGAATATGGAGATATGGATCTCAAGTCAGCCCAAAAAGCTTGGGATAATGATCAGGAGGATTGCATCAAGCACGTGAATAAGAAGTTTCTAATCAAAGCCAAACCGGTTATTTCCAGGTTCCCAAGACTTGTTCCCAGAAGTGATTTCATTTAGGAAATCAACGATATCATTACTCTGTTGAGTCGGGTTTTGGTTTCCCTGAATCAAATGTTTTCCAAGGATGGATGTACCAGTTCATGATCACTATTAAGAAGAATCAACAGGGAATTGATTGGGGTACTCTTATCAGTAATGAGATAGATTCTCAAATGACAACAATCTTGTCTACGGGAAAATTTTACATGTCCTCGTATGTCACCTATGCAGTGGCCGGTATGAGGAACTATCCCGGGTTGGACACCAAGGGGAACAAGACAGTGGAACATGTTTATCAGTATTTCCCTCAGCTAACAAGAAAAGGGTCTAAAGACCAATTCAGAAGGGTAAACGATGCCTTCTTTTATGAGAACATCTGCAGGTTAAGTCCCGAACTGAGGAAAATGAGAGTATCTGATGAAGCATGGGCTGAAGTTTCAAAATGGGGTTGTGTCTTCTTGCAATTTAAGAAGTTCACATATCTTCGAGTAGTCATGTACCTGGGGATCCTTTCCGTTTTCCTAGATATCCAGGGGACAAACTAATCTTGATGGAGTTGGTCAGGCAATTGTTGGATTTTCACAAGTTCCAATAGAGTAAACACAAGGCCGTTGTATCTTTCCCAATTTCTATTGGAAGGTATACTTGTTCAATGGTGGTGAAAGCCAAGAACATTGTCCATGAGCTTCAAGATAAATTGAAGAAGCACATGAAGCCCCGAGATGGGTTTGATATTCGAGGAGTCCTCAGGGCGTATGGAACTCTCTACCCACACGTGCCAAGCGTAGAAGACATTTGGATTGATTTACATGATGAGGTTGTTGTCCAGAAGAAAAGATCATAGCAGATTGACACTTGCTGAGATTCAAACACTTGAGCTCGCTAACTTACCAGAAGGTACTAGCGATAATGAAAGTGTTTTGGACCCTTCCTATGATGGACTGAATGAAGATCAATATGTTTTCCCACCTATTGATTGGTCTATCAGTGAAAAAGCCTCCATTACGAGATAGGTCAGCCCTGATTCTTGCACGCACCAAAGCATGGCTCACCTCTTGGGGAATGAGTTTTAAAGATGATAATTTTTCAAAGTTGGTTGCTTCAGAGGTGGGGCCCTCCAAAAAGGGAAAAGACAAAAGATCTTCTAAGGGGCCTATAAAGGTCAAGTTTGTCAAGAAGAGAAGAGAACGAGAAATCTCTTCAATTGTTTCTCCAGTTGAAACGGTGAATGTGCCAGAATCACCAACACCACCAGAAATAGGAGAAATTTCTTTGGAAGGAGAAGGAAGCCAACCTCTGGTTTCACCATTTGTTGACTGCCCAACTGAAGAGACCTTATCTCTTGCATCCCAGGCCTTGGAGTCTGGATCTGCGCTTCCTCCCTCACAACCACTTCTACCTCCTCATTCCCCATCGAATTCTTCAATCATGGCCAGCATTTTCTCTGGACTCTCACCCCTCTCTGCTGGTACCAAAGTAATCACCAACACGCCCCCTCCTGTGCCTCTTTTTATTGAATCTGCTACCACATTGGTAACTGTCCCCACTTCGCCATTGGATCCCTCTCCTCCTGAAAGTATGATACCAACTTCTACAATAGTGGCAACTCCCTCTGACACGCCTCAATGGCTACTCAAGCAAACTCCGAGGAAGAGGAAGGTGATTGTACCCATACCAACCTTTGATTTTAGCTCACTCAAGGCTTCTACTGCTAAATCAGCCAAGAAACCCAAAATAGTTTCAAGGGTTTTGGTGGACGCTTCGGGGCATAAGTTTGCAAAGATCGCCACTCCTGCGACTGACAAAACCAAAGAGGACATAACAGCCTCTGACTATCAGATAACCAGGGTGGCTCTAGGAGAGGTGACAACTGAAGGAGCATAACATGATGCACGAGATGCCACAAACGTGTTGTGCCAGAAATTGAAGGAAACAAAAGACAATAGAGATGAGCTTAAAAGAAAGGTGGAGCAGTTGACTGAGGTATTGCTTAAGCTCTCAAAACCCCTTGAATCCATACCATCTTCCTCTATCCCTGTCGGATTCGATTTCTCATCAGTGCCTACAATTGAGAAGATTAATAAAAAAGGAAGGGTGGTCGATGAATGGATCCAAAGGCTACTCCAACAGGGGAAGGAAGTGATTCAAGACACCATGGAAGTCTATCAATCTTTGGGGAATATTCAAAGCGATGGAGAAAAGATGGACGATGATTTCTCCCAAGAAATTGGACACCTTGATTTGACTTTCGAAGCTCTCCAGGTGTTAAAGCAAATGCCATCACGCCTCTTGGTAGAAGAAGGCATCATCCCACATGTGGATAAGCATTTCCAGCTGACCAAAGCCATCAGGTTCAGGGTAAAGATTCTCAATGAAGCCTATGGTAAATTGAGAGAATCAAGAGATCAGTTGATCGATGGCAAGAGCGACCTGGAAGAAGAACTGTTAAAAATCTGTGCAAAAGTGTCAGTTGGAAACTCAGGCATCCTATCAGCCGATGATCTTTTCAAACAAATCCAAGAATCTATTCAGCATGAACCAACTCATGGATTTGGTATTGAAATCATCGACAGGTTCGTAAAGATTGAACATTCTTTGGAGGCCTTGAGAAAACTCAACAAAATATTGAGAAAGCTTCCGGTAGTGCAGTGACACTCATGAAACATGTGAAGTCTTGAGTGATCATTCCACTGCGCCTGATGAAAATGAGATGCAAGGTATAATCCGTAAGTTCCAAGAATTTTGGAACAAACAGGCTCAGTTGGAGGAAGGGAAAGATGAGGAAGAAAAAGATGACGATTCAGACTAAGTCTTGATGTTTCATGTCATTTCAATCTTGAAATTGACATGTCTTTTTCATTTCTGTTTCGTCACATAGGAAGCAAATTTTGACTTGGTCTCCTGCGTGAGAGTCAAGCAAAATAGGACTCTCGTTAAAAGACTATTTTCTAGGATTTATCCTATTTTCTCTCTACTCTTTTCTATTATAAATTAGGGATGTGTGTACACTCTAAAGGGTCGAGATTTTTGAAATATTGGGAGCTATTGGGAAGAAGAAAAACTTTGTGTTTTCTTTTAATCATTTTGAGGAATAGGAGTTGATACTATTTTGCAAACTTTGTGTTGTGAGATATATCTTTCTTAAGATATTGTTCTTATGTTCATAATCTTAAGCTATTCTTTGTTTAGCATCTTGGTGTTTCTAATCATTTCAGACATTATATTTATGATCTAAAGCTCGTATGATTATTTCGTGCTCTGTGTTTACTCGAAAGAAAATACGTTTCTCTCATTTCCTTTCCATTGTAATAATTCCTGACCCTGTCCATTTAGAAAAACGACATCTTCCCAACATGTGGATATGGATTTCGGGATTCTATCCCAACCCCAATGGTTAGATTAGTGTGAATAATGTATATATTTTTTTGCTGTGTTTTAGATTAGTAATAAATAGGCAGCCTCACTGTCTTTGGGAGGGATTTAATCCCATGTACGTGGTTGAATATCATATTTTGGATTGACAAAATATCCAACCAACATTTAGGCACGAGAGGTTACACAACATCCCTATTTGTACTTCCTTTTTTCGATCTATGAGTATGAGCAGACATGTTTTCTTATTTGCATATTCTTTCCATTGTTCGAATCTTGCTTATTGCGTTGGAGCTACGACATTACCATCGGAGTGCAACTTCGTTGTGGTGTATTGTTTCGACATCGGTTCTCACGTATCCCTGTTTCATTGTATCAGAGTGGTTTCGGTAAAACATGCACTCTTCATTTATTAGTTGTTTATTACTTTGGTTTCTTCTTATTTCCTCGTGCAAGGTTTTTTGATTACTACTTTGAAATTGTGATAATCTCTTTAACAATTTGCTCTTGGAGTTTGTGCATTTTTTGGGGGTTTGTGCATGTGTGCAGGGTTACATTTTTCTATGCCAGATTTCATTGTTTTTGGTAAACATCTTGGTGGAAAAATGCTTGATTAGAGGTAGGCCATTTTTGGCTTTATTAGTTTTTTAAAATAAAAGTGAATTATTTTATAAAAAAAAATCTCTGTTTATTGGCCTATTATCTACCTCCCTCTCGTGCCTGGTTATTTTATTTTTCCCCCTACATTAGCTCCTTGAGATCTCGAGTTGCTTTGTTGCTCCTTGCATCGGGTTCCATCTCTCCTTTTTTGCATTGCTATGTTGCCCTTTGCTTTGGCTTGCATTGCTTTCTCTTTTTCTCTACATCGAGTTGTCTGCGTGTGAGCCGTATTTTGCATTGGCCATATTTTTGCATTAGGTTGTTTTTCCCGTTGTCCTTTGCTCATCCTTTGTTGCATTGGGTGGTACATTGTTTGGAGGCATTATTTTTATTCCAACCTTGCCTTATGCACGTTGGCTTTGTTTGAATTTGCATCTTGGTTGTTGCTTATGCCTTTCCTTGGCTGCGTTGTGCTCTTGCCCCTGCCATGGTCACTGTGTTGCGCCATTACCTATCTCTAACCTAACATCGCTACTCCTCCCATCTTCACACTGCCATTTCCCACGTGGAAGACGTTTACCTTCTTCCTCACCGGTCATACACCGAATCCTGCCACCTTGAACGATCGCTTTAAATTCTCCTGCTCCTTTAGATTCATAACTAGTTTTTGAATTGTTTTAAATATAAAAAGTTGCGTGGTGGTTGAATAATAGATGTTGATCGGGTTAATAATTGATTAAAGAGGTGTGGCTTTATACGTGGAGCTTTATTATAAATGATGGTGTGTTTTTTAAAATAAGGATTTTTCTATTAAAATACACGTGGTTTTTTTAATATAAAGCTTTTATATTAATTAAAAGTGTGTAACCTTTTATTAAAAATAAAAGTTTTTAAAACCATAAGTTTATTTTAATATAAAGTCACCTTTAATTATTAATTTAACTTAAAGGTAGCTTTTCAGGTTAGTATTTTAATATAAAATTATTAAGATCTAATCTTATTTTAAGGTAATTAATTTGAATTTTATTGCCTTAAAAGGAGTTTTGTAAATTTTTTAATTTAAGCATTTAATTAAAAATTATAAGCTCTTTTAATTCTAGATTAGTAGAAATTTAAAATAGTCAATTATCTAATGTTATTATCAATTTTTTGTCTCTTTATCTTCTAAAATTAAGTTAATTGGACATTTCCAAAAGGATGACTTTTTAGCGTTATTGTCTAGTTTTTTCTCTACTCATGTCTTTGAAGTGTGTTGCACCATTTATAGCTTTTTTCAGGAACCTTCATTGCATCCTGGAGGTCATCTGGACTCATTTCGAGTCATCTTGAGCATTGTAATAACCCTTTTTATTTCTTGCGGACTAGTGAGCGCATCCGCCACATTCTTGCAGCAAGGGGGTTTCTAGTGCAACGTGAGATGCTATTTCTCACAAGGCCTTGTCTTCCCCTTCTTATTTTCACTCGTTCTTGTGCTTTCTTACGGTGTCAAACTATTGTGCCCAACGAACCTTGATTGTGGTCTCCGATCTTGTGCATTATTACGCTCATTGCGCAAGGTGATTTACAAGCGGTTCTCGACACATGATCGCATTTGATTATAATCAATACACTAAACTATAAAGTGCTACAAAAGGGGGTTAAACTAGTATTCTTTAGAGGCTCCTCTCGTCATGGACATTGAATTTCATCGCTCTGTTGTTCAACTAGGACCAAGAAACTACCTATAATGGAAGAATGGAATACTTGATCATTGCATTATGTACAACTTGTTACCACATCTTCTTGGGATGGCACCTAAACCTATTGACCACATTCATCACCAAAATTGGTTGAACGAGAATGACATGGCATACGGGCTTCTTTGTCTTACTATACCGGAGGACCTTCAATGTCAAATAGAGTTCATAGAGTCTACGCACCAAGCTTGGACTTTCATTCAAAATTTTCATGGAGACCTTGATCCTCCTTCATCTGGTTATGGATATGATGATGATCTTGCATCCATGGAGGAAAGTGAGTTCACCTATACTTTTTCTTATGAAAGGCCACCCACACATATTTCTTCGTGTGATGATAGTTCCACGATACGTAATCACTTGGTTCTACTTCGATGATGAGGATTTTACACCAGTTCGATGTCGAGAGTACTACAAAGGACTCTTCTCCTCCTTCTCTCACTATTCCGAGAGTGTTGACACATCCCACATCTCATTAGATATTGAGCAGTCTCCTATACAGTATCATACAGTCATCACACCCACCTCTTTTCCACCTTCAGTGTGTGAGGCCCCTTTCACTCCTCTACCTTCATTGGATGACTCATACCTATCTGACATCGCTCTTTTGTTTGTTGAGCCCCCTCATTGGGATGAGTATCTGCCTAACCTTAGTCATCTTTTCATAGAGTACACTTGTGATGTAATACAGTTCCTCATCCATCTACAAGTATTTCAGAGGAGTTCATCATCTCCATTGTTGGGAGTGCCCCTTCTAGGACTCTTACCACTTCCACTTTTTCGGAGACCTTCATTGATCCACCCTTGCTTATGGATCCATTTTTTTGTTGTGGGGATATTTTGTTTCCTTCACATCAGTTGGACATCCTTTCTACAGTGTTCACCCTCCATACTCTGATAGTTCTGCACTCATGACATTACCTTCGGTTCCTTCACACTCACTTGCTAGACCTATGTCACACTTTTGTGGACCAGACTCAGAGTTCTTCATGTTACTACCTTTGGTTTCCTTCATGGAGTGGGCATAATTCTAGCATGTCATTTTTGTCCTTCCTAAGGGAAGGCACACGGTTTGGTGCGAGATGGCTCTTCTTGAGTCCATGGCGAGATGACCTCGTGATCGACATTCTTCTAGAGTCTTCTTAGAGTTACTGAGAGTTCAGATCTGTCCATGGAATCTTCTACATCCCTCTCGTCTCCCTCTTCTCCTCCTCTTCTTCCTTCAGGAAATATGTTGTTTGTATATGGGCACCTTATCGAGGCCTTTATTTTCTACAGGCCCCATGACACATCTTTCTTAGTTGTCAGGGAGTCTTCTTTTTCATTACGGATTACCATGACCTCTTCCTCGGCTTTGATGAAGGGGGTTTTGGTGTGTGTGACATGCCTAGTCATCATCCACATCACACGGTGAGTCATCTCTCTTGCAAGAGTCATAGGTCTAGGAGTCAAATGACAAGTGTCGATTCTATCATAGAGTCTGTCATTGTCATTTGCGTTAGTGTGTCATAAGAGTTACATTCCTTATTTGGAATTGTAACTCCTCCTTTAGTGGTGTCATATGGGTAAGTGCAACAAGTTGGGGGATAATTAAGTGGACATCAAATCCTGAATTTTATATTAAAAATAGCAAAAAATCAAATTTAGTCTTCCGTGGACTTGAACCATGCCAAAAAGTCAAAAATATGTCATAAAAATGGTACCATCGCGTAGGGGAGACTGTTAGCTTTGTAGAAATATTGATTTTAAAGTGAATAGAATAGGATAAATATCATTTTATAATTTTTTACTAATAGTAGGTCTTTAAGACACTTTTTCCCGTGAATGTTTATGTCTACGTTTAAGACTACAATTTTTGTTTCACTTATCAGAATGTGATAAAAATTATACCATCCCAACCGTGGTGAAATTATATACATGTTCAAAAAAATTATTTGATTTCAATATTTTTTGATGAATTTATGGCGGGAAAACGGAAAGTGCTTTGTTTTCTTTATGTTTTCAGACCACTTTCATGGAAAAAATCATAAAAAATAAAATATTGCTCAAAAAAATACAAAATAAAATATATCCCAAGATAGATAGTGACATCTAACTTCTCACCAAAGGAAAAAAATATATATTAATTTTTGGTCATCCAAATCGCGGGCAAACGAACTACAATCTTATAGGTGTTTTAAAAAAAAAAATACCAAGTCATTGAATTTTGAGTGTTTAATATAGCTAAACTTGTCCATTTTTTTAAAATTAGTATTTTAGAAACTAGATTCCAGATGTTAATAATCCCTATAAGTTGATGTTATGTTATTTACAATATGACATCCACTTATGACCCCTTTTGTCCCCTAACTTGCTGCACTTACCCATGTCGTCGGTCACATCATATGCGTCAGTGGCATCATAGGAGTTCTTTCCTTTTTTAGGCATGGGGTTACACAACACCCCTATTTGTACTTCCTTTTTTATCTATGAGTATGAGAAGACCTGTTTTCTTATTTGCATATTCTTTCCATTGTTTGAATCTTACTTATTGCATTGGAGCTACGACGTTACCATCGGAGTGCAACTTCATTGTGGTGCATTGTTTCGACATCGGTTCTCACGTATCCCTCTTTCAACAACCAAGTTAAGGTTGTAATTCATATTAAGGGGTCTAATGTGAACACCCTTGAAGTTAATTCTATAAATCTTGAAGAATAATTATTGAAGGGCCTAAGCTAAGGTATAAGGTTATTCAAATTTATTTTGTTTTAAATCTATGTGGAAGAGTATAATGGAAATCCACGCCCTTCACATTTTGTTCTATCTGCTCGATATTAATTGGCCTTTAATAGGCACCACCAAACACTTTAATGGGAAGATAAGTTAGTTAAAGGCATAACTATCTATTGATTGACTAAAAATTAATGATATTTTATGGTAAGTTAAAAAGGATTTTTAATTTTTAAAAAGGAAAGATAAGTCGGTAAAATTGGGAGGAAAAACTACACTTGGTACTCTTGCATTATTGACATTAAACAACCGCCCATAGATTTTGAGGCATACAAGAAGTGGTTTTGGAAAACCGTGAGTTTTTGGTTTTGTTGTTTATTATTTTGATGGTTCATTGAGCTATGAATCTTTGCATGTATGAGGTTCCCCTATCTTCGTGTTAGTTTGTTTGTTCTTATGAGTTGTTGCATGTATTGCAAACTGTTGTTAGTTGAAATATATTCTAGAAAATGGTGATAAAATGTAACATTCTCATTTTAAGACTTTAGAAATAAAGGAATTTTTTTATCTTACATAATGTTCTCTGTTCTAAATTAATATAATTTAGAACACACATTCCAATGCCAATCCATCTCATAACAAAAAACCATATGCAGTTGTAAATGACTCGGTGAAACACCGATCTCTCATTCCATGACTCAGTATTAAACCAATCTCTCATGTTAACTTAATAATGTGTATACTAGGTATACTTGGTTCCTTTACCCTTTTAGGGGCACCCAAGTGTTCTGTATAAGAGGCCTATCTAAATATTTATTATTGATATTCATCTGAATTCCTGCATCTTAGACTATGTGACATAGGACAATGCAACCAAAAACTTGTGATACTTTTTCCAAAATTTTAAACATGTTTAACATGTTTACATTCCTAGACGACATACTCATTGAAAGGAATATGTCCCTCATAACACTTTTTATATTATCTAGAATGGTGTTTCCTAACTTCTGTCAGTTCAATTTGATTCAAAGTTTCACACTAGAAAAGGGCAACAACATGCACTAGTGTGGAAGACTACTCATGGTGACTAAGGATATATAGAAATACTAAATCAATTTACGTCGATTGAGTGTGTCTAGTTACCCCAAGTCAACATGAGTTGACCTCAACAATATATCATTTTTATATCCCTGTTTAGGATGGAATCGCGATCCAATCTTATACTTATGTCAATCAACTTAAAAAAAGTAAGTGGGGTGTTGAGGCATAACAAATGCTTCATAGTATCCTTGTAATAACCCATGTCATTACGATGGTACTATGTTGCAGTTGATGTTTTCCAACATCCAACTAAGTTTCCTCAACTTGACTAGCATACTTAAGATTACAAGTTTATTAACCCATTTAATCATTGTCTTAAAGATTAATGATAACAACGCTTTAGGATTCAACTAAGCATCATTTAACCTAAAAAGGTTACAAGGTTTAATTACACGAGAGGTAGGTATGTAGGTAAATATGCTTTCCTAACCATTACAATTGCATGTTTAAGTTTGTATTTAAATGAAACCAGGAAAAAATTTAGTGGCGAATATTCGTAATATGGTGAATATTCCATTTTTGAAAATTTTGAAAAGGTGAATTTTTTGGCACGGGTCAGTGACCTGTTCACCTAAAAATTACACTTTAATTTTTTTAGGGGTCGGCTTCACCTACCCTTGAAAAATATCCCCTATATAAACCTAGATTATTCGCCAGGTAGAACACTTCTACTTCACATTTTTCAACAATATGATATATCCCGTATTATAGACGCGCGACAAGGGGGTAAGTTATTGATGCGCGATAAGGAGGGTTTGCAGACAAGGAGATACTGTAGATATTGACGCATAGTAGACACATGACAAAGAGTTTGTTGACGAGCGACATGGAGATTTTTTCGATGAGCAAGAAGAGGGCAGAGGCTGCAGACGCGCGACAGGATATTTGTTGTCGCGCGTCAAAAAAATGCATTGACGCGCGTCAATAGACCTCATTGATGCGCATCAACAACCTTGTTGACGCGCGTCAAAGAGGTCTGTTGACACATGTCAATGAGGGTTATTTGTTGATGCACAACAAGGAGGTACAATGAGATATTGGACGCATAGCGGGCCTTACGAAATAGAGTTTATTGATGCGCGCAACACTAAGTTTTTGATGAGAAAGTAGAGGTCGGAGGCCGTAGACGCGCGACAAGAGATTTTGCTGTCACGCATCAAAAAAATGCATTGGCGTCGTCAGCGAGAACTCGATGCGCGCATCATTATGGTTGTTGGCGTGCGTCATCGGAGGTGCTGTTGACGCGCGTCAATGAGGGTTATTTGTTGATGCGTGACCTTGATGGATAGTTGACACGCGACAAGGAGGTACAATAGATATTGATGCATAGCAGACGCACGACAAAGAGTTTGTTGATGCATGACACGGAGATTTTTTGATGAGAAAGTAGAGGTCGGAGGCTACAGACGCGCGATAGGAGATTTTTTTGTTGGCGTCAAAAAAATGTATTGACGCACGTCAAAAGACCTCATTGACGCACGTCAATGCATTTTTTTGACGCGCGATGCGGCAAAATCTCTGCGCTGCTCTGTAGCCTTTTGTCGCAGCACTTGACAATCAGGCAAAAAAATTTCATACAACCCCCAAAAAATTCACCTTCCCATGAAACCAGTTCTAGGGATATTCGCCAGGTATTCTCCACCTCCGATTTCCAAGAGGTCTCTTAAAATGAACCCTGGAAAAAATAGAGCATTGTAAGGCGCAACAAGTGAATCCATCTTCATCACTTGTGGAGTGGGTGAGTCAAAGTGAGGTTGTTAGGGTGAGTTCAATGAGTTAAGGAGTTCGCATGAAATAAACCAAGTGTCAAGGAGGATCATCATGGTCATTTTATGTATTCATCATGAGTTCACTTTGGAAAATATCAGCACACTATTTCTAAACACTCATTCTATGGTCCGGGGTGTCCATGTATCATGCGAGATGTTGTGATCATCATCGATAATATATTCATCGAAGGTGGAGGTATCCAAAATCATGCCATGAACCATTCTTATCCTCTCTCTTCATCCTTCCTCCTCTTCTCTACTACCTTTCTAATTCTTCATTGTGAGCAATTATTCACTTTTCGTCTTATTCATTAAAGTGACTATAGTCTAAAATGTAATAAGTTTCCCTTATTTTATAAAAGGGAACTTAATGTTCTTTCCTAGGAATACCAAGAGTCATGAATGTAAAAGGAAAGTGAAGAGACACATTGGGGATATATGAAGAGTCATTTCTTTTTCTTTATAATGTAACAACACCCTCATTCTTAAGGGTTGTCAATTTTGTGTAATTAAAAAGAGATCTAATTTAAGAAAGGAAAAAGAGATAGCATTCTTCCACTTCGCTTATGTAATTTTCATCTATCCTCTAGCATTGTAAAACATATGAAGAGGTCAATAAATAAACTATTTTCTTATTTTCACAATACATGAATGCATGCAAATTTTTGTGCATGGTTTTCTCTCATTTTTGATATTCTAAAATTGGTTGTTTCTTTCCTATAATTTGTGAATGTGAAACTTTTAATTAGATTTGGAAATAATATGATTTTTTACTTGTAGAGTTAATTCCCCCTACCTAAATTCCCACTCCCTTTCCCCCATATTTTAGCAAATTTCTCCCTTGTAACTCATTGCAAGAATTTTACGTGGGTATAGTAGAGTGTGCCTGTTGGATCCTCGGCCTCTTGGCCAACATTTTTTTACTTTCTATCCATTCACAATAAAATGGAGTTGCACCACACAAGTAGAGGGACCTAGAGTCCCATATTGTTGGAAATATAATCACCAATTTTCCTACTTGGAAAATTTCCTTGCCAACAAATCCACACTTGGGATGAGCTTGGGACCACCCTCTATCATTAATTTGGTGAGAAGATGAACAACATATACCTCCTTGAGAAATTAACTACTATCAAACAAGTTCCAAGTGAACTTATGGTAGATTTCAACTTCAGATTCCATAAGACATTGGATAAAATTCCAATCCTTCTAAGACTAACCCTCCAAGGTGTGTTTCTATATTTTCTTATAGCATAAAATTCTGATATAGTAGTAATGATTCAATTTATGGGAACTACCCAATTACCCAATGGTTATGCAATAGCCATTAGGGCTGAAAATTGTTTGATCAAAGTGGGTAAACTAGCTCCTAGTTTTCCAATGCCCATCTTCCCTGAGTTTCTACAAAGTAACCCACCCACCACTACTCCTATTCCTTATCCATCTACTTCATCATCCACATCCAAATCTATTTCCTCTATGAAACAAGAAATAATTAAAATCCTTAATGTCTAGCTAAAGAATTTTACAAATGAGGTTGTCTACCTTAAGAGGTAATAAGATCAAGCCCTAAAAAATTATCCTAATCCTCCTCAGGGTTATCCAAAATAAGGATCTCAATTCCCAAAAAAATATTTGGATATAATTACCTACCAATCTGACCATCAAATACAAATTTGCAACCTCCGATAGTTCCTAACTTGAGGAAAGACATTGTTCCAGTCCAAAACAATATGGTCCAGGGTTTTGAGTGGTACTATCCTTGTGATCAACTCCAAAATAAACACACGTGTGAAGATGGAATGAATTCATTATGGGAGAAATATATTATAGTGCAAAATCCATTTTATCAATAGGAACAAGCCACAAATCAGTCATAAAGAAATGTAGAAGAAATCCAAGAAGACGTCCTTAAGCCTAACTTCATGATTTTTGGAATTGAATATTTTTGTGTTGTTAACCAAGATGGGAGCAATTTGAGCAGGCCACAAATCCATGTCACGGATAATAAAAGGTCCAAAAAGAGACAAATAGATGTAAGGTATCCTCCCTTGTATCTCCAACTCATAAAAATAATCCCGACCCACCCATGGACTTGGGTGGGAGGTCATATTCACCAGTTAGTCATGGATCACTCAATAACCACAAAGAAAACAATTTCTACGAGACAAGAAAATCCCGTAGGTCAACAAAAATCTAAAGAATGAAGTAATTTTCCATCTAAAGAGATTTTGCAAAAATACAAATAAGGAAAGATAATTTTGCACCGTCATTATGAAGGCTATGAGTATTCCCTCAACATTATGGAGCAGATGAAAAGGACAAACTTGAATGTCATAATGTGGGATTCCCTATATATACTATTTCAAAGGCATCTCTTACAATAATCCTCGAAGTAACTTCCTCCTCTTAAACCTACCATGCACAAAGTAGAATCCATGATCAACATCTATTAGCATAAGGAAGAACAAGTGAGTGCAGTTGTCAAGCCTCCTCCCTTTTACATGTCTTTAATTGTTGGCAAGAAATTTTTACAAAACTTCATGCTATATTTTGGTGCCAGTACCTCAGTGATGCCTAAGAAAATAACATATATATTGGTAATTGAGTATAATCCAACCTCAAGAGGTTTTCTACATCTTGATGGATCAACACTGCAAGTCTTGGGCATAATCAAGGATTTGGAATTAAATATTTCTACTTGCCCAAGCCTAACTATAATGCAAGACATATCTGTGATTGACTTTCCACCTTTTTTCACCCTATTCCACTCCAAATATTTCATAGCTAAAGTGGGCATATATATTTAAATAAATTTGTCTCATATGTTGTTGAGAACAAGATATGGGACTAAGTCCACAATAAAATATGAGACCATCTTAACTTATCATGTTGAATTTCATGATCCTAGTCCTATCAATGCAAACTACATGGTCCAAGGAGAAGTGAGCAGTGATCATGAATCTACTAAGATAAATCATTCATCTTATTCAATTTGTGATCTTATGCTTGATGAGTGGGATAAAGAAAATCATGAGTTTGATCCCTATGACACAACTGTGTAGACTGGTCTAGGAACCTATTGTATCCATGAAGAAGAGTTCACACTTCCCATGTTATACAAAGAAGATAATGAGGTTTCATGTTTATGGAATATGTTCTTTCACAGTTATAGAAGTAGAAATGGAGCTAGGAAGGGCATGATTCTTATCTCCCCAATAGTCGAAGACTCTTCGTGCACATATGTTGTAATTCACATGCTCAAACAATATAGTGGAGCATGAAGCATTGGTTCATGGTCTGCTCATTGCGGATAAGAGAAAAATCAAGGCCTTGCATATTTTTGGGGACACTGAATTGGTCATCCATCAAGTCAGAGAAAAGTGTGCATCCAAGAACAATATTTTGAGAGCATATAGGCATTGAGTATGGGACCTTTTGATAGTTTTGATGCTATCAACCTTCAAGTAGTCCCATAAAAGTAGTAACAAGGAAGTAGATCAATTGCAACCATTAACTCACAATTTTCCATTACATAAGACCTTATCCAAGGTAAACAACATGTCAAGATGGTTGTAAGACCACCCATCCAAGATAATGAATTTAGATGAAAAGTGTTTGAGAATGATGAGCAAGATAGTTTAGTTCATCCAAAATGAAGCTTAATTCTCTTCAAGCTTGTAACTTGGTTTGAACAAACTTGTGGTGATCAAATCATCCATTGCGAACTAAAAAACTACCAAAAGGGTTAGTAACTCTCGAAGATATCTTTAATATTGATGATGAGATAAAAATACAAAACAAAATCATATCTAAAAAAAAAAGAGGATTGCAAACCGGTCACCATTGCGAAAAGATAAGGAGTTGTTTCTTGGAAAGGTGTGTGATTAAGATGAAGAAAAACTTTCATTTCCTTATGTCAAAGTTTTCATGATATCTTTTCATGGAACTATGAGGACATTAAATGTTTTGACCCTAAAATTGTTCAAAATTTTATTGATCATGATTTTGCAGCCAAGCCGGTGAGGCAAAAAAAAAAGGATCTAGCAATCCAAGAATTGAGCCCCTTATGAGAAAAGAGTTAACAAAAATCATTGAGGTAAAATTCATATTCCCCATTAGATATTCCTCTTGGGTGGATAAATTTTTCCCTGGTAGGAATAAAATTAAAGAAATTAGGCTTTTGTGGAATTTAGGTACTTGAACAAGGCATCCTTGAAGGATCATTATCCTCTACCGTCCATGGAATTTTTTTGAAGATTATAGTAGGAGCTGAAATATTTTCTATGCTTGATGGCTACTTAGGTTTCAATTAGATCATAGTTAAGGAGGAAGATCAATATAAGACCACATTCGCAACCAAGTGGGGAACATATGAATATCAGAAGATTCCCTTTGGTTTATCAAATACGAGTGCCACATTTCAAAGGGAAATGGACATCACTTTTGCAAATGCATCAACCAATTCATCCTTATCTATTTAGATGACATCAAAGTCTTCTCCAAATAGGGTCAACATAACATGGAGCATTTAGAGAAATTTTTAAAAGATGTAGAGAGTTCAAAGTATCCTTAAACCCCACGAAATTCATTTTTGCAGTTCTATAGGGTAAAATTTTGGCTCACCTTATTTATAGGGGTGAAATTTCCATCAAAGCTGAAAGATTTTTTTATCATCCTTTCTCTCTCCTTTCCAACTCACAAGAAGGTGCTTCATTATTTCGTGGGAAATATACTTTTTTAGGATACTAATTCCTAATTTTGCGGGACTAGTAAGGCTTATAACTCTAATGCTCAAGAAGGGTGTGAATTTCAAACGAGAATGCGAAAGGAAAATAGGGATTCACAAACATAAAATAAGATGTTTCTCAGAACAAAATCTTATCAAAGCTAATTATTCAATGGATTTCATACTTTATGCATATGGGGATGATAGCAACATTTTTCGTGGTTCTGACACAACAAAATGATGATGGATTGGAGCAACCAGTGGCATTATTCAAGTAAAAAAGTGAAGGATTATGAGCTAAAATATAGTAATACTGAGAAGTAAGTGTTTTCCATCATGAAATGTCACAAGAAATTCAATGAGCATGCTCGTTGCTAGCTACATCAAAGTTTGTATCACATCCTAGTATGAGAGACTTCATCATGGGAGAAGAAATTAGTGAAAAGAGAGTTGGATGGGTGACTAAGATCATGGAGTATGATGTGACCATTAAGGCCACAAAATTTGTAAGAGGCAGGGAAATTTGTGAACAACTTACCTTGGATACTCAAGATAATAAAGAATCTTCCTTCTTCATGGAAGAAGAATAGGACCAAACCGTATAACATCCATATAACTTAGAGGATCCTCAAGATGAATATCTGCAGAGTATTACAAAGCCAAAAATAGTAGAAATCCACACAACAAAGAAGAGAGGTGGAACAATGAGTTTCCGCAGAACGTAAAATTTCTGCAAGATGAAGGAGGTCAAACTAGTTTTGGCGGTTAGATCAAGGCAATGGAAAAATTCTTGGCAACTAGTGGATGCACCTTGAATTAAGAAAAGCAAAGAGAAGGTAATCAAGGTTTCAATCTTTACCTTATGCATTGATAGATGCGATTATTTTTAGAAAGAATCTGGATGGTGTCTTGTTGAGGTGTATTGAAGGAGAAAAATTAGAGAGGGTCTTGGAGGGATTCCATAATGGTTTTTCGGGAGGGAAATTCTCATCTCGGGCCATGATAATCAAAATTCTCAAAGCATGATACTTTTGGCCCACACTATTCATAGATGCACATCAATGGGTTAGAAAATGTAAAGAATGTGCTTTCTTTACTGGTAAGAAGAAGATGGCGACCCTTCCCCTTCATCCTATTCAGGTAGATGAACTCTTTTCAATGGTGACTTGAATTTATAGGTATGATTAATCCTCCATCAAGTGCAAACCATAAATGATAGATTGTGGAGGACATTTATGAACTAATGAGATCCAAAAACACATAGAATAAAGATAAATATATTATAATAGATTCAATATTTAGATGAGATTACAATATTTAAGAGATGAAGTCAAGTCTAACAACTCACAATCCCTAAAATGTCACCTAATAACAACTCCTTTAAGTTAAGTGAGTTGTTGAAACAACTCACATAACCATATAAAAACATGATACATTATATTTCTCACTATTATTAATTTCCATAATATGTGAGCACTAATAATATTTCGACATTCTCCCCTTAATGTTATCATGGGAAAAACAATCACACTTCCTTCGCAACTTGCACTGTGTGTGTGCTCATGATCTAGATGGGGTTTCAGGACAACCAAAACCTCAAGAATGATGGTTTTACAGACATCCAACAACCTCAACAAGGATGGTTTTACAGGACATCAAACATTCTCAATAAGGATGGTTTTATAGGACAACCAACAACCTCAACAAAGGATGGTTTTACGAGTTAACGGGACATCAAACATTCTCAATAAGGATGGTTTTATAGGACAACCAACAACCTCAACAAAGGATGGTTTTACAGACATCAAACATTCTCAATAAGGATGGTTTTATAGGACAACCAACAACCTCAACAAAGGATGGTTTTACAAAGTTAACCAACAACCCAAATATCATGATCTTGCTTTTCCTTTGTGCTTTCATCATCTGTCCACTATGTTTTTCCTTCAAGGAATTATGTAGGAAACACTTTTACTAAATACAAATATGAAATGAGGGAAAAGTGAAAATGGAACATTAGAACCATGTTCCCCCCCTGAATGTGAACTTTTCACTTATTCAACATAAAATACGAACTCTGAAATCATACTACACACAACTGAAACAAACTGCAACTCTAAAATAAAAAACAAACTCACACACGCATTGTCACCATAGCTTCGTGAGCCTTGTTGTTGGTGACTGACGAGAGGTTTCTGATTGACCTCTAGCTTCATGTGCCTCCATCCTCTAGTGTCATGGTGCTAGCTCAAATGAATTTGACTTAGATGTTCAATAGTTCTCTCCCCCAACAATGTGAAATAGTTTATTTTCCGGACGTCAGGTAACACCGAAAATTCATCTGTGAGGAAATTTTTATTTTATTTTATGGAATTTTTACAATTCTAACAATAGGAATTTCACACTAAAAATACTTGACTTTAATGACATAACATGACAATAAGACTTTACGTTTTATAATGACTTTAACTCTAACTATAGACACAACTATTAACGTTACAATGAAAACATTTTGATGACAACTCACGAAGACTTAAAATATTTTACATAACAATTATCAGATTCTTCAACAACACTATTAACAACCTATTACAATGACTCTAATAATTTTTTGACAAAACTCACAATTAATAATATTGAACATAAAATATAGACTTAATAAATGACTCGTTTATCACAAACTATATTAATAACATGGATGACTCTAAAATGCAATAAAACAAATACTAAAATGAATGTTGAAACAAATGGAGAAAATAAATCACACCTTGATAATAAAAATAATGGGCCATCCGTCTATTATCATACGTGTCAAGAAAATGTAATGTGAATTCATATAGTTTTACTGTTGTAGATCTGTATGAGCATAGGATGCGTGGCTACAAGCATCGACTGGATGAAGATCTGATTGCATGGAAAATTGATGACAACTTATAGACACTCCTCAAAACTGCGTGCTTGTTTGTTTGAAGGAGATGAGTAACTTTATTCAAGAAATCCAAGCTTTGTGTCAACTCTAAACTGATGATTTCCAGCTAATGTTAAATATATGCGCTAGTGCAAATGGAATCAGAACAAAACAAATAGATAATTCTAGATAACAAATAACATTTCTTAGGTCACTATGTTTACCAGCTGTTGCATGATCCACTAGAAAACAATAAATTTGAAAGAATGCATTGTATATTAAATCCGTTGATTGCATGAAAATAATCATTTAACCACGCTGAGAGTGATCCGGATTTGGCAAGTTGGAAATTGAGAAAAACTTGGCAGGGATGTAGATAAAATTGCAAGAGATATATTTTATATCATGCATGAACTGATTTAAACACAACAAGAATATACCAGGAGACGAATGGTCAAAGGGCACGTGGGCAGAATGCAGATCAAAACAAACTCAATATTGAATGGCCTTCTCCTCCTACACCACGCAATGAATATTTTAGCAGCTGGGCAGTTTTTCAATAATGACATTACCTCCTAGATTTGTGTCTCTATTCCTAACTACGCATCCTCCCATGCAACATAGTCAGAAGAAATTGAACTTAATGCAATCGATTCAAGAAAATTTGAATTTGGATGTCAATAAACATAGATGTCGAGTTGCTGTCCACGCTTGGCACATCCACAATCACAAGGCAGAGGCAACAGAGAAGCTGGAAGTCAAATATAATGTTTTAACCACTCCAAATCATCAAATAATTACATATTTCTGAACAACTCAAACAACACAAGCTTTCTTTAATGACATTCAACGATGCACACAGACTATTCTCTCAATACGAACTTGCCATTATTTGGGGCAATAAAACAAAGATGCCCCTCCACATATTAGCTGACCATACTCATGAATCTTTCGCTCTGATACCACTGATAGATTCTGGAGGAGCTTTATGAACTAACAGATCCAAACACACATAGAATAAAGATAAATATATTATAATAGATTTAGTATTCAAACGATATTACAATATATAAGAACTTAATCTCTTAAATATGAGGAGTCAACTCTAACAAATCATAATCCCTAAAATGTGGCCTTATAACAACTCCTCTAAGTTAAGTGAGTTTTGAAATAACTCACATAACCATATAAAAACACGATACATTATATTTCTCACTATTATTAATTTCTATAATATGTGAGCACTAATAATATTTCCTAACATTCCCCCTTAGTGCAAACATGGGAGAAAAAAATCACACTTTCTTTGTAACTTGCCGCTCGTGTGTGCTCATGATTTGTATTATTTTTAAGGACAACCAACAACCTCAACAAGTATGGTTTACAGGACAACCAACAACCTCAATAAGGATGGTTTTATAGGACAGCCAACAACCTCAACAAGGATGGTTTTACAGGAAAACCAACAACCTCAACAAAGGATGGTTTTACAGGACAACCAACAACCCAAATATCATGATGTTGCTTTTCCTTTGTGCTTTCGTTTGTCCACTATGTTTTTCCTTCAAGGAATTATGTAGGAAACACTGCTTACTAAATACAAATCGAAAAGAGGAAAAGTGAAAATGGAACATTAAAACCATGTTCCCCCTCTCAATGTGAACTTTTCACTTATTCAACACAAAACAGGAACTCTGAAATCATACTGCACACAACTGAAACAAATTGCAACTATGAAATAAAAAGAAAACTCACACACACACTATCACCATAGCTTCGTGCGGCCCCATTGTTGGTGGTGACGAAAGGTCATTGATCGACCTCTAGACACGGTGCCTCCATCCCCAAAGTGTCATGTTGCTATCTTAGATGAATTTGACTTGGATGCTCAATAGTTTCCACATTGTGATTTATTATTTTCTCTCCCCAACAATGTGAAATCGTTTATTTTCGAGTCGGAGTAAAACCAGAAAATGTGTCTGCGAGACATTTAAAAAAAAATTATTTTATGGAATTTTTATAGTTTTAACAATAGGACTTTCACAATAACAATACTTGACTTTCATGACATAACATGACAATAAGAATTTAATTTTTATAATGAATTTAACTCTTACTATAGACACAACTATTAATGTTATTAATGACAATAATAGACACAACTATGACACAAATATAGACACAACTATTAATGAAAACAAGACTTTACTTTTTATAATGACTTTAAATATGACTATAGACACAACTATTAATTTTAACTTTGAATTTTCAAGGCCTAAGACAATTTTCCATGACCAAGATAGAAAAACACTAGTTAGCAACCAAACAATGGTTTGAAAAAGGCTAAACCACAAGTTTTCAAGACTTATGATTTAGTCCTCAAGTGGGATGCAGACAGAGCTAAACCAGGGAAGAAATACAAGTTTAATGCACTCTAGAGTGGGCCATACATCATCACTACTTACATAGAGGACAAATATTTCAAGTTATCCAATCTTGATGGAAAAGCATTACAAATCCCAATCAATGGGATTGATCTTAAAAATTTTAAGTAAGTATGCATATTGCATCTTGTAAATACTTACGTGTCTTGAGTTTTTTTGTTGGAGGTCCCCTCCTTTTTTGTGTGTTGATCATTGGGTGAGTGCTTTTCCTTCAACCACATGGTGGTCATATCTGTTTGTAATAAGTTCTTGTGCACTCTCAATATGTTTCATTTGAAACATGTATGTTCTCCCCTTTTGTACATAGTTTTTGGAAGCCCCTTTGCAATCATATATAGTTTAGCTTTGAGAGCATGTTTAAGGGAAAATTAGATATTTGAAGTAGTTACAAGTTTTATTTAGAGATCTAGAAGTCAATTTTAGTTCAATGATAAGTTCATATGGATTCAAGAGATAAGTTTTTCAAGGTTAAGATCAGTTTTCTTCAAGGTGTGTGATTGACTCCATTCCAAATAGATGATTGAGACTCTGTCTTCATCATCTAACAAATAGACATCTCCTAGAGGTTAGTAAATAGTTTTCCAA
The DNA here is from genome assembly GCA_018340775.1 of Taxus wallichiana var. yunnanensis. Taxonomy (NCBI): domain Eukaryota; kingdom Viridiplantae; phylum Streptophyta; class Pinopsida; order Cupressales; family Taxaceae; genus Taxus; species Taxus wallichiana. The sequence continues at coordinate 399,503,038 of CM031235.1, forward strand.
AATTACACCCAATGCAATTTTGAACAACTTATTAGTTGGGACTTAGTCAACTTTTTCTCAGGGAAAATTGCAGGATCTCGAACCGGTCTTCTTCTTCGAGTGTGGAAATTTAGTGCTCTATGGGTTATTCTAATGCACTAAATAAATGAATCAGAACTCAAGACTTGGGAATATCTTTGACATAGATAGTGTTTCACGGAATTTGCTAAAAATTCAAGGCATTGAGGAAGTCAATATCTCGTGGTATCAAAAAAATTCTCATGGGTCGAAGGAAAGTCATAGCACCATCTCGGTTTCATACCCACCAATAAAATTAGAAAATTGGCTAAGGACGGGATCACAGAGTGAGAAAGGAAATGAGAAGCTTAGTTCTTAATGGTATAGAGAAACATAGTATCGCATGAACTCGGAACACATAACATTCTATGGAGTTTATCAATTCTATAGAACCGAGGATGAAGTCTGCCAAAATAAAGTACCATGATGTAGAAGAAGAAGGTGCCTCAAGGAACCACTCAAAAAGGTAAAAGTAATTTTAAATGCAACTAAGGTTAGAAACTGAGAGACACTAAATTAGTGTACCATGCATTTCCCAAATTATAGTGTTATGTGGATTCTCAAGGTCCGCGGTATGAGGGGTCATAATCATGGACTAAGTGTCATGTAATAGAATAAGGTTAAACATCACCCAAAAAGAAGGAACATTAAATGGTTAAGGGCAGAGACATTTGATTTTCACATGGAAAATAAAAATCTGCTCATCACTCAAGGAATATGGAAGGCCATGGGAAACTATAGATCAAAGCTAGTCCATAAGATACATGAAAATGTTGCATCCTGCTTTCGAACTATATGACCAATTATCTCAACCACTAGAATTTCATGAAGTATGATGTCATCCTTTACTGATTGATGATGTGTAATTAAATCAAGGTGTCATGTTGTAGTAGTTGAATCTTTTAGATGGTTCCCATGCCTGTACTACAATTCAACACTACAAGAAATCATGGTGTCTATGCTTGTTCAACAATATTTCAATAATCAATACTCTAGCATGACATTACTTCCTTCTCTCTTCTCTTTCTTTATCTTCTCCCCTCAAGTTTTATAAAAGTAAGTTCTTACGCAAATTGTAGGGGTTTTTCTCTAATTTTCTCCTTCACAAATTTTAGAGTTTCATGCATGTGAACTCGAACTTCATGATTTTGACCTCTACAACTCATGAATAGAATATTCTTTTGCCTCGGCTCTATATGTAAAATGTAAAGCATGAGTTAATGTAAGAGTGATTTTATTCTTTCCTTCAAAGCGTTATGTGTTTGGCATGAATAACTCTAATCTCTCACATATCTTGTATTCTTTTCAGTTTCTCGCATTAGATTCATGTGTATCCTTATGATCTTCATTCTACAAACTTGTATTTGTGTCACTTAGAGCTGGAGAAGCTCCACTTTTCAATTTGGTGCTATCATTGCCCCTTTTAGCTTAGGATTTTATTTTCATATCTTCTCTCCTTTTCTCTCTCTCGGTTCTATGGATGCATTACGTAGTTTAGATATAAGAGTAAATTTACCATTAAATTAGATTGTGTTCCATAGATTTTCCTAATTTGTGAAACAAAGGAAGCCAACATTCTTTAAATTTTTGTCTCAATCTGCAAGTACCACACTTGGAGATAGTCCCATGTTGGCCCAATTTTTTTATCTTTCATGATGAAATCTAGGGTGTAATTTTGAGCTCCTATAGTAACCTTAAGGGTGAAATAAAAATTGGGTTTCAGTCACTAAGGAAGGAGATGATGCTCACATGTTTAAGCATTAATATTGGCATGAATTCCAATTCTAGTCACAGGGGTTCCTCAGGTAAGGCACACACAAATGAAAATCACTCCAATCAAGGAGGATCCTCTACACAACTTAGTGGGTCTTCTAGTCAATGGCATAACATTATTCTAAAAGTATAAATACAAAAAATCAATGGGAATGATCCAATCACATGGATCAACCAAATGGAGAATTTTTTGATCTACATCAAGTCCCAAATAGACAAAAGGTGGTTATGTAATTCTTGTATTTGAAACTATTGGATTTCAAAATTACACCCTACTCTGAATCACGAAGACCCAAAATTTTGAGACAACATGGGACTATCTCTAAGTGTGCGACTTGCAGCTTGAGACAAAACTCTAGAGAATCCAACTTCCTTGTTACATGGATTTGGGAAAACCCACACAACATAACCTACTTCTAATGCTAAAATATTCCTATAACTAATCTAACTAGAACACTTCTTAGGGACCGAGAGAGATGCAAGGAAGGTAAATAATAAGCTAAGGGGCGGTGATAAAACCATAAAGAAGGTGGAAATCCTCCAATTAAAATGAAATATATGCAAATCCACGAGGTTGGGATCATGAAAATGGATGTAGTTCAGATTCAAAGAAATAAAAGAACATGAAATGTAGTCTTTAATTTGCACAAACATATGTTATGCGCATTTACACTTCATTCGGACTAGTTTGAAAACTCACACGAATCCCACACAACTATCCGACTCCTCCTTTGAGATGTTTGATAGGAATTCGGTATGTATGTCTATAATCATACTTAACCATGAAACCAATTAATCATATATAGCCATTACATTCAAGTCACCTTGGAAAAATATATAATAAAGAGAAATTAATAGTTTAAACAAGAAATAATATCATATTTACGTTTAGATCACCATACTTAGACATGTCAACAACTAGAATCCATCCACAATTATTCATTATAACCAAAATGCATTACATAGTGGAAGATGAATACATAACAGTCAATGTACTAATGCTTTGGACCATGCATGCAAGTATCAAAGCCTGATTATGTATCAAAACAACATAACTTTGCTAGCATGAAGGAACTACTTATAATAATGGTCACCACCAATGCACTCTTCTAAAAATAGGCATGCTTACAAAAATAGCCCGCATGCTTACTTTCCTAAAAATAGCCATGTGTATAAATATTGCATTCTTTTACAAAAGTTTTAATAATATATTAGTTCTAAAGATAAGACATACTTTAATCCTATTAATATCCTTCTCCATGCATGTGCTTTACTCCTTAATATGCATGTGATTTCTCCAAAAATAGCCTTTATTTGACCGCTAAGTTATCCTACTTTTATCCCTTGCGTGATTAGCACTCCAAGTATAATTTTGGCCCGCCCTCAGAAAATGGCTAAGTCCTCATCCTTGCTATCTATACGCACACTACCCTATCTCTTCCCTAAGAGAAATCCTTTGTGTAGTACTTCATTTTTTCGTGCTTGCGCTCATACGCATAGGCTCTGCTCTCAATCCTTAGCATTTTTCAGATCAACATTACCCCACACTAGGTATGTTGTCCATCCTTGAAACACCAAATCAAAGAATGTACATAAAAAAAGTTTCGTCGATCAAAGAATGAGTGAAATAATATGACTTGCACCAAAGAATCAAAGAATAATTTTGTTGGCTCAGAGGAAGGAGCATTGAAAAATCCTTAACTAATATTTTTCTCCAATTCCCTACACACTTCCAACTCCTTAATCACTCTAACTTCAATAATTCTTGACACCTCTAAAAGAGTGGGCATGTTAACCTTCCCCTTCAACTCTATGATCAGTTTGTCTAGCTGTTTGGTAGCATCATTCAATGCATCCATTCTATGTGCGACCTAGGGAAAAGCCTCTTTTAATCTGCCTTTAAGTGCGGTCTTTAGAAGTGATATATAATCCCTCTTATGTTCCACCTCTGCTAGAAAAATTTCCCTCTTGGTCCTAATATTCCTCAATATGACCTGGATTTCCGTCAATTATGCCTCATCATTTACAACCAACATGCTCACTACTTGGTCAAAATATTGGCATTGGTCATAAAAAAATATACCTTTTGTACAACCTTCATAGCTTCTACAACAAGTGCCTCGTATTGCAGAAGATGAGCCTCAATCGATCCATGTTTGTTTTCTTCTATGGAGCTAGCACCACAGCAATTGGCCCTTTTATCTTCATTTTCTCATGAGAGAGCATCCATGCCAAGTCTTCTAAGTTATGCATCCCTATCTCGGACTCTTGCTTGGCATTCACATAGAGTCTAGGGTATGTGACATTTACCATATCTACAATGATTTCTACCTTCTTATAAGTTGTGCACGTTCTCCCATTTTCTTCTCTCAATTATTGATCTCCTCGAAATCTCTTTATCATACAGTCCTTATCAAAAATTTGGATCCCCATTTCTAATGATAGATTATTTAGTGCATTGCATGCCTTTTAAATCTGTAAGAAGATGTGCATCAACAATGGGATAATCCTCTCATGGGGATGATTTAATCTAAGTTTAAGATAAATCTTGTGTGTTGACCTCAAGTATGGATCTTCCATATGTGATTGATATGCCCAAGAGAGAATATTTCTGGTTAATGGGAGGACCTCATTCTTGTCAAATAATTACCAATAGAAGAGATCTTTTATGGCTACCTTACTTTGGTATCATGTGCGTAATACTTTAGAGGGCTCATTATTATACTTCATAAGGGGGCCTTAGGGAATGCTCTTGCGCTTCCTCCCCTTTCCTCTATGTCCCTTAGGTACCTCTTGTTCAAAGGAGTGAAGCACACCACTCACTTCACCCATACTTGTGCCTTCTCCTACGAGGGAACCCTTACTCCTTTTCTCATCTTCCTCATGCTCAAATTTTTGCTCAAGATTGTAATTAGTATTGCACTTCCTTTCTTCATATTTAGCTTCACGCTCAACATTGTGCTTAGTATCAAGCTCCCTTTCTTCATGTTCATCACCTGCGCACCCTATGTGAGGGGCTCACCACAACTTTCTTCATCCTTGTTCTTCGTCCCTTTGAATTATTCATTCAACTTTGGCTCCTTCTAATGGTGCGCTTCACACTCTTCCTCTTCTGAATCCTCTAAAGTGTGAATTAGTGCTTGTATATGAGGCATATCTTCTCAGATTATTTTACTCAATTTCTTCACTTGAAACCACCTTGGGTTTTTTCTTCATGTGCATATTATTTTAGGAATTGGATTTTTAGGTGACTTAGGGTCGTAATGTGAGATGTACTTACGTCTTTCCTAATGTCTTTACATTTATCTTTTGCTTCATCGTATTATTCTTCTTATTTACTCTTGAGGGGAGTATCCTCACAATTCCTTTTTGTTCCCATTGTCATCTTCCCTTAGGTGTCTCTAGGAGAGATAGATCCTCTACATCCACATATTTTCCATTGGAAAACTTCAGCTTTAGGTAGACGTAAAATTTGTCCACCTCCTCATTATTAATCACTAAATTAGTGGAGTTGATATTCATGTCACCAAATTTCATTGTCTCTATATACGTGGTCTTCCTAGGGTAGAAACACTTTTTGCGCAGCGTATGGTGTTCAAATTCAACCTTATCAACATCAAATATTAACTTGCACACTTCAATAAACCTATTTATCACTGCCTAGAAGTAATTCACTATAAATATAAATGGAAGTTTGCACCAAGGAAAATTTTCTCCATTATTCAATTTAAACCTCCCTAGGAAGTAGTGCTAGTATACTATAAACTCAACTTTTCCTTCCAAAATTGTGGGGGCAGTTCACTCGAGATACACCACTCCTGGCCAAATGCCTCATGCATTCACATGTACCATCTCTCCACCCTTAGCTTATAAGCATTGTTTATCCCGTTGCACTTGTAATAGAAGAATCTCTTCTGCAGGGGGCTTATTCTGGGGGAAACTTCCACATGTTATCATTTGGCCCATCTGCACCCCAATCTCCAAGAAGACAATCAATAAGATAATTGTGCAAAAATTGATCTTATCTCTAGTGTGTGCCTCTTCTATAATGCATTCAACAATACAACCTACAAGGTTATAAGTTGTTCCATTGACAAGTTTATGTGAGATGTGGAGCCATATCTTATTCACATGGGTCCACCTTTCATGCCCTCCTAAAATCATAACCAAATGCGTGACCACTCGACAATCGGGGTCGACATTTTGACTATGTCCATCATAAACCCTCCTTGTTGATACTTCAATGTGGCAACCGTGACTTATATTGCATCATCATATTCTATGTTAATTTCTATCTTCATACCTAAACTTTGTAGGCTAGTCATTATGCCGATCAATCGCGCAGTAAGGATCATTCTTATTCCTGCAAAATAGAAGTAGTCCTCATGGACTCACAACATCAACCACCGATTGAGTCACTCCGGATTACCAAAATAAGGGAGATCATAGAGTTGGAGAATCCTTGTGTTCTCCAGTCCTTATACCCCTTTTCATCATGGATGGGCTTGCCATCTATAGTCCTTTCATTCATCCTCTAGATCAACTCCTTGTTAATATCACGCTCATTTGAATCCGAGCGATGGTTGTAATCACCGATAGTGCTCTTTCTTATGTGAAACACCCATTCCTTCCCCATAATGAAACCTTCAAGGTAATTCATCTTCGCATACCATTCTTCAAGTGTGTCCTTGACCACATGTTTCTCCTTTCCTTTTCCTTTTTCCTTACCTTTAGGTGAGATGGGTGATGGTTTCCTTGGTGCCATTATGTTAACTGCCCAATAATTCAAACTCATCAAGATACATTTCTATTCCCTAGGTGCGAAAACTCTATTTAATCAAATGTCCATAGAAAATAATCTACCCTAACCCCTTCACCTACCTTTTTCACACCTTGGTCTTTTAAAACTGAATACATGCCCTAACTTCAAATCTCGTGCCTATGTCTTCAAAAAACGTAGCTCAAAAAAACATAAAAATACTCTTCCAAAATCAACCTATCATGCCTTGCTCAAGCTTGCAAATTTATTTTAAAGGATCTCCTTAACTCATCCATGTGCTTATTCGATCTTGGTTTCTCAATTCTTCAATTTTTCATGAAAACTTGCCCAAATTTTTGTTGGTTTTCTCAAGTTCGCACTCTTCAAATTTGCAAGCTAAGGTGAAAATAAACTCATTATAGTGCCCCTTTTATAGATTTATAATTTTTTTATCACATTAATTTCTATTCACCTACCACCATATTGTAGCTTTAATTACGTTTTTTCTTTTTCACACTTTTTCTACTTTACTTTACGTGTTGTAGCCATAACCTTATGGTGTGCTCACTCCCTTCAAGTCACAAATATCCTTACTCATGATTCCTTGCACCACAATAAATATTCCCTCGTGCTTTATGCAAAGTATTCCATCCCACCATTTCCTACCTCACGTTATACTACAGTGGTCTTTTCCTCATGTGGTCTCCAATCAAAGTAATGTTTTTATGAGAAATATCATTCGCAAAACCTATGACACCTATCTCCCTTTGCTTACATGTAAAATTTCAATATCATCCCATATTTCAACTATCATGCATACATATGATTTAATTTCCTCACACACTTACACTGGTTCATCCCACACTAAAATTATGCACAATCCTCTATGCATGAACTTAATAGATAGTAATAAATTTCATGCATGCAAGCGAACTTATTACAATAAAACAAGAAAAGAAAAAAAAAACAAAACATGAAAGGGAAATATAATCAAAGTGGCAATAGTGACTTATTACAAAAACTAATAAGCTTTATTTATAGTAGGGATTCTGCCTACTCCCATTGAAGTAACCAGAAAATATAGTGCTATCCAACACCTATAATTGACATGTGCCTTATTCAAGTATCTTGGTTACTACAAAATATTCCAACTAATGCACCTTAAACTTTCTTGGGTGGCACAAAAACTTGGAGTCATAAATAAGGGCGATATTTCCAACTACAAATGTCTTGTTCTTAATGTGGCTATCATGTCAGGCCTTCTATCACACCTTCTCATTCTTCTGGCTCCAACACAAAATAATGCACTACTCATCTTACTACATTAGTCTCTCAATGATCTCTTCCTTTGTTTGTTCACCTAAAAATCCACCGGCACGTGAAATATGAAAGGATGGTAACAAAAAATCAATAGGTAGTACTATTTCTATGAAAAACACCAACTGAAAGGATATGGCCTTGTTCAACCTTTTATACGTGGTTTTGTAAGCCCAAAGTATAACTGAAACTTTATCATCCCAATCCTTTCTTCCAACATCACAAATATTCGTCAAAGTTTGTCCCAAGATATTGTTGAAAGCTTTTGTAGTACCATTAGCTTGAGGGTGATAAGGAGTAGTTTTATGGTGTGCCACCATAAAATCTACCAATAGAATTCTAATTGTCTCATTCAAGAAATGAGTTCCTCTATCACTTGGTCTTCCCTAATGGGAATCCATACATGCTAATGATATTTTCCCAAAGGAACCTCATTTTTGTACAATAATTTATAGGTGCAACCTCTACCCACCTTATTAGTTAATTTGTGCATGTAATTATAAAGCGTGCTCCAATCCTACATTCGGGTGACAAAATAAGTCCTATAAAGTTAATAGCCCACTTCTCAAAAGGTTCCACACTTGTTATGGGTCATAAGGGAATTTCATCTTTACCTCCTTGTTTTCTAAGGCACTGACAATGATCACATGATTTAACATATGAATTGGTATCTTTATATAATGTTTCCCACCATAAGCCAACTAGAAGGATCTTTGCACACAGTTGCATCTCCTGCATAGTGTCCTCTTTTAATACCTCCATGAGCTTCCTCAATGATTCATTTACACTCATGTTCCAAGACACACTTATACAAGATCACATTATGACCCATCTTATACAAGTCTCCTCCAATGAGTTGATAATGCACTACATGTATAGTAGGCTTATTTTTTTCCAGTGTCTTCAACCCTTGTTGCGGAAGTCTAGTGTGCGAGAAAAATTGTTATATTCTCCAAATATGTGGGCACGTAGTTCAACCTGAAAAACTATGCATCATGAATGTTTTCCCTAATACTTTGTGTGTCCTTGCCATAATTTATTCTTGATTGATTATCGTGCCCTGAATTTCTCTTGCTTGGCTTTGACAACAACCGTAAAGTCAAACTCCTAAAAGGAAGTATCTACTGCAGATGCACCAGTTTAAAAATGCTTGTTGACCATGTATTCAATGCCATATGATATGTATAGAAGATAAATTATGTAGCCAACAAGTACTATCAAAATTTTTGAAGTGCATAGATCATAGACAATTCCTCGCAATCTATGGTAGTGTAATTTTTCTCCATGGATGTCAACTTCCTACTTGTAAAGCAAATGGTATGATCCACATTACCTTCTCTTGGTTGCACTAAGAATTCACTAACTATCATGCCAAAGGCATCCACATGTACATGAAATGGTTTTTCCTATGAAGGAAAGTGTAAAATTGGTGCAATGGTAAGATTCTCCTTCAACATTTCAAATACCTATTGTTGCACGTCACCCCAATGAAAATTTCCTTTAGATTTTAACAATTCTTCAAGTGGGGTATAAATCTTCACACATCCTTTTATAAATTTTCTATAGTAACCCATATTTCCTAGGAATCCATGTACATCACTTTGAATTATAGGCTCTTCCAACCCCTAAATTAATGCTATCTTTGTTGGATCTACAAGAAAACCTTCCTTACAAATGATGTGCCAAATTAAAGTGTCAAAAGGTATAGAAAAATACAATTCTTAATGTTAAGAGAGATGATTAACTATCTACACCTCTTAAACATTATCCTTAGATTGTCATAGTGATCCCTAACAAGTCCATAGAAATTCCAGTCATCCAGATAAAATGAAAAGAAATTGTGAATGAAGTCATGGAAATCCTACACAAAAATGCACGAGAATATTGTTGGCACATTATTCAGCTCAAAATTCATAACAATATATGCAAAAATTCCCATTTCAATGTTGAAAGTAGTCTTTTCTTGGTCTTTTGGCACAATGCACACTTGATGATAGCCTGAAAATCCATCTATGAAGGAATAGATCTTAGGACCCGTGACTCCTTTAATGATATCCTCATTGAATGGGGTGGGAAAGTGATCTATGACACATGTGGCAATAAGTTCTTTGTAGTCCACACAAATCCTCATCCGCCCATCCTTCTTAATAATGATAACCATAGGACTTACCCATTCAGACTCTTCAATGGGCTCAATAATCCCAGACTTCAACATTTTATAAATTTCTTCTTTTACCTTCACACACAAATTTGGACTCATCTTGTAAGGCCTCTTCCTAATAGGTCGTGTGCCATCTTTCAGCTTAATTATCATCTCCTCCAATGAAGGGTGTAATCCTTTCATCTCATGGTAACCTCGTGGAAATAATTCCTGGAAGTCACACAAAATCTCAATGATCTTTGCTACCTCTTGTTTTGACCAGTAATCTTCAATGATGGCCTCCTTGGGTGCATCCTTGGTTCCAATGTTAACCTTCTTTATCTTCATGGGATCATGGTACCCGTGGGCCTTTTCATCTCTGATTCCATGACTTCACTTGCACCTTTCGTATGGTTAACACCCAAGTTTTCCACCTCTTCATCATTAATCATGTATACCATTTTCCCTTCCTTTTATTTTTATTTCCATGCAAATCCCAAATACATCTCTCTATCTCAACCAGGTCTTCATGTGCCTCAAGATCATGTTCTCTAAGTAATTCAAGCATAAACTCTCTTCTACTTTTGCGCTATCCCCAAAGTGATGCACTTCATAATCTGTAGAAACTCATGTATAGGTGGTTTATTAGAAAAATAGTGAAAGCTCTAGATAATATCTACAATCATCTCATACTAACTGATAGTCTCTCTTTTTAGTTTAGCATTAACATACCATGCATGCATGCATGCATCCATGTAGAATGGAGAAGAACCTATGTACCCAAAGTGATGGTGGTAAGGCCTCCTAGCCTTACGCCCATAGTTTCTCGAATTATGGACATATACTAAAGCATGAGTATTCCCATGATATTCACATATGTGTAGGTACATTGTTCTGAGTAAAGCTTGTGGAAAAGGTGAACCATCCCGAGAAGATTATCTCTATGTGTTACCCACTAGCGTGGTGTTGTCCCATCTGAGTACTAATATGTTTTGTCTATCTCCTTCATTCGGCCACTAGATCTCCATAGTATGAAAGAATGTATCAATTTTACCTTTATCAGTATACCTTGGTACCTAGGTGAGCTTAACCACCTCACCATGCATGACATGATCATCCTAGTAACTCATCCCTTAAATCCGTGCTCAACCATCTCGTATATTCCATGAGCCCAATTATCACAAGAAATACTTGTAGTATTGCTGACTGATAACACATTTTCTCATTGCAACATGCCTTCCCTAGATGGTTCTACGCTTTTAGCGTCTCGCATTGTGCACACATAAATTCTATTAATATCTTCCTCACTTAAAGGCTTGACATACAATATAACTTTTGCCTCATCTAGAGGTATAATAATGTATTCATCTCTATTTTCAAAGCTACTCTATCCCTTATTGAAACAAAGGTATGCATTTTTCATATAACACCAAGGTCACCCAAGTAATGATGATTTTTTTCCTTCATCAATATCCAATACCTCAAAGTATCCAATAAACTTGACTCCTTGAATATTAATGGAAGCATTATTTAAAACCCTAATAGGTATAGCCCTAGTCTTTTTTCCATATACATCACATTTGAGAATGGATGTAATTTTTGTCTCCCCATCTGATTATATGCATTCAAAGTCAACACATTCACCTCAATGCCTTTGTCTATTAGAATATTGGTTACCAACCACCTATTAATACCTACATCTAGAGTGATCTCCTTATCATACTCATGGTTTTGTAGGGGTAGGTTTTTATGTAGTATCTAACACTCGCACTCAACTCTAGTGCATAGTACTTTTTTACGCAACCATTCCCATAAAAATGGGATGTTATTTTCCCATCGCAACATCTTACACATCTCCTTCAAATCATCCACATATTTCTATAGGAGCTCAACAATATTGACACATTCTCTCTCATCCACCTACTCTTTCAAACACCGTATATCACCTTACAGATCTCTCGATGACTCCCATAGTCTCTTGGTAGAATTCCTTCTAATGAGCATCATCTAGATACTTGGTATGTATCACTTATTTTCTTGATGAGTGGTTTGGCCTTAATAGGTTCACATGCGAGTGCTTCTTCAATGCGTGTAGTAACTAATATAGATTGTAACTTAGGATCATACATCTTCTTAGGCATCCACTGATCAATCTTCACATGTTATACCTTGATCATCCCCATGCCCTTGCCATTTTTCTTATTCTTGCACTTGTACTCATACATGTCCGAGAAATCCTCAAGCTTATGCTACTTCCCACAATAACCACATACTATATTATGGGGACAATCACATTGGTAATGATCAGGGTACCCACAAGTATAACATGTCTAGTGTGGGCATCTACTTCTACTACCGTGACCTCTACTTCTATATCCTCCATGGAATCTACCTCCTCCAATGTTACGTTCTTCAGTAATCCTAAGCATTTTACACTTGAGAGATGCTTACTACCATGGTCTTTTGTAATCCATTCTTGCATGCCTCATGAATTTGATCTATTAATTGAAAATCCTTCGTATCATGAATTTGTGTGTCGATATCTTTTTAGTACATGGAAAAATTCTTCATAGTTGCATGCTTCAAGAGAGCAAATTCCAGACATCACGGTCCTTGTGGAAAATCTCAAAATATCGTAACAAATTGTGCACCATCTTGCGTAGGCATCTATCCTTGGTATTTCCTTTAACCTCATAATCAATGCACCATATACCACCAAACGTCTTCAGATACTTTGAATTGATAGAGAGATTCTCTAATTGTTTAGTCATCTATGCTATCTCGTACCTCCAAAAATTGGCTCATGCTAGTATCATCACTCTAAACCACTTTAATGTGTAAAGTTGCTTCTAAGCCCTCACGTAGCTATGTAGATGTCTTATGAGATAAGGTTCTTCTTGGAATGAAGTAAACAATCCTCCAACGACCCACTATGTATGTTGAATTGGATGAATATCATAAGATAATTTGGATAATAAGGTCTTGAAACATGCATCATACTCTTTAAAACTTTAGAAAACCCTACATGATATCCTTGAGCACACACTTATGCTATGTTGTTTAAAATCTAGAATGTGAAACTCAGCTAAAAATACTTTTCTCAAAGCATCATCATCATCCATCATAGTCTAGTGGGGTCATAATTTCTATATCAAATATACACGCATCCTTGGAGTGTAGTGGAAAATTGGAAAATTGGAGTGTAATCCCTTTATTGCACCATAATATCTTGCACTTGTGCACATGCCTTGCTACATATTCCACATGCTTGTACTTTGGTAAGTGGAGTGACATCTCAAATTATACTTGAGGTGTCTCCTATTTTTATTGAGGTGGTGTCTGTTGTAGTGGCTGTTTTGGTGGTGGTTATGGGCCCTGTCGACCGGATAAAGATCTTGAACCTCCACTAGGATTTCCTCTATGAGGGGGCTGACCTGATCCTCCTGAGCCTCCCATGCCCCTTGTTATGGATTTTGGCCCAATTGATGAGATTCCTTGAGTCCCGGTTGTAGTCTTGAACAAGACACACCCACTGTCTACACAATCGTAACACCTAAAGAAGTGCTTTCAATGGTTTGTGTACCAATAATTTTCCCTGTTGACACTCTAGAAAATAATCCTACAAAGTACTCCTAAATTTTTGTGCCCTTTTTGTGTAGCCACAAGTGCATTACTAGTCTGATGCAATTCTTGATTCAACATAAAATGATATCTATATGTTTATGCTTGATTACCTTCACTAATCTATCCTTCAACTACCTTTGGATATAGAACACCTTTCCCAAGGGCTAGGTATCTAGGCTGAGTCGATGCATGCCCATGGTTCTCATTATCTCCTGACGTTCTCTCATCCAAATCTGGTGGGGACTCTCTATTGCACTTTTCCAATTTCGGGATGACATGATGTTATGGATCCTCATCTTCTAAGAGAGCTTAAAAACCTTCGCGAGACATCATTCTTCTCAACTACAACGGTGCTTCAATTTCCCTCTCTCACACTTCATTATACTTGAGATGTATTTTTCTCTCTATCTCTATCCTTCGCCAGGCCGCCATCCTTCTCCACACATGCTCCTACCCCTGTGCATAAAGGGAATTCAGCTAGCGATAGGAAATATCTCCAAATCTAATTCTACCACCAAGATCTTGATCGCTAAGGGTATCACAAGTAAGTAAGATCCTTTGGGTTTGTGTAAAAACTTGAACTTAGCTTCCTCCGGAAAAAATACGTGGTAATTGTATACTCCAACACATAATTACACAACACAACAAACCACCAAAATATATACATCTCTAGTACATTCCTCATCTGCATTAAAGAGATTTTGGTAATATTCCTACATCCAAATCCTCACCTAGGACAATAATCTCTATTTGATGTGTATGCTGCAAACCATTGGTAAAAATCTATTAGGAAAAAGCTAAAGAATGTCTCATGCAGTTGATGATAAATATTATCTTCCACCCATTTCCATGCATTAATATTAGGTCTAGTGCTATACCTCTATGAAAAATTTCCATGGTAATCTTCTACCCAAATTTCAATTCTCTCCAAAGATAATCGACATGCCATATGCATGGAACATCCTGATAGACAACTTGAAAAGAGGTCCTGGCAATGGAACCAAAATTTTGTCTTTAATTTACATAAACACATGTTATGCGTGTTGACACTTCATTTAGACTGATGTGAATGTTCACCCAAAATGCATATAACTACTAGGTATCTCATTTGATATGTTTGACAGGAAGTTAGCATGCATGTTTATAATCATACTAAACCATGAACCAATCAGTCATAAATAGTCATTGCATTCAAGTCACCTTGGAAACACATATAATAAAGAGAACTTAAGTTTCAAAAATAACCAAGATCATATTTATTATTAGATCACTATACTCAGACATGTCAACAACTATAATCCATCCACAATTATCCATTATAATAAAAATTCATTACATAGTGGAAGCTAAATACATAACAATCAATGTACTAGTGCGATGGACCATGCACACAAGTATCAAACACTTAGTCTATATAAAAACAACATAACTCTTCTAGAATAAAGGAACTATTTACAAAAATGGCATACAATAAGTATATATAGGGGTGGGGACTTTCTCTTCACCGCCCATGTAATCTCCTAAAAATAGGCGTGATTACAAAAATAGCCCGCATGCTTTATTTCCTAAAAATAGCCATGTGTATAAATCTTGCATGATTTTGAAACAATTTCTAATAATAGATTATTCCTAAATATAAGACATGATTTAATCCTATTAATATAATTCTCCATGCTTGTGTTTTAATCCCTAATCAGAATTTACTTTCTCCAAAAATAACCTTTACTTGACCACCAAGTTATCCTACTTTTATCCCTTGTGTGATTAACACTCCAAGTCTAATTTTAGCTTTCCCTCTAAAAACTTGCTAAATCCTTTTCATTGATTTCTATGTGCGCACTACCCCTGTCTCTTCCCTACACACAATCCTTTGTGCAAGACTTCATTTTCCTACACGCGCGCACTCCTACGTGTCGACTCTACTCTCAATCCTTAGCATTTTACTAATCAACATGAAATATGAAAGAGGGTGAAATAATCACATTAAACAAAATGTATTCAAAGGAAATATCTAAACCAAACTTGCATTAATCAATCTTATATATCTTATATACATAGCACATGTAAAGAAATCACAATTCGTGAGTTACATAGGTTGAAAACAAAAGGTTTTGAGTTTCATAGGAAGAGATCCAAAATATGCTAAGGAAAGAAGTGAGAAAAACCCTTACAAAGTGCATAAGCACTTGCATTTATAAATTTTTTGGAATGAATAAAGAAGATGATAGAGGATAAAGGACCACAAAGATAGAATTCATCCCCTAAAGACGTCTTTGAATGATTAGAGACTATTATTTCTTGCAGATTTTTCTTGTATTATACGCATGACCACCCCGAGATAAATGCCAATAACTAGACCATGACCCTTGATTCAATCACATGCCATCAATCTACAAAGAAGGATGTCATGCTTCGTTAAATTCTAGTATTTGGGGTGGTTGGATCCCAACATGGCCTTGATACCTTCAATGGATTTTAATTTTTTCCCATGACTTTCATTGCGTTGTTTCATATTTTACCCTTTCACGCTGCACCCTCATAAATTTCCCCTTACTTGCCCCGATGAGAAGACATAATTCACACCACTCGTGAGGGTATAGTACTTCGATCTACGTCTTTTAAATAAATGACATCTCTTTGTTCCGTGGCATTTCCGGGCTTTTGAAACTTAGACAATTTATTTAACCCCCATGGATATGTAACTCTGTAGTGCTCTATTTTGACTTGACCTTTGAGGGAATGATTTCCTTAGTGTTGTGATAGTCGAAAGATGTCAAAAATTAATTTACTAATTTTTTTCAAGACCTTGAATGGTCATTTATTTATTGTGTGTTAGGAGAACTCGTGGAACACTACGTTCTTGTATTCCGTGGGAGACTAAATCACTTTCCCGTAGATTTTCCATAGAAAATATTTAGTCAAGTCCATTTGATGTGTTGTTCGAAATTACATGGGGTGTAATTTTAGACAATAGTTTGGTGGCCTCTAGGGGACATCACGCTCGCTAGATGATGAAGGCTACCTTCCTTGAAGCATCCATTGGGCATGTAGTTAAATAGAACCTTAAAAATGATCCCTAATATTTTGAAACTTATCTCCGAATCCACATAAAATTAACATTTAAATAAAGGTGATCTTATAGAACTAAAAGAATGTATATTGAAACCTACTCCAATTATCTAATTTTACTATGAAACCGACTTTGAGATGTTTCTGTATTACTACAAGGGGATCAAAACTTATGTACAAAAGGGAAGATCATACATGTTTCAAGTGAAACATGCAGAGAGTGCACAACACTTATTACAAACCAAAAGATCACCACAAGGATTAAGGAAAAGGAACTCAATCAGTGATCAACACACAAAAAAAGGAGGGAACCTCCAACAACACACAAAACACAAGTATTTACAAGATGCAATAGGATAATTCAATGAGAGTGTTTAAGATAAATCACATTGATTGGGATTTGCAATACCTCTCCATCAAGATTGGACAACTCAAATGATTTGGCCTCTTTACAAGTAGTGATAATATATGGCCCACTCCAAAGTACATCAAACTTAGAGTGCTTCCCTAGTTTAGCTATATCCATGTCCCACCTGAGGACCAAATATCCTACCTTGAAAATATGTGGGTTAGATTTCTTGTCAAAAAAATACTTGGTTGATATTTTAAGACATTCCACCTTATCTATGGTGGATTGTATTAATTATTTAAGTTCAACCAATTCTACCATTTTTAATATCTATTTGATCTATTCCCCAAAATTCTAATTTTTGATCTTACTCTAATGAAGGTAAATTTAGTGACAATGGGAGCCTAGATTCTCTCGCCATACAAAAGCAAAAATGGGTATTTTCCAATGCATTTCTTTGGAGTGGTTATATCATCCTAAAGAGTATTATTTAATTTAGCGTGTCATTGTATTTTATTGATTTGCATAGTCCTCTTCATGATTTTGATTAGGTTCTTTCTAGTTGATTCCACCAAACCATTACCTTGTGGGTAATAATCGGAAAAAGTATTCCAATATAATCCATTTATAAGAGTCCAATTAGACACCTTGGATCCTATAGATTCCTTAGCATTATTATATTTGATAGTTTGAGGAACCAAAACCTTGTTTCAATGTCCTCTAAGAAATCAAGGATGAATTATTTAATATACTCCTTGAGTGGTATGGCCTTGATCCACCTGGAAAAGTAATTTATTGTTGTCAAAACCCATCTATTGCCCACACTCAGTGGAGGATTAATCATGCCTATAAAATTAAGCCCTTATTGAGAGAAGGGATCATCCGCCTAAATAAGATGAAGGGGAAAGACCACCAATTTCTACTTACCAATGAAGAAGGCACATTATTTGCATCTTTTGACCAATTGGTATGCATCTGTAAACAATATGGACAAAAATATCCTACTTTGAGGATTTTCATTTTTATAAATTTGGTGAGAAATGTCTGCAAGAGAATCCATCATGGAATTCCACCAAGAATTTATCTACATGTTCTCCCTCACCGAACCTTCATAGGATGCCATCAATATTCCTTTTGAAAATAATTCCACTAATTAATACATAAGGAATTGATTATAACCTGAGGTGTCTTATCTTTATCTTATTGAAACTAAGAGGGTAGCCACTAGTTGCTAGAATAATTTCTATATCATTCATCTAACTACTATGGCTAGGTTTAATTGCTTTGATACACAAGCTTATACCACTCTGAAACTTTCTTATTTAATATCACCTAAATCTTGTGGATCCTCCACGAATTATTCATGCTCCTCTTCCATGAAGAAAGAATATTCCCGATTCTCCCAAGATATAAGGAAAGTTGTTCACATAAGGATCTTCCTGTCACTAATTTTTGGTCTTTATGGTCACATCAAATTCCATGATTTTGGTAACCCATCTGGCTCTCTTTTCACTAATTTCTTTCCCCATGATAAAATATCTCACACTAGGGTGTGAGACTAAGAATTTGATGCGGGAAAAATTTAGTGGCGAATATTTTTAATTCATGATGAATATTCGTTAATTCATGAATATTATGGTTTTTGAAATTTGAAATTGGTGAATTTTTAGGGTACGAGTTAAGACCGATTCACCAAAATATTCTCAGTACAAGTTAATTTTAGGGGTCAATTCGCTATTCCCTCGAAATAGAAATTCAAAAAATTGGCTTGAATATAGTCATTCGGCAGCATATTTTTATGCTACCAGTTGAAAACATAACGATATGGTTTCGGTTGCTAGCATAAAAAATTCTATCGACCGACAACATTTTTATACTACTGGCTAACAACACATCGTTACGATGTTGTCTAGGAACATAAAAATGCTATCAGACGGTAGCATTTTTTATGCTACTGGTCGACAACATAAAATATGTTGTTGGGTAGTAACCTAAATATATACTACCAAACGGTAATATATAAAAAATTATATGGTTTGGTAGCATTTAATAGTGATGTCGTGATGTCTAGATATTCACCATTCGTGTAAAAGATAGTTTTCACAAATTCACCAAATATTTTCTCGGGATTTTTGTAAGTTGGAAATGAAAGAGAAAGAATAGCATATAATCTTTCCAACTCAATTGTGATTTTATCCTTTGAGATAACATGACCCAATAAACTACCCTATGGAAATTCAAAAATTCATTTCTTGGGGTTCAATGACACTCAAAATTCCCTGTATTTCTCAAATTCTTTCTCCAAATACCCCATATTTTTTTACCTTGCTTAGAGAATATTGTGATGTCATCAAGATAAACAAGAAAAAACTAGTTTATGAGTCTATGGAAAGTAATTTCCATTTCCTTTTAAAAGGTGGCACCCACATTTAACAAACAAAAAGATATCTTCGATATACATATATTCCCTATTTGGTTGATCACGGTTTTTAACCGTCCTCCTCTCTAATATTGATCTGATTGAAGCTTGAGTAAGATATAGGAAAAGTTTTAGTGTAGAATATTTGTGATTTGGTGAATATTCCGTATTTGGAAAATCTAAAAGGTGAATTTTCAGGAGTAGGACAGTTTATTGTTCGCCTAAATTTTCCAATATAATTTTTAGGGCCGTATTTTCCTACTATTGAAAATTAATCCTATATAAACATAGGTAATTCATCTGGGTAGTATACTAGTAACTTACTAGTAAGGTACCATCCGAAGTATAATCAAGTACCATGCGAACTTGCAAAGTACCATCAAACACACAACAAGAAGTGTAAATCATATTGCAGACATGCGACAAAGGTGTAAATCAGATTACGGATGTGTGAAAAGAAATGTTTTATAGACATAAGTAAGGCTTTTGACGCATGAAAAGGGTCCAAACATGTGAAAAGGTTGTAGGGTGATGACAAGGGTGAAGATGCACAACAAGTAATGTTTCTCTGACACACGACAAGGAGTGCGAGATAATCGACAAGGGTATAAACATGCTACAAGGGTGAAGATATGTGACAAGGGTAAAAATTCATGACAGGAGTCCGGACATCTAACAAGGGCGTAGAATGGTGACCAATTCCTAAATAAAGTACTCAATGGAATCTTCTAGTGCTAAAAAGAGCCGAAGGTGACTAAAATATATCAAAAGTCAACATTGTTTAAGTATTTTGGAAACTCTATAGTTACTTATAAAACTACCACTAACACCCATACAACTACCACTAGAATCAATTAGAGTAAAAACTGTGTGGAAGGTATTATAGAAGTGGACATGGCTTAAACAAAATATCAACCAAATGATACCTATGATGACAACATGCTAGAGCTTGAAGATATTCTTGTTGAGATGCCAAATCTTGAAGATATTCTTGTTGAGATGCAACCAAGAGAGGATCAATATATCTCAAATACTCAGAAAAATGTAACACCAAAATCAATTGAAAATTTTGGTTCACGAAAGAGGAAACAAGATGATTGAGATATTCCTAAAAATTCTAGTCGCAAAAGTAAAACTTTGAAAGAAAACAAGAATATGTGGACACTTGGTAGGACATATAAGTTTGAGTGGGCTTCAAAATTTCCTTTTATCGAACCTGTAGAGCACAGATAATTATGAAGATATCCCAACTGAATGTACATGTATAATATGTACATAGAAACCAAGAAAGTTGAAAAAAATGTAATTGAAGTTAGACACAATTGAAAAATATTGTGGAAAATAATATGTGACTATACAACGAGAGGATGGCCAGAAAATAAAAAACACATAGATGGAAAAGTGAAAAATAATGTATGCATGTTAAATACGTAGTAGAGTATGAAGATAAGAAAAAGACATATAAATCTCATGGAAAAGGGTGGAACAATCACATCACAAATTGGTAAGGTGATTGAATCAAATTTGCATGCTAAAAGCATATAGTTCTCTACCATATTCCACATCCTTAAGAAGGGAATACCTATTTCTAATTTCATTGATTTCAAATTTTTGTTTCAATATAATGGAATGCACAACATTCCTCAATCTCATTGGTCAGAAAATAGTGCATGGGAAATGGATAAATGCCTTGCAATGATTGAAAAGGAAGATTTGAAAGAGAGTGTAAAAAATTCAAAGTTTATATCTCTATCAATTGATGAAGTAAAAAAATTGAAAAAACCTCATGGGTATGCATCCATGTTTATAATTTTGAAAATCATATAAGGTAACCACATCTGTTAGATGTATAGAAAATGGTTGAAAATTAAAATGCTGAAAAAGTATATAAAATAGTTGTTTCCAAGTTGAAAGATATTTCGACATGAATGAATATGAAATTTCTATAAATTTGGTATGTGTTAGTGCGAGATAGTACATTAGTTATGTAGGTTCATTGAAATGGGCCATCTGTTGGACTGTAAACAATATTAGCCCTTATATGCTAGCAATTCATTGTATGGATCATAAGATGAATCTAACATATAAAATAGTTAGCAACTTTGAAAATGTTTCAAGATTAGAAGTCCTTATCAGAGAACTACATTCCTATATGTCAAGCAATCGAAAATAATTTCTTGAGTTACAAAAATTACAATTAGAATTATAGATGGTAAAAAACTTCTAAAGGATGATAATACAAGGTGGATTTATTTGTATAAGCTTGCATGCAAAATTTGTGAGGAGTATCCATCGTTGGATGGTTTCATGCACAAATATCATAGTAAAGTTGACAAAGCTAAGGATTTTTGTTCCTTTTAATGGATCTGGAAACATTTCTTACATTGGTTGGAATTATACCAATGTTGAAGGATATCAATACATTGATGAAGAATGCACAACATGGAAAATTTTAAGGGTCCCTCCGAAAAAGCCCTAGAAAATATTTGGTGAATCGTGAAAATTATCTTTCACACGAATGGAGAATATCAAGACATCACGACATCACTATTAAATGCTATCAGATGGTATATTTTTATATGTTGTGGCTAGTAACATAAAAATATGCTACCAACTGACTATATTCATGAAAAATCTGTGAATTACTATTTTGCAGGAATGGAAAATTGACCCCTAAAATTAACTTGTACCCAAAATGTTTTTGGTGAACTAGTCCTAGCTTGTACCCTAAAAATTATCAAATTTCAAATTTCAACAACTAGAATATTTGTGAATCAAAAAATATTTTCCACTAAAATTTTCCCTGGTGTACAAGAGATATCCATTTACATTATTGATTTTATATGGCTGAGAAAGCGGGCATGTCAATCTCTTGATATATTGTACTTGTCAAGAATTTTTTTGATACACCTATTTTCAATAGTTGGAAAGTTTTATTGGATGTTAAGAATCCCAATAATTATTTGAGATTTAATATCCATGATCACCTTTGTATCAATGCTTTTTTATTAAAGGAAAATAGTTTTAAAGGGACTATTCCCTGTTACAACAAAGGCTCAACAACCAGATCAACATGAAAAAGAATCAAAATAAGATCTAAATCTAGATATTATGAAAAGTTCAACAGTAGTAAAAAAATAAACTACTAATAAAAATAAAAATAGGGACATAACAATGACTAAACAACAAAAAAACAACAAACTATCAGAAACAAAATAGCAACTTGAACTCCTTGACCTACCCAGAAGGTATTATTTCTTTGAGGTCCTTTCAATCCTTGAATTGATCATCTACAGGGAGGTAAAAAGCACTAGAGTGGTGACATGTGTTGGGTCATTAACGTTCAGCTACGATATGACCTGATTTCTCTCCTTTTCTAGTGCCCCAAATATCCTCAGGGACTCCACTCAACAATGTGATGCTTCTGACATGTTGTTTAAGAAACTCACTGATTGCTTTAAAGATGGCCATATTATGGTCATGTCTATCCTTATTTCTCCCTAGTATATTATCCAATGAGTTCAATTTTCTATAAATTTCTTCAGTCTGATCTGTGCCAAAACCCGCATCATCATTTATCTTTCTTTTTCCCTTTTGCTTGTTTAGTTGATGTATCTCTTTCTTGATATTTTCAACCTCATTTTCCAGCATTTCCATTCTAAGGATAATATTGTCCCTATCCTAATGGGAATATTTTTCCGCCTACTGCATTCGATATACAAAATATTGTGAACCATTTCCATATCCTTGTTACTCCGGAGGACATGGCTAGAGGTAGGTGGGGTCACTTTATGGGGTGCAGGGTTCTTAGCCTTGACATTCCTGTAATTGGAAGAATTGGTCAGGTTGGGAGTGGGTGTGTTGTGAGAGGGAGTGGGCTGAATGTTGGGGGAAACAAGAATGGTAGGGAAATTGATGAGGCAATGCTTGTGAAGGAGAAAGATGAGCCCCTGGTGAAGGGGGATGGCCCTAGTATGTTTTTGAAAATCAAGAATGGATCATTCCAAAGAATTCAGGAGATAGTGCGGGAAGCAAACAACAATATTTCTCCTAAAGTGATTAAGGAAAACCAAGTGTTTGGTGGGAACAATAATGTAGTGACCTTCAAGGGATATAAACCACACCATCATTTTAGTAATTTCATTGAAAGGTTCCAGAATGGAGCTTACCTAAATTTTGGCTGTAACAAATATGATCTCCTCCCCTATGTCAATAAACTTCTTTGCTTCAACATTTTTGTCAACCCTTTTGCTAAAGAACCGGATGCCATCCAAATCCATCCCTGTAACTTCTGCAATTAGCTCCTCATTCATCAACACCCTTTTCCCTCCATATTTAACCTTCCTATCCTTCCAATCTATGGAAAAATGCATTGAAATGTGTTGATCATGACCTTGTATTTTCTCAATAAAGTTAGAGACACCCCCATTTGAAGATAATTCCATAGCTTAGTGTTATCCTTCTAAGTAGGATCACAGTGGGTTCTAACTGACATAGAGCTCCCCCATATTTCTTCCTCTACTATTTCCATGATTACTTTGCTACAAACCACCCGTGAAAAGGTTGTTTTTAGTAAAGATAACACTTTTGGGAGTGATGAATCAATTTTTGGAATACTACAAGTTTCTAGAAATGGGTACTTATTATCCAAAATAAGACTTATTTTTGGCCAACTCTCTTTCATTTCTACCTTCCTTGTGCCTCTCATTTTTTCACTTTTTCCTCAAAAGTACAGAAAGGTAAAGTTTTCCTTCTAACTCCTTGTATTTTTGCAAGTTATGGCTTGGAGTTTTTGAGGGAAATTTTCCCTAGCCGGAGTTTTGGAAGGTCCGCAACCAATCGGAAGTGCCACGTGGAGGGCGGAATGGAAGGTCGGGCGGAGGTGAGTTAAAAAATTTCCAAAGGAAGTGGTGGGGGAAAAAAGGAAAATTTTGGTCCGAAGCTCCGTGAACCAATAGGGGTCACCACGTGTCCATAAGGCCGGCGGGAGTTGGGGTGGCGGAGTGAATTTTGGATTTTCACCAAAATTGTTAAAGGGAAAAAAAAAGGAAAACCCAGCCCGAAGGCCCATAAGCGAATGGGAAGATGCCACGTGTCCTAGTCTTGACAAAGGTTGAGGGTGTGGGAGAATTTAATTTTTGAAAATTTTTTGAAAGGGTCCAAAGGGGTGCAAAGAATTTTTTTTTCCCACGTGCCCATAGAGGGAAACGGATTGATTCAAGCCCACACGAATTAGGGTATGCCACATGTCTTGGTCTCAGCGGAGGTCAGGGGCATGGGAGAACTTTTAATTTTTTCCAAAGTGTTTCTAAAAAGGGTGCAAAGGATAATTTTTTTCCCATGGGCCTGCAAGGGAAGAAATATGGCTAAGGCCCGCACCCAATCAGAGAGCGCCACGTGGCATCGGAGTGGCGGGGTGCGGAGCGACAAAGGAAAATTTTCCAAAAATTCAAAAAGGTGTAAAATGGTTTTGTGAAGCCCACATCTAATCAAAATGTGCCATGTGGCATCAGAGTGGTGTGGGGGTAGAGATTTTTGGGGAATTTTTCCCAAATTCAAAAAAGAGGGAAAATTTTTGGGTTTTGGCCCGCCGACCCGATTTTTTGCCCTGTTTTTCCCTAAATCTTTAGAGGGGCATATCTTTCGATCCAGAGCTCAATTTTTCTTGATTTTGGTGTCATTAGAAATCTATTGAAGTCCTCTACATGATGGAATATTCAATTTTGTGTTTTGATGGAGTTTAGTGAGAGAAAATGAGAAAACGACCTCTGGCATGGGGAAAAGAGTAGAACTAACGTTCAACCACCATTTTTAATGCAGTATGGCTTCCATTCTTCTCCAGCATGGTCAAAAAATCTTGGGAATGAAATTTTAAGGGTACCCATGTTGTTTTATGGATTTGGTTAGTGGTTGAATGATTCCTTTACTTTTCCCACGTTTTCTCCTTCCTGAGCTCGGGTTTTCATTGTTAAAAGCCAAATATGGCTCATTTGTAAAGGGTTGGACGTTTTTATGTACTACAGGCCCCATCCTTCATCCTAGAAAGTGAATTTTGGAATATCAGACCTCTTTTAGGACTTGCAACATGTTTTCTACCTCTTTTGTTGATTGTAATGCATTGTATTTTAAAAGATGGAAATGACAATACAAGCTGTGAATGAATTTTCAATCTCTCTCTCTGTGTGTTTTTCCCTATACCGATCCTTCATTACATTTTTAGCAATTTTTGCATGATTTTTGTTGCATTTTGTAACTTGTGTCAATTTGTAGAAATAGATGTTCACCACTCCTTTGGTGTATCACCACTTTTACTTAGTTTTATTTCTTTTGCATCCTTTATCTTTGTCTCCTTGGAATTTAGAGTAGGATCTAGTATTAAACCTCTACAAATTTCATGCATACATATGATTAGAGGAGTAGAGGAACCAACCTTTAATCTAGAGATTCTTTTCCCAATTTTGCAAGTCCCACACTTGGGGAAAAGATTCAATGTTGTGCAATCACACTGGATGCCCATTATCAAACTAGAAATATGAGAAAACATCCAGGGGTGCTGTTGATTTGCACTAACAGTTTTGGCATGCCCAGTGGGACCTTAGAGGTCTTCATCTTCATTACAACAAAGTTGATGTGCTTTTGTTGTAATTTCTTGCTTGAAAGAGCCCTGATTTGCACATCTGGTGACTCCAAAGAGGAAAAATCAACTGGTTTTAGCAGTCCAAGTCTGAAGATTCATGAGAAGGATCCAAACAAGGTCAAGGGCCAGAGAAGAGGGATTGTCTGAGTATCTGTAGTTATCCCTAGGAAGAAGAGAGAGGAAGAAGGATTCAAAGGTCTCCATCTCCACCAAACAAAACTCTATCAACCCTCCACTTGGTAGACCTTTCACCCAATCAACAAGGGTTCTCAAGCCAATCAGAATGGCACAACACAACCCTTATGTCAACTTCACTAGATAGCAGCCCACTTGCTCTCAATGCACAAAATCTAGTTCCAGTTGCAAGCATTGAAGAACATCCCATACTTTACTAGGGAAAATCAGACCACTCCTGGTGATCATGTCAAAGACATTGCTAATGTTTGTGTAATCCATGAGATTGTTGAGATGTAAATTGCTATCAAATTGTTGGCATCTTCATTCAAAGGGAAAGCCTTGCAATGGTTCAGAGCCTTGGGGTAGGCTCTATCCAAAATTGGAACTAGTTGTGCATAGCTCTCCATGAGTAGTTTGGAGAAAAGGGAGATAATTTGTCTCTACTGGAACAACTGACAACTATCAAGAGAGCTCCCAATGAGCAGCTAATAGACTTCAACTTCAGATTTCAAAGGACATGGGATAGAATCCCAATGGCAGTAAGGCCAATAGCTGAAGGTGCTTTCTTATACTATCTCAAAGCTTTAAATTCTGATATTTCTATGTTAATTCAATCCATGGGAGGTACAAATATACCTGCAGCTTATAACATTGCCATTAGGGCTGAAAATTGTTTGATTCAAGCTGGTAAGCTGGCTCCTAGGCCTCCCATGCCCTTGTATCCAAACTTGGAAAGCCCAAGCACTAGTCAAGCACCTACTTTAGCTCCTATTCCCACTCCTAGAAATTAGAGTTCAAATGAAACTTCTACTTCATCCTCTAGTGCCTCAAATGAACTTCAAGAAGTCATGAAACAATTACAAAATTTAGGCAATGAGCTGGTTACACTCAAGAGGCAAAGCAAGCCCAAAGTTTTAGACCTTCTTATTAGTCTCAAACTAGCCTAATAGGCAACCATATCAGCCTAATAGGCCACCCAATCCAACTGCAAATCAAAATCAAGTAAGGCCTCCTGCAATAGACCATTTCAGCCCTATAACCCCAATGTTGCATCTACCTCTAAAGCCTTAGTGCCAGTGTGCAAAATAATATAGCTCAAGAGTATGATTGGTGTTTCCCATGCAATGAACCTCACAACTAGTCTATGTGCTTCAATGGTGCTTTGAACCAAGCCTTGATGGTGAAAAAATGGCGTAGAGGGTGAGGTGAGCCAAGAAACAAACCAACAACAAGGAACATCTCAGCAAAATACAACTCCAAATGAGACTACACTTGTGAATTGGCAAAGGCTGAGGATTTTTGTGGTATGAATCAAGAAATTTCTCATAATGTAGTAGCTAACACAAGGTCAAAGAAGAGGAATATTGGTGAAGGGAAGTCATTAGCTCTAGGTGATCCACAACCTTCCATCACTCCACAAAGTGTTGGCAAGAAAAATGTAGTTCCAAATGTGCAAGGACAGCCCAAGCCACCTTCTAGACCAGCTCAAATGCCAGCCATTTGCCCCATGTACAAGAAAAAGAGGTGTGTAGGCTAGGGGAAAAAAGAGATGTTTCATCCCCATTTAGCATCATTGAACAAATGAAGAAGACAAATGTGAATATATCTATGTGGGAATCACTATCCATCCTAGGCCAAAGGGATCTTCTACAAGCTGCCATGAAGAATTGGTCAATTTCAAATCAGCAAGCTCATATGCAAGAGAAGGTACTCACAAATGCTGCTCATCCTGAGGGGAAACATGGAGGACAACAAGGTAAAGTCTTGAAACCCCCTCCATTCTATGTTTCATTGATCATTGGGGATAAACTAGTACACAATTGTATGATTGATTCTGGGGCAAGTAGTTCTGTAATGCCCAAGCAAATAGCTGATCAGCTGGGCCTCCAATATGAAGTCATATCCAAAGGGGTGGTGCAACTGGATGGGACAACAGTAAAAATAGTGGGAGTAATTAAATATTTGAGCCTTACTTTGCATGCATGCCCCAATGTCACTGTGTTGCAAGATGTGTCAGTGATAGATTTACCACCACTTTTTGCCCTATGTTTGTCAAGGGATTTCACAACTAGAATTGGAGGCTACTTATCTGTTGATTGGTCACACATGTTGTTTAGAACCAGATATGGAACTAAGGCCACAATCAGGTCTGAACCTATTGCAAACTTTCACATTGAGCCTCATACTCCAAGCCAAATCAATGCCAACTGTTCAACATTTGATCAAGAGGATTATCCAAGCATAGATGAAGCTGACACCAAAGTTGGAAGCATCCCAGATTTGAATCTTGATGAATGGGAAAGCAAGGTACATGATTTTGATCCCTACAAGGAAATAGAGGAATCTGAACTAGGAGTTTATTGCATGCATGAAGAAAATCAGCCTATTCCTAGCATCACCAAGCCAGACCATAAGGATGACAATGAGGTATGGCAGCTATTCTTTGATGGATCAAGAAGTAGACAAGGTGTAGGGGGAGCTATGCTTGTTTCACCTCAAGGCATTAAGTATTATTCACTTTAGATTTCAGTTTGCATGTTCTAACAACACTGCTGAATATGAAGCTTTGATACAAGGATTGCATTGGTCAAGGAAAAGGGGTATCAAAAACTTACAAGTCTTTGGTGACAGTGAGCTGATTGTTAATCAAGTTAAAGGGCAAACATGCTGCCAAAAATGACCTGCTCAAGTGTTATAAGAATAGGGTGTGGGACCTCATTGAGGATTTTGAAGGCTTTGGCATCAATTCCATCCCTAGGAAAGAAAACCAAGTTGTTGATAGACTTGCAGCAGTTGGGGCAGCCTTTGATGTTGTGGAAAGTATCAAGGAAGATAAAGTGCAGCCAAACATTCATGTGATTGTAAGGCCATCAGTGCTAGACAATAATGTAAGTTGGAAAGTGTTTGAGAGTGACCAACAAATCATCAATTTCTTGCAAGAAGAAGTTGAGTTCTCAGCCAAAAATCAGGAAAAGTTAGAACAACAGTATGGTGATCAAGTAGTACAACTGAGAACCAACAAACTACCAAAAGGACTTGTCACCTTGGAGTCCATCTTTAATCCTAATGATCAATTTAGGAAAGAGAAAGCAAACATCCAAGTCAAGGGAGAAGATTCAGTGCCCATCTCAGTGGGAGAAGGAAAATCACTTCAAATTGGTAAAGTGGCAACCAAGCAAGAAAGGTATGAGTTCATGCAACTTTTCCAAGAGTTCCGGATATATTTTCTTGGAGCTATGAAGACTTGAGAGGTTTCAATCCCAAGCTAGCTCAACACACAATTGAATTGGATCCAAGTGCTAAACCCATCAGGAAAAAACAAAGGCCAGTCAATCCACACATGGAGCCTCTCATGAAGAGGGAATTGAATAAGTTAATAGAGGCAAGTATCATATTTCCCATCAAGCATTCTAGCTGGGTAGAAAACTTGGTTCCAGTTAGAAAGAAGAGTGGAGAAATCAGATTGTGTGTAGACTTTAGAGATTTGAATAGAGCATCCCTCAAGGATCACTACCCACTTCCTTCTATGGAGCAGATTTTGCAAGTTGTTGCTGGCTCTGAGAGGTTTTCATTGCTAGATGGTTATTCAGGGTATAATCAGATCATGGTAAAGGAGGATGATCAGTTCAAAATAGCCTTCACCACCAAATGGGGGACTTATGCATATAGAAAAATGCCATTTGGGTTGTCCAATGCTAGAGCTACCTTCCAAAGGGCAATGGATATGGCATTCAAGGGATTGATCAACAAAATAGTGCTGATATATCTAGATGATATTACTGTATTTTCTAAAAGTGCAGCAGATCATCTCTTTCATTTGAGACAAGTGTTCCAAAGATGTAGAAGATTTGGGGTATCCTTGAATCCCAAGAAATGTATTTTCCTAGCTCATGAGGGAAAGCTCCTAGGCCACATTGTTTCCAAAGAGGATTAGCAATTGATCCAGAGAGGGTTGAAGCAATAAAAGCACTACCATTACCAAGTCATAAGAAGGCCCTTCAAAGTTTCTTGGGAAGAATCAATTTTGTTCGGAGGTTTGTTCCAGATTTTGTAGCCCTTGTCAAGCCAATAACTATGATGTTGAAGAAAAGTATGGCTTTCAAATGGACAAGCTGAAGGTAAGGCAAGTTTTGAGGCAATCAAAGAGGCTATCTCACAAGCTCCAACTCTCATTAACCCAGATTTCTCTAAGGACTTTATCCTTTATGCATTTGGAGGTGATGATACAATTTCTGCAATTTTAGTATAGTAGAACAAAGAAAATGCAGAGCAGCCAATTGCCTTCTTTAGCCAAAGCCTAGAGGACTATGAGGTGAGGTATTCTTTCATTGAGAAGCATGTTCTTGCAGTGATTAGGAGCTTGAAGAAATTTAAGCATCTAGTTTCAAACAACAAGGTTCAACTGCTGGTTTCTCATGTGGGAGTTAAGGACTTCCTCCTCAACAAAGACCTAAATGAAAAAATGTGCAGGTGGATTACTCGTGTCATGGAGTATGACATTGAGATCAAAGTCACCAAGCTGGTCTGAGGAAAGGGATTATGTGAGCAGCTGGTCTTGAGAAAATCAATGGAAGCAAGCAATGGGAAGGATGTTGTTTTGGCGTTGCAAGACAACCAAGAACCAAGAAGCATTCAAGAAGAGAATGATGGTGTGCTCACTCCTTGCTGGACCCAAGACATAATGCACTTCCTAAAAATAGGCCTATGCCCTCCAGAGATGAACAAAACCAAGAGAAGACACTTCAGATTGCAG
Organism: Taxus wallichiana var. yunnanensis; assembly: GCA_018340775.1. Taxonomy (NCBI): domain Eukaryota; kingdom Viridiplantae; phylum Streptophyta; class Pinopsida; order Cupressales; family Taxaceae; genus Taxus; species Taxus wallichiana. The sequence continues at coordinate 399,534,112 of CM031235.1, forward strand.
GCTATCCCATATGCACTTGTTGATGGTGTCTTGTTCAAGAAGGATGTAAATGGAGTGTTGTTGAGATGCATTGGGACAAACCAAATTAATAGAATGCTAGAAGAGTTCCATGGTGGATCAGCTGGGGGTCATTTTTCTCCAAGAGTGACAGCCCTCAAGATTATGAAGGCTGGCTATTATTGGCCCAAGGTGTTTGGTGATTGTTATGCATGGATCAAGAGGTGTAAAAATTGTGCATTCTTCACAGGAAAGGAAAGATTAGCAGCCCTTCCATTGCACCCAATTTCAGTTGACCAACCATTCATGCAATGGGGTTTGGACTTCATTGGAGTCATTAACCCAAACTCAAGCTAGGACACAAGTGGATTCTAACAACAACAGACTACTTCACCAAATGGACTGAGGCGGTGGCACTCAAAGAGGCAAATGAATCTAGCATTCTAGACTTCTATGAGGGGATAATAACCAGATTTGGTATACCTGCCACTATAATATCAGATAATGCTTTGGCATTCATAGGATCAAAGGTAACTGAATGGGCTGTTAAAAATGGGATTTATCTGAGCACTTCATCAAATTATTACCCTCAAGGTAATGGCCAAGCTGAGTCTACCAACAAGAACTTATTAAAGATCATCAAGAGGACTCTTGATGAAAATCAGAGGACTTGGCACACCAAATTGAAATCAGCCTTGTGGGCTGATAGGATAACTCCCAAGAGATCCACAGGTAACTCTCCATTCAGACTTGTTTATGGAAGAGAGGCAATCTTGCCCATGTCACTTGAGTTGCCAACGTTGGAACTCATGAAGCAATTGGAGTTGTTGGAGTTTGAACCCATGGAGGTTAGATATGTAGAATTGATGGAACTCCAAGAAATCAGAGAGCATGCAGCCCAAACAATGGAGAAGGACCAAGCCTTGATCAAGAGAACCTTTGATAGGAAAGCTAAGGCTAGAACCTTCCAAGTTGGAGATTTAGTGTTGAAATGGGATGCAGACCGAGAAAAGCCAGGAAGGCATTCAAAGTTTGATGCCATTTGGAGTGGCCCCTACATGGTCACAAAATGTAAGAACAACAATGCCTTCCAATTGTCTACATTGGATGGTGGAGAACTGCAGATTCAGTTAATGGAATCCATCTAAAGCATTGCTACTAGAAGGGAAACTCTCCACCTTGTACATATTAGCTTAGATTTTCATTCCTCCAAGTGCTTGTGCACATTGTTCTATTGTAGCTTAGTTTTACATTTCCCTAAGTGCTTTGGCACAAGCTTGTTGTCCCAAGGATGCATTTTTGCAGCCATGTTCCAGATCAAGTGATGTTCTACTCTCACAATCTTCCTTCTTGAAATTTTCTAATGAGTTGGGAGTACCAAGTAGTTAATTTGATGACTCCATGCCCAATGGATTGTTTTAGGCAACTGGTAACTTCATCCAATAGGTAGATGACCCCTCTGAGTCACCAAAATTGTTATCCAAAATAAGCCCCTTGCTTATTTTTTGGCTAACTCTCTTTCATTTCTTCCTTCCTTGTGCCTTAGTCAATTTTTTTCACTTTTTAGGCACTCAAAATTTTTTAGAAATGGCTTCATCAGATAGAGAATTTTCTCACCTTTCCAGAAAGGTAAAGTTTTCCTTCTAACTCCTTGTATTTTGCAAGTTATGGCTCATGGAGTTTTTGAGGGAAATTTTCCCTAGGAAGGTCCGCAACCAATCAGAAAGTGCCACGTGGCGGTGGAATGGGGTCGGTGGAGGTGAGTTAGAAAAATTTCCAAAGGGGTGGCGGGGGTGAAAAAGAAAATTTTGGCCCAAAGCTCCGTGAACCAATAGGAGGCCGCCACGTGTCCATAAGGCCATGGGAGTCGAGGGGGGTGGCGGAGTGAATTTTGGCTTTTCGCCAAAATTGTTAAGGGCAAAAAAAAAACCCTCACCCCAAGGCCCGCACAACGAATGGAAAGGAAGATGCCACATGTCCTAGTCTTGGTGGAGGTCAGGGGCATGGGGAAATTTGGAAAAATTTTTCCAAAGGTTGTGCAAATGGGGAGAAAAGGAAAATTTGTTCCCACCGTGGGCCCGCAGAGGGAAAAGAATTGATTTAGGCCCGCGTGAATCAGGGTATGACACGTGTCCTGGTCTCGGTGGAGGTCGGGGGGCATGGGAGAAATTTTAATTTTTTCCAAAGTGTTTCCAAAGGGTGCAAAGGAGAATTTTTCCCGTGGGCCCAGGGGGAAGAAATTTGGCTAAGGCCGTGCCCAATCGAGAGCACACGTGGCATCGGAGTGGTGGGGCAAGGAGACAAAGGAAAATTTTCCAAAAATTCAAAAAGGTGTAAAATGGTTTTGTGAAGCCCTGTGTCCAATCAAAATGTGCCACGTGGCATTGGAGTGGTGGGGGTGGAGATTTTTGGGGAATTTTTCCCAAATTCAAAAAAGAGGGAAAATTTTGGGTTTGGCCGCCGCCGACCGATTTTTGCCCCTTTTTCCCTAAATCTTGTAAGGGCATATCTTTGATCCAGAGCTCATTTTTTCTCAATTTTGGTGTCATTGGAAAGATATTGAAGTCCTCTACATGATGGAATCTTCAATTTTGTGTTTTGATGGAGTTTGGTGAGAGAAAATGAGAAAACGCCTCTGGCATGGGGAAAAGAGTAGAACCGACGTTCAACCACCATTTTTAATGCAAGTATGGCTTCCATTCTCTCTAAACATGGTCAAAAATCTTGGGGAATGAAATTTTAAGGGTACCCATGTTGTTTTGATGGATTTGGTTGGTGGTTGAATGATTCCTTTACTTTTCCCATGTTTTCTCCTTCCTGAGCTCGGGTTTTCATTGTTAAAAGCCAGATTTGGCTCATTTGTAAAGGGTTGGACATTTTTATGAACTGCAGCTCCCTCCTTCACCCTAGAAAGTGAATTTGTGGAATATCAGACCTCTTTCAGGACTGCAACATGTTTTCTACCTCTTTGTTATTGTAATGCATTGTATTTTAAAAATGGAAATGACAATACAAGCTCTGTGAATGAATTTTCAATCCTCTCTTGTGTTGTTTTCCCTATATTGATCCTTCATTACATTTTTAGCAATTTGTGCATGATTTTGTTGCATTTTGTAACCTATGTCAATTTTTAGAAATATATGTTCACCACTCCTTTGGTGTATCACCACTTTTACTTAGTTTTATTTCTTTTGCATCCTTTATCTCTGTCTCCTTGGAATTTAGAGTAGGATCTAGTATTAAACCTCTCAGAGGAGTAGAGGAACCAACCTTTAATCTGGATATTCTTTTCCCAATTCTGCAAGTCCCACACTTGGGGAAAAGATTTAATGTTTTGTAATCACACTAGATGTCCATTATCAAACTAGAAATCTAAGAAAACATCAAAGGGTGCTGCTAATTTACACTAACAATTTTTGACATGCCGGTGGGACCTTAGATGTATTCACCTTCATTGCAAAAAAGTTTATGTGCTTTTGTTGTAATTTCTTGCTTGCTGAAAGAGCCATGATTTGCACATCCGAGGACTATACGAGAGGAAAAATCAACTAGTTTTAGTAGTCCAAGTCTGAAGATTCATGAGAAGGATCCAAACAAGGTCAAGGGCTAGAGAAGAGGGATTGTCTGAGTATCTGCAGTTATCCCCAGGAAGAAGATAGAGAGGAAGAAGGATTCAAAGGCCTCCATCTCTATCAAATAGAACTCTATCAACCCATCCACCTGGTAGACCTTTCACCCAATCAACAAGATATGTCAAGCCAATCAAAATGGAACAACACAACCCTTATGTCAACATTCTTGGTACCAACCCACTTACTATCAATGCAAAAATCTAGTTCCAGTTATAGCATTAAAGAACATCCCATACTTTACTGACTACTCACGGTGATCATGTCAAAGACATTGCTAATGTTTGTGCAATCCATGAGATTGTTGAAATGTAAATTACTATCAAATTTCTGGTATCTTCATTCAAAGGGAAAGCCTAGCAATGGTTCGGGGGCCTTGGGTGGGCTCTATACAAAATTGGAACCATTTGTGCATAGCTCTCCATGAGCGAGTTTGGAGAAAAGGGAGATAATTTGTTTCTACTGGAACAATCGACAACTATCAAGAAAGCTCCTAATGAGCAGCTAACCGACTTCAACTTTAAATTTCAAAGGAAATGGGATAGAATCCCAGTGGTAGTAAGGCCAAGAGCTGAAGGTGCTTTCTTATACTATCTCAAATCTTTAAATTCTGATATTTCTATGTCGATTCAATCCATAGGAGGTAAAAATATACACCGTAGCTTATAACATTTCCATTAGGGCTGAAAATTGTTTGATTCAAGCTGGTAAGTCGGCTCTTGGGCCTCCCATGCCCTTGTATCCAAACTTGGAAAGTGTAAGCAATAGTCAAGCACCTACTTTAGCTCCTATTCCCACTCCTAGAAATCAAAGTTTAAATGAAACTTCTACTTCATCCTCTAGTGCCTTAAATGAACTTCAAGAAGTCATGAAAAATTACAAAGTTTAGGAAATGAGCTGGGTACACTCAAGAGGTAGCAAGCCCGTAGTTTTAGACCTTCTTATCAGTCTCAAGCTCAGCCTCATAGGTAACCATATCATCCTAATAGGCCACCCAATCCAGTTGCAAATCAAAATCAAGTAAGGCCTCCTACTAATAGACCTTTTCGCCATATAACCCCAATGTTGCATCTACCTCTAAAGCCTTAGTGTCATTGCAAAATAATATAGCACAAGTGTATGATTGGTGTTTCCCATTCAATGAACCTCACAACCAGTCTATGTCCTTCAATGGTGCTTTGAACCAAGCCTTGATGGTGACAAAAATTGGTGTAGAGTGTGAGGTGAGCTAATAAACAAACCAACAACAAGGAACACCTTAGCAAAAACAACTCCAAATGAGACTACAATTGTGAATTGGTAGGTGAGGATTTTTGTGGTATGAATCAAACAATTTCCCAGAATGTAGCAGCTAACACAAGGTCAAAAAGTGGAATATTGGTGAAGGGAAGTCATTAGTTCTAGGTGATCCACAACCTTCGATCACTTGACAAAGTGCAGCAACCAAAATGCAGTTCCAAATGTGCCAGGGCAACCCAAGCCACCTTCTAGACCAGCTCAAATGCAAGCTATTGCAGCCCATATACAAGAAAAGGATGTGTAGGATAGGGGGAAGCAAAGAGATGTTTCATCCCCATTTATCATCATTGAACAAATGAAGAAGACAAATGTGAATATATCTATGTGGGAATCACTATCCATCCCGAGCTAAAGGGATCTTCTACAAGCTACCATGGAGAATTGGTCAATTTAAAATCAGCAAGCTCATATGCAAGAGAAGGTACTCACAAATGCTGCTCAGCCTGAGGGGAAACATGGATGACAAAGCAAGGTAAATTCTTGAAACCCCCTCCATTCTATGTTTCAATGATCATTCGGGAGACACTAGTAAATAATTATATGATTGATTCGAGGCAAGTAGTTCTATAATGCCCAAGAAAATAGCTGATCATTTGGGTCTCCAATAGGAAGTCATATCCAAAGGGGTGGTGCAATTTGGATGGGACAATAGTAACAATAAAGTGGGAGTAATTAAATATTTGAGCTTTACTTTGCATGCAAGCCCCAATTTTAATTTGTTGTAAGATATGTCGGTGATAGATTTACCACCACTTTTTTCCCTATGTTTGTCAAGGGATTTCACAACTAGAATTGGAGGCTACTTATCTGCTGATTGGTCACACATGTTGTTTAGAACCAGATATGGAACTAAGGCCACAATCAGGTCTGAACCTATTGCAAACTTTCACATTGAGCCTCATACTCCAAGCCAAATCAATGCCCACTATTCAACATTTGATTAAGAGGATTATCCAAGCATAGATGAAGCTAACACAAAAGTTGGAAGCATCCCAAATTTGACTCTTGATGAATGGGCAAGCAAGGTACATGCTTTTGATCCATATAAGGAAATAGAGGAATCTAAACTAGGAGTTTATTGCATGCATGAAGGAAATCAACCTATTCCTAGCATCACCAAGCCTAACCATAAAGATGACAATGAGGTATGACAACTATTTTTGATGTATCAAGAAGTAGAAAAGGTGCAGGGGGAGCTATGCTTGTTTCACCTCAAGGCATTAAGTATTATTCAGATTTTAGATTTTAGTTTGCATGTTCTAAGAACACTTTTGAATATGAAGCTTTGATACAAGGATTGCATTGGTCAAGGAAAAGGGCTATCAAAAACTTACAAGTCTTTGGTGACAAAGTGAGCTGATTGTTAATAAAGTTAAAAGGCAACATGCTACCAAACATGACCGGCTTAAGTGTTATAAGAATAGGGTGTGAGACCTCATTAAGGATTTTGAAGGCTTTGGCATCAATTCCATCCATAGGAAAGAAAAACAAGGTGCTAATATTGTTTCGCTCGGAATGTTTCTGCCGGGAATAGAGTGGCTTCTATCCTTTCATTCCTTTTAGAAGCAGATGAGGTTAGGGTTAGGAGGAACACTTGAAAGATGGTGACGCGCGTACAGAGAAAGATCAATTGCGAAGAACTCCTTTTGTCTTGGAAGGACTACTGTAAATAAGAACACAAGACCACAAGATTTTGATTAAACAATAAATGAGGAAAGCGCCTTGGGCCAGAAATATAAAACTTCCTTTCGAAGGTGGTCGCCTCCCTGCTTATGAATTAACACAAAAGACTGCAAAATATCAATTAAATTGTCTCGTTGAACTGGGTAGGGGAAAGGCTGGTTTTCTGGTTTTGATCAAAGGAACCGATGCCGGTTACTGATAACCGATGCCGCATCGATAACCGATAACCGATACCGTGGGTTCTAGGATCTTCGTAGCTATGGTGTTTGTAATGGCTGGTTTTTGGATGGTATTAGGAAATGGGATGATTAGAAGCAAAAGAATGACAGTTAGATGCAATGGCACGTTGGGTAGTGGATTCAGAAACGGATTTAGGAGGACTGAGATTCAAGAAGCATAAGAAATGTTATAACAAAGGACATGCAAGATGTGACTTACTGGTTTTGACCAAGATGCAAGTTGATCTCCTTGGTTGTAAACACTTCTGGTTTCTTTACTCGCCTCGCTCTCGTCAAGTGAAGATCTGGACTCTGTTCCTCGCTCGCAATGCTCTCTGTTGATCCAGAAATCCTTTGACTGATCTCCAAAATGAAATTCCGATCCGTTGTTTTGGTTTGGGGAGCCCATTTACAGGGAACCGATGGCGGTTGCGTAACCGACGGCGGTCGAGTAGGAACCGGCATCGGTAAGGAAAAAGTAGGCTATTTTTAGTAAAATAGCCCACCTTCCCCTGCTTTCTCCCGAGATCAGCCATGGGCTTGGTCAAGTGGCTAGAAGGTCGGCTTTGGGTGCGAGTAAGGAGGCATTAGTTATGGATGTGAGTCTAGACCAAGTCATGGGTCTTAATTAGGTTAGTTTAGGGTTAGGGCTAGGTCATGATGAGGTGGCAAAGTGAGGTGGCGGGTAAGGTGATGTGGATTTATCAATTACAAGGTAATTAATAAATAATTGTGTAAAGTTTAGGTAATGAGGTTAGGTTGCGAAATGGGATGCGGGTCACAAGGGGTCGTAAGACACGAATTTGGTGTCTACATTAGCCCCTTATTGTTGTGTAGCTTGTTCTCGTAAAGTCGCGCGGACAATAATATGAAGTGGTTTCTCATGTTAAGGATATAGGTAATCCCCTCAAATCTATCACAGATCGAGTGAACGGGAAATCGTGGATAGGGTTGATAAAGGGTATATGTTGTAGAGAGGATGGTAAGGTGGTGGGGTAGGTCCAAGGAAGCAGCACGCATGTTGAAATGCAATAAGACGACGAGGGTACATGATTGACAAGCAAACCAAAGAATGTGTAGGCAAAGGTCGATAGTTTATCCAAACAAGGGTGATATAATCCGGTATCCAAGGCATAGGAAGTAGCTCCGTGGTATATAAGTGAGGTACGTGAACATTTAGGCATGTTCGGCAAGCACTCAAATGGTTGGTTTGGTGAGATAAACGTCACGGTCCAGGTCTAGGCAAAGTTGGTCGACAGATCAAGTCAAGGACCCTAATCATGCTAAAACACGAACAGTGAGCTCGATCAACACAAGGTACATGATGGATGGATAAAATTGTTGAGGGGGTATGGTATGGAAGGTACGGGTCGCCAAGTGGGTTGGGAGGCCCTGGGTCGGGCAGGGTGGTGAGGCGAGGCCTGGGTCGGGCCAAATGGGTAGGGCGAGGCCTGGGTCGGGCCAAATGGGTAGGCGAGGCCTTGGGTCGGGCCAAACAGGTAGGGCGAGGCCTGGGTCGGGCCAAATAGGTAGGCCGAGGCCTCGGGTCGGGCCAACAGGTAGGCGAGGCCTCGGGTCGGGCCAACAGGTAGGCGAGGCCTGGGTCGGGCCAAAGCCAGGTTAGGCGAGGCCTGGGTCGGGCCAACGGGTCGGGCCAACAGGTAGGGCGAGGCCTTAGGTCGGGCCGAATGGTAGGCGAGGCCTGGGTCGGGCCGAACAGGTAGGGCGAGGCCTGGGTCGGGCCAAATAGGTAGGCGAGGCCAGGTCGGGGCGAGGCCTTGGGTCGGGCCGAATAGGTAGGGCGAGGCCTTAGGTCGAGCCGAATGGTAGGTCGAGGCCGAATGGTAGGTCGAGGTAGGTCAGCCGACAAGTGAACAAATGTGTGCAAAGAAAGGTGGATAGAGGCGATATTGGTGAAAAAGAGGCAAGGAGTAAATAAGGGCAAAGAATGGGGTGAAAGTTGGGTAGCGAACCGATGTCGATTCTGCATGACCGATATCGGTTAAGGGACCGATACCGGTTCCTTAGGGAAAAATGAAACCGATATCGGTGAAAGGTGAAAAACCTATAAAAAAAAAAAATACGGCTTGTCATTGTCACTTTTGTTATTTGCAATCCAAATCGACTTGTCTCGACGTGGAGACTTGGGATTAGAGGTGGATTGAGTGAGGTGGAGCTATTGATTGGCGGAGAGAGTCGATAGTGGGCCCGATTAAGGAGGAGGCAAAGCAGTTGATTGGCGGGGACCCAAAGCAGATCGTGATGGAGCCATGGCACAGCAGGAGGAGCCGGAGGGGCTGGACCAAATGGGACCGCCACCACCACCCATCCCACCACGACGACGTGTCATCGCTCGGGTAGATTCAAACTCTTTAATTTGGTGATTTGGTCAGTATTATGCTAAATTGGGGGTTTGGGTAGAATTAACCTTTTTAGGAAATAATGAGAAAATGGAAATGATTTGAAAAAGGGAGAGGGTAGATAGGTTAGATAGGCTAAGGTGGGTAGGTGGGTAAGTTTTTAGGGTTTTTGGGTGGGTAGATGGGTAGAAATAGGTAAAAATGGGTTTTGGGGGCCGCGGGGTTCGGCCCGGAGAGGACAAATGACCGATGTCGGTCACTGCGCGACACCGCATCGGTCGCACAATTTTAGGGAAAGGGAGGGTTGTTGGTGACCGGGCGCCGGCCATGTATCGGCCGGCGCGGTTGTGGGTTTGTGACGGGGGTTGGGTTGGGGTGTGGGGTTGGGTGGGTTTTTGGGTTGTGGGGTTGGGGTGGGTGGGTGGGTGGGTGGGGTCAGTTGGGTTAGGGGTAGGGGTGGGAAGGGTTAGGGTGTGGGGTTGGGTTTTGGGTTTTGGGTGGGTTGGGTTTTGGGTTTTTGGGTTGGTTGTTTTGGGTTGTTGGGTTGGGTTGTGGGTGGGAGTGGGGGTTGGGTTAGGGGTGGAGAAGGGTTAGGTGTGGGGTTAGGTTTTGGGTTTTTGGGTGGGTTGGGGTGGGGTTAGGGGGTGGAGAGAAGGGTTAGGTGTGGGGTTAGGTTTTAGGTTTTGGGTTGGGTTGGGTTTTGGGTTTTGGGTTGCGTTGGGGTCGGTGTGGGGGTTGGGTTAGGGGTGGAGAAGGGTTAGGTGTGGGGTTAGGTTTTGGGTTTCTGGGTTGGGTTGCGGGTCGGTGTGGGGGTTGGGTTACGGGTGGAGAAGGGTTAGGTGTGGGGTTAGGTTTTGGGTTTTTTTGGGTTTTGGGTTTGGGTGGGGGGTGGGGTGTGGGGGTGGTAGGTTGTTAGAGGGGGGTAGAGAGTCGTGGTATGGTCGGGGGATAAAAAGGGGTGTTTAGATGACAAAGTAGATGTTGTAATAAAGAGTAGGTCTAAGGATGTGGGTTGGTTTTGCAGCACGCGCCAGCTGACGATGCGGATAGGATGCCCCGATGTTGGTGCGGATGAGGCCACACGTATCGCGGCTCATTGGGCCATCATGCGTGAGGTGGGACTCGGCGGAGTCCAGAGGTACACAGAGCGATAGAGAGAGATCACACCGATGGTCGCCCTCATCGAGAGATGGGATCCGGCGACCAATGTGTTCCATCTCCCGACTGGGGAGATGACCGTCACATTGGAGGATGTGTATCGCATCCTTCGGTTACCTATCGAGGGAGAGGCAGTCTTCCAGGTAGATTCAGAGATGCGCGATGGACAAAGATACCGCAGTTTTTGGGGATGCATGCGCCATCGACCTACCATAGCGCGAGTATTGGGTACGGTGACATGTACCGTGCGCATCGTCACGAGACACGACTGGCTGTGTTGATGATGGTTGGGATCACCTGCTTCGCCCTCCCGGACTCAGAGGGAGGCCGCTTCCCACGAGCATTGATGGGGGTACTGCTGGAGATGGTGGAGGAGCACACCTGTTACGCCTGGGCACCAGTATATCTGGTGCAATTATACAGGGAGCTATGGGGCTATCGCCGGAGGAGGTGATTTGGTATTTGTTCTACATTTTTGTTACATTGTTGGGCATACGAGCACATCGTATGCATCAAGTGCCAAGAGGGTTACCCCAAAAGCCTGTGGCCACAGGTCATATACCGATATGGCTTTCAGAGGTGGTTGGGGGTCGTGGGCCAGCCACGAGCAGTTATGGCAGGTCGGGATGTGGCATACTATGACATCTCGCAGAGGGCCTTACAAAGCAGAAGAGACATTGATGGAGACCCTACAGAGGTCACCATCCCGGCAGAGGAGCCCGCGCACATTGCGCCTAATCCAAGACACATTCGGATAGCAGGACGGAGGCCAGGAGAGTACGAGCAGATACCCCTGGAGAGGGTACGCAGGCAGATGGGGCTGCGACAGGACGAGCCACCTCCCTTTCCTCAGTACAGGAGAGATGATGTAGAGGCCCCACTGCCTGCACCACAGCCTTTGGATCCAGATTGGGTAGCAGAGAGGCCAGCAGGTGAGGGTGTAGATGATGCTTTGGGTGCACTGGGAGGAGCATGGTGGTGTGGTGGGTCAGAGAGAGCAGCCAGATAAGATCGCCGCACATGCCTGACTTGGCAGCAAAGTGATAGGAGAGAGAGATCAGCCGTGGGTCAAAGTGCAGCTCTTACAGTAAGCTAAGCTAAGACAGCACAGCAGATAGGTGTCTTACAAGGCAGCTAGCCAGTGCTGCAGCACACAGCACCACCACCACCAAAGACCACACCCACAAGTGCAGTGCATTGCAGGCAAGCAAAGAAGACAGTACCAAAGACCACCACCACAAAGCATGCATGACAAACACACCCCAGCACATGTAAAAGTAGCAGTACCACAGCCACAGCACCACCACCAATGCACCAAAGACAGCACAGGGGGCACCGGGTAAGAGGTGTCGGGACCAGCCCCAAGACTACGGTGGCTCGAGAGCGCTACATGGAGGCTAGAGCGGAGGCCCGATACTATCAGGATATTCTTGATGGTACCGGGGCTGATTATCAGCCCTATGCGGCACATAGAGCAGAGACCTCTCGGAGCCAGAGGTCTCAGGGAGGTGCAGCCACAGCTGGTGGGTCCGTCACAGGCAGGAGGCGAGAGGCACCACAGGGACCAGCGGGGAGAGGTGCCGAGGGCGGTGGGGAGAGCTGAGGGATCCCAGACATGACTTTTGTATTTAGAGATGGGCACCGGTCTGCGAACCGGGTGTATTGATAGAGGCCTGCGTGCCTATGTATTATTCATGTATTCATTTATTCATTTATCAGTATACCGCCTCGCGAGCCGAGTAGGGGTTGTATAGTGGATACCGGCCTGCGAGCCGAGTATATATCTATTTTTGATACGAGGGACCGGCCTGCGAGCCGAGTCGAGATTTTTTGACAGTTATTGCGGCCTGCGTGCCGGCTTTGGTGGATTATGAGATCACAGAGGCCCCGATGTAGGGCACATTGTATTTTTGAAAATTTGTATATATATAGAGACGATGTTTTGATCCTCGTGCAGTGTTCAAAATGTGTTTAAATATTTTGTTAATGGTTGGTAATATGTAATGTATGATAAGTTTTAGTTGACATGTTGATAGATGGATGATGTTGATGTTTTTGTTTTTGCACGTATATATGAATGTCAGGTTATGTGATGAATTGGTGGTTTTGTGACATTGTGATATATGTAACTGATGAGTTGGATCCAAATGATGTATAGATTGATAGTTTCTTGATATCCGTAGTTGATGGTTTGTGTATTTGTATAAAATAAATGATGTTAATGAAATTGTAATGCTATGTGTGGTGGATGAACAAATGTGGTAAATTGTGTTGTTTATGCAGGAAAAGAGGCGGGCGCGACAAAAATTTAGGTGAGAAATGAAGAAAAGAACGCTGTTGAGAAAAGATAGGTGTGTAACCGATATCGGTTAAGGAACCGATATCAGAATGATGACCGATATCGTTAAGTAACCGATACCGGTTATTTAGGTATGAGCTTTTCTAAAAATAGAAAAGCTAGGGTGGCAACTTAAGTTTTAATTTTAGAGCCATGCAAGAGGTTAAATACGCGAACGCGACGCTTTTGACGACTGAGATGTATTTGCATGAGAGATTTGAGTGATAAGGAGAAGAGAGACAGAATTTGTATGAGAGATTTGGGTGATAAGAAAAGAGACTCGGGAAGGTGAATGCGATCGGAGATTCAGTAAAGTAGAAAGGCGAATTTGAAAAGAGTGGTGATAATGGCAGGACGAGGAGAAACATCCAGCAGGCAGGACAAGAGGGAAGACAAGGGCCACCTCAAGCTACTGCAACCCCAGAGGTAAATGTTTTGGTTGTGATTTGATTTTTGCATGTGTTATGAATAAGAGATTAAGTGGGTAGATATGAAGAAGAAAACATGATAGCAAGGGTTATAAGTGAGGTAAGTGTTACGTGGTAGGTAATCACGGGTTTCGGGTATGTCCTGTATACAGAGAGGAATAAACGAGCAATTTATCGTAGGTGGTTGTTTTAGGCAAGATGTATGTAATCGATAAAGGCGGTGGACCGTAATGTTAGAGAACCGGTATCGTTACTCAACCGATATCGGTTATGTATAACCGATACCTACATCGGAGGAATTTCCGTAATGTTTGAAAAACCCCCGACGGATTGAATGGTTGTTTGTTGTTTTGGTGTACGCAGCAGAGGCAGAGGCGGATTGAGGATGAATGATAGTGTGCCAAAGTCATTGTTGTCACTTAATCCGAGCGGATGTAACACCAGCTGAATGGACATTGATAAATCATTTGGGGTTAAGTGGAATCCGCTATTATTCACGAATCGCACGTAATCATGCTATGTTGTAGGAATTGATCGAGAGATGGAATCCCGAGACAAATACCTTTTATCCGCCAACAGGAGATGACAAGAATATCGAAGATGTGTTTCAGATTTTGAGACTCCCTATTACAGAGAACCAAGATATCGTGCACTACCTAGCGCGGCACGGGAGCGATAACAAAGAGATTTGGTCCATACGCACGAGATTTGACACAATGAGGTTTATCTTTTACATATGGGGTAATGTATGCAAAGACACCCCGAGGAGACAAGGTTAAAGTGATATTAATGATAGCGGTAGGGTATTATGCTACCGAGGTGGAAGGGGGAAGATTTCCAAAGGCATTGATGTGTGTTATTTGGGAGATGATAGAAAGGAACGTGACTTTGCATGGGCACCGTGCATATTTGGCGGAGCTATACAGGGTTTATGGGCTTCAGAGGTGAAATCACAGACGACATTAATCGGATAGTTCATACTTATTACACTGTTGGGCCTATGAGCACATTGTTTGTGTGCGAATAATAGGCCGACCCATCCAAATGGGAGAAACCGGAGCGCAGAGGTGGGATTCGACGATGGGTCCAGCAAGTAACAAGAGGCCGATCCCGTGCCGTGACGGGTGATATTGAGTATTACAGCAGTGTATGGGAGAGAGTGACGGTCATGGATATCTCGCTGGAGGCCATACGGAAACTATATGGTAACAGAGAACATAGCTGAGGAGTTGAGGGGTGTAGAGCGATTGAGGTGGATCGCAGGGCACAGGCCGGGTGAGTATGAGAGGATTCCTATAGATCGCGTGTGGAGATAATTTGGATTTGTGCAGGATATACCCCTGGCTTATAGACCATATATGAGGATCGACGCCGAGGCAGCATTCTCACCTCCCCGGCCAACACCTCCAGAAGGGCCTGAAGAGGTAGCAACCGATCGCAGGGTAATGGATGCGGGAACGACAGAGGCCTATAGATTATGGTGGGTAGCAGAACTGCGAGGTGTACGTGAGCGCCCTGACATAGCGGTGATTACAGCAGAGAGGGATCGTCTGCAGCGTTTGGTTCAGCAGCTCCAAACGCAGGTGAATGAGACAAGAGGATTGTTAGTGGTCATGAGAGTCACTAAGGGCGGGGAGACTAGAGGTCGGAGTCCTCCATGCGAGAGGGCGTATTCATATGTTACAGAGAGATCGGGCAGATCGCTGGCGGTACCAATAGCCGTGGTACCTTTGAGGACAGAGAGGCCCGGCGAGAGGGGTCGACGATCACGATCATCACCTAGTTCGGGATGAGGCGTGAGGGTCTGAGTAAATGTTAGCAAGGTATAAGAATAAATAAGGATGCCGACCTGCGTGTCGATGATAGAGAAGATGTATTTGTTTAACATCTAAATAAAACTGAATATGTATGTTGATTTGAGTTACGATAATAATAAGATTGTTTGTGTTTTGATTTTCGGTGTTTTGAAAAAGGATAAAGAGGACTGTGATTAAATAGAAATACACAAAAATATTTATATTCACCACACAGGATAGGTTATGGTAGGGGATGGTCGAGCTAACCTGGGAGACCCCATGTCTCCGAAGTGCCGCCTACATAGCCCATCGCACAAAGCAAGGAGGGGCCTCAGATCGATGTAGTTCTCCCTTAGGATCGTGGAGAGGTGAATTCTGTGCAATGGGGTACGGTTTAGGTAATTTGGTTGGTAAAAATATTAAGATTAGTAAAGGTAAGGTGGATGGTGTTGGTAATGAATCGGGTGATGTCAGTAAAAGGTATGAGGGAAGCGAAAGTTAGCCTACCCAAGTAGTAGGGAATCGGGTCCTGATTAAGGTCAACACACAATCCTAGATGCGAGGCAAAGTAGAAAGAGTGCTCCGTAGATGAAGAGAGCTAAACAAACCACACCACGTAGAACGAGCTTGGAGCCCTAGGTACCGTGCATAGACGAGAAGTCAATAGGTGAAAAGAGTTGTGTGATCACAATATATCGAGCGTACATTACGTCCCTTGAGTTGAAACAAATGGTGAGGTGAGGTGGATGATATAGCTGAGGTACGGAGAACTTATTACAAAGTGAGTGTTCTGACGAAAGAGAACCTACCCTAAATAGACAAGTCCATGACTCAAAAGTCCTTTTGAATGAGGCTTTTCTTTTATTGAATGTAGACTGATCGATGCGGGAAGTCTACAAGGGATATTGATTGTATTATTCTTGAGGTCTTCACGAAGCTGATCAATGCGAGAAGCTTCTGATAAAGGCTGACTGTGTATAGCTGTCCTTCGAGGGAGCAGTCTATTTATAGTAGCAGATATGATTGTAATGCATAGCTGTCCTTCGGGGGAGCAGTCTATATATAATAGCAGCAATAGTTCGGCATATAGCTGTCCTTCGAGGGAGCAGTCTATATTTAATTTAGATGACTAGATGTTCATTTGGCGTGAAGCATCTAGTTTAGTAGGAAGTTTGACTCAAGAAAATCCCATAAGAATACGGCTTATTTTAATACTTTGAAGTCATGGACTAGACTAAAAAGGGGAAGGCATCATCAAGGGGAGGTGAGGATCAAACTATGTGAGCTTGATTGTTATTATGAAGTGTAGGAAACAGAGTGTATGTAGTGGTAAGTGAGCTCAAGGGACGAGCGGCAGGTAGATAAGAAGTGATATAACACTAATTTCAACAGTAGAATGGTCGAAGATGCAAGGCATTAAGGGGTTCAGGCTCAGGTTTACCATTAAGCGAAGCTAAACGATAAGTACCAGATCCATAGGTATGAGTGATTATATAAGGCCCAATCCAATTGGGAGCAAATTTTCCACGTTTGCTCTTTTCTAGTTTGGTTACATGTTGATTCTCTTTGAGAACAAGATCACCAACCTTAAAGGTACGCTCATGAAGTCGCTTATCATAAGCACGTTTAATGCGTTTTTGATAGATTTGAAGGTGATCAAGAGCTGTAAGACGGCGTTCGTCAAGAAGCTCCAACTGGGCTAACCGCCTTGGCGGAAATCATCGCTGGTGAGAATATCCCCAAGAGATATTCTAAGGGAGGGTATTTGTATTTCGAGAGGCAAAACAGCCCTGTACCGTATACCAAAGAAAAAGGTGTGGCATTAGTAGAGGTACGAATGCTAGTACGATAAGCCCAAAGGGCAAAGGGAATGTGATCGTGCCAATTTCTTCCGGATTCATTGACAACTTTCATGAGGATTTTGGTTAGTGTTTTATTAGAGGACTCGGCTTGCCCATTGGCTTGTGGATAGTAAGGTGATGAGAAACTAAGTTTGATACCAAAGTTGTCACAAAGGTCTGCAACAACTTGTTTTTGAAAGATTTTCCATTATCTGTTATCAGGCGATGAGGAACACCAAAACGACAGATAATGTGGTGGTTAATGAACTCGACAATTTTTTCTTTTTTGATTGAAATGAGTGGAATAGCCTCCACCCATTTTGTGTAATATTCGGTCGCTGTGATTATCCAACGGTGACGTTGTGAAGAGGTTGGGTGAATCTCACCAATAAGGTCTAAACCCCATTGTGAGAAGGGCCAAAGATCTCGAGCGATCTGGAGCGGGTGGCTAGGAGTATGTTGAAGGTTGGCATGTTGCTGACACATAACACAACGCTTAACATATTCGTAGCAGTCGTTATTGAGAGTAGGCCAATAATAACCAAGGCGAAGGATTCGTTTGGCCACGGCAAGGCCGCTAAAATGTCCACCACAAATACCGTCATGGACCTGTTGGATGGTATGAGTGGCCTCCGCGCCAGTTAGACAGCGAAGGAGGATGCCATCAAAGCCACGTATAGAGGAGTCCCCCATGACAACATAACGCGAAACACTTTTAAGAAAAGCACGCTTGCCGTGCTACTAGTAAGGTCGTGGGAGGACAGAGATTGTAAGGTAGTCGTGAAATGGTGGTACTGTATCCCGTGAATTAGTAGACACAAGATTTATCATACAAACTACCGGGGTTGAATAGGATGGGGCAAAAGTTGTTGGACCACGACAAATAATTCAGAGTCAATAGCGCAAGTGGGAATTTGTGAGGCTAAGCAAGCCATAGTATCCGCAAATTTGTTAGTGGAGCGGGAATGGTTTCATAGAATAGTGGGTAAATAAGGCTAGAAGTGAATCCACGTAGTGTTTGTATTTTTGAAGTTCCTCATTTTTTTGCATTGGTAGACGCCCATAACTTGATTGACTACCAATTGAGAGTCACCAAAAATGTTGATAGATTTGATACCTAAGTGTAACGCAACTTGGAGACCTAGAACAAGGGCCTCGTATTCCGCTGTATTATTAGTGCAAGGGAAATCAAGTCGGAATGAAAGAGGCATAGGTTCAGCGTTGAGAGGAATGAGAACAACGCCGGCTCCTCCGCCGCGCTGGCATTTAGATCCATCGAAGAAGAGGGTCATTGGGTACGACTCCTCCGTGAGGGAAAGAGTAGCGATGAGTTCGTTGGGAAATGTGAAATTGGTAAATTGTTCCCCCGGTAAAGGAGCTTCCGCAAGTTGGTCTGCGATGGTTTGTCCTTTGATTGATTTCTGGTGGACAAACTCAAGGTCGAGGTCGGCGAGAAGCATGAGCCATCTAGCAATGCGTTGGTTCAGATGAGGTTTGGCATACATGTAATGGATGGGGTCTGTATTGGTGATGACGAAAGTCTTGTGATTTAGAAGGTAGTGTCGGAGTTTGGTGGCCACGAATGATAGGGCAAGGCACAATTTTTCTACATGTGTGTACCTAGTCTCATAGTCCACCAAAGTACGACTTATATAATAAACGGCTTGTTCGCGATTCTCAGAGTCACGATGTGCAAGCATGGCTCCTACAACGTGGTCGGTGGCGGAAAGGTAAAGGTAGAAAGGGCGGTCGTCTTGGGGTGGGATAAGCACGGGTGGTGCAAGAGATAGGATTTGAGAGCTTCAAGGCTTGGTGACATTCTTCGCTCCATTGGAATGCAATATCTTTTTAAGGAGGTGATGGAAAGGTGACACCGATCCGAGAGTGGGAGATGAAATGTCGGATAGATCAAGCTTACCTTGTAAACTACGCAATTGTTTGAGATTTTGGGTGGGGCATTTCTAGGATAGCTTTGACTTTAGATGGATCGACCTCAATGCCACGCAAAGAGACGATAAAGCCAAGAAGTTTTCCGAAAGAACACCAAAGACACATTTCTTTCGGTTCAAGGCGTGATAATATTGTAAAAAGCATCAAAAATAATGGTTAAAACATCGAGATGTTCACTACGATGTTTAGACTTTCCGAGAAGATCGTCGACATAGTCTTCAAGGATAGTGTGCATAATGTCATGAAAATGTAGGTCATAGCCCACGATAGGTAAAGCACCAAAGCATTCTTAAGGCCAAATGGCATGACACGATAATGTATAAGGTTCCCAAGGAGTTATGAAGGTAGTTTTGTGTTGATCGGCAGGGGCAACCAAAATTTGGTCAGATCCTCGAAAAGCCATCCATGAGAGAGAGCATCTCATGACTGCAGCTAGATCAACAAGTTGGTCAATGCTAGGTAAGGGGAAGTCATCCTTAGGGCAAGCGAGGTTAAGATCCCGAAATCTGCGGCATATCCGAAGTCCCCCGTCGCTTTAGTGTGTACGATGTTAGAAATCCATGAGGATAGTCAATAGGCAAGATGAAGGAAACAAAGGAGTTATTTGAGCTCCTCTTGACCAAGAGAGCAATGCGTGGATGCATTTTTCTCAATTTTCGTTTGACTGGTTTGGAATCGGGGTTTAGGTGATGTTATGGACGGCGATGGTAGGATCAATTCCTCGGCATGTCGCCGTAAGACCATGCGAAAGCTTGGTTGTGAGCACGGAGAAAGGTAGTAAAGGTGGCTTGTTCTGATGTGTTAAGGGATTGTCCAATCTTCACAATGTGAGGATCCTTCTCCGTGTGGATGTTGATTTCTATGGTAGATTCTGCTCAAAGATAGTTTGGGTTTCAGATGGTAAGGCTCGTTGAATATAAGAATCATCCGCGCCAAGGTAAGTGAGGATGGAGTCGTCATCCTGGCATTCAACAACATTAATCAAAGGCGAATCCTCTTCGATCATGTCTGGATAAAGAAGGGGCAAAGAAGATGGGTCGTCATTATCGCGTTGATAAGTGAGAGGACCTATGAAGATAGCATTTATGAAAAAAAAAAGTTAGGAGGGATGGATTCAGGGTCTATAGATTCTGCGGGTGATGATGGCAAAGTGGGTGATGATGGTTTGGTAGGGGCGACGTCTTCTTCTTCCAGGATACAGCTGACAGGAGGTGTCTCCTGTGTAGGTGTTTCGGGAAAACCGAGACCACTGCGATCATTGTGTTTACGGGTAGTCACGGGAATGAGTGTATGTCGGCCTTGTTCGTAAAGACCAAAACCAAAGCCTTTCCAAGCACAACGAGTCAAGAAGGTGAGGGCGAAACGATGATTTGTCAAGTATTGAAAATCGGATTGGAAAGGAACCACACCAAGAGGAGGTTCAGGGGTAATGGAGGATGCGTCAACACCCCCATACGTTAGGTTAGTGCGGCAATGGGGTGGTCCGTAAGAGATTATCTCCCCCACGCGACGGTCGTAGGTGGGATGTGCATGTAATTGTCCGTACTCCTGCGGGGTAGGGAAAGAACTAACGTTATATAGGCGGTACTCCTCAGCAGAAGGCGCTGAAAAACATCTACTAAGGGGTCGGAGGTTGGAATGTTAGTCATGGGAAGGGAAGTGGTTTTGCGATGGTGGTTTCATCAATCAAGGTAAGGCGGTTGAGGTGGATGGTTGAGGTACATTTGAGGAGGATGGTTGGGTTGAATGTATGGGTGTCTTGATTGGTATAAGCACATCGTTAGGGCGGTATAACATATGCAGGTTTTAAAGGGGGAGGGTCAGCTTTTACGGTGTAAGACTTCCCTCGTACTCAAATTTTATGCATCTATGTAATGTTGAGGAACGCATCCCATGGCTCGGATCCAAGGACGACCCAAAGAATATATTATATGGAACTCTCCTCCAAGACATAGAAGAGTTCGGGTAAAGTACGTGGTCCTACCGAATGTTGAGGATCACGGTGCCTAAGGTAGAAGTAATAGCGTCATTGAATGACCGCAACATGATGGGGTTGGCACACATGCAACTAGAAGGGATGTTCATCTGTTGGAAGGCTTTTGAAGAGATGATGTTTAGGCTAGCCCGTCAATCATAACCCGACGTACTCGAATGTCCCGGACGTAAGCGGAGATGAAAAGGGCAGGGTCAGGGTCTTCTGTACCAAAGTCGACAATTTCATCTTCAGAGAAACTGACTGCAGCAGCTTGTTGTACAGAGACAGAAGTGGTTGGGGCAGTGGGTTGTTTGGTGAGAGAAGCAACGTGATTGGGTGTTAGAATGGAGGCGACAGGCAGGGTTTCATTAGGTAAAACCTCTATCCCTTGAAGGATCTCAACGAGAGCTTGTCGATGAGATTCAGAAGTCTGAATGAGATCATACAATGTCATTTTTATGGGTGATTGGTGAAGCTGTTTAATCATATTTCGGTGGGCAATGCCATTAGAGACGGGATAGGTGGGTCCGCGAATGACCACTTTAGGTGGTGGTGCAATCGGGATGTTTGACGGAGAAAGAGATGCCGCAGTGTGTTTTTTTTGCTTTCCCATTGTTTTTCTCGCCTCGAGTAGTGACACTAATCATATTAATCTCGTAAGACCTGAGATGAGGAAGATGGTTGGGATAACTCATGGTCTTCAAGAGGTGGGGTTGTAATAATGATAGATCTTGGTGAGGCGGGGACAGATGGTATAGGAGAGGGAATGGAAACTAAAGGTCTCTCCCTTCGTAAGTTGTCTTTCTTAATCTTTCTATCCGGGAGAGGTGACTGGCGAAGGATGGTTTTTAGAGCTTTGCATCCCTCCACATCATGTCCTGGTGTGCGGTGATAAGCGCAGATTTTAGACTCATCGTAACCCATAGGTCGGGGTTTAGACGGGTCATAAGGTCTAAGTGGAGGTAGGGAAATGGTCGCATTCTCCACCAACATAGCAAGGATTTTGGCGTAAGATCCTTTGAGTGGGTCAAAATCGGAAGAGGATGAGGGTATTGATTGTGCGGGTTTTGGTAATGTTTGGGCATGATTGGTTCGCACGGGTGGTGGTTTAGCCGAGGGGTGTTGATACATGGTTTTTACTAAACGTGATTTCTTTGGCGCAGAAGCTATGTTGGATGATGAGGCCGCAGATGATGTGGTATCAGAAAACAACCACGGGGAAATAGGAGTGACTGAAAACAAATCTTTTGATGATGGAATTTGTTTAGGGTTGATAGGTGGACAGGATACGCGGAGTGACGGTGTTGCTATACCCGGAATTTTTCAGATAGTGCGGAAGGCGTAGGTTGTTTTGAAGAAAACGCAGGAGGTATGATATATTGATGTAAGGTAGAGGGATGGGGTCCCAATATGGAAGGTAGGTATGACGATGATGGTTTTGATTGTGATAGGGGCACGGATTGAGTTTGTCTCCTAGGTGGCGGAGCGGATTTATTTTTGGATAGATCGAGTCGCTTAGGTGGGTGCGTTAGACTGGGCATTGGTGAGGTCCCAAGCGTAGGGGAAGATCTGGTTAAGTTGATAGAAGTGGACGGGGCATTTGGTAGAGGTGAGGGGGGTGAAGGTGAGAACAGGGGCATTTTAAGCTTCTGTAAGCACTTCGGGTATATGGTGGAGACATCAGATCACCATTTGCATTTGAGTAGAAAAAGGGATACTCAAACGTTCCCATAGGGCCTCCGTCTATCTTCTCGTGGGAAATGACAGCCTGTGTGTGATTTGTAATTTTGGTATGGAAGAAAGGTGGGTTGTAATTCCAGTCCATCGCGGGTGTGACACAGGAGGTAGATGAGGCACTGTATCAATAGATGTTAAGAGGTCAACCGGTCGTTGAAAAGATTTAGGTGATGAGGGACTAATAGGTAGGAGGGCGTGTTCGAGGGGATCCGTCACGTTTAAAGAATGTGGTGATGTTAGTGTAAGAGATTTCTCGTCTAAGGATGTCAAAAGGAGTGGCGAGCCTTCCTCTTGTGTAGCAAGAGTGGTAGAAGGGGACGTTTGGGAAATAGATAAATTAGATAGCATCCGCTCACAGTCTTGTAGGGATGTGGTGTAAGAAGACTCGTCGATGAGAAGAGAAGTCCGGGCAGTTAACTCTTCTATGGGTAAAGGAATGATTTCACTTTGGCTTGATGGTGGTGAAGGAGGTTCAAACTCCTGTGTTGGTGGAGAGGCTTGATTTAAAATTTTTTCAATAGAGGCTTTTGGCTGAGAATCGAAGACTGCATGGATCTCATGAACACTCTCCTCGGCTAAGATATCTTGGTTCACGTTACTGTTGGACGAGTGATTCGGGAATGGCTTGTTGAAAATTTTCAGATTTCGGTTAGCAGGGGCGTTAGGATTATCGAGGGTTATATCCCCTGCGTCAACCATTTCCTGCACTATGTTTTTCAACATCTTGCAGTTTTCATGACTATGTCCTTTTACGCGGTGAAAGTTACAAAAGTCATTTTCTTTGTACTCAGAAGGTATCACATGCGGGTGGAGTCAAACCCAGAGTGAGGTTTAACAGGGGCAAGGTGATAGCCCCACTTTGAGCAATTTCTCCAGGATGACGCCATAAGTTTCTCCCAAGGAGTGTAATTGGTGGGCCTCGGCTTTGTACTTATAAGTGGTTTTCATGGAGTATCGACGGTGTTTGAGATTTGACCATTACCGCGTGGACAGCTCCTTTTGATTTAGAAGAAGTGGACGCGTGAGGAGTGGTGGTGTTTGGCTTGTTGGTAGAATCAGGAGTTCGGAAATTGGGGTTTTTGTTACGCAACCGCAATTTCTCTTCTTCTAAGGCTCGAATTTCAAGTTTCCGAGCCATGGTAAAGGCCTCGTCGAATGTGTGGAAAGTTTGAATTTGGAGGGTAGGGGAGATGTGCTTAGCGCAGGCCCGCGTAAATAGTTCGATGAGTTCGGTTTGAGGCAAGGCATACGTAAGTTGGTTGATAAGGCCCCGCCATCGTCCAACGAAATCTGCGATAGATTCATCTTCAAATTGTCGGATGGCATAGAGGTCAGTGATAGATACTTTCTTGGCAATGTTAATGGAGAAATGATCCAAGAAAGATTGGGCTAGTTGGTTAAAAGAGAAGATTGAGTGCTGGGTTAAAGCACTGTACCACTCCAAGGCAGGTCCTGATAAGGACATGGGAAAGGTGCGGAGTAACAAGGCATCATCATGGGCAATCAAATAACAAGCATGTCTAAATGATCGCAAGTGTTGTTGAGGATCCTCTTTACTGTTAAAACGAGTAAACTTTGGCAACTCCCATTGAGGAGGATATGAATGAAGGGGGACAGAAGGGTGAATGGGCTCCCGACAAACTTGCTCATATGTCAAGGCGCTACGACTTCCTGAAACGGAAGCCTCCAGGTTTTGCATTTTGTCCATCATTTGTTTGATGAAATCTGTGGTTGGATGAGATGATGGTGCCACAGAATAGGGATGTCCCATATAAGGTGTTGAGGTTACTGGATACGTGTATGGGAATGAAAAGGTAGGCGGAGCTTGAGAAGGAAAGCTCGTGTGAATAGGTGGCAGAGAGTAAGTCATGAATGGAGTGGTCTCAAAGAGAGATGAGATAGGGCGGCTGGTGGTAACGATACGTGGGGTCCAAGGTTAACCAAAGGAAAGCTAATCGGGTCGTATGAACCTCTCAAGTCGCTTGGATTGGGAGACGGGGCTAGAGATGCAGGAAGTAAGGCATTGTTATCAGGAGGAGTGGGAGCTAAATGAGTAGCTATACTAATAGGCATGCCAATAAGGAGCCGACCATCGTGCGCACGGTCGGGGCATGAGACAAATAGTATTGACAAATACTGGGATTAGCATCCGTAAATTTGGCAAAGTCCTTGTCTCCTACAGGAATTTGGGGGATCTCACTGGTGTCCGTAGGGTTCCCTATAGAATGTGAAGGGGGTGATTCAGGAAAAGACACAGAGCAGGCATGTGAAACCATGGCGGCGGCTTGCTTCCGAGTGATGACAACCATAGACAAGAACACACAGGAAAGTTTCAATCTATCAAGAACAAAAA
Source organism: Taxus wallichiana var. yunnanensis (assembly GCA_018340775.1). NCBI lineage: Eukaryota > Viridiplantae > Streptophyta > Pinopsida > Cupressales > Taxaceae > Taxus > Taxus wallichiana. Next base: position 399,558,874 of record CM031235.1, read on the forward strand.
CAACCTCAGAATGATGAATTTGGCAAGTTGCTGGTTTGTCAGGGGCTGATGAAGACAGTAACCGATATCGGTTTAGTAACCGGTGTCGGTCACAGAGCAAACGACGTCGGTCCCTTAACCGATGCCGGTGTCAAAAGTCTAGGATAAGAAGATATAAAAGGCTGCTAATTTGATTTTTAGCAACGTTGAGTATATTTATCAACTTATTGATCACAGAAGACAAAGTATGACAGAGAAAACAGAATTTGGAAACAAGCAAGAGGCACACGCAAATCTAGAGACTAATCCTAGGGTTAATTTTAGTTATCGTGGGCTTATGCCTTTAGACGTAAGATGATGTCAGAATCCTAAACAACAAGACCTAGGGGAAATGTCAAGTTTGTTTTGGCTTATAAGGTTACCTCAATCGGGCGGAGGAATACCGTGGAAAAGGGGGGATGTTTGAGCTGTTGTGTTAATTGTGAAGTGATTCGGTATGTGTTGTGCAGTGAAACTAAGGTTAATTTCCTGTCAATACCGTGGATATCACCCCCACGTGTACGACCTGTTACTTAATCTATGTTCACTAGAATTGAAGAACAACAAGCAGGAATGCAATGCACGTGTTTTAAACCCAAATCGAAAATTATATTCGATGAAGCAAGAGAGATGACTTTCACTAATGCGAAACTAGGAAAGCAAGACAAATTCTTTACGAAATATATAAAAAAAGCAGCAACAACAAATATGCTTCCTAAAATGAAAATAAGCAAGAGAAAGAAACCCAAAATGGGTCCCACCGGGCGTGCCAAAATGTTTCGCTCGGAATGTTTCGGCTTCTGGGAATAGAGTTGCTTCTATCCTTTCATTCCTTTTAGAAACAGATGAGGTTAGGGTTAGGAGGAATACCTGTTGAATGTCGAGATGGTGTGCGCGTACCGTAGAGAAAGATCAGCCGATTATGGAGAACTCCTTTTTGTCTTGGAAGGACTACCTGCAAATAAGAACACAAGACCACAAGATTTTGATTAAACAATAAATGAGGAAACTGCCTTGGGCCCAGGAAATATAAAACTTCCTTTCGAAGGTGGTCAGTTCCCCTGCTAATATGAATTAACACAAAAGACTGCAAAATATCAATTAAATTGTCTCGTTGAACTGGGTAGGGGAAAGGCTGGTTTTCTGGGTTTTGATCAGAGGAACCGATGCCGGTTACTGATAACCGATACCGGTGGGTTCTAGGATCTTCTTGGTAGCTATGGTGTTTGTAATGGCTGGTTTATGGATGATATTAGGAAATGGGATGATTAGAAGCAAAAGAATGACAGTTAGATGCAATGGCACGTTGGGTAGTGGATTCAGAAACGGATTTAGGAGGACTGAGATTCAAGAAGCATAAGAAATGTTATAACAAAGGACATGCAAGATGTGACTTACTGGTTTTGACCAAGATGCAAGTTGATCTCCTTGGTCAGTAAACACTTCGGTTTCTTTACTCGCCTCTCGCTCGCTCGTCAAGTGAAGATCCGGACTCGTTCCTCGCCGCAATGCTCTCTCGCTGATCCGAAAAATCCTTCGACCGATCTTCCAAAATGAAATTCCGATCCGTTGTTTTGGTTTGGGGAGCCCATTTACAGGAACCGATGGCGGTTGCGTAACCGACGGCGGTTGAGCAGTTATGATGAGTAGAACCGCATCGGTAAGGAAAAAGTAGGCTATTTTTAGTAAAATAGCCCACCTTCCCCGCTTTTCTCCCGAGAGATCTGCGGGCTTGGTCAAGTGGCTAGAAGGTCCCGTGCGAGTAAGAGAGTTATGAATGTGAGTCTAGACCAAGTCATGGGTCTTAATTAGGTTAGTTTAGGGTTAGGGTCTTGGTGGCAAAGTGAGGTGGCGGGTAGGGTGATGTGGATTTATCAATTACAAGGTAATTAATAAATAATTGTGTAAAGTTTAGGTAATGAGGTTAGGTGCGAAATGGGGAGGTCGTAAGACACGAATTTGGTGTCTACAAATATGGAGGCGGCCTTTAATGTTGTGTAAAGTATCAAGGAAGATAAAGTGCAGCCAATGATTCATGTGATTATAAATCAGTGCTAGAAAATAATGTAAGTTTGAAAGTTTTTGAGAGTGGCCAACAAATCATGATCGCTTGCAAGAGGAAGTTGAGTTCTCACCCAAAAATCGGGAAAAGTTAGAACAACAAGATGGTGATCAAGTGGTGAGAACCAACAAACTACCAAAAGGACTTGTCACCTTGGAGAAAATATTTAATCCTAATGACCAATTTAGGAAAGAGAAAGAAAGCATCCAATTCAAGGGAGAGGATTTAATACCCATCTCGGTGGGAGAAGGAAAATCACTTCAAATTGGTAAAGTTGCAACTGCAACCAAGCAAGAAAGGTATGAGTTCATGCAAATTTTCCAAGAGTTCTCGGATATATTTGCTTGGAGCTATGAAGAATTGAGAGGTTTTAATCCCAAGATAGCTCAACACACAATTGAATTGGATCCAAGTGCTAAACCCATCACGTAAAAACAAAGGCAGTCAATCCACACATGGAGCCTCTCATGAAAAGGGAATTGAATAAGTCATATAGCGGAAGTATCATATTTCCCATCAAGCATTATAGCTAGGTAGCAAACATGGTTCGATTAGAAAGAAGAGTGGGGAAATCAGATTGTGCGTAGACTTTAGAGATTTGAATAGAGTATCCCTCAAAGATCACTAGCCACTTCCTTCTATGGAATAGATTTTGCAAGTTGTTGTTGGATCTGAGAGGTTTTCATTGATAGACAGTTATTGAGTATAATAAGATCATGGTAAAGGAGGATGATCATTTCAAAACAACCTTCACCGCCAAATGGGGACTTATGCATATATAAAAATTCCATTTGGGCTGTCCAACGTCGAAGCTACCTTGAAAGGTTAATGGTTATGGCGTTCAAGGGATTGATCAAAAAAATAATGTTGATATATCTAGATGATATTATTGTATTTTCTAAAAGTGTACCAGATCATCTCTTTTATTTGAGACAAGTGTTCCAAAGATGTAGAAGATTTGGGGTATCCTTGAATCCCAAGAAATGTATTTTCCTAGCTCATGAGAGAAAGCTCCTAGGCCACATTGTTTCCAAAAGGGATTAGAAATTGATCCGAGAGGGTTGAAGCAATAAAAGCACTGTCATTACCAAGTCATAAGAAGGACCTTCAAAGTTTCTTGGGAAGAATCAATTTTGGTCGGAGGTTTTTTCCAAATTTTACAGCCCTTGTCAAGCCAATAACTATGATGTTGAAGAAAATTATGGCTTTCAAATGGACAGGTTGAAGGTAAGGCAAGTTTCGAGGCAATCTCACAAGCTCCAACTCTCATTAACCCCAATTTCTCTAAGGACTTTATCCTTTATTCATTTGGAGGCGATGATACAATTTCTGCAATTTTAGTACATCGAACAAAGAAAATGTAGAGTAGCCAATTGCCTTCTTTAGCAAAATCCTAGAGGACTATGAGGTGAGGTACTCCTTCATTGAGAAGCATGTTATTGCAGTGATTAGGATCTTGAAGAAATTTAAGCATCTAGTTTCAAACAACCAGGTTCAACTGCTAGTTTCTCATGTGGGAGTTAAGGACTTCCTCCTCAATAAAGATCTAAATGAAAAACGTGTAGGGTGGATTACTCGTGTCATGGAGTATGAGATTGAGATCAAAGTCACCAAGCTGGTCCGAGGAAAGGGATTGTGTGAGCAGCTGGTCTTGAGCAAATCAATGGAAGCAAGCAATGGGAAGGATGTTGTTTTGGCATTATAAGACAACCAAGAACCAAGAAGCATTCAAGAAGAGAATGGTGGCGTGCTCACTCCTTGTTGGACCCAAGACATAATGCATTTCTACAAACAAGTCTATGCCCTCCAGAAATGAACAAAACCAAGAGAAGACACTTCAAATTGTAGGTTGTCCCATATGCACTTATTGATGGTGTCTTGTTCAAGAAGGATGTAAATGGAGTCTTGCTTTGAGATGCATTGGGACAAAACAAATTAATAGAATGCTAGAAGAGCTCCATGGTGGATCAGTGGGGTCATTTTTCTCCAAGAGTGATAGCCCTCAAGATTATGAAGGCTGGCTATTATTGGCCCAAGGAGTTTGGTGATTGTTATGGATGGATCAAGAGGTGTAAAAATTATGCATTCTTCATAGGCAAGGAAAGGTTAGCAGCCCTTCCATTGCACCCAATTTGATTGACCAGACGTTCATGAAATGGGGTTTGGACTTCATTGGAGTCATTAACACAAACTCAAGCCGGGGACACAAGTGGATTCTAGCAACAAAAGACTACTTCACAAAATGGACTAAGGCGGTGGCACTCAAAGAGGCAAATGAATCTAGCATTCTAGACTTCTATGAGGGGATAATAACCGGATTTGGTATACCTTCCACCATAATATCGAGATAATTCTTTGGCATTCATAGGATCAAAGGTATCGAATGGGCATTAAAAATGGGATTTATCTAAGAACTTCATCAAATTATTACCCTCAAGGTAATGGCAAAGATGAGTCTACCAACAAGAACTTATTAAAGATCATCAACAGGACTCTTGATGAAAATCAGACCCAAGAGATCCATAGGTAACTCTCCATTCAGACTTGTTTATGGAAGAGAGGCAATCTTTCCCATGTCACTTGAGTTGCCAACGTGGGAACTCATTAAGCAATTAGAGTTGTTGGAGTTTGAACCCATGGAGGTTAGATATGCAAAATTGATGGAACTCTAAGAAATTAGAGAGCATGCAGCCCAAGAAATGGAGAAGGACCAAGCCTTGATCAAGATAACCTTTGATAAGAAAGCTAAGGCTAGAAACTTCCAAGTTAGAGATTTAGTGTTGTAATGGGATGAAAACCGAGCAAAGTTAGGAAGGAATTCAAAGTTTGATGCCATTTGGAGTGGCCCCTACATGGTCAAAAATGTAAGAACAAAAATGCCTTCCAATTGTCTACATTGGATGGTTGAGAAGCCGCAAATTCAGTTGATTGAATCCATCTAAAGCATTCCTACTAGAATGGAAACTCTCCACCTTGTACATATTAGCTTAGATTTTCCTTCCTCCAAGTGTTTGTTCACATTGTTCTCATTGTAGCTTAGTTTTACATTTCCCTATTTGCTTTGGCACAAGCTTGCTATCCCAAGGATGAATTTTTGTAGGCCATGTTCCAAATCAAGTGATGTTCTACTCTCACAATCTTCCTTCTTGAAATTTTTCTAATGAGTTGGGAGTACCAAACAGTTAATTTGATGACTCCATGACCAATGGATTGTTTCAGAAAGCGGTAACTTCATCTAAAGCACTTGCAGATGACCCCTCCGAGTTGCTAAAATTGTTATCCAAAATAAGCCCCTTACTTATTTTTTTGCTAACTCTCTTTCATTTCTACCTTCCTTGTGCCTTAGTAAATTCTTTTCACTTTTTAGGAACTCAAAATTTTCTGGAAATGGCTTCATTAGATAGAGAATTTTCTCACCTTTCCAAAAGGTAAAGTTTTCCTTCTAACTCCTTGTATTTTGCAAGTTATGGCTCAGTGGAGTTTTTGAGGGAAATTTTCCCTAGGAAGGTCGAAACCAATTAGGAAGTGCCACGTGGCAACGGAATGGCATTTTGGTGGAGGTGAGTTAAAAAAATATTCCAAAAGTGTCAGTGGGGGCAAAAACGAATTTTTTTGTCGAAGCTCTACAAACCAATAAGGGGTCACAATGTGTCCAAAAGTCCGGTGGGAGTTGGGGCAGCGGAGTAAATTTTGGCTTTTCGCCAAAATTGTTAAAGGGTAAAAAAGGAAAACCTGGCCCGAAGGGCTATAGTGAATGGGAAGATGCCACGTGTCCTAGTCTCAATGGAGGTTGGGGGTGCGGGGAATTTGGTGAAAATTACCAAATGGTCCAAAGGGGTGGAAAGAAAAATTTAGCCCGCGGGACTGCAAGGGGAAAAGGATTGATTCGGCCCATGCAAATTAAGGTATTCTCGGCGGAGGTTGGGGGCGCATGAGAAATTTTAATTTCTTTCCAAAGCATTTCTAAAGGGTGAAAATGGGAATTTTTTCCCGCGGGCCCATAGGGGAAAGAAAGCTAGCTAAGGCCCATGCCCAATCAGAGAGCGCCATGTGGCATCGAGTAGTGGGGTGCGAAGCAACAAAGGAAATTTTTCCAAAAATTCAAAAATGTGTAAAATGGTTTTGTGAAGCCCGCATCCAATCAAAACATGTCCCGTGGCATCGGAGCAGTGGGGGTGGAGATTTTTGGGAAATTTTCCCAAATTAAAAAAAGAGGGAATTTTTTGGTTTGCCCGCCGACCCGATTTTTGCCTGTTTTGCACTAAATCTTTAGAAGGGAATATATTTTGATCCGAGCTCAGCTTTTCTCGATTTTGGTGTCATTGGAAATATATTGAAGTCATCTACATGTTGGAATCTTCAATTTTTTTGTTTTAATGGAGTTTGGTGATAGAAAAACGAGAAAACACCTCGACATGGGGAAAAGAGTAGAACCGACGTTCAACCACCATTTTTAATGCAAGTATGGCTTCCATTCCACTCTAGTATGGTCAAAAATCTTGGGAATGAACTTTTAAGGGTACCCATGCTATTTTGACTAATTTGGTCGGTGGTTGGATGACTCCTTCACTTTTCCCATGTTTTCTCCTTCATAAGCTCGGAGTTTTCATTGTTAAAAGCGATTTGGCTCATTTGTAAAGGGTTGGACGGTTTTATGAATTGCAAGACCCCTCCTTCACCCTAGAAAGTGAATTTGTGGAATATCGACTTCTTTCAGATGCAACACATTTTTGCCGCTTTGCAGATTATGTAATCGCATTGTATTTTAAAAATGGAAATGAAAATAAAAGCTTTGTGAATGAATTTTCAATCCTCTCTTGTGTTGTTTGCCCTATACTGATCCTTCATTACATTTTTAGAAATTTGTGCATGATTTTTGTTGCATTTTGTAACCTATGTCAATTTTCAGAAATAGATGTTCACCACTCCTTTGGTGTATCACCACTTTTATTTAGTTTTATTTCTTTTGCATCCTTTATCTCTGTCTCCTTGGAATTTAGAGTAGGATCTAGTATTAAACCTCTGCAAATTTCATGCATACATCTGATTAGAGGAGTAGAGGAACCAACCTTTAATCTGGAGATTATTTTCCCAATTCTACAATTCCCACACTTGGGGAAAAGATTCAATGTTGTGCAATCACTGGATGTCCATTATTAAACTAGAAATATGAGAAAACATCCAGTAAGGGGTGCGTTGATTTGCACTAATAGTTTTGCACACACTGGTGGGACCTTAGAGGTCTTCATCTTCATTGTAACAAAGTTAATGTGCTTTTGTTGTAATTTCTTGCTTGAAAGAGCCCCGATTTGCACATCCGGCGACTCCAAAGAGGAAAAATCAACTAGTTTTAGGAGTCAAAGTCGAAGATTCATGAGAAGGATCCAAACAAGGTCAAGGGATAGAGAAGAAGGATTATCTAAGTATCTCGTAGTTATCCCGGGAAGAAGACAGAGAGGAAGAAGGATTCAAAGGCCTCCATCTCCATCAAAGAGAACTCTATCCACCCCTCCACCTGGTAGACCTTTCACCCAATCAACAAGGGTTCTTAGGCTAATCAGAATGGCACAACACAACCCTTATGTCAAATTCACTGGAAGCATCCCACTTGCTCTCAATGCACAAAATTTAGTTCCGGTTGTAGTATCAAGAACATCCCATACTTTTCTGGGAAAATCGGACCACTCCGGTGATCATGTCAAAGACATTGCTAATGTTTGTGCAATCCATTAGATTTTTGAAATGTAAATTCTTTGTCAAATTGTTGGAACCTCCATTCAAAGGGAAATCCTTGCAATGGTTCAGAGCCTTGGAGCAGGATCTATCCAAAATTGGAACCGATTGTGTATAGCTCTCCATGAGATGTTTAGAGAAAAGGGAGATAATTTGTCTCTACTGGAACAACCGACAACTATCAAGAGAGCTCCCAATGAGAGCAAAGAAGCAGACTTCAACTTCAGATTTCAAAGGATATGGGATAGAATCCCAATGGCAGTAAGGCCAAGAGCTGAAGGTGCTTTCTTATACTATCTCAAAGCTTTAAATTCTAATATTTCTATGTTTATTCAATCCATGGGAGGTACAAATATACCTGTATCTTATAGCATTGCCATTAAGGCTGAAAATTGTTTGATTTAAGTGGTAAGCTGGCTCCTAGGCCTCCCATGCCATTGTATCCAAACTTGGAAAGCCTAAGCACTAGTCAAGCACCTACTTTAGCTCCTATTCCCACTCCTAGAAATCAGAGTTCAAATGAAACTTCTACTTCATCCTCTAGTGCCTCAAATGAACTTCAAGAAGTCATGAAACAATTACAAAATTTAGGCAATGAGCTGGTTATGCTCAAAAGGCAACAACCCTAAATTTTTAGACATTATTATCAGTTTCATGCTCACCTAATAGGAAACCATATCATCCTAATAGGCCATCCAATCCAAATTCAAATCAAAATCAAGTAAGGCCTCCGCCAATAGACCATTTCATCCATATAACCCCAATGTTGCATCTACCTCTAAAGGCTAAGTGCTAGTGCAAAATAATATAGCACAAGAGTATGATTTGTTTTTCCCATGCAATGAACCTCGTAACCAGTCCATGTTCTTCAATGGTGCTTTTAACCAAGCCTTGATGGTGATAAAACTGGCGTAGAGGGTGAGGTGAGCGAAGAAACAAACCAACAACAAGGAACACCTCAACAAAATACAACTCCAAATGAGACTACACTTGTGAATTGTCAGGCTGAGGATTTTTGTGGTATGAATCAAATAATTTCCCAGAATGTAGCAGCTAATACAAGGTCAAAGAAGAGGAATATTGGTGAAGGGAAGTCATTAGCTCTAGGTGATCCACAACCTTCCATCACTCCACAAAGTGTTGGCAAGCAAAATGCAGTTCCAAATGTGCTAGGCAACCCAAGCCACCTTAGACCAGCTCAAATGCCATCTGTTGCAGCCCATGTACAAGAAAAGGGTGTGCGAGGCTAGGGGATGAAGAACGAGAAGTTTCATCCCCATTTAATATCATTGAACAAATGAAGAAGACAAATGTGAATATATCTATGTGGGAATCACTATACATCCCTGTGCCAAAGGGATCTTCTATAACTGCCATGGAGAATTGGTCAATTTAAAATCAGCAAGCTCATATGCATAAGAAGGTACTCACAAATGCTGCTCTCGCTTGATGGGAAACATGGAGAACAACAAGGTAAAGTCTTGAAACCCTCTCCATTCTATGTTTCATTGATCATTTGGGATAAACTAGTACACAATTGTATGATTGATTCGGGGCAAGTAGTTCGTAATGCCTAGGAAAATAGATGATCACCGGGTCTCCAATATGAATTCATATCCAAAGGAGTGGTGCAACTGGATGGGACAGCAGTAATAATAGTGGGAGTAATTAAATATTTGAGCCTTACTTTGCATGCATGCCCCAATGTCACTGTGTTACAAGATGTGTCAGTGATAGATTTACCACCACTTTTTCCCTATATTTGTCAAGGGATTTCACAGCTAGAATTGGAGGCTACTTATCCGCTGATTGGTCATACATGTTGTTTAGAAATAGATATGGAACTAAGGCCACAATCAGGTCTGAACCTATTGCAAACTTTCGTATTGAGCCTCATACTCCAAACCAAATCTATGCCAATTGTTCAACATTTGATCAAGAGGATTATCCAAGCACAAATGAAGTCGACATCAAAGTTGGAAGCATCCCAGATTTGAATCTTGATGAATGGGAAAGCAAGGTACATGCTTTTGATCAATACAAGGAAATAGAGGAATCGAACTAGGATTTTATTGCATGCATGAAGAAAATCAGCCTATTCCTAAGCATCACCAAGACAAACCATAAAGATGACAATGAGGTATGGTAGTTGTTCTTTGATGGATCAAGAAGTAGAAAAGGTGTAGAGGGGAGCTATTCTTGTTTCACCTCAAGGCATTAAGTATTATTCAACTTTTAGATTTCAGTTTGCATGTTCTAACAACAACGTTGAATATGAAGATTTAATGAGACTAGTTTTGGTATGTCCTTTGAATCTGCAAGTCCTTTGAAACTTCTTTGCTATTTTATGGGATCATATTCCCTTGAACTTAAATACATTCTATTTTTCACAATTAGTTAGCAAAAGGTAGGGCTGTAAGGGATATAATGGTATGAATTTTATAATTGGTGAGAATACTCTTCAATCTTGGAAGAGTTTTCAAGCTACTTTGAGCCTTTTGATAATATTTAGAACGATATTTTTCCATGGAATGTATGGTGTATTGTGCTCTAATTGATTAATCTCTAATTTGTGAATGTTTAATTCCTTGATATGGATTGATTGATCTTCCTTTATATTAGTTATATTTCTTTAATCTTGAGGAACATGACATAGAACCTTTGTGTTTCTAGTTGTGGAGAATTTATTCCCTTTCTATTATCAAAGTGAATCATACTTACCAGTCAAAGATTAGAGAGTATCACATGAAATGTGCATATAATTGATTGTTGTGATATGTTAATTGTGTTGTTGAATGAATCTATCTATTAACTTGGTGCATCACCTTATTTAAAGTTTTATTGTTATTTATCTCTAACCTTAATCCCAAAGACTGAGTAGATTAGGATATTTCTAAGTGTTTTAGCTTTGCACTTCGATCATAGATCAAGTGCTCCAAGTTCCAAAGGAATTTGGCCTTCTCCGAAGGTTCATCCTAAGGCAACAAGGTCCCACACCTTGGGATGTTCCAATGTTGCACAAGATCACTCAAAGATTCAACGAGTGCATGATCCAAGTGAAAACATTATTTGGCATGCCTAGTGAGACAAAGTTGGTACTTATCTTCATACTTGCATGAATCAAAGTAACTACAAATCCATTTCTCTAGATTTTGAATCTCAGTGTGTTTATGTGAATAATTCATATAAGAGCTTCTGTAAGATGAGAAGGAAATAATCAATATATTGAGTTATCCTTGTCTCCTCCAAGAAGAATAAGATGCATTTTAACATCGAAGTTGTAATGTCATCGAGTCAAGGTCATTCAACTCCTCCTTATGGAAGGTTCCCTCCACCTAGGAATAATCAACCTCTTGTTAGAATGGTGAGGAACCAAGTGTTTCCTCCATTCAATGCAAACAAACCTCTTCTATTAGCTCAACGTGATCCTATACCTGTTGTTGCACTCAAAATTTTACCCTTTTACACAGGGGAAACTCATATTACTCCTATGGAACATATTCTTGATGTGGCCAACATTTTCATAGTACATAATGTTATAGAAGACAACGTTGTGGTCAAAATCCTTGCTACTTCCTTCAAGGGAAAAGCACTTTAGTGGTTTCATGGGTTAGAGGATGGTACTATAACCACTTGGGATGAGTTGGGGAGAATCTCTATAAATAATTCGAAGACAAGAGTGACCACATGTCACTCATGGAACAAATCACTACCATAAAGAGATATCCTTAAGAGTACATGAGTGATTTAAACTTCTGATTCCAAAATACTTGGAATAGGATTCTAGCACTCATAAAGTCTTCTCCTAATAATGCATTTTTGTATTATTTATGAGCCTTGAAAAATGATATAACAATTATGATCCAGTATATGGGATGGAACATACTTATCGATGCCTATGAAGTTGAAATGAGAGACGAGAATTCTTTGATCTAAGTATGGAAAATTACACCCAGACCTCTCATGCCTTTATTTACTAAATTTTCATGTAATCAACCAGTTTTTGCTTCTGTTCCATCAACTATCCAACTCACTGTGTAATCACCAGCTACAACTTTATCAGTTCCTTCAAATGATCTGGTTGAGGTCAAGTCACTGCTATAAAATTTTGGGAATGAACTCATAGCACTCAAGAGGAAACAATCTCAATATGCTTGTCCCTACCAACCACATAATCAACAATATCAATCTAACTATCCACCATTTCAAGGGAATAATCGGGTCAAAATCAAGCTACAAATCAAGTTGCAAACATCAAGTCCCTAAATTTTAGGAATCCTCTTGCTGCTAGCTCTTCTAGAGCCCTTGTACCTATCCAGAATAATATGGTTCAAGACTATGAATGGTGTTATCCTTTTTCTCAACCCCACAATCAAAATATTTTCCCCAATGGAGTTATCATCTAGGCCCTTATAGTTCAAAGTGTATCTTCTTTGCTAGAGGAAATAGAAATTTCATCTTCACAGGAGGTGGTGGATCAAACATAGGCCCTTGAAGAAACCACTTTTCTAAATTAGCAAGTAAAAGATTTTTCCTGGTTGAATACAAATTCTTCATCAATGGTGGCAACCATTCATTCTAAAAAGAGAGCAATATAATCTCAACCTTTCAAATCTGATCAAACAACCACTTCATAGCCTTGGCCATAAGCAGTGGTTGATAAAGATGTGGGAAAGAAACTACCAAAAATGCATGCTAGCCAAGATGTAAGGAAAGAAGGTTCTTCAGGCATCATGGTACCCAAAAAGCACTTTCCAAAAGAAAATTCTAATGATCAAAGAAATATCAAAAAAGTAGGAGTAATTCCTTTTAGTATTGTAGAATAAATGAAGAATACCAACTTGAGTGTTACTATGTGGGATGCACTCTCAATTCTATCTCAAAGAAACCTGTTGCAAGAGGCCTTGAAAATTTTTGGTACAACCGACAGATCATCGAGTCATGGGGCAATAACTACTACAAGTTTATGTCATCTAGAAAGGAAAAGTGTTCCTAAGGAAAACAAACCACCACCATTCTATATTTCCTTAATCATTAGAGATCATTTGGTGCATAATTGCATGATTGATTATGGTGCCAGCAGTTTGGTCATGCCCAAGAAAATTACAGATGTACTAGGAATCCAATATACACCAGTCTCTAGAGGATTTATTCAGTTGGATGGAACAGTGGTTAGGACTATTGGAATCATCAAAGGACTTAAGCTTATTATCCATGCATAACCCATCTTATCATTCACATAAGAAATATCAGCCATTTATCTTCCTCCTTTTTTCCATTTTCCTATCATGAGATTTCACTACCAAGATGGGTGGTTATCTATTAGCTGATTGGTCTCATATGATTCTCAGGACTCAATACGGAACTAAGGTGACTATAAGGGCTGAACTGATTTTTCATAATCATGTGGAGCCATATACTGCTAGTCCTATAAATGGGAATTATACCATCCATGATCCAGAAGAAGAAGATGCTGACCACAAACCAACCACTCTTGTTGAAGAGGTTCCTGATACCGTGCTAGATGAGGTAAGTATAGATCACTAGTATGACCCATATGCTAAAGCATTGATAGAAGAAGAATTTGGTTTTCTGCTTTTAGAAGAGACGGGATTGGGTACATATTGTATTCACAAAAAGATGTGATCATACCACAACTTATCAAGTCCCAAAATAGCTCTGAAGGACTTTGGAAACTATTTTTCGATGGCTCAAGGAGTAAGAATGGAGCAGGTGTTGGTGTTATGTTGATTTCTCTTGAAGGAAGTAAGTATTTTTCATCCTTTCGACTATAGTTCAATTGCACTAATAATGTTGTTGAGTATGAGGCCTTGATACAAGGAATTCAACTAGCCTTAAAAGGGGTATCAAATCCCTAATTATTTTTGGAGATAGTGAGTTGATAGTGCATCAGGTAAGAGCTCGCAGTGCATCAAAAAATGATCTATTGAGATCTTCTAAAAATAGATTATGGATTTTGATTGAAGATTTCAAATCTTTTGAGATTCACACGGTTCTTAGGAATCAAAACCAAGAAAAAATAGACTTACAAATATCGGCTCATAGTATGACATTCCTACTGATGTAATGAAGGAAGGATTACAATCCATTAAGATGGTTGTTCATCCAGTAGTTCCTGATAATGTAAGAAGTTGGCAGGTTTTTGACATCGATGAGAAAATCATTCTTTTCTTATAGGAAGAAGCAGAGTTTGCTGCAAAAAATCAAGCTAGGTTAAAAGAAGCATATGGTGAACAAATCATCCAACTAAAAAGTAACAGATTACCAAAAGGTTTGGTTACTCTTGAATCCATTTTTAATTAGATGATCAGGCTAGAAGGAAAAATTCTAACATGACAATCAAAGATGATGACTTTGAAGAAGTTGAAATAGCTAGTGAAAAATTCCTAAAGATTGGCAAAGTATGTACCCCAGAAGAGAAAAAGGATTTCATCAAACTTTTTCAAGATTATAATGATGTTTTTACATGGAGTTATAAGGATCTACGTGGTTTCAACCTAGGTTTGGCACAACACACCATCGAACTTCATCCTAATGCCAAACTAGTTTGGCGAAGCAAAGGCCAATAAATCCTAAAATCGAACCACTAATGAGGAAGGAACTCTATAAGCTCATTGAGGCTTGCATAATTTTTCCAATCAATAATTCCGCATGGGAATATAATCTGGTTCCCATTCGGAAAAAGAATGGAGTAATACTGGTTATGCATAGATTTTAAAGATTTGAACCAGGATTCATTGAAGGATCATTATCCTCTTCCGTCAATGGAGAAAATTCTCCAAATAGTAGTAGGAGTAAAAAGGTTTTCATTACTTGATGGATAATCTGGATACAATCAGATCTTGGTTAAAGAATCTAATCAATTCAAGACAACATTCACTACTAAGTGGGGTACTTATGCCTATAATAAAATTCCATTTGGGTTATCTAATGTTGGCACTACCTTCCAAAGGGCCATGGACATGGATTTCTAGGGACTAATCAATGATATTATCCTAGTGTACTTGGATGATATAATAGTGTATTCCAAACATGTGGAGGATCACATGGCTCATTTGAGGAAAGTATTCAAGAGGTGCAGGAGTTTGGGGTTTCTTTAAATCCCAAGAAATGTATTTTCATTGTACAAGAGGGTAAGTTTCTAGGGCATGTGGTATCTACCGAAGGACTATCCATTGATCCAAATAGAATACGCTGATATTGTCCCTATCTCTTCCAAGTCACAAGAAAGGACTTGAGTTTTTGGAACAATAAATTTTGTGTGGAGATTCATCCCTTAGTTTGCAGCCCTAGCCAAACCATTAACAACCATGTTGAAGAAAAATATACCTTTCTCATGGAAAAAGGAAGGGAAGGAGAGTTTTGAATCCATTAAGACAACCATTTCTCAAGCACCTACATTGGTGAATCCAAGGTTTGATAGGGATTTCATTCTCTATGCCTTTTCCGGTCAAGAAAGTATTTATGGGATTCTCACTCAACAAAATAATGAATCAATGGAACAACCAATTGCCTTCTTTAGCCAATCCCTAAAGGATTATGAGGTAAATTATTCATTTGTTGAGAAACAAGTTTTTGCTATTATTCGGGCTTTGAAGAAATTCAGACACATGTTGTCCAATAACAAGATTCATTTGATGGTGTCTCATCCTCGAAGTTAAATATTTTTTCTAAATAAATATGTGAATGAGAAACATGCCAGATGGGTCACTAAAGTGATGGAATATGACATACACTATGTGTCACTAAGTTTGTCAGGGGTAAATCTCGTGTCAATAGTTAGCTGCAGATTTGGAGTCAAAGGTAGAAGAAGACACAATGCTCCTTAATGAACCTCAGGATGATGACTAGATTGATTGGTTGTCAAAGATGAATTTTTTCTCCTTTCAAGAGAATACCCTGCAAGCATGGACAAAGTTCAAAGATGAAGCTTCCATCTTCAGTCTATTCCTTACATTATGGTGGATAATGTTCTCTTTCAAAGGGATTTGAATGGTGTTCTTCTTCGGTGCATAGGACCAAAATAGGTAAATAAGGTACTAGAATAATTTCACAATGGTCTATTAAGAGGGCATTACTCTGCACAAAAAATTTATACAAATATCATAAGCTCAAGTTACATTATTGGCAAACTTTATTCAAAGATACCCATTTTTGGGTAAGGAAATGCAAGGAATGTGATTTCTTCGTAGGAAAGCAGAGATTGGCAGCCCTGCCTCTTCACCCAATTCAGGTCGACCAACCCTTTTTCCAGTGGGGGTTGGATTTCATCAGATGATTAATCCTCCATCAAGTGATGGACACAAATGGGTCCTCACTATGATGGATTACTTCACTCGTTGACGAATTTGTGGCACTTAAGGAGGGAAATGAAAATATTGTTATTGATTTTTGGAGGGAATAATGACATGTTTTGGTGTCCCATGTACAATAATTTTGGACAATGTAATGGAATTTATTTGATTAAAGTTAAATTAATGGGATTTCAAAATGGATTTTATCTCAAAACTTCATCGAATTACTACCCATAGGGGAATGGATTATCCAAGTCCAGTAACAATAATCACATACACATCATCAACCATACAATGGAAACTAATAGGATAACTTGAAACACTCAATTCAAAACCACCCTATGGGTAGATCAGATTATGCCCAAAAAGGCTATTGGGAATTCACCTTTTTATACTAGTATATAGAAGGGAAGCAAAGCTCCTATTATCTCTGGAGCTACCTTCTTTGGAATTGGCACATCAACTAGAGCTTATGGAAAATGATGCAATGATAGTCAGGTATGCTAAACTAATGGAGCTAGAAGAAATGAGGAACAAGGCAATGAATCGTAACAACACCAATCTCAAGTTAAAAGATATTTTGACAAAAAATATTCCAACAGGGAGTTCCATGAAGGATATTTGGTTCTCAAATGGGATGCTTCGACAGGAAAAGCTGACAAGCATGCTAAGTTTAATTCTCTTTGGATTCAGCCATACATTATCACAAGTTGTAAGAAAGAAAATTCGTTTTGCTTATCTAGGCTCAATGGAGAAGAATTTCCCATTCATGTGAATGGGATACATCTCAAAGCTTGTTTTTGAGAAACTTATCACTATGTACAGTTTTGTTTTATTTTATTTCCTCCAAGTTCTTTGCACATTGTTTTATTTTCTTTCTTGGTTGTTTTGTTTGTTTTGGTGTGTGCTCTAAGTATTTTCAGTTAGGACTCTCTTGCCCAATGGTTTTCACAAGGCTACTAGCCTAATGCTTAGTAGGAAAGCATTCCCTAGATGTTGCACAAAAATGTTAACTTTTAAGTTACCTTTAACGGGAAGGTGGTTTCAAAAAAATTCAAATTTTCTCGCCATGCTTTTGCAAAATTCCTTGCCTAAAGTTTTTTGAGAAATTGGGATTTTCCCAAACTCCAAAGTCCAAAATTTGGGTTTTAGATTTCAGATTTCTCTTATTTAGGGTTTTCATTATTTGTAAGAAGGAAATTTTCTCAAACTTTCAAATTTTGAAACTCTGAAGTTCCAAAATTTTGGAACTTTGGGATTTCAGGTTTTAGAGTTTTCCTTGTCATTTATCATTTGTTTTTGCATTTTGTTTCCAAACTCTGAAAGTTGAAATTTTAAAAATTTAGAACTTCGACCTTTTAGGTTTTGGGGTTTCATTTCACACCTAGGGATACTTTCGTTCGAATACTTCGAATTCTAAAAATCCAAAGTTTCAAAATTTTAGAATTTTGGTCTTTCAGGATTGATTTTGAGTTTTGTATTAAAACTGTCGTGGTTACATTTCAGATTTCGGGCTCTCTAAGGAACATTTAATTTCCAACTACCCCACACGTGTTAGCTGTGGGCATTAATTTTGGGTTTACCTATATAAACCTAGATTTTCACCTGTCATTTTTACCTAGCTTTCGCTCTGACACCTTGATTTTTTATTGTGCCATATCATACTTTAAGGCATCATTTTCAAGGTAATTTTTGAGTTTATTTAATCTTTTTGGTTTATATTGATCATGGTTTTTGTTTTCTATTGTCCTTTTCTTTCCATTCTTTCTCTTCTTGCTCAAACATGGAAGCCACTGTTGTTTTCTGTTTATTTTTAGTCTTTTCAAACATGTCATCTAGAATTTTATTCGATTTTGCAAACAAGCGTCAAACCTCATCGAATTCAAGGGTTTTGCAAAAGTTTCCTTTTAAATCTTTGGAATTATTAGCTTTCAGAAGTCACTATTTTGAGATTTTAGAAGTCACCATTTCAGGATTTTGGGAGTTACTTTTTTAGGCTTTCATAGTTTTGCATTTCAGGGGTTGTTATTTCATACTTTTAGAACAAAGGATTTTGGAATTTTGGAACTATTCAGATTTTGGGTTTTGGGACTAAACAGAGTTCACAATTGCAAAATTTTCAGGCTTCAGAGTTGGATTGCTTTTGGACTTTTAGGCTTCAGTTTTTCAGAGTTTTTAAGAGGTTGTTAATAAAATTTTCAAGGTTCAATCAGATCCCGAACCCTAAATTCATGTCAACCTCTTCATCAAAAGGCAAGGGAAAGATGAAGTATACATTCTTAGGAGTCTCTCCTCATACTTGTTTATCATCAGATGTAGGAAACATCAGAGACACCAATTTGGGATAGGTGGACATGGAAGATTTTTGGGAGAGACTAAAGGCTCCCAAGAAAACAACCTAGATGTAATCTATTTTTGAGAGTAAGTTTTCTCTCGTAAATGTTGTCTTTCCTGCATCTATGCATTGCCGATAGTTTTTTTAACTACAACAAATAATTTCAATAAAGATACTAAGTCTGTCAAGGATGATGATGGCAATATTGTAATCAGATTGGATGTTGATTTCTTCAAAGATTTATTCAAACTTTCAGATGTTGAGGAATATGCAACAATTTCTCCTGAGATGGTAGTCGAACACTAGGATAAAGAGTATGAATTATGTACAAAAGTCATGATGAAAATTTACTTAGCTAAGGGTACTACTAAGCTCCCTAAGACATTGTTCCGCTTGGACTTTATCCAGGAGGTCAATGACCTTATTATTCTCTTGAGTAGAGTTTCAGGTCTTGCTTTGGTGAAATAATTTCACGAGTGGATGTTCCTATATATCACCACCATAAAAAAGAATAAGGAGTTCATACGATGGGGGAGCATATCAAGTACTTCAATATGTCATCAATTGGAAACTATTTTGGTTTCAAAATAATTTTTCATGACTTCTTTCCTTGTCTATGCAGAAGCGCTATGGGAGAATATACTGGATTGAACCACATCTCAAATCTATGAGTTTTATCCTCAGCTCACTATGGAGGAGGGAAGCAAGCATTTCAAGAGAGTAAATGATGCATTCTTTGTTGTTCTTTTATATCATTTTGATAAAGATTTGTACAATCACAGAATATCTTGATGAGGCCTTTTAGGAAGTAAGGGAATGGGGAGCCATATATCTTTAGTTTTTGACTTTTACATATATCAGGGTTCTAGGGTTTTTTGGGTGCTTCAATAAGTTACCGAGATGTCCAACTGATAAATGGGTCCTGTTAGAATTGGTTCACCAATTACTTGATTATCATAAGATTCAGAATAAGTGACACAAATTAGGAGTCCATTTTCCTATTTCAATTGGAAGATATACTTGTGCCAGTATCTATAAAGCCAAGAACGTAGATGGAGAAATGTTTGAGGTCACTTGCAAAATTTTCATCAATGAAAACTTTGATTATTGGGGAAAATTTAGTGAAATAGGGTTGGAAAGCTCCCATGTGCCATAATTAGAAGACATCTAGATCCACTGTCGAGATGAAGTCATCATTAGACAATGAGAATTTGAAATATTAACTTTGAAAGAGGTTAAACAATATGGCATTACAGATGTTCTAGATGACATCGAAGATGATGATGAGGTACTTGACCCAGTTTATAGGAGTGATAATATTGCTAATCAATCATTATCAAGAAGAATGTTCTAACACAAAGGAAAGGGTGGGGCCCATTTTGTAAAGGACATATGATTGGTTGGCTACTCTAGGTATTTCACCTAAGGATCAACCTATAAAGGTAGTTCAAGTTCAGACAACATTAAGCCTTCCCACATCTTTGAGGAGAAAAAGATCCACTCAAAAGACTACCATAACTCCAAGAAATATTTCCTTTGTAGTGGGAGGTTCTTCTTCTAAGGTTTCTACTACTAAGGTTGTGCCCCAAAAATACAAGTGTCTGAGGTTATTGATGTTAGTGCTTCTCTGGTTGAGTCTCAATATTTTCTTCAAACTCCTTCATTTTCATTGTCACTACCCATGGTTCCTCCTCTTCCATTATCATCTATCATTCTATCTTCCATTTCCACTTTTCCATCTCCTTCAATGGCCCAGAGTTTTCTCATCCCTACCCATTCTCTTAGTTAGAGAGATGATTGTTTCCCCACATTCTACTCCACCTTCTCATTAGCTTCCTCTTGCTTCCATTCCTGTTTCATCCACTCCTGAGGCTATTCTAACACCTACATCTTCTATCATTACCACCTCCATTCCATCTTCTACTACTACCACTAGTGCCATGATTTTATCCAGTACCCCAGTTTTGACTTCAGTAATGACATCTTCATCCACATCTGCCATACCTGATTGGTTGTATCGCCAAACCCCAAAGAAAAAGAAAAAGGTGCCCCTGGTAGACATAATTGACCTAAGTGTGATAGAACAAACTCGAAAAGACATGCCAAATGACCAAGAATCATCTCTAACTTATCAATAAATTAGTCAAGCAAAATTTTCATGGAGATAACTACCCCACGGAAGGAAAAACCAAAGAAACTATTACTGTAGCAGATTATCATATTTCTAGGTTTTTTCGGGAAAAACAACACATGAAGGGGCGAAACAAGATGTGCAAGTGGCTCTGGGATTTTTTTGAAAAATATGACAAGGATAAGGCTTCAAAGGATGAGTTAAAGACAAAGGTTGAGCAGCTCACTACTCTTCTGAAGAAAGTAACACAACCCACTCCGTCTACTGATCCTTCAACTACAACTACTCTGATAGTTTCTTCTATCTTGGATGATATTTCATATCATGAAATTGAGAAGATAGGTCAGAAGGGAAGATCAGTGGATAGATGGATTGAATGCATACTTCAAGAAGAAAATCCATTGATTAAAACAATTGTAGAGTTATACAATGAATTAAATACTAAGAAATATTCCATAAGGAAACTAGATGCATCCCTATCTGAAGAAAGCAACAATTTGGGTCTTAGTTTGGTTACCTAGGGAAGAAATCAGAAGTATTGATACATATCTACTCTTCCAAGAAGGTGTGGTGAATAGTGCCTACAAGTTGTTTGAATTTCAAAAGGCCATGGAATTCAGGTCACATGTGTTACAAGATTTAATCAAAAATTGGATGAAAAATGGGTTGAAATAATAGATGCGTTGAGTGATATTTCAGAATTTTGAGGAGATCCACTATAAGTTATTCAATGAGAACATTGATGCCCTTCCAATTGATCAAGTGAAGACCAATTTCAGAAGTTTGGTAAAGCAAGATGATGAAGTTACAAAAACCTTCAACATTAATTCAATCTTTCAGACTTGTTTCATGCCAAAATTTCATAAGTTGGATCAAGAAAGTTATAAGCAAGTTGAAAAGGTTTCCAGCTAAGGTTGCAAGGAAGTGGATACAACAGATGTAGTAAGTCAAGTATGCATGCAGACTTGAAGAGGAAGAAATACAAGAAATTGTGAAGTGTTTCATGGAATTTAAGCAACGTACGGCTGCAAGCAAGGAGAGTTAGGATAAAGATGAATAGGAAGTAGATACTTTGGAGGGCCAAGATGAGCTTGGTAGCCATTGTTGAATAGGCTCTAAGTTCTTGGTTGGTCAAAGGTTACATGGTTGACTTAGTCAAACCTTTGAAACTGCTTTGCTATTTTTATGGGAGCATGTTCCCTTGAACTTAAATACATTCTATTTTTAGCAATTAGTTAGCTAAAGGTGGGGTGTAATGGCCAACCTCTTGAACTTATAAATAGATTAGATGTGTTAAGCATTGGTATGAATTTTAGATTTGGTGAGAATACTCTTCAATCTTGGAAGAGTTTTTAAGCTACTTTGAGCCTTTTGATAATATTCAAAATGATTTTTATGTGGAATGTAAGGTGTATTATGCTCTAATCAATTAATATTTAATTTTTGAATGTTTAATTCCTTGATATGGATTGATTGATCTTCCTTTATATCAATTATATTTCTTTAATCTTGAGGAACATGACATAGAACCTTTGTGTTTCAGTTGTGGAGAATTTATTCCCTTTTTGTTATTAAAGTGAATCATACTTACCAGTAAAAGATTAGAGATTATCACATGAAATGTGCATATAATTGATTGTTGTGATATGTAAATTGTGCTATTGAATGAATCTATTTGTTTGGTTTATAACTTGGTGAATCACCTTATTTAAAGTTTTATTGTTATTTATCTCTAACCTTAATCCCAAAGACTGAGTAGATTAGGATATTTCTAAGTGTTTTAGCTTTGCACTTCAATCATAGATCAAGTGATCCAAGTTCCAAAGGAAGTTGACCTTCTCCGGAGGTTCATCCCAAGGCAACAAGGTCCCACACCTTGGGGATGTTCCAATGTTGCACGAGATCACTCAAATATTCAACAGTGTACGATTTGTGTGACAAATGTGGAAGCTATCAAAAATGGACTGTATTTTAGCTCTAACTATCATTTAAAATATTACATGTATCACCTTACATTTATTGTTTGTCCCCTAGCATTTTAAATTTTGTTATTTATTCAATTTCATAATAATAGATTCAAATACAATTATTTATAATAATCATGTTTTATTTATTTTGGTATTTTCAAACTACTTTGATGTAGTGTTTGTGACATGTATTTTTGGAACACTATTTTTTAAATATCGTAATTAGACGTAAGATAATAATAAATAAAGTGTAATGAATCAAACATAGTTTGAGTTATCCATCTTACATATTTTGCATTTTACATACTTAAACACAGTTTAGGTTATCCATCTTACATATTTTGCATTGAGGTGTTAATAATACAACTACAAATATAAATGTTCTCAATGATGAGACTAGATTTGGTGCGTCCTATAACTCTGCAGATGTAAATATCGACTATGAGGAGGATATTGAAAATGGATTGTTTTAGCTTTGTTTATCATTTAAAATATTTAAAGTATCAAATTACATTTATTCAAATACAATTATTTATAATAATCATGTTTTATTTGATTGGTATTTTGATATTTTCAAATTTCTTTGATGTTGTTTTTGTGTCATGCATTTTTGGAGCACTATTTTCTAAGGCCTTCAGATTTACATTTTACTTTATCTTCATTGCATTTTAGTTTCTGTCTTATCTAAGATCTTGGTACATCCAATCTATAAATATTTAATATTATTTTTATTGAAAACATGGGTTGACATCCATCCTAGGACACTCTCACTTCTTAGGTCTAAAATTGTCAAGCAACCCACCCATCTATCTACTAATCCATTTTTCTCGTTGATTTCTCTTGATTTGTAGGTCATCTAGCTCAGCTGCAAAGGAAGATCTCTCATTTTTCACCCATATTAATCATCATCCCATCTAGAGGTACCTTAAACCCTCTTATATGTGGAGTTGCTTGTTATCTTGTTGTGATAACACAATTTGAATTATCCATCTTACATATTTTATATTTTACATACTTAAACAAATTTTAGGTATGCATCTTACATATGTTTCATTGAATATTTAAAATTTTGACATTAAAGAAAATGCATTCCATACATATTTTGATATCATTATAATTCACAATCTATAATTTCTATATATAACAAAATATAAATTCCAGATTGCAAGATAATAGATGTAAAAAAATGATATTCCATGAAAACCATTGCAATGCGCAAGCATATCTTGTTGAAAAACTCTATGAAATTCTTATAGACAATAAAAGTAGAAAATGACAATATTCTTCAAGTTAAACAAAGATTCGACTTTCAAGTTTAAATTTTGTAAACATTTTTCAACAAATACAATTACACACGTAGTATGTGCTCAAACAACTTCCCCAACCCCAATTTCATTTTTTGTTTATTTTGTTTATTTTGTGTCACTTTTCCCAATCACTGCTCTATTCCCTGCTTTGAGAATTCTAAAATCTACAAGATCCTCCGCAACAATATTTAAGTTCTTAATAATTTCTTCAGCTTACTTTAAAGCATCTTCAGGGATGATAATAAAATATCTCCAACTTCCTTTGTCTTGAACAAAATATCTCGCATCCATGCCATTCTCTTTGATAATCCGCTTCAGAGTATTATTTTTCTTGTTAACCAAAACAATAGTTTGCTTAAGATGAATTGTCATGGATAAAATTTTCCAAGATGGTTCTAAATGAAATCGGAGTACCTTTGCTTGACTTTTTAATTTTTCATATTTCGACGGCAACAAAAAAATGAATTCAATTAAAACATATTATTACAAATTGAAAGTAATAAAAAATATGATTTAAAATTGAATGTTGTAACTTGTAATTCATAATAATTACAAGATCTTTATCTCTTTTAGCATTGGTAATTTCCACTAGATCTTTATCCTTTGACCATTTTTTAATATGCCTTGGATTCAACATTAATATTCTCTAAAAATTATCTTGATAACTATTACTATATGTTATAGTCTTGCCTTGTGCTTGGTTCAATAAGATATCTATCTTAGCTGGATGATTTTAAACTACAACATATAAACTATACCTCTAGCTATGATTATCAAAACAATTATTTATCTCCTTAATTAACACTTTAGCCCTTAGCTCCCACTATTTGAGCTGACTTAAACTAGGCATAACAAATTCTTGGACATGGGCTTCACAGTCATTAGCAATCAAGTTATCCAAAGAAAAACTAGTCAATCTGGTCACTATTCAAGAGGATGGAGAGGATGGGGGGTTGAGGCTTGAGGTATCTATGCTTCCTCTTATTTCCATTGTGTTCCTTGATCCTATTTATGTGTTAAAATAAATTTAAATATTAAAACTGGAAGTGATTTAAAAATTAAAAATTGACAAGAAATTGATATGTATCAATGTTAAAATAAATACATCAAAATAGAAACATACATGGGCCCTGAATCATATCATATGTATCAAAAACATTTTTGGGTCATTACTATCAATGCCCAAATAATCTTCATCCAAATTAATTTGATTTAAAACTGATTTTCCGTTATTGATGGATATGCCACCGAAAGATAGACTGGATAATTCGGAAGAAATGTTTAGTGTCTTGTTAGGGGCCGGAAGTGTCATGCATTTACTAGTAGTATTTCTTCATATTATTGGAACTTTGAGTTAGAATGGTGGTATTGGTATATGAGGTGGCATCGTTTGAATAGATGGTGATGAATCATAACGCACTTTCAAAAACAAAATACTTACCAACTTATATAAAAATGTTAAAAATTACAAAAAAACAACAATTTTATACCTTGCTGAAAGGGAACCTATAGCATTTACGTCTGAATTTGAAATGATTGTGCGGGTGATTGAATAGATGAAAATGACTAAAATGATTGAGTGGGTGATGATTGTAGTGGTAAATGTGGAGGGAACTCCATAGTCCTCGCAAAAATGTTAAATGGTAAATGGTAAAATGTAAAAAAACCAATAATGAATGTTATGGGTATTACGTCTCAGTCATTTTACTAATTGAAACACTTGAGGATGAGGTGATGAGTGAGCATCCATGTCAGACTATGAATCTCTCGACGCATCAACATTTTGTTGACCTCTTCCTCTTGTTGCTAATTTTTTTCATGGAATGATGACCAATTTTTTTCGCATAAGGTAAAGAAGAAAACATAAGTGAATAATCTTACTAACATCTAAATGTAATTTGTAATAGAAGTGAATAATCTTACTAACATCAAAATATAATTTATTAACCTGTTATTCTTCAATTGAAATGGACAATTTCTTCATCTGTTTGTTCATGCAAGTAGGAGTGGGTTCACCTTGTAAATTATGATATGCCTCAAAATAAAGAGAAAGGATATAGTTTTTGGAACAAACAATTGGTTTTTCAGCAACTCAAATATTGGAAATATCATCTTTTATCCTATTTGATAAGTATGTGCACTAATCAAATTTTTGCTTTTGGATCATTGCGAGAATGTAGGAAATAGCCCAATGGGGAATATCTTCCTCCTAACCCTGCAAAACAATTCTCACTTGAAAAAAGTTATCATGGATTGAGGAAAAGTATGTGTAACTCCTCATTTTTATTTCTTGAGATTTTTTGCAAAAATTCATTAAATAAAAATTAAGAACAATTTATATCAAAAATTAAATGTTAAATAAAACCTAAATTCATAAAAATTAAAATAGGTACTATCAACATGGAAATTGTAATAGATTCGAGGAAAATCTTATCATCTTATGTAAAAGTGGATTTGGTTGTAATAATGTTGTTATCTTGGAAAGAAAGGCTCGTTAATCGATGAATATCCACAAGATCAATACTGAATCTAAATTTCCGTTCATCTAACAAAGTCATAGTGAATTGTTCATCTACCTGTATTAAATAATGAAAGGAGGTAGTTTAGAACCGAGACACTTGTCTCAAACTATGGGATGTTAATTAGTCCTTTAAACCCAAAATCTTGTACCCATTCCTTGTACGTTTTAGTCAATTACAAGACTATATTAATCTATGATCACATTAAGTTCTTATATTGGATCTTGGGTAGGAAGTATCCTAGATAATTTGAGCTACCATGACGTAGTTCAAGAGTGCACATGAGAATTGAGACTGCAATAGCTGAATCAAGACCTAGCTTTTGTTTTAAACATTTTGGAAAGGAAATATGTAGGCTAAGCAATGATAGTTGAATAGGAAAAATTTAGGGCCTTGTAAGTACTATGTAACTGATTTAAATAGGAGACATGTGAGCCTTTATTTAAAAACATAACCTATTAGCATTGAGCATTGAGTTAAAAAGAATATGTGAGCATTGAGTTGAAAATGATACCTGTGAGAACTGTGAGCATGAAGTAATAAGTTATGAGAAGTGTGAGAAATGAGGGCTAGAGGGGGTATTTATAGGTAGGATTAGGGTTTTGGTATTGGGATGTGTGACTAGAAGAGGTTGAGACGTGCAACAACAAGGATCTAGAGACACATGACATCAAGGAATAATAGATGCAAAACATTAAATTTGCTGACATGCGATATTGAATTTTACTGTCACACAATAGCAAATCTGCTATCATGTGACAACAAAATTCAATGTCATGCATAAAAAAATTTCATGTCACGCGACAAAAAAATTTAATGTTGTGTGATAGAAAATAATTTTGTCATGTGACGATAAATCTTGATGTTGTTCAATAATTTTTTTGTTATCATGTGAAAACAACTTTGTTCTCACGTGAAAACAAAATTTGTGGTCACATGACAAAAAAGATTATTGTTGTGTGACAATAAACTTTGCTATCGTGTGATTTTTTTGTCATGCGGCAAAAAAATTTACTATCACATGAAAGCCAAAATAAATCAATTTTTTTGTAACGGCCACATGAACTCGGTTTTCATACGACACTTTAAATTCTACCAGAATTTTTTTGTCAAAAACCTTGGAAAATTCACCTAAGCCACAAAAGTGGTTCCAAGTATATTAAATCGGGGATATTACACCACTTTCGTAGAGGCCTCTTAAAATGATTTCTTCTCACTTCCCCCTCTCCCATTACCTATTTATGTATTTACATCCACCAAATATGTTAGGTTAGTAATTTCATAGAACTATCTTAGACCTCAAACCTTAGCATGCTTACATGCACTCCCAACAATCACCTTCTTTGTTTGGATGGGTTTATAACTATTCCTAAAGTGTAAATTTTCCAAATTACTCTTCCAATGTAAGTATTGAATATATCAATCAATTTTCAACCTATCAAGGATCTTCTAAGGACCCTCCCAACTCTACTAATATGGAATTTACTGGGGAGGGGGATTTACCTGCAAGTTTTGAATAGGCCACAAATTAACATGTAATATTATGCTTTACCATCATAACTAAAACCTAATGATGAACTTATAACATGGTTCAATAAAATATTTGATTGGCTCAAAATCATGGACGATTCATTGGATAGACTACAAGCATACACCAAACCCTCTTGCAAGAAAATGTTGTTTCCCCACCACCTAGACAAAAATTACACCCATAAGAGGGGACGTAACTATAGATAAATTCATAAATGGATATAATAAATCCCCTCTATATTTAATTGCAAGGCCAAGTGTTACACATGACCAATAGGTTCCATTAGGAAACTTTGTCTCTACCCGGGTTGGATGAATTTGAGAGATATAAAATGCTTTACCTTCTCAAAACATAGAAAAAATTGTCCAGGACACAATATACACTACAAATAACCAATGTTATTGTTCACCAACACAAAAATTCCAAAACAAACCCCTTCTTCCAACTACATGATACAACTAAACCAATGAGATCTTCTCATGGGAACTTGCACACTAGGAATGAGTGGACTTTCATCATATAATTTCCTAACATACACACCTAATAAAAATAACACTTCATACTCCATGCCACTAAATATAGAAAACCATGCACAACCTTATAAAAAAATTAGGTGTGTTCTGCAAGCCTATACTTGAACCTTTGTAAGTAAATATTCAATAGTTACATGTCTATATTTAGTCTACACACATGCTTACACCCGACCTACTCAACAACTTGTTGGTTCCTCTTTAAGCAGTACACTAGCACCTTATATTCACATATATTCTAAGTGTATCCATCCCAATAGTTTATATCATTCCTATTATGCACCAAGTGTCTCGACCCATGATTTTTCTCAAAGCCCCCTTTGGCTGGTAATTATTAAGTTCCGCCACCGGGCCGCAAGGGTCCCAAAATCACTTTGCTATTAATTTCGTCACATTATGAACCTATGTTGAGTATGTAATTATCAAGACTCTATCCTTTGCAGAAACTTCTCCCTTTTCCTCTCCCTAAGTTACTAAAGTACGAGGGTGAAGGACATCCTAATGCCCACATAAAGGCACATGCCACTATGATTCATGAACTAATCCTATGGGACATTATCACAAATATATTCCCTAATACCCTCAAAGGCATAACACTTGATTGGTATTACCATTTTCATGAAGGCTCTATAAAATTGTTTAGGCATATTATAATTGAGTTGATAAAGAATTTCAATATTAACAAACTTATAAATATTGGTATTAGGAGTTACTTCATATTAAACAAGTATCCAATGAGTATGTCACACATGAGATAGCATAACAAGATCTACTCCACTTATACCCCAAACATGGATCAATGGGAGCTATGTGATGTCTTCTTTCATACCCTTAATGAGGAAACTATGATGTGCGGTTCCCATACAAGTCTTATAATGAATCTTTAGAGGGTAGGTAAATAATTGACCAGATGGAAATGGATAGTGGTTATAAGACCTATGGTTTAAATGGATGACTTGTTATCCCAGCTAAAAATATAGGGGATACCAAAACAATAACAATAATAATGCACAATATATCAATAATTTCCAAGGTTTAAATGTACTTAATCAAAACCGCAACACCACTTGTAGATGGAATTCTTGATTAACCAAATAAGCCCAACCTCCCTAATAACATGGTTAATTAACCTAATAACAACAATAATAACCATATGGTAATATTTTCATTTATAATAGTTAACCTACAATAAATGTGGTTAACTTTAACCCAACTCGAATACCAATCCAAACGATAATTTGAATCAAAACCAAGAATAACAAAAATCCAAAATAAGTCAAGAGGTACCACATCAAAAAAGAACTTTGGTACCGATTATGGCTACCATAATAAATTTGTAATTTCTATAAACTTACAAATAAAAAAAACCATTATCCATAAAACTATGATCCCAATTTATTTTTTCTACTCCATAGGGTCAATGGTCATTATACCAAGACATGTAGGGAATATGACAAACTCATTCAACGTATCCTAGAAAAATCAAATACATTCTTTTAATGAACAATTTCTAGGGGCAAAAACATTAATGTCAATCGATGGTTCATTTTGGTCCCGTTGCACTCAGATTGCCAATTTGGGCATCTATCAAAACCATTTCCCTAACCATCGAAAATTCCCTTTAAAATAATGCACAAAAAAACATATAACAATAATAAGGAAAACACCACCACAACAATAATAATAGAAATAAATAACCCCGATCAGAAATCATGATGTCAAAGCCTCAAATTTTAGAAAAGTCACCCTAATCCTACCCCATGCCTAGGTGCACCAAGAAAAACATGCATGATTAGTTTCATTGAACTATAAACTGATGAAGAGGCTAATATAATCACCAATGATTTAATATCAAGCCTCTAATACATCTTTGCAAGGTCATTTATAGGTAAAAATAATGAAATCCTAAAACAACAAGGAGTTACAATATCATCACTGACCTTCCCAAGACATTCTCTCATATTTCATTTATTATCCTTCTAAAGAATTCTATAGCCTATCAAATTTTGTTATTAGATTTCATTGGACTTGGACATATAGCTTATATCACACCCCTATCAGAGGCATAAGTTAACCATATTGACATAGATATGTTTCCTTCATGTACCATGATAAGAGATGTGGGCTATTTCTTCGACTTATGATAACTACTCATATATGTGGAAGTTCCTAGAAGAGTATACCCCACTCTCCATTTACATATTTAGATATATAAAAATTTATTAAAATGAGATATGGTGGATGATGGGGAAGAAATCAACATCATCCCCTTTCTTCTTTTAAAGAAGCTTAGATATGGTGAAACTAACTACTCATCAACTCAAAACACTCTTCGTGGTTATGACAATATCAAAGCCACATGAATCAAGTACTAGTATCCTCCCATAACTCTAAACCCCAAAACTATCCTCACTAAATTTTATGTCATATACGGGAAAAAAATTATAATATCATATTAGGATGACCTTTGATCCACTAAATAAAGGTTTTTCCTTTGAAATTATTTCAGAAATTAACTTTTTTACATTTGGTAAAGTTCTCATCACTAAATGATACATGAAACCATTCAATAAAGTCCAATCTAACATTATAAAGTTGTATGACACTCATGTTCATCATGAGTTAACTACAAATGACCTATGGATTCCCACATTCTTAAAGGGGAAAAACCAAATTACAAAGGTTGATGTTGAGCCTAAACTCACCATGTTAGCTCTTGATCCTCCCCCTTATAAGACAACTATGAAGGAGGATCCTAGAGCTAGAAAGGAAACTTCCTTATCAACTGAGATCCCTACAATAAAAATTAAAATTGTATCCTTAAAGAATACCATGCAGATTATTGATATCCTAGAAAATGATTCACCTCTCATTCTTCCATTTGACCTAAAGGGACCTTCCATGTATCATTTCTACCTACCTAAAAATGAAAATGATCAACCTTCTCTTGTTACGGTAACAAATGTGAACATGTGTGATATTTATGAGATTCATGTCCCTTCATCAATTTAATCTTACGATACCCTCCTGAAGGAAACTTATGAACCATGTACTATGATGGATAAAATCATGTCATAGGAGTATGGGAAGGTGAGGTCTTGATCTTTCATGGTAAGAGAATATTTCTCTTTGGATTCCTTTTAGATTTTGAATGCACCAATAATACATTTTAGTATAAATCTTTAATAACCGGTATTATCTTAGCTCATGGATTCAACATCCAAAGACTTTATATCCTTGGTGATTCATAACTCATTACCAATCAAGTTGAAAATTTCTATCGATAAAATTTGAACACTTGTAGATATAAAAGATTGCTTCCCAAAGGCTATTTCTAGATTTTTATTTCATATCTATTAAGTCTATTTCTAGAAACCAAAAGCAGCTAGTTGATGTTATTACCACTACTTCGCATAATACTATCCTATTCCCAGGACTTCTTGAGGCTAAATTTTTGTGTCATTGAGAGGAATTCCTCTTGTCAAGAAGGGATCCCAGCTTAATGAATTTTTCATCAAGATAATGACCTCACTTTAATGAATCTTAACATAGCTGAGAATGATGAATCCATTTTAGAGTACCTACATGCTTACGAACACCTTCCTCCCTCACATCATAAGAAAGGATTTTGTATGACTTTACATCCCTTTTACTTTAGAAATAAATACTATGATTCTTATTGTAAGATCAAAGACTATGATTATGATACAAATGACATTGCAATTTGTGAAACTAAAGATAAGGTTTTGGACCTTCCCCTAGAGCCACCATAATTTTAAAAAGGTCATGCCTCTCTTATCGAGGATACCATTAACATAAAGATAGGGACAAAGGAAGATCTGAGGATCTTAAAATTCTATCTTCACTATCTAGATAAGAAGTTGAATACCATAAGATCCTAATAAATGAATTATCTAAGGATTCTTCCTTCTCCTATTATGATATGATTGGTATCCATAAAAATATTGTCATACACTATGTATTCATGAAACCTTAAACAAATCCGATCAAATGAAACTTAAAATAGCACTAATGGTAATATAGTAGGTCATCAAAATCCTCAAAGTTGGATTTGTTAGACTGGTATACTACACAAAATAGTTATCTTGCATTATGCTAATCTTGAAAAAGAATGGAAAGATTTGAATTTGCCTGAATTTCATGATATTAAAAAGGTGTCTCCCAATAATGACTTCTCATTGCCTTATATTGATGTGATTATTGATGAGATGACTGGTTATAAGCTCCTTTCACTCATGGATGACTTTATGGGTTATAATTATATTACTATTTTTGAATAAGATCATAACAAAACCTCATGTACCACCCCATGGGAAATGTTTGTTATAAAATCATGCCTTTTGGTCTAAGGAATTTAGGGGCCCTATAAACGAGTGACGACACATATATTTCATGATCTCATCCATAAAATTTCCAATTACCATTTTAATGATCTCCGAATAAGGATAGAAAAATATAATACCATACAAGAGGTTTACACATCTTCTCATGTGACTCATTGAATGTGACATCACCCTAAACCCAAAAAAGTGTGTGTTTAGAGTGACTAGTGGAAAAATCCTAGGATATATCATATCTGAAATTGGTATCAATAATTATTGTGCTTAAATTCACACTATCCTAGATATGGTCCCAAAAATTAGTGAATAAAGAATTTGATCATTTCATAAAGTTAGGATCTATACAAAAATTCATTCCAAATCTTACCTACATAGCTAACCCAATTAATAATCTATTAAAGAAATATAATTCCATTAATTGGGTATGAGAATGTCATGAAGCCTTTGAATCCATCAAACACTTCCTTTTATCTCTTTCTAATATCATGGCTCCATGATCTGATAGACTACTTATCCTTTATATACTTGTGGACTCGATGCTTCTCTGGATTACATGATTTCTTGAGAAGATGACAATATAAGATAATGGGTTGTGTATTTTATCATTCATATGATCTAGAATTATAAAACATGATATTATAAGGATGAAAAGGAATGCCTCACCATGGTATTTACCACTAAGCTCTTAAGACATTATATGTTAAATAAAGAAACTAGGGTGATTGTAAAATATCAAGTACTTCACACATTTTAATGCAACCAACCCTCTATAAGAGGGTTGGTCATCTAATCATGCTCCTCGATGAGTTTTTAATTGACATATGTTAACAAAAATTCAGTTAAGGGTCAAATATTCACCGATTGGGTATCAGAAAATCCCTTGGATTTAGTGGATATTGAGCTTCCCAAAAAGTTATTTTGTTACAAAATTAAGCTTGACATAATCTCTTTGCTTTGGTATAAAGATATAATCACATACCTCATTTAATGCACCTATCTAGAAAATTTTAGTTCTTAACAGAGGTGGTTCCTTCATATCCTTTCCACGAGGTATGTGATATTAAATGTAGTATTTTATAGGAGATCCTTTGACAACATGCTCCTTTATTGTGTAAATGAGGAAGAATCTAAATGCATATTATTCTAATGTCACAACAAGGTGTTCAAAGTGGTTACTTTAGTGGCCACATAACTACCCGTAAAACCCATAGGATGGGATACTTTGGCAGACCCTCAAGAATGAAGGAATTGAGTACGTTTAGAAGTTTCCAAAATGTCAAGAATTCATGCACATTGTACATGTTCTAACACAAGAAATTTGAATCATTGTTATCTCATGGCCATTTTTATGTGGGGCCTAAACCTAATTGATAAACTAACCCCCACCTATACATATATACATAATTTTATAATCACTAACCGAGTATTTACCAAAATGGGTATAGGTAATGTATCTAACCATTATCATTAGCTTATTCATAGGAAATTTCATCTTGAACTAGATTATTTGTAGATTTAGAGTCTCCCAATCGATCATCTCTAATAATGAGAGCTCCTTAAATAATCCATAGATGCATTAATTATGCAAGAAATTATATACCTCACATCCCACTACATCTATTTCTTACCTTCAAGCCAACAAATAGGATAAGAAAAAAAACAAAGCCTTAAATTCTATTTTTCTCAAAGCAATCAAGAACAACAAGAGGAATTGGTATCTACAATTATATCCCACAATATGGGATTATCAAACTAGTATAGGAGCACCTACAAGTTTAGCCCCTTTTTCTATAGTATTTGGATCTGAGGTTGTCCTTCTATTTTAGGTTTAACTTCTCATCCTATAAGTCTCTCTTTAAGGTATCCTAGATGAAGATGAGTACAAAGAATGATGTCTAGTTTCTCTAGAAAATATAGACAAGAATTATCTCAAAGTCACACAAAACCATGGATTATACATTACTTGCATAGCTCAAAGGTACCAAAAAAATCCAAAATTATCATATTCAGGTTGGTGATTTTTTTCTCTACCAGGATAGTTTTATATTTAAGAAAACTAGTGAGGGTGGAAAGTTTAGGCCAAATTGGTTGGGGCCTTATTTACTCACCGAGGACTTTAATAGTGGGGCCTTCCAACTTTGCACACAAGAAGGTGAGGAGTTTGGTGAGTCATTTAGCTCCCTCCATCTCAAATGTTACTATGTTTAGTATCATGTTTTCCATTTCCATTGGTATTAGTTATTTTGCATTATGTATTGTTTAACCTCACCATGTTTTATGCCTGAAAAAGTTAAAATAAATTTAAGATTTAGAATGCCTTTTCTACATGATGCATCTTCATCAATTTTGTGGCTATCTACTATTTTATTACCACTCTATTGTTTATTAATATCTTTCCAATAATATTTTCAATATAACTTTAGTTGTTTATTTTCTAGCATTGTGATCCCCTTCTTCCCTAGAAAACCTTAGTTGGGTGTAAAGGTCATGGTTTATGTAGGTTTTGAGAGGCTTATTCGTGACATAATTCCCTATATATCTCTCTTTGAGTACAAAATGTTAGTATATATCATCACTTGAGATCTTCCTCACTTGTCTCATCCTTTGGTGATGATACCTTATATATTACTATTTACTTGGGGCTGGGAATTATGAGAAGGATCTCACTTCACTCTTAAAAAATAAATAGTTTAGATAGAAAATACATGTAGCAAAATATTTTTCAAATCTACCACTTTACTCACCCTTATTTTTATTTGATGATAAGCCCATGTGTCTTCTTAATTACATGAGGCTGACATTCAAGAGAAATACCCTTACACACCCATGTATAATAATTAGTGATGAGCCTATCGGTGCCTAATATTACACTTGTTAAATATTGACACCATTTTGTAAAATTACCCAAAGTGTCTTGGAGTAACATTGGCATTTTACCATTTTTTCATTATGTTCGCAAGTTTCTTGGAGATTCTTTCATCCTAAGTGCCTTAATTATATCATGGTCCAACCTTATAACATGGTTTTCAACTTACATCCTAATGTTTCCCTTAGTTTTTGATGTATTGGAAAATTTAAAGTGTTCGATAGAAATGGAAAATTATTTGAACAAAGAGGTGAAGAAGAAAACTTGTTACGTGGACTTGGAGGAGATATAATTTTGTGGAATTGTTTTTTTTTTGAAACAAAGGGTGGGTCTTACATAGGATAATCCTTGATACAAAAGGGAGAATTTTAGAGGATCCACGTGGAAAGGTAGTGAGAGTTTGGATGAGACCAAGGTCGGAAGCCACATAACACTAACTTAATGTTTTGTGGACTTCTCAATAAATAGTGTTCCAAAGACTTCAAAATTCCACAAATAAAAGGAAACATGATGCCAAATGTTTTCAAATCTATATTACAAAGTGAAATAACATGAAACAAATTAATCACATCTAAATTCCACATTACAAATAATTATACCTTTGTAACATGGCACAGAAAAAGGATAGGTGTGGGGAAATTTTGAAGTCCCATAGAACAAGGAAAGTTGTTGTTTCATAGACATTATACACTTAGCATTCAGTGGATCAAATAAATCCACGAGACAAAAAAATCATGCAGATCAAGTGGAAGTTGCATATCAAATAAGAAGCCACGGAATAAGTGTTATCGATATGAAGTCCGAATAAAAATAAATACTTCACAGAGCAAGTAAAAATTTCAATAGACTTAGTGAACCAAACCAAAGCTTTAGAACATAGAAATCACTCATCAAGCCATGAAACAAAGGCATAATTCATACAAAGTCCACATAATAAAATAGTTTTGTGTGGAATGGTTTGGTTTGGTGTTTTGACAAAACTTTGAATCAAACATCCATTTCACCTCAAATCAAATTTATTATGACCATAATTGCGAGGGATTTCTACAGAGATCGAATTTGAGGCTAATGATGCAGTATTTTGGATATTGTAGTTATAGAGGTTTGGGAGGAAAAAAATCTTTTTATGGAATCTAACGATAAATTTGACAATTGGATATGATTTTTGGTTCCTTATTCAACCATGGATGCTCTTGGAGGAAGGATATTCTCTCTTTTCACCCAAAAATGATGATTTGTGGATCTACAAGTTGTGGAGTGAATATTTGGCTAAGTTTATTTCTTTCATCTTGCTGATCACATGGTTCTCCATTGATCTCACTCTTTAACACATAGATCACAAAGATTAACCTTGATTTATAACCTTCAAATCATATTTTATTAGGTTTAAGTCCAAATTATATAAGAATGAAGGTTTGGATTCATTTTAAAGGAGATGATTAGCGGGTGGGAGCTATAGGAGCTCAAGTTAGAGTTTGGGGCATTCCTTCTAGGTTACATTCTCAGAAAGTTTTAGTTCATTATGGTTCCATTTAGTATTTATACTATGGTGGTTACTGATTGTACAATCATTAACAAGATTTGAGATAGAATCAACAGTGGAATTGATTGGGGTACTCTTATCAATAACGAGATAGATTCTCAAATGACAACAAATCTGATCTACTGAAAGTTTTATATGTCCTTGTATGTCACCTATGCAAAGAACCGGCATGAGGAACTATCCGGGTTGGACACCAAGGGGAACAAGACAGCTTTTTTGAGTTTAAGCCAAAAATGAGATAACCCTAAGAAATTTTTGAGCTGGTTTTCTAAGAATCACCTTTTAGAGAGATAATCAGGTTTTCGGGTTTCACAAGCAAGACAACATGTGTTTTGGATGCTTCATGTCGTGTGTCTCTGAAACCCGAAACCGCATCAAGTAAGGTGAGTTGGGTTTGTGGACCTTCCAAGCATCGAAACATGCCTTCGTCAAAACATGCTTCATGTCATGTGTCTTTTGATCCCCGAAGCCCAATTTACTCCTTTGTTTCAGGTTTCTGGGACCATCAAGAATGGTTCTTCACGTCGCTTGTTTCCTGCAACCCGAAACCTAAATTTCTCTAAAACCCTTTGTGTCGGGTTTCTAGATATCCCAAGCATGCTGACATGGCATTAATGCCGAGTTTTCGGGTAGTTGGCACGTGTCAACTGAAGTGTATTAAATGTGAAATTTCTTATAAATATTTGAATTTCCATGTCATTTTTACCAGACGTACTTTTTACCTCATGGATTTTTTTGCATGCATCTTCGACTCAGAAAATCGACTTGCCTCTGTGCCCGATTGCATTGCTCATTTTGATCATTTCTTGTTCTGGTTGAAGGTATTTTTCTTCATTCTTTGTTTGTGGTTTTTGTGGAATAATTGTGTAAATAATTCTTCCAGGGTTTTCTGTCTTTTCTTATCAGGGTTGTTGGGGTTTTATCTTTTCCATTTTGGGTGTTGCTTTCTAAATCAGTTTGTGTTTTAGGGTTACTCCTTTGGAATAATCACTTTGTTTTATTCCCTAAGATGTCATTGTAATTAAAAATACATCGGGATATCAACAGTGAAGAAAAACTTGCATGTTTCAACTCAACAATTACCCCATTCCCTCTTCTCGGGTTTTGACAGGTGCTTTGTAGTGTTCAAAACCTATAGTATATCGGAAAGTTTAAAGTATCAGACATTCTAAACTCTCCGGCATCCTCCCAGTGTGTCGGGTTTTTCCATCTTTCCGGCATCTCCAGTGTGTCGGGTTTTTCGAAGTGTTCAACACCTTCTGATCTCCGACACTCTCCTCCTTTGAAATTCCTCATGTCGGACCCTGGTCCATCACAAGATAAGACTGAAAAATTAGGGAGGATGAAGTACAAATTCAGGAAGGTGGAGTCTCCCTCCTACATTGACTGTAATTACGACATCCGAGATACAGAGCTCAGAAACATAGATATGGAGGATTTTTGGAATAGGGTCAAGAGCTCTTCTCAGACTCCATGGATGAAATCAATAGTTGAAAGTGGTCTACCTCTTGCAAGAGAGGTTTCCTATGTCCACTTAGTGCGACGAGTTCATCTTAGCTCGTGCTTGAATTATGACTCTACTTCTCGCTCGTGAAAAACCGAGGTGGGAGAAGTTGTAATCAAGTTGGATGGAGGTTACTTCGATGACCTTCTCAAGCTGCCTAATTTTGAGGAATATGGAGATGTGGATCTCAAGTCAGCCCAAAATCTTGGGACAATGATCAGGAGGATTACATCAAGCACGTGAATAAGAAATTCCTAATCAAAGCCAAACCAGCTGTTTCTAGGTTTCCAAGACTTGTTCCTAGAAGTGATTTCATTCAAGAAATTAATGATATCATTACTCGTTGAGTCGGGTTTTGGTTTCCCGAGTCAAATTTTTTTCCAAGGATGGATGTACTAGTTCATAATCATTATTAAGAAGAATCAACAGGAATTGATTGGGGTACTCTTATCAGTAACGAGATAGATTCTCCAATGACAATAGTCCTATCTACGAGAAAGTTTTATATGTCCTCGTATGTCACCTATGCAGCAACCAACATGAAGAACTATCCCGGGTTAAACACCAAGGCGAACAAGAAAGTGGAGCATGTTTATCAATATTTTCCTCAGCTGACAAGAAAAGGGTCTGAAGACCAATCCGAAGGGTAAAAATGCCTTCTTTTATGAGAACATCTATAGGTTAAGCCCCAAACTAACAAAAATGAGTGTCTCTGATGAGGCATGGGCTGAAGTTTCAAAATGGGGTTGTGTCTTCTTGTAATTTAAGAAGTTCACATATCTTCAAGTAGTCATGTACCCAGTGGATCCTTTCCATTTGCCCGTATATCCAAAGGAAAAACTAATCTTGATGGAGTTGGTCAATAAATTGTTGGATTTTCACAAGTTCCAATAGAGTAAACACAAGGCCACTGTATCTTTCCCAATTTCTATTGAAAGGTATACTTGTTCAACGGTGGTGAAAGCCAAGAATGTTTTCCATGAGCTTCAAGATAAGTTGAAGAAGCACATGAAGCCCCGAGATGGGTTTGATTTTTGAGGAGTCCTCAAGGCATATGGAACTCTACACCCGCACGTGCCAAGTGTAGAAGACATCTGGATTGATTTACGTGATGAGGTTCATTGTCCACAAAAAATATCATAGAAGGTTAACACTTGCTGAAATTTAGACACTTGAGCTCACTGACATACCAGAAGGTACTAGCGATAATGAAAGTGTTCTAGATCCTTCCTATGATGGATTGAATGAAGATCAATATGTTTTCCCACCTATTGATTGGTCTATCAGTGAAAAAGCCTCCGTTACAGATAGATCAG
This sequence comes from Taxus wallichiana var. yunnanensis, assembly GCA_018340775.1. Taxonomy (NCBI): domain Eukaryota; kingdom Viridiplantae; phylum Streptophyta; class Pinopsida; order Cupressales; family Taxaceae; genus Taxus; species Taxus wallichiana. The sequence continues at coordinate 399,598,912 of CM031235.1, forward strand.
CCCTGATTCTTGCACACACCAAAGCATGGCTCGCCTCTTGGGGAATGAGTTTTAAAGATGATAATTTTTCAAAGTTGGTTGCTGCAGAGGCGGGGCCCTCCAAAAAGGGAAAAGACAAAAGATCTTCTAAGGGACCTATAAAGGTCAAGTTTGTCAAGAAGAGAAGAGAATGAGAAATCTCTTCAATTGTTACTCCAGTTGAAATGGTGAATGTGCTAGAATAACCAAAACCACCAGAAATAGGAGAAATTTCTTTGGAAGGAGAAGTAAGCCAGCCCCTAGTTTCACCATTTGTTGACTGCCCAACTGAAGTGACCTTATCTCTTGCATCCCAGGCTTTGGAGTCGGGATCTATGCTTCCTCCTTCACAACCGCTTCTACCTCCTCTTTCCCCATCTACTTCTTCGATCATGGCCAAAATTTTCTCTGGACTCTCATCCCTCTCTACTAGGACCAAAGTAACTACCAACATGCCCCCTCCCCGTGCCTCTTTTACTAAATTTTCTACCACATTGGTAAGTGTCCCCACTCCACCAGGTGGATCCCTCTCCCCCGAAAGTATGATACCAAATTTTACAATAGTGGCAACTCCCTCTGACACACCTCAATGGCTACTTTAGAAAAATCCGAGGAAGAGGAAGGTGATTGTACCCATACCAGCCTTTGATTTTAGTTCACTCAAGGCTTCTACTACTAAATCAGCCAAGAAACCCAAAATAGTTTCAAGGGTTTTGGTGGACACTTTGGGGCATAAGTTTGCAGAGATTGCTACTCCCGCGACTGACAAAACAAAAGGGGACATAACGGCCTCTGACTATCAAATAACTAGGGTGGCTCTAGGAGAAGTGACAACAGAAGGAGCACAACAGGATGCACGGGATGCTATAAACGTGCTATGCCAGAAATTGAAGGAAAAAAAGGATAGTAGAGATGAGCTTAAAGGAAAGGTGGAGCAATTAACTGAGGTATTGCTTAAGCTCTCAAAACCCCTTGAATCCATACCATCTTCCTCTGTCCCTGTCGGATTCATTTCTCATCAGTGCCTATAATTGAGAAGATTAATGAAAAAGGAAGGGTGGTCGATGAATTGACTCAAAGGCTACTCCAACAGGGGAAAGAAGTGATTCAAGATGCCGTAGGGGTCTATCAATCTTTGGGGAATATCCAGAGTGATGGAGAAAATATGGACGATGATTTCTCCCAAGAAATTGGACACCTTGATTTGACTTTTGAAGCTCTGCAGGTATTGAAGCAAATCCCATCACGCATTTTGGTAGAAGAAGGTGTCATCCCACATGTGGATAAGCATTTCTAGCTAACCAAATCCATCAGGCTCAGGGTAAAAATTCTCAATGAAGCTTGTGGTAAATTGAGAGAATCAAGAGATCAGTTGATTGATGGCAAGAGCGACCTGGAAGAAGAACTGCTGAAAATCTGTGCAAAAGTGTCAAGTAGAAACTTGGGCATCCTATCGGTGATGATCTTTTCAAACAAATCCAAGAATCAATTTAGCTTGAACCAGCTCATGGATTTGGCATTGAAATCATTGGCAGGTTTGTAAGGATTGAACATTCTTTGGAGGCCTTGAGAAAACTCAACAAAAGATTGAGAAAACTTCTCGGTAGTGCCAGTGACACTCACGAAACATGTGAATTTTTTAGTGATCATTCCACTACACCTGATGAAAATGAGATGCAAGGTATAATCTGGAAGTTCCAAGAATTTCAGAACAAACAAGCTCAGTTAGAAGAAGAGAAAGATGAGGAAGAAAAATATGACGATTTAGACTAAATCTTGATGTAACATGTCATTTCAATCTTGAAATTGACATGTCTTTTTCATTTCTGTTTCGTCACATAGGAATCATATTTTGACTTGGTCTCCTGCGTGAGAGTCAAGCAAAATAGGACTCTTGTTAACAAATTTTTTTATAGGGTTTGTCCTATTTTCTCTCAACTATTTTTATTATAAATAAGGGATGTGCGTACATTCCAAAGGGTTGAGATTTTTGAAATATTGGGAGCTATTGTGAAGAAGAAAAACTTTGTGTTTTCTTTTAATCATTTGAGGAATAGAAGTTGATGCTGTTTTCACAAACTTTGTGTTGTGAGAAGTGTTTTTCTTAAGATATTGTTCTTATGTTCGCAATCTTAAGCTATTCCTTATTTAGTGTCTTGATGATTCTAATCATTTCAAACATTACATTTGTTATTTAAAGCTCGTATGATTATTTCGTGCTCTTTTTTTTACTCGAAAGAAAATACGTTCCTCTCCTTTCCTTTCCATTGTGCTTCTTACATTGTAATAATTTCCAACCTAGTCCATTTATAAAAACAACATCTTCACATAGGGCAAATATGGATTTTGGGATTCTATCCGAACCCCAATGGTTAGATTAGTGTGAATATTGTATATATTATTTCGCTGTGTTTTAGATTAGTAATAAATGTGCAACCTCACTGTCTTTGAGGAGGATTTAATCCCATGTACTGTGGTTGAACCTCATATTTTGGCTTGAAAAATATTCAACCAACAAGGCTACATTCTGTAAAGTTTTAGTTCATTATGGTTCCATTTAGTATTTATACTATGGTTATTAAGATTGTACAACCATTAACAAGATTTGAGATTCATCTTCTATATGTTTCCTTGTCTCTTTTGAATATGAACATACATGATCAGACTATCGTGTAAATGTTTTTTATTTATTATTGTTAATAAATATAAAATGAATAAATATATTTTCTCTTTTGTAATATTGTGCTTATAAAGATGAAAAACTACACGGAAGCATTTTGCAATGATTTCTTGATTTGGGTATTGAAGGAATGTTTTTGTAGTGCATACTTTGTTGCATTTGTTTCAAATATAAAATTCCTTTTTGTAATTTTTGGGAATACAAATTTATATCTTAGGGTTTCATTTGTTTTAATAGATTTGACATGATTATCACATGAAATTATATTCTTAGGTATTTGTGCTATGGTTTTAGGTATCATCTCGCATTGTTTTCCTTTTCTTTGGGTGTCCATGAAGTTAAGTAGCCTTGGGAGGGTGAGTTTATTTTGATTTTAGGTTAGCATGTAGTAAAGATATCAAGATGAGATGATTAACACAATAAATTCTCCCCTTTAGTCTTCCCCATTCCCCCATTTCCATTCATCTCCATCTCCCCTTTAATTTTTCATTGTGCTTTATCCTATGCCTCTGTAGATTTCATCTCCATTTGCATATCCAACATGATATTTCTATTCACATTAATCTTTCAAGATTAACATCCTAAGAATTATTACACACCAAGTTATTAATAGTTTCTTTAAAAGTGGTTCTTGTGATCACATTTAATTTATCTTTAGTATCCTATGTTTGTGTTCCCAAGTGTTTGCACCACTTTTGTGACCACTCTCATGAGTGAGAATTACATTTAGTGGCTACACTTGGTATCGATTAAAATTCCCAAAAAATTTAAGGGATTTTAAGCATAACATATCCCTTTCTCTTTCGGGATGCTCCTTGGGATCTCTCACCCGGTTCTAGTAGAGACAAAAATAATAGGTAGATACCCACACCCTCGGTCAAGTTCTTCCATATAATTCGCAAAAGGATCGGTTAAGTGAGTGAATATAGATCCCACCCCTAGCTACAATATGATACATCGGTAGTATATCCTTTCTCCTTATCCACTCATTAATTTAAAGTATTTTATGGGAACCAACACTTTATTGGTGCCATTGTCAAGGACCTAGTTGTCTCAGTTCAATGCTTTGAGACCATTATTAGGGTTTTAATCAAGAATTGTATGAGGTTTTAGCAATTAGTGGGGTTCTCAGATGCTCTATTTTCCTATCAACACCACCAACACTCTATTGGTGTCGTGTCAGTACCTATTTGTCTCAATTTAGTTTTGATACCATTTTCATTGATCTAATTATCTCAATTTGTTTATGACACCATTGGAGTTGTTTTAAGTATAATTCAAACCATGTTTATCAACTTGCGATGTGTAAGGAAGCCATATTAGTTTCCAATATAACACTTTAGAAAATAATTGAAATGACTTAGGGGACAAGGATGAAAGATGGACCGAATGATGTGTCATTTTTTAGCTAGGGACGAGGTCTATCTTCACTCACTTGATCAAGAATTTTGGGAATGATAGGGAGGAACTTAACTAAGGTTTTGGCTATCCACGTGCTAATTATGTCTTTACCTAAACCAAGGTGAGAGGACATGAGGTGTAGCCTAAAAGAGAGAGGGATATTTTATGCTTCAATCCCTCAAACTTGTTGGAAAGGTCAATCTAATACCAAATGGAACCACTAAATTTATTGCTCACTCGATAGATTGGTAACATCTACAAACACTTGGTGGGTGAGAGATAGGATACTAAATATAGATTGGATGTGATCACCAAAAACACTTCCAAATAAATAGTTGACATCTTTGTGTGTAATGATGCATGGGATGCTAAGCATTAAAGATAATTGCAAATACACTCAAAATATGCAAGGTAAATGTGATTTGTATTCAGATGTCATGTTGGATGTGTAATGGTAATGAAATATACAAAGGGGCAAGAAAAAAGGATAGTGAAAAATGACAGGGAGATGGAGATGGATGGAAATGGGGGAATGAGGGGAGACTAAATGGGAGAAGTAAATACCTTAACTATCTTGGTCCGATATTGTTGATGCATCTAAACTTAAAATAAAAATAAACTCATCCTCTCAAGGTTAATTTCCTTCATAGAAACCCAAGAAAGGAAAACAAAGTAGAATAATACCGAAACCCTAACACAAAAACCCGAGAATAGAATCTTGTATGTTGGTCATGTAAAATACCTTAAACCAAAGGATACCCTAAGATAACAGATGTTCATTCCTAGAAAATTACAGAAATTAATTTATAATTGAAGAAAACTTTGTAGACTATGCATTACAAAACAACAATCATTTAATACACAAATCAATCAATCACTAAAAATCCTTCCTTGTAGATTTTTAGCATGATAAAAAAATATTACGAATGAGAAAAGAGATGTACTCATTTAAGATTTGTTAACAACAAGAAATAACAAACATGTACATGGTAGTCTGATCATATGTGTTCATTTACAAAGGGTATAAGGGAAACATATAGAAGATGATTCTCAAATCCTGATAATGGTTGTACAACTACAACCACCTTAGCATAAACCTCAAATAGAACCAAAACAAACCAAAAATTTATAGAACCCAAACATGAAGGGAATTCCCCAAACTCTAAATTGAGCTCTCGAGTTCCCACCCACCAATCATCTCCTCTAGAATGAATCAAAATCTTCATTATTATATAAGTTTTCCTTAAACCTAATATAATATGCTTTCAAGGTGCTAAATCACAAGTTAATATTGTGATCCATGTGTTAAAGAGTGAGATCAATGGAGAACCACATGATCAACAAGATGGAGGAAGGAAAAATGGCCAAGTGTTCACTCCACAACTTATAGATCAAAAATCATCATTTGGTGGGGGCAAAGAGAGAATATCCTACCTCTAAGAGCATCCATGGTTGAAGAAGGAACCAAAAATCATCTCCAGTTTTCAAATTTGTCATTACATTCCATGAAAATGACATTTTTTCCTCCCAACCTTCTGTAATTGCAATATCCAAAAATACTACATCATTTTCATCAAATTTAGTATTTGTAGAAATCCCTCACCATGATGGTCCCACTACATTTTATTTGAGGTTAAATGGATGCTTGATTTGAAATATATATTCAAAAAACCAAACCCGATCATTCCACACAAAACCACTTTGTTTCATAGAATTTGCATGAATTCTACCTTTTTTTACAACTTGATGAGTGTTTTCTATGTTCCAAGGCTTTGGTTTGGTCCTCTAATTCTATTTTGGATTTTACTTAATCAGTATATTATTTATTTTATGTGCATGCTTTATATGGATAACGTTTGTTCTGTGGCTTCCAATTTGATACATGGATTCCTCCTTATCCATGGATTTTTCATGTGTCATGTGGATTTGTTTGACCCACGGAACACTAAGTTTATAATGTTCATGGAACACCAAGTTTCCTTATTCCATGGGTTTTTAAACTTTCCCACTTATCCTTTTGACATGCTTGCACCTATTAGTTTTATGTGTCATGCTGCAAAGGTATAATTATTTGTTCCATGAAATTTAGTGTGATTGATTTTTTTATCACTTGTCACTTTGTAATGTGGCTTTGACAACATTTGGCGACACGTTTCCTTTGCTTTGTGGAATTTTGAAGTCTGTGGAACACTACGTTAGTGTTCCGTGGCTTCCAACTTTTCCACTTCCAAACTCTCACTCCCTTGTCATGTGGTTCCTTCAAAATCCTCTGTTGTATATTGTGGCTTCTCCTAAGCAAGATATACTCATTTTTTTAATGGAAAAATAAATTCCACAAAATTTTATCTCCTTCCGGTCCACATAACACGGTCTTCTTCACCTCTTTATTTTGTGGCTTTTGTATTTTCGTGGAACAATGTAAATTTTCCAAGATATTAAAAATTGAATGAAACGTTAAGTTGTAAGTTGAAAAACATGTTGTAGGGTTAGACCATGATACACTTAGGGAACTTAAGATGAAAGGGGCTCTAAACCACTAGAAAAATAAATTGAAAAATATGGAAAATGACAAGGTTACACCAAGACACTTTGGGGAATTTTACAAAATGGTTCCAATATTTAACAAGTGTAATATTGGGCACCACCATTGGCTCCAATTGGGATGGACACCCCCAGTGGGTGTCCAAAGGGCCATATAAAACTCATTGAAGTAGACTAGGTGCCTATCCATTGGGAAAGGAGTCAAATGGGAAAATAATTTGTCTTTTGCATTATTGGATCACATGAGTTAAAAAAACCTAACAATGACAACAAAAAGGAACAAAGGGAAACAAAAAAACAAGGGAACAAAAAAATAGAGGACATTATACATTGTACAAGGATCACTAAAAACTTTCATTAGATACCTCCAAGATCCATAAGAACAATTGAACTTTAATTTTTGCATGGAGACTAAGTGAAAGTATGTCAAATTTAGTAATGGAGATAAACCTACCCAAAACATACCTTGTTCTAGGATCTTGTAGTTGTGTTTCCATCATAAAATATAGGTTAAAAATATCAAATTAAGAAACAAAACTGCTCAAATCGGCATGTAAGTAAAAATCCAAATGAAAGACATGCTGACTAATGTCATCTTCATCAATTATTAACTTAGGGTATGGCCATGCTAAACATTATTAGTACTTCTTCAGATGTATGGTGTAAGTTTTTTTCTCATTTTCACTTAATTTTCCACTCAACCAAACTTTCTCAAGTTCATTGCAAGTACCAAAACTAAAATCAATGCACTCACTTATCATTGGGTCCAACTTGACCACTTCTTTTATAACACCATTGAAAGGATATTCAAAACAGATCTGCCATATTTGAAATTCATTTGTTTTTTCTTGAAATATCTCTTTCTCAAACACGAGAGTTATACTAAAATCTAAGTGATCCTCTTCTTGTTCAAGAAATGGGATTATACCCATTTTTAATCGAATCGATTTTCTTCAAGAAAGATATCAGGTTGTTCACAAATTTCTACCAAGGTCATCAACTTAGTTGGTTGTTTAATAAACTCATTAAACTGATTAGAAAATTCAAAAAAATGAGTCTTAGAAATCATGAAATCATTGAGATCGTCATCATCATCCAAACATGGAGAAAGAAAAACCAACTGATCATCAAAAGGTGAAACAAGTCAAGTAAATTGATTAATATATGTAATTTGACCTTCTTGATGAAATTTTGTGCCAGAAGAATAAAAACTCATTTAAATCATAATTAGCATAGGGTTCCTTAATGTGTGCTTCTATATCAAGAAAAAAATTATGTAAATCAGAAATAGGAGTAACATAAGGTTAATCAACACAAGGTTTCACAAAAAGGTTTCATATGACCAATCTTTCTTAAGAACAACCTTAGGATCATTATCCAATCCAATCTTCTCATTCTGAGAAATAAGTTTAGATTTCCTTTTTTTACTTCTCAAAATATATAATTTTTCTCGCTCAACCAATTCATTAATTAAAAAACACCTATCTTACTTTGAAGGAACCCTCATATTCATATTTCCAATCATTACATTTCTTATGTATCCAAAATTGTGATTAAAAAGAGTACAAGTTTGATCCAAATCTATTACATCATTACCTTCAAGGGGAAGACAACATACCTTCTTGAAAACTGTCCAAAAATCATCTGTTATCTTAGCACACAAAATATCAGTTGAGGTAACACCATTTTCAATTTTCAATTTCTAGTAAAACGTGAAGGAAACATCAAAATATCACACTAATCAAAGTACATTTGTCAAATCAACTTGTTCACAAGGAACATGAGGCATGAAACACTTATCACACCAATCAATGATGTGATCCTCTTCAACAACTACTACTTTATCATTAAATGATCAAGAATTCCTCTACCATACTTAGGTGAATTTTTCTTTCTATTTGAACCATATGCCTTTTTCCTTTATCATTACCTCTATTATCAACTCTAGGATAAGGCACATACCTATTTTGGATATGATTTTGTGGACTAAAAACCAATCCCTTCTTAGAAATTTCTAACTTGGAGGATATTCCATTAATATTACTATCTATAGTGTTAACCAATATTTTTAAATTTGATGATTTGTCAACTTGTTTCTCTTCAGATTGACTAATTAACATATTCTCTTTTTAGAGTTTATTAGTTTTATTTATGTTGTTCTTAATTTGAATTTTCATAAAAAAATCTTTCCTCAAATTCATATGATCTTTATCTCAAAAAGTAGGCTACCTTCTTATCAAATGCATTACAATATTTGATTAAGTAGGATTATTCACTTGGTCTCAAGTTGATTGGTAGTCTCATCAAGGTTTTATTGAATCTAGTGTTAAAGTATTATACACATTCACTTGGGTTTTCTTAATGTTTTCAAATTCATATAGGAAGGACCTAGGGTCAGTCCTATCACCATATTTCATTCTAAAAACATCCATCATTTCATCCTAAGAATTTATTGAACCATGAGGTAAAGATTTGAACCATTCTCTTGCATCCTCTTCTAATGTGTGTAAAAATAACTTTAAGAAAACATATTCATGTTCTAATTCATAATCATCCATAATATTTTCAAATATTATAATATGTTTATCACTAGTAATGGCATGAATTCCTTGAAATTTTGGCAATCTAATTCTAATTCCATCTAACACTTCATTACAATACCCTAACATGCCCCAAAAATCTATAGGTATGAAATCATTAACTCTGAAGGATATATTGGAAGAGGATGATCAATTTTTCTAACAAAAACTTCTTTCAATTATAGGATCAACAATTTTATGATCAGATGTTTGTAGGCTCTTACCTTGTGAAATCTGATCAAAAATGTGTTTCTAAACTTGTGTCCTTCTCTAACGCAAAGTATCTAAATCAAAGAATATTTAACCTATAAAATATGATTTGAATGAATACCAAGACACTTCTAAGGTTATAAATATGAATCACAAAAAAATATATTAATAATAAACATTGATCTATCCCAACAATGAGAGTGGAGTCACCAATAGAGTTTGCACTCTAGAAATTGTAGTGATTGAATAATTTTACCAAAATAGAAATGAGTGGATGATTTGATATACTCTAATAAACACTAAATAATAGTAGCTAAGGGATCATAACTAACACCCTCTTAAAACCTCTGATATTTGAGAAAAAATAACCTTTCTATCCAAGAGATCTATTTAACAAAAAACAACCTAATAATTGTATGTACATTTGATTGATAACTTATGATAAAAGTTATTTGAAGCAAAGGATGATAAAAAAACCTTGAATGATCTTGAATTTCCCATGCCAATTTTTTTTACTAGTGCTAATGGGAAAATAGATCATAAAATAACTGTAAGAAGATGAAACTTTCTTGAATTATAAAAAAAATCAAGGTCTACGGTAACATTGTTAGAAACTAATTAAGACAATTATTTCCTTGGAAGTGGTCTTAGAACTGAAATGAGACAACTAGGTCCCCAAAAACAACGCCAATAGAGTGGTGGTGGTGTTTATGGGAAAATAGAGCATGTAGAAACACCATTAACTGATAAAACCTTGGATAATTCTTAATTCAAACCTTGACAACAGTCTCGAAACAAATTGAGACAATTAGATCTCTAAAAACGGTCTCAGAAATGATATGAGACAACTAGGTCCTTGGAAATAGTGCCAAGTAAAGTGTTGGTTCCCAATATAACACTACATAAAATTCTTTAAATGATTGAGGGGACTAGGAGGAAGGATGGAATCATTGATGTGTCATTTTGTATCCAAGGATGGGGTCGTTCTTTAGTCGCTTGAATGAGTCTTTTATGAATGGAAGGGAGATACTTGATTGAGGGTGTGGTTATCCACCTACTACTTATAGATTCACCTAACATAGGGTGAGAGGACCTAAGGTGCAGCTTTTTGGTACCTAAATGTTTCTTTCAAATCAACCTTAATCTATTAAAAATTCTTAATATCATTAACTATTTCATTATATTGTATTGTATAATCTACTAGTCCTTACGGTGTTCCCCATTTCCCCAAGCCTCATATCTGAAGAATATTGAGTCATATGTATGTTTGTAATGCCATTTTTATCTAAAATCTTAAAATTTTGTGTGTTTTATGGTGTATTCATGATTTGCAAGTTTATGAGGAAGTGGATGAGCTCTTGGGGTCCTATTGATATGATTGAAACTTGAAGAAAGGCTTCTTTCCTTTGAAAATTTTCCTTGTTAAAATTTTCAATTTTGCATCTGGTGCACATTTGTAAAATGCAAATCTATCCATGATGCCTAATGAGATAGGGTATACATCTTATTTTTACACATACGAGCCTTTTAAGAAAGTTTGTAACTTACGTAAAGTTGTAATGTGTAATTCATTTTTCAACGCTCGATTTGGGAATAGTACATGGTTCTTGTATGTGGTGGGAATGTATACTTTACACCCTTTCACTTTGCAATTTCACATATTTTGTAAACATGCAAGATACATCTCGGGGTATGATTCCCAATGAAGGGCACATTGCATATTATTGTTGCACTTTTGGATTAGGCATCCCATGGAGACTTACACTTTACATTTTGTTATTTGATGAAAAAATTTAAGGTGTTTCTTGAGGTTTGGAGCCCAATGGTGGAAACACAACATATTATTAACACATCTTGAGATCGAGCATCTCACAATGCTTTTCACTTTGTACTTTTATAGTTTCTATAAATATGCAAAATGTTTCTTCATCCTTGATCCCCACTAGATCTACACATGTGGACATACCACATCTAAATTTGTATTATAAATAAATGGATATGATTATGATAAATCATTTAAATATTCCTCGATTAACGAGCTTCATGCGAAGAACAATATGCTTAAAATTTCAACTAAGTATCTCACTTTTCTATCATATTTCAATGACATTTTGGAGCCCTAGAAATAAAATCAAAGCCATCAAATTTGAGAACTAGTTTTTGAAATTAATATTGAAGAATAATTTGTGTCTTTGTGCCATTTTTTGATTTGTAATTGGAGGTTTTAGTGGTGTATGCATGGGTAAGTCCCAAGGACCAATACTTATGTGCTCACATTGTTCAAAGGGTTTTGGGTAGTTTTGAGTAAGTGTTCTCTTTCCTCCACACTGGTGTTTGTTCCATTTTCATCAAGGACATGTTTTCACCCAATTGGATGGTATCCACATCTACTCTAACATCACAAGAAACATAGATGAAGTAGATGATACTAATTTTGGGAATGTTGATCTAGTTAATTTTCTTCAGAGGCTTTATGATCTTGAATGAAGAGAATTAATTGCATCTATTAATGCAAGTAGAATTTCTTTGGCATCTTATTTTATTCCCTCCATTCAATTTCCATAGCTGGTATGGGTATTTGTTAATAATTATAACCTTGAAACCATGGAGTTTCTAGATGACAGTGGTGCTAATGTTTCTTCATTAACTCAGAGACATTCCAAGAAGTACTAGGGTTTCCTAGAAGAAAGGAGGTGGTAGACATAACCATTGAATCAACTAAAAAGATATGGGCCACTCACCATGTTGCATTACCTAAGATTATGAACAATCATTGGTTTGCAGAAGACTAGGGGTTCATATAAAAGGATTCTTAAAAAATTATAGGGTTAAACTTCATTGAGGAAGTTGAGGATATCATTGTTTTATTAAGAAGAATGGTAGGCTTAGGATCTACTTATTACTTCCAAGAGCAGATGTTTAAGTATATTCAAGCTATCCTCATTTATAAGGAGAGTATTTTTGGGCTGAAATAGTTAGAAAATACATCCATGATCAACTCATTAGACCGATTGTGTAAATCCAAGAAAGGTCGAAATAGAGATATGAATTCTACATGACATCTTATCTTATGTATAATGTGGCATGTCATAAGTATATTCTTGGAATCCCAAGGATGAAATAGTTCTCAAACTTCAGAGTCTATGATGTATACCCTCAGCTAAACTTGGAAAATCAAGGGGATGACTTGGGAGCAATCATGATGCTTTGTTTACACATATTATTTACTTATTCATGCCAGAATGGAAACAATATAGAATATCTATTGATGCAAGGAAATTGATTAGTGAGTTTGGTTAATATTTTATACAATTTAGGTTATTAACCTACATAAGAGTGAGTGGCTTCTAAGACACTGAATAGATGTTGCCTAGGTACTTGGATTACAAGTGGGCACTTATTGAGTAGTCAAGACAATGTGCTAAAGTACACATGATGATTATAGGGAAGAAAAAAAAATAAGTTACCAATTACTATTAGAGGTATACATGAGCTCCATTGTTAAAGATAAGATTCTAGATACATAAATGAATAGAATTGTTATGGAAATGTTCCAAGAAATGCCTAACTATGATATCAAGTGGGTAATGCATACAATCCTAGGGAGCTCATATGAGCATGAGCCTCATTACGAGGACTATTGGATGAATTTTAAGGATGAAGAGGAGGTCATACTTAGATATTTCTCTAGGATGACCTTGACACAAATAATTGATTATAAGGTGTTGGTTATTTCAAAATGCCTTATAGATGATGAGAAAGTAATATGCACATTTTATGTTGACAAAAACTTGGCTGCAAAAAAAGTGGAACAAATTGATTAGAACAAGGTAGAGTCCACACAGCTATATGATAGAATTGCTGATGTTATGAGGATAACCTTGACCTAGCTCATGTAAAAATGAATTGACTTATCACTTTAGAAAAATGTGGTGTTAAAGGAATACAGGGCTTCAAGGATTCTCAAGGAGGATCTTCCTCCTTTAAAATAAGGTGCAACTAGCATGGACCCTTTGAAAGGTAAAACACCTCAAGTCTCATCCAATATGCCTACTTATGGGATGGTGGAGGAATAGAGTGTTATAAAAAGTAATAATAGTACTTCAGTGTCTCATTTAACACACAAAGTAGAAGAAATGTTGATGAGTACCATGAGGGATGTTCCCATCACTCATGTAACTCCATAAAAGTCTAAGCCCCCATATGAATCAAAAGTTAGGACATCTACTTCAGCCCTCAAGAACCCTTAAGAAAAGGTAAATGAAAAGGGAATCTCTCTCCTTAAATAGAATCAAAGATTAGATCAACAATGGGATCTATGGAGGAGAAAGAAGATGAGGAAGGTCCCAAACTTAAGCATTTTATAAGAACTACGAAGGATAGAGTTGAAACCCTTAGAGTAGGAGGATTTAAAATTGTAAATGTCATTGGAAACATTGTAACTTCTAAAGTACGTGAAAGGGAGGTGGAAATACCCAAGGAGGTTGATACCACCCCACCCACTGAAACAAAAGGAACTTCTATTACAACAATAACTCATGATAAACTAGATGCAAAGGTGGAAGTTGTGGACATTAAAGAGAAAGATGTATCCCATACTTAGGTATTTACGATTTGTTGCAAGGCCTTACAAAATAAGAAGGTGTTGACCTCCATTTACTTAGAAATCAATAGGTACAAGTACCATAAATGCAATTTGATGGGAAAATTGAAGCTTCCATGATAACTCAAAAATCTACATTTAAGGTACCTACAGTTGAAGTGTCTTTAATAGATGTTAGTTCAAGTAGAGGTACCCCAAAGCTAGAAATTTTATCTGAAAAGGAACAACCTCAATTTGAAATAAAAATTGTCATCTATGAAGGGAAAGTTACCACAAATTATCCTCTTAATAATGCATTAGAAGTGGTTGAGAGAGTATTGGAAAGTAATGAATTTTTCAAGGAACAAGAATAAGAGAAGGTTCATGAGGAATTTCAAAAGATATCTCATGTAGTAGCTCCACCGATGAGCCTAAGGATAATGAATAAGAAGTTAGGCCGTTGTAGATATAATTATAACACAACTTGAACTTGAGAAAGTAGAAAAAGAGGTGGAGGTTTCACAATCATAGGTTCCTATTCTTGATGTTACCCCATATGCCTCAAAATTAATTATGGTTCTCCCTAGCACCCCCAATAGATGCCCCAAATTCAAAAGGAAGGAAATACCCCAACAATCGGGTGAATGTGATCTACCCTTTGAAAGAGATAAAATGTGAAGATTCAGTTGGAGGTTATCATCTTAGAAAGTATTGTTTTATCTAGAAAACCAAGGGACTTGAAGAAATAAGGGTTGTTGTTAAAACCTATTGTGGGTCCCCAAGGGGAAAGGTCCATAGAAATTGTAACTCCCAAGGGAGATATACTAAGAAGTGAGGCCACCCCTGTAGATTACCAAGTTACACAGATACCTTTGGGGAATCCCACCACTGAGATCTTGAAACATGAAGCTTTAGTATCCATATGAGGTCTCTTCCAGAAAATTGATAAATATAAAGAGACAAAAAATAGTTAAAGGAGAAGGTTGATATCTTATCAACCTATGTATAAAAGTGGCTACAACCCCTATTAAGAGCCAAGAAATTACCGTTGTTATAACTCTAGAGGAATTAATAATTGTAAATTATTCAAAGAGTAGGGTAGATGCAACTAATAAATGGGAGGAAGAGTTGATAAGAAAGGGAAACAATGCCATTATGAGTAGTGGAGTGCTATAAACAACTTTATAATCAAATAAAGGTGGCCAAAGAGAAAACTGAAAAGTGTCATAATGAAGTAGAGTATTGGGATGGGTTATTACCCAAACTTGAGGCAATGATAAATCTAGATGATGAATTGATTGAGGATGAGGCCATTGTGTCCCCATATTATAGAGGAAAATAATGTATGTATGTAAAGGCCATTAGAATAAGGATGGCAGTTTAGGAGGATGCATCAACAAATCCATGGAATGAAGGATAAGGCCAGAAAGTATGTTGATGACTTAGATTATAAACTTGAAAATATGCTTCCAATTCAAGATACACACACCTTGAGAGCTACAAATTCATAGAGTCTAATAGAAATCCTTTAGTATCATGTTAGGGGAATTGGATTCTTCTTCTTCAAGTTTCAATTATACTTCAATTCAAAAATTCATTCATTTAGAGGGAAGTATAAATAAATTGGCCAAGAGGGTGAAGAAAATGAAGGCCATATCTATTGAATTTGATGATGTTTTGTCAGACTAGGAGCTTGTTTTTCTTTTCCATGCTGGTCCAGATGATGAATTCCTCATAAGTATGTTTAAGAGATTGGATGCTTACACAAAAAAATTGGAAGAGCAGAACAAGGGGGATCCAATTAATTTGGATCCTACATAATCTTTCACTCCTCTTTCCATTATTTTATTCTTTAATTACTCCATTCTTTGTATTCTTTCAAGAGAGGGAAAATATTCCCAAATGATTGCATGAATAACATATTCATGGGAAGAGACAAAAAGAGAAAATTTCATGAAGGTAACACATTTCCTAGAATGCATGCCTGAATAATGAAAAGGAAGTAAATGACAAAATTGGTTAATTGGCAAAGGAATATATTGTGTACCTCCATGTTTTCAACCATGAAATAGAATAGTTCCAACCTAGAACATCAAAATGGTATCTTTACAGTTAGAAGAGTCTCTCTTTTACTTTGGATAGGATTAGCATCATTTTCCCCATATTTTTCTTCTCTTAGTGGGTTTTTGGGGGGCAATTGGGTATATTCCCTTATGGAAACATTTCATAATAATGAGGGCATATCCTCATTCTAAGGGGTCAATGATTAGTCGTTGATAGTTGAGTGTTAATTTATCTTACTTCGGATTTTCATTTCTCTAAGGAAGTATAGGAAGTTCTAATTTATTGAGGTTTTAATGCTATGGTGGTTGCACTGTACATCAATTAGTATACATTGAGGGAATTCAATCTATGTCCCCTTATTAAAACCAATATTAATAAAACAAGTTGTTTTTATTTATTCATGGATTATTATGTATGTGGACATTTGATCAATGAAATATCTCTCTCATTGTAGTCTTATGTTTGTTACATCTATGAAATACACATGTTTAACTTCTGGTTATTGTATTTTCTTGGAAGTTGTATAAATATTGTGTTGTAGTGTATTCTTTGCAATATTTTGGTCTATTTATAAAACCCTTGTTGCAATACTACTTTGGAGTGATTTTTTTATCCCTTAAATGTATCTTGGGCATATAAAATGGAAGCAATGAATATTTTGTTAAGGTTCTTTCACAAGTGTTTGTGTTGAGGATTTTGAAGATTGTATGGTAACATTTTCATGATCTAGTTATCAATGAATGTAAATTCCTCTTTGGAAGTTATCTTTATTTAATTATTTTTTCTCCATAATTTGGATATAGCAAGATCTCATGGAAGTCATTAGCATGCTGCTATTATAAATCAACCACCATCCATCCTTGTTTTATCTAAACTAAAAGTATCCTACCATCATGCTCCTACAAACACATGAAATTTTGTATATCATGCATGTGTTTGTGTGTAAATTGCATTACCTTTTCCTATCATGAATTCATTTTCCTTGATTCAATATAATAAGTATTCCAAATATCATTAATATCCATTTCATTTGTTCTTTACATAAAGATGATGTTTGTGAATCATTTTATTTGTCTTTAATAACTTGTGTCTAATGCACTAAAAATGTGTGGTATTTGTGTGAAAAATCTGGTGATTAGATAGTGTATCCATAGCTATGCTTAGCTTAGATTGACTCACCAACAATTTTAATGAAATTTAATTACAATATCCCTCCCTCATTCAAGTTATCCATGGGTTCCGTTACCTTTGGTTTTGTAAAACCAGATGTACAAGGGTTTAACAATCCCCTTTGTGAGGTTCCTCCTAATCATTTCCAAGACATAGTGGTAAGATAATGCTAGATAAAATCCTAGATTCAAATGACATATCCTTCAAATCTATCATTATTAAATCCATTATGTGTTATAATTATTTCCAAGTCCCGAGGTGTAATATTCAGAGCCATAGCCTAAAAGAGAAAGGGAGACTTTATACTTCAATCCCTCAAACTTTTTGGGAAAGTCAATATGAGACCAAGTAAAACCACTAAATATAGTGCTATCTAGAAAGAGAGGTCACTAGAGAAATAAAAATACTTAGTGGGTAATACATAGGCTATTAAATATAGATTCAATGTGATCACCAACATAAATTCCAAACAAATTGTTGACAACTTGGTGTGTAATAATTTTTGGGATGATAATCTTGAAATACCATTGCAAATACACTCTAATTATGCAAGGTAAATGTGATTTGCAAGTAAATATCATGTTGGATGTGTAATGGTGATGAAATTCTTGAGGGCGGGATAAAAGGATAGTGAAAATGAAAGGGAAATAAAGATGGATGAAAATGAGAGAATAGGGAAGACTAAAGGGGAGAAGTAACTACCTTAACCATATTGGCCTAATATTTTTCTACATCTAAATGTGAAATCAAAAATAAACTCATCCTCCAAAGGTTACTTGCCTTTATGGACACATAAGAAAACCAAACTTTATAGAATAATCCCTTAAACCCTAGTACAAACACCTGAGAATAGAATTTCATGTGTTGATAATGTAAAATACCTAAAACCAAAGGACGCCCTAAGATAATAGATGTTGATTCCTAGAAAATTATCTAAATAAATTTATAATTGAGGAAAATTTTGCAGAGTGTGCACCACAAAACAAAATTCCTTTAATACCCAAATCATGCAATCACTGTGAAATTCTTTCCTATAGTTTTTCAGCATGATATTAAAAATATTACAAATAAGAAAATATATTTATCCATTTTATATCTATTAACAACAAGAAATAACAAACATGTACATAACAGTTTGATCATGTGTGTTCATTTACAAAGGAGACAAGGGAAACATATAGAAGATGAAACTCAAATCCTCCTAATGGTTATATAACTACAACCACCTTAGCATAAATCCCAAATAGAACCACAATGAACCAAAAATTTGTAAAACCCAACCTATAAGGGAATGCCCCAGAATCTATCTCAAGCTCCCAAAGCTCACACCTACCAGCCAACTCCTTTAGAATGAATTCAAACCTTAATTCTTATAAAATTTTCCTTAAACTTAATAGAATATGATTTTAAGGTGTTAACTCAAAGGTTAATATTGTGATCTATGTGTTTATTAGTGTAGGATTGATCGGGGATCATTTTTATATCAAAATTTCCCTAAACATCCCTAAATTATGTTATTTTAGAAGATATTTTTGATATCTTTCCAACGACTATAAGAACGCAAAAATGAACACTTTGGGAGCTATAGTTATGTCGGTTAAAGTTCAATCAACTGGAAAATAAACTCGGTCAACAAGTCAATAATGGACCAATGACACCGTGACACATGGTGAACAAGGAAAAGGGGATTTATTTGTTGGTTTTCAACCTCTGGTATTCGATAGGCATAAAATTTGGTGGCCGCGACAAGAGGCTCAACTTTTTTAACTGAGGGGAGCCCGACTGCCGTGTGGACTAGTTTATCGCCAACGTAGTGGGTCCACAAGCCACCATGGCTTGCCACAACTTAGCCATATTTCATTTTGAATATCGTAGTCTTATATAGTAAAATTTTATATTATTCACCATGTTACTATATTATTTCAATTTGTAATATTGAGAATTGACTGAGTTCATTATACTCAAAATTATTTCCACTAGCTCAACAAGTTACCTTTTCATACCAAGTTGATCACATATTAATTCACCACATGGCTCAGTTGGAGATACCACATGACTTGGCCAACATAGGGAGGATTACAATGTAGAGCCCACGACTCAGCCCACAACATGGTGGCAGACCCAACTGACCCCACCAACTCATGCAAAGCTCACCACATGGAGTGACCGACACATTCCTCAAACAAACCAATAGAACCCACATGACTTGGTGGGTAAACATCATCAAAACCAAGACAAAGGGTAATGTGTGACTGAGGTAATGAGGGGAATAGGGAGATGATCCCAATAAAATAATTAAGCCCCCCTTCACATAAAGAATGTGGGATCTCACCCAAACGATGAGACAAAACATGACGAGAAGGGTTGAACCCACGAACTCGGCGGGGATAAAAGTAACCAACCAACTTGTCCAGTGAGTTGGTTAGGTTGAGTAGTGAGTTGACCTATAAGGCCCTTCCACTAAATTTTAATGGCCTATTTTAATATAAATAGGGGACCCCTCTCTATTAAAACACACATAACTTGGAAGCTCATTCCTAGAGCTCGGAAGGCGTAGATCGAGCTAAGACGAGAGTTAGATATTATGTCAATGGAATAGTTGTGTGAAGTCCTAATTTATCTAGGAATTATTATTGACCTATTATTTTAAGGAAATAGTAAATTAAAATTATTGTGACTAGGAGTTATTAATACTACCTAGTCGACCCATAGTGCCACACCAAATTATTGTGAATCCTGGAATATCGACCAGACTTTCATAGGGTGTTACGAAGTGTTTGGAAGGCCAGTTGAGAATCGGAGGATTTTGAATAGTGGAGATGGTGCCATAGAGCTTGCCAAATACGCCAGAAAAGGGGAAGTCAGTGCTATTTTTCACCCTTATCATTTGAAGGTCTGGATATTCTTCTAAGCAAGTTCTTAATAGTTTCCATTAGGTTTTCTTGTGAAAGTACTATTGTAACTTACAAGTTTTGACTAGTGGAACAGTTTGAAAGAACCCAAAGACGTAGGAAATTTCCAAACTCCGTAATCAATCATTGTGCAATTTGTCATTATATGCTTGCATTAATTTTAAATTGATTACTTAAAAGGAGAAAATTATCAGCAAATAAAATAAGCCTATAGGGGTCCGAGATCAGGTGAATAAAAACTTGATAATTTTTAGATCAAGGATATTCATTTTCCTTATATTTGTTTATTTACTTAGATATTTCCTACACTCATGGGATATGCTTGCTTAGGTGTACAAGTTGTGTTGAGTTAGCTTACTAGTTATGTGGAGTCAACTCTACTTCTAGTATCAGTTAGTGAGAGTTATTCACCACTGATCTAGGTAGTAGTTATACTTTCCACCTTTTATAAGTGTACATCACTTGCATCATTCCATAACATGGAGCACATGGAGCATTGAGGTAATTTGGAGACATTATTTCCTTGTGACTTGTAGTCATTTTTACACCCACCAAGAACAAGGGAACCCCATGTGTGTCGACCTAGCACCCAGCGGGTGTTGGGTTCTCACCGAAGCATGTGCGAGCAACGAGTCTCTCTTTTATGTGAGTTAAGTGGGAAACATCATCTATGATAGGAGCTTAAAAAGAGTGAGTGGGAACGAGACATACATTTATCATAAAAATTAGAACAACTTCTAGACAAATGCAGTCATCCTAGACCAAATGGTACTTAACAAATTATAGAAAGGAACCAAAATAGAAAGGAAATACATAAGGATTTATATTCATTCCATAAACATTCATGAATGGAATAAACTATAAACATGGACTAGAATCATTAATAAACATATTGAATCAAGTTTAGTAACCTCATTATATTCATTGGATTCATTACAGGTTATCATAGTTGTGTAGACCAAAGTCATACATCATAGCTGGATTTATATCCATCAGTTCTCAAGAGAAAATTTAAAATCCCAACCCTCTTATTACATCCTTGTCCTATAGAATCCTACCCAACTTATGGAGCTCTCACATTATTCCCTGCATGGCTTCGTTTCCTTCTTATTCTCTCTTTTCCTCCTCGGTGGGTGCTTGTATTTATATCCCTTCTCAACATCATCAAGCTAGTGTGGGAGTTGTAGATCCATTGCCAAGTGTCCAAGGTGGTCCTTCATGGGAGCATGCTTCTTCAGGTCTGAGCTCTCCACTCTTTACAATGATGGCCTTCTAGAAACTTCCATCATAGGGTATATTCCTTCTTAGGCCAACTTTGTTGCTAGGCTGCAACCTTATCCATTCTGCATGTATAGTCGGGTCATGATTTTCTCATGTTCTACCTAATGTGTCAAATATGGATAAGTATTGAAACCTTTGTTCTTTCTTGCGTGCATGCCACTTTCTCTATTAAACCCTACTAGAACCCTGTCCTATGTGCTTTCTCCTTGCATGCCCTTTCTTGACTAGGCCTTGCGCGCCCATGCGCCTTCTTATACTTGGCCAATATTTTAGGGGCCCAACATCACCCCACACTATGCCTGTTCTCTGCCCATGGGAACACCTTCTCAATGAATAAAGAATGACTACCTTTAAATGGTTTGGGGAAAGGGAATGAAAAACTTTGGGGAAGAAAGAAAGAATGGGGGAACTATGATCACTTTTGTAAGAGGAGAGGGAAATATTTTGTTAGGTATGCCTCTAGCTTATTCCAAGTACCGACCTCACTCTACACCTACTGACAAATTTCACTGACTAGGGTGCTCACCTCTTCAAAGCTTAGCCCCTCTCCTTGGGTATTCATCATTTCCATGATCTCCTCCAATTATTTTCCCAAGTCTTCAAGTTCATCCATCCTTTGAGTGATCTGGGGATACAACTCCTTCATCACGGTTCTTGATTGAGCCCCGCAAGGTCTCAATAGCCTCTAATTTCTTCTCAACTTTGGCTAAGATCTTGTCATGTTCCACTCTATTCCCCTTGTTCTTCTCCTAGAACTCCTTGAGCTCGCTTCATGGGAGGTGACTAGAATGCTCGCCACTCTATCTCTATTGGTGTAATTATCATAAACAGCCTCAATAGCTTGGGTGACAACTTTCACATCTGTGAGGACTTTCTTGTACTCAGTAACAATTTCCACAACCTTCATCTTATCCTCCTTTTCCTTGTGCGTTGATGCCTCCTCCACAGAATTTAAGGCCAGTGGTCACCTTTCCATTGTGAGGACATGGTTCAAGTCCTCTAGACTCTCTATGGTGGATCCATACTTCTGCACAGATGACATTAGATCTAGATGCTTCAAGAAAATGGCATCTGTGATCATCTCTGCTTTCTTGCAAACCTCACGCACCCTTGCCTTCTCTTATTTCAACTCATGCCTTAGTTGCATGCGATTAGTTCCTCCCGCTTTAATTCCTTGGTCCTTTCTTTGAGCTCTTCTTCCTTCTTCTCCAACTCTACCTCTAGGAATTTTACCCTATCGTTCCTCCCGAATAACCTGGCTTCTAGTTCAACCGAGACCTTGTTCAATGCATTATAAACTTGTTCATCTGATAGCCGTTGAGCGCTCACCAAGGGGTTGTCTCCTTTTGACTCAAGTACCTTCATTATTTCCCTTAGCTTACCTCGAATTCTATCTCATCAATGTGGGACTCAATTTCCCAAGAAAGAATTTTCCTCGTCCAGGGTATGCACCTTCCTCATCAAATGACTTCATAGCCAATATTTTCTCTGTTGGTACTGTGCTTTGGAAACACACATGCAACACCTTGTTTAGATCATCAATATAGTCCATTCTTGGTCTCTGGATCCCTGTGCGCATGCCCTTAGGAATACATACCGTCAAACTGGGGCCTCCTCTTGTGTTGCCGTGATCTTTTCCCACACTTTCTTCCTTATCTTCATTCATTACTAAATCAGTGTTGCACTCCAACTCTTGTTCTACCAAGGCTTCAATGATTTTCACTGCTTCTTTTTCTACTCTCATTTATCTACTCTTGCATGAGGCTTGGAGTCTAATTTTTTTACTCACTTCTTCACTTCCTCCCTTATCTTGGGTGCCTTCCTCCTCCTGGCTACCCTTCCTCCGCATGAAGAGAAACTCATTTTCCTCTTCTCCACCCTCTTCCTCTGAATCATGCACATCAAACACTAGTGGTTCTTAGGCTCCTTTAAGTTCATCTTCTTCATCATCATCCCTCTCTCCTCTGTAGGCCTCCAAGCTCTCTGTGTCCTCCGAATCAGCCTCCTCCATCACCTTCTATTTCTTCCTAACTGGGGATTCCAGTATAGGAGATTTAACTCTTTCTTCTTCCTCCTCTGGTGACTTCTCCTTTGTGATAGGATTTTCTTGTTCTGGTGCCTCCTCTCTAACTGGGGACCTCTTCCTATGTGTGTAAGTACTAGTTCTAGCACTTGTCCCTGGGGTGCCCACTTGTGGTGCACTTTGGACACTTGGTGCCTTCTTCCCTTGCACCTCTTCTTTCCTTTCCTTTCTTTACTTGGTGTAAGATTCTTTCTCCCCATGGGGTCTTCAGGAATGGAGACATCACATTCTAGGTATGTGCCCTTCTCAAACTTTGGTCTTATGTGTAGATATACCCTTTCTACGGTCTCTCCTGCTATTGGAAAATTCAGGGGATTTTTCATTTGAAATTTGTGGGAGACATACCTCTCCATGTACACACGTGCTTCTTGGGGTAAAAATCTTTTTGCGCAGCTCCCTATGGTCTTGATCTACCTCACTAAGGTTGAACCTTAGTATTTTGGCCTCTTTAAACCTATTTACCCCTACTTGGAAATATTGAGTGGTGAAGGAGAAGGGGAGCTTGCACCAGGGGCCCATGTTTTCATCTATCAATTTAAATATACCAATGTAGAAATGTTGGTACACCACAAATTTGGATTCTCCATCAAAAAGTGTTGATAGATGCTCTGGGATCCTCCACTCCACCCCAAACACATCCCTTAAGCACTTATACCATTTTTCCAAGTGTGCCTTGTGAGCATCCGTCATGCTATCGCAAGTGTACTTTGTGAATATTTTCATGGGTGAGGGGTCTTCCTCCGGATATTCCCAAACAAACTTATCTGCCGCATCTGGCACTCGATCTCTGAAAACACAATTGTCAAGAGGACATTGCCAAAGAGTATCTTGTCTCCTTCTGCATGCTATGAATATTTTCATCTGTGATGAAGGCATAAAAGTTGTAGATGGTGCCTTTTGATATTTTCTTACACACATTTAACTAGGCCTTATTTACCTGTGTCCACCTTTCTTGGTCATTTATCTTTGTCACCAAGCATGTGGCCATTCTCATGACAGGGTCTTGGATTTCCATGATATCAAAGTATCATGACCCCTTCTTATAATCATATGCGGTGACAGGTTGCTTTGATGGCTTCCTTGTCGCTCAGGTCATCATCTATACTTTCTCCTTCACATATGAGGCCTGTGAATTTTGAAATCAATTGAGGAGTTATGCACATCTTGTACCTGTGAAGTAAAATTGGTCCTCATGTACGTGCGACATTAACCATTGATAGAGGTGCTCAAGTTTTCCAAAATAAGGCAACTCATAGAGTTGCAATAATCCCACCTTCTCCAACTTTACTTTTACCTCATCACTATAGATAGGTAAACCCTCTGGTGTCCTCTTGTTTGTCGGGTGCACCAACTCCAGCGCCAATTCCTTTTTTGTTGTGTTCATGTGATGGTTGTAATCACTCACCATCATGTTTCTTAAGTGGGACTCCCATTCTTTCCCAAGAAAAACCCCATCTGGGTATTGCATCTCTGCATACCATTCTTCATTCATGCTTACAGGGGTTTCTAGTTGTTTGCCTTTGCCCTTGCCCTTGCCCTTCGGATTCTTAGGTGATATAGTTGGTTTCTTAGGTGTCATGGTTTAGGTTATCTTAGCACTTCAACTTCTCTTACTTGCTCTACTTTTCTACCTTCTCCAAGCTCAGACCTCAAACTTGTGAAGAAACCCTTTTCATCTCGTGCCCTAGCTACCAAACCCTAACTAGAATAACCTTGTTCACAAGATGATGCTTCTCCAAAAAAATTCTATGCTCATGAACTTCTTTCCTTCTGGTTTGTAGATCAAATATAGTCACTCATGCCTTAATTCCTCAAAATTTCTTCACATAGATCAAATCTAGAAACCCTAGTCCGCAAGAGCTTTTTTTTTCGTATTTGCAATGTCCATAATGAAGTGCCCAACCTTTTATTTATAGCTTTTCATTTTTTTTAGCATTAAATGCTACTTCACCTACCACCGTACTTCAACACTTATTGAAGCTTTTTCCACTAAGCCACACTCTAGCACCCCCACTCATGTGCCCAACCTTGCACGGATAATCCTACAACCTTCTAGTGTGCAAACAATCTATCTGATAGAAGACTCTTACGCACGTGTTACCAGTGCTGAATGTAATTCTTCCTCCCTTGTATGTGGAACCAAGATGTAGTCTTATCCTAACACCAACCATCCTCATTCACCCTTTTTTCACAGGGCCATCCATGTGCTTCCTTTCATAGGGCCATTCAATCCGGGCTTTCCAACGCAATCCTTCCTGGTACTTTGCACCTTGCACTTTCTTTCACATTATTCCACCCCACACTAAAATGATGCACGGTCCTCTACGCATTCAAAACCTTTGAAAAAGTAATGAGGTTATCGTGCACAAGGCACAACACAAAATAAAAACAAGAAAGGGAAACATAAGAAAAGAAAAAAATGCATTAAAGGAAGTCCTAACCTATCTGGAAATACTGCCTTATTAAAAACACCAAGAAGACTTATTTATAGTAGGGCTTTAGCCTACTCCCATTGAAGTGTCCTACCAATCTTGTCACATCCAAAGTGCTTGTAACTAGCACATGCCTAAATCAAGGATGTACGAGATGATGTAGGGACCCAACCAATGGAATTTTAACTTCCCAAGATGGCGCAGAAACTTGGAATCATATAGTAGCACCATCTTCCCAACCTCAAATATTTTGTTCTTAATGTGACAATCATGCCATGCCTTTTGTTTTGATTTTTCAGTCTTCTAGATCCACCTGGAGAGTGATCGTCTTTCATCCAATTACATTAACTTGTCAATTCTTTCTTCTAGCACTTGTTCATCGGCCAATCCTCCTATGCACGCTATACGCAGAGAAGGTAACATGAATTCAACTGGTAGGATAGCCTCTGTGCCAAACACTAATTGAAATGGTGTGGCCTTATTTAACCTCTTGTAGGTTTTCCTATATGCCCAAAGAATGGATGATACTTTGTCATCCCAATCTTGTCTACCAATGTCACAAATTTTGGTTAGGGTATGACTTAGTATTTTGTTAAATGCCTCACGCAGTTCCATTTGCTTATGGATGGTAAGGGGTAGTCTTGTGATGAGCCACCATGAATTCTACTAACAGAATCCTTACTATCTCATTTAAGAAATGTGTACCCCTATCACTAGTCAAAATCAAAGGGCACCCATACCTTGTAATAATGTTTTCCCACATAAACCTTGTTGTAGTAGCTATTGTACAATCCTTAGTAGGTGTTGCTTCTTCCCACCTTGTCAAGTAATCTATGCAAGTGATTATATAATGTGACTCTAGTCCTACGCGTGGCTGGTGTAATAAGGCCTACAAAGTCTATACCCCACTTTTCGAATGTCTCCGTTGGGAATAGGGTGCAGAGGCATTTCATCTCTTCACCCTACTTTTCCAATGCACTGATAATGGCCACACACCTTGAAATATTCCTTGCAATCTTAATATTAGGTCTCCCACCATAATCTAGCCATCAATATCTTGCGTGCAGTGGCGTCACCTACATAGTGCCCACCTGCACTACCTCTATGTGCCTCTTCTATTATGGCTAGGTGCTCATGTTCTAGCACACACTAGTGTAGAATCTCATCACATCCTAATTTGTATAAATCCTAACTAATCAATATGTAGGGTGTGAAGCTTATAACTAACTACTTTTTATCCAATGCCTTCATTCCTTTTGGTGCTACACCTGTCTTGAGAAATACTACAATATCTTCTAAGTCTGAGGGTGTGCGTCGCAACCTAAATAGTTGTGCATCTGGCATGGTATCCTCAATGCTTTGCGCGTCCTCCCCGAATCAATTCTAGACAAATGATCAGGTCCGAAATTACTTTTTCTTAGTTTGACAAGCACTATGAACTCAAATTCTTAGAATAATAGTACCCACCGACATATGTGCCCTTGTAGAATGAGCTTGTTCACTAAATATTTCAATGCCATATGGTCAGTGTAAAATATAAAAGGGGTTTCCAGAGATACTATCTAAACTTGTGAAGCACGTAGATCATTGACAATGCCTCACACTTAGTTGTAGTATAATTCTTCTCTACTAGTGTCAACTTCCTACTTGCAAAGCATAAAGGATGATCAACAATCCCTTCACCAGGATGTGCAAGTACTACTCCAATGGCGGTTCCTGAGGCATCAACATGAACATGGAAGGGCTTATCCCAAGAGGGGAATCGTAGTATGGGCACAGTGATAAGCCTATCCTTTAAAGTGTCAAATGCCTTTTGTTGCACCTCTCCCCAAAGGAAGGCACTCTTGTGTCTAAGTAACTCTTCTAAAGGCGTGGAGATCTTGGCGTATCCCTTGATGAAATTCTTGTAGTAAATCATGTGTTCAAGGAATCCACATGTTATGAATATTATTTTGTTTACATTGGTAAATGTTTTAATGTAATATATATTATCATGGAGATAATATATATGGGTGAAAAAAATAAAATGTAATATTATTAAATATAAGAAAATATATCTCATATTAATAATATAGGTTTTATAAATTAGTTGTGAGTTTGTTGTATAAACAACTCACATTGGTATTTTTAGGATTAGTTGAGTGTGTTGAGATAGCTAAGGTATTGCGAGAGATTAGTGGAACATTGAGAGATATGTGGGATAAAGGACAACTCCTATTTAATAGGAGATCATATGTGTATTTATACCTCTCAATGTAAATGAAGATATATCCCTGTGGAATAGAAGAAATATTTTAAATATTATTTCCGGTGTTATTTGATTAAATCAAAGTGTGTTCATTTTGTATGCAATTTGAACCAAAATAATATTTAGTATCGAGCGGGGATATCTATGAGAGTCAGTTGGGAGAAATTCAGCTTTGTTTAGAACCTACATTGTCTTTTTCCTCGGCATGATTATCATCAGTTCTGAGTTTGTTACTTGAAAGTGGAACAAACTCATTCATCTTCATCAGCGCATGACCAACACCTTCTCATCGTATGTGTAGTCAGATAAATAAACTACCGTGTGTGTAGAGGTTCATCACACCTGTGTTTGTGCCTAAAAAGAAACCATCAATTCCTCAAATGAAATCAAATCCTTATATCCATCTGTAACATTCATAAGATTGTTTCATATACATGTGTGTAGTTGTGTATGCGTAATGTAACAAAATCTACCTCTATCATATGTGTACGGAGTTTTAACATTGCATATAATTGATCTATTTGGCAGAAAACTTCACCCACATCCAACACCATTAGATCATACCGTGTTGTAAGTAAAAGTCATTTTATATTTTCTTAGTATTAGTTTATTTCTTATAGTAGTCGGTCATTTTTTTAATTGTTTAATAGTTTATAGTTTTTAAGCTAAAACTAATTATATGTTATTTTAGTTCATTCCGTGGTATATGGTTAAGGTTTGAATTTTTAAAAAATATTAATATTTGTGCCACACTTTTACTTTTTTGAATTTTTGTTTTAATTCATGGTTTTTTAAAAGTATTTGCTTTAATATTTTGGTTTATAATTTTAGTTTTAGTTTTAATTTGTTTAATAAGTTTAAGTCTTTTTTTAATTTTGTTTTTATGTTTAAGACTATATTTTTTTAGTTAAAATAAATCAATGTGTTGAAGTCAAGATTTATAGTCAAAATTGTTTTTATAATAATTTATTTTTGTGTCTTAGTATTGAATTATTTGTTGTTATTTGTTTAAAGTTGAGTCAAATCTTATTTAAGTCATTTATGTCATAAAAAGTCTAAAAATATAAAAAAATCCTTAAGAATGCATTTTCGGTGTAACCTAATGTTAAATTTTACAAAATAATGAAATTTGAACTTCAATTCACATTCCACTTTGTTTGAGTTAGTAACAGATATGATGGAGGTAGGAGGCAAAGGAGGAGGAGGCAGATCAACATCTCTTGTTAGTCACCAACAAAGAGACTGCTTCAAATGTATTGGTGACAAATTTATTTCAGTTGTGTGTTTGATTCCATTATTGTGTGTTTTGTAATAAGAACTGAAGGAAATTCTTGTTCAATTGTAATTTCCTTTTATAAACCTCCTTGATGTAATGTTGTAATAGAAAGAAGAAAACACAAGTACAAAGTCAGCATCATGATACTTGAAGGGGATGAACAGAGGTTCATGAATAGGGGTTCTTACCTTGGACTGAGGTCCATATGTGTACCAAGATCATGAGAAAATAGGGGTGTGCAAGCTGCAGAGAAAGTGTAACTATTCTTTTCTACATTGTTCACATTAGGGGAGTGTAGGGGAAGTAATAATGTAAACAATAGGGGAGTGAATGTTAGGAATATTATATTGTTTACATTGGTGAATGTTTTAATGTAATATATATTATCATGGAGATAATATATATGGATGAAAAAAATAAAATGTAATATTATTAAATATGAAAAATATATCTCATATTAATATTATAGGTTGTATATATTAGTTGTGAGTTTGTTGTATAAACAACTCACGTTGGTATTTTTAGGATTAGTTGAGTGTGTTGAGATAACTAAGGGATTGAGAGAGATTAGTGGAAGGTTGAGAGATATGTGGGATAAAGGATAACTCCTATCTAATAGGAGATCATATGTGTATTTATACCTCTCAATGTAAATGAAGATATATCCCGGATGGAATAGAAGAATTATTTTTAATATTATTTCCGGTGTTATTTGATTAAATCTGTGTGTTCATTTTGTATGCAATTTGAACCAAAATAATATTTGATATCAGAGCAGGGAGATCTATGAGAGTCAGTTGGGAGAAATTCAGCTTTGTTTAGAACCTGCATTGTCTTTTTCTTGGGCGTGATTATCATCAGTTCTGAGTTTGTTACTTGAAAGTGGAACAGATTCATTCATCTTGATCAGCACATGACCAACACCTTCTCATCTGTGTGTGTAGTCGATCAATAAACTACCGTGTGTGTAGAGGTTCATCACACTGTGTTGGTTCTTGAAAAGAAACTAGCAGTTCCCGAGATGAAATCAAATCCTTAGATCCGTCTGTAACATTCATAAGATCGCTTCATATACATGTGTGTTGCTATGTATCCGCAATGCCACCAAATCTACCTCTATCATATGTGTACGAAGTTTTAACATTACATATAAGCTGATCTATTTGGCGTAAAAACTTCACCCACATCCATCACCATTAGATCATATTGTGATGTTATAAGTAAAAGTCATTTTACATTTTCTTAGTATTAGTTTATTTCTTATAGTAGTGGAGTCATTTTTTTAATTGTTTAATAGTTTTTTAAGCTAAAAGTAATTATATGTTACTTTAGTTCATTCCCATGGTATATGATTAAGGTTTGAAGTTTTTTAAAAATATTAATATTTGTGCCACACTTTTATTTTTTGAAGTTTTGTCTTAATACGTGTTTTTTTAAAAGTATTTGTTTTAATATTTTGGTTTATAATTTTAGTTTTATTTTTAATTTTTCTTAATAATTTTAAGTCTTTTTAAATTTTTTTTTTATGTTTAAGACTAACTTTTTTTTCGTTAAAATAAATCAATGTGTTGATGTCAAGATTTATAGTCAACATTTTTTTGTTAATACTTTATTTTTATGTCTCATAAGTATTATTGTCTTATTTGTTAGTATTTGTTTAAAGTAAATTTAAATCTCATTTAATTCATTTTGTGTCATGAAAATATAAAAATTTCCTTAAGAATGCATTTTCGGTGTAACCAACGTTCGATTTTGTAAAATAATGAAATTTGAACTTCAATTCACATTCAACTAAGTTAGTATAGAGATGATGGAGGTAGGAGGTAAAGGAGGAGGAGGCAGATCAACATCTCTTGTTAGTCACCAACAAAGAGTTTGCTTCAAATGTATTGGTGAAAATTTATTTTAGTTGTGTGTTTGATTCCATTATTGTGTGTTTTGTAGTAAAAGAAGGAAATTCTTGTTCAATTGTAGTTTCCTTTTATAAACCTCCTTGATGTAATGTTGTAATAGAAAGAAGAAAACACAAGTACAAAGTCAGCATCATGATACTTGAAGGGGATGAACAGAGGTTCATGAACAGGGGTTCTTACCTTGGACTGAGGTCCATATGTGTACCAAGATCATGAGCAAACAGGGGTGTGCAAGCTGCAGAGAAAGTGTAACTATTATTTTTATATTGTTCACATTAGGGGAGTGTAGGGGAAGTAATAATGTAAACAATAGGGGAGTGAATGTTAGGAATATTATATTGTTTACATTGGTGAATGTTTTAATGTAATATATATTATCATGGAGATAATATATATGGGTGAATAAATAAAATGTAATATTATTAAATATGAGAAAATATATCTCATATTAATAATATAGGTTTTATATATTAGTTGTGTTTTTTTGTATCAACAACTCACGTTGGTATTTTTAGGATTAGTTGAGTGTGTTGAGATAACTAAGGGATTGAGAGAGATTAGTGGAAGGTTGAGAGATATGTGGGATAAAGAATGAATCCTATTTAATAGGAGATCATATGTGTATTTATACCTCTCAATGTAAATGAAGATATATCCCAGATGAAATAGAAGAAATATTTTTAAATTGTTTTCGGTGATATTTGATTAAATTTGTGTGTTCATTTTGTATGTAATTTGAACCAAAATAATATTTGGTATCAGATCGGGAGATCTATGAGAGTCGGTTGGGAGAAATTCGGCGTTGTTTAGAACTCCATTGTCTTTTCCTCTGCGTGATTATCATCAGGTTCTGAGTTTATTACTTGAAAGTGGAACAAATTCATTCATCTTGATCAACACATGACCAACACCTTCTCATTTGTGTGTGCAATCAGATCAATAAACTACCGTGTGTGTAGAGGTTCATACTGACCTCTGTTGGTGCTCGAAAAGAAACCAGCAGTTCCTCGGATGAAATAAAATCCTTAGATCTGTTTGTAGCATTCATAAGATCATTTCATATACATGTGTGCAATTGTGTATGCGCAATGTCACCAAATCTACCTCTATCATATGTGTATGAGGTTTTAACATTGCATATAACTGATCTATTTGACAGAAGAAACTTCACCCACATCCATCGCCATTAGATCAGACCATGATGTTGTAAGTAAAAGTCATTTTATATTTTCTTTGTATTAGTTTATTTCTTATAGTAGTCGGTCATTTTTTTAATTGTTTAATAGTTTATAGTTTTTAAGCTAAAAGTAATTATATGTTACTTTAGTTCATTCCCATGGTATATGGTTAAGGTTTGAAGTTTTTTTAAAAATATTAATATTTATGCCACACTTTTACTTTTTGAAGTTTTGTTTTAATTCGTGTTTTTTTAAAAAGTATTTGTTTTAATATTTTGGTTTATAATTTTAGTTTTATTTTTAATTTGTTTAGTAATTTAAGTCTTTTTTTTAATTTTATTTTTATGTTTAAGACTAACTTTTTTCATTAAAATAAATCAATGTGTTAATGTTAAGATTTATAGTCAACATTGTTTTTGTTAATAATTTATTTTTGTGTCTCAGTATTATTGTCTTATTTATCTTTATTTGTTTAAAGTCAATTCAAATCTTATTTAAGTCATTTTGTGTCATTAAAAGTCTAAATATATAAAAAAATTCCTTACGAACGCATTTTCGGTGTAACCCGACGTTCGATTTTGTAAAATAATGAAATTTGAACTTCAATTCACATTCCAATGAGTTAGTAGAAGAGATGATGGAGGTAGGAGGAAAAGGAGGAGGAGGCAGATCAACATCTCTTGTTAGTCACCAACAAAGAGACTGCTTCAAATGTATTGGTGACAAATTTATTTCAGTTGTGTCTTTGATTCCATTATTGTTTGTTTTGTAACAAGAACGATGTAAGGAAATTCTTGTTCAATTATAATTTCCTTTTATAAACCTCCTTGATGTAATGTTGTAATAGAAAGAAGAAAACACAAGTACAAAGTCAGCATCATGATACTTGAAGGGGATGAATAGAGGTTCATGAACAGGGGTTCTTACCTTGGACTGAGGTCCATATGTGTACCAAGATCATGAGAAAACAGGGGTGTGCAAGCTATAGAGAGAGTGTAACTATTATTTTCTATATTGGTCACATTAGGGGAGTGTAGGGGAAGTAATAATGTAAACAATAGGGGAGTGAATGCTAGGAATATTATATTGTTTACATTGGTGAATGTTTTAATGTAATATATATTATCATGGAGATAATATATATGGGTGAATAAATAAAATGTAATATTATTAAATATGAGAAAATATATCTCATATTAATAATATAGGTTTTATATATTAGTTGTGAGTTTGTTGTATAAACAACTCATGTTGGTATTTTTAGGATTAGTTGAGTGTGTTGAGATAACTAAGGGATTGAGAGAGATTAGTGGAAGGTTGAGAGATATGTGGGATAAAGGATGACTCCTATTTAATAGGAGATCATATGTGTATTTATACCTCTCAATGTAAATGAAGATATATCCCAAATGTAATATAATAAATATTTTTAATATTATTTGGTGTTATTTGATTAAATCTCTTTGTTCAATTTGTATGTAATTTGAACCGAAATAATAACGTGCATCGCGGTTTGACTAGTAGTCTCCCTAATCCCACAATTCGCAACTTTGGCAAGATCTACTAGTAAGCCTTCCCTACATATGATGTGCCCCAATAATGTTCCAAACAGGGTAGCAAAGACACATTTCTTAATGTTGAGGGATATCCTCAATTTCTAACACCTTTCAAACATCAAGCTTAAGTTGTCACAATGGTCCTTTACTAACCCATATACTATCCAGTCATCCAGGTAAACTTGAAGAAATTTATGGATGAAGTCCT
Organism: Taxus wallichiana var. yunnanensis; assembly: GCA_018340775.1. Lineage (NCBI taxonomy): Eukaryota > Viridiplantae > Streptophyta > Pinopsida > Cupressales > Taxaceae > Taxus > Taxus wallichiana. The sequence goes on from CM031235.1 coordinate 399,633,244, forward strand.
GGAAATCTTGCACCACAATGTGTGAGAACACATTAAGTGCTTTCTTCAACCCAAAAGGCATGAATGTATAGGAAAAAATTCTCTGCTCAGTGGTGAAATTCATCTTTCTCTAGTCCTCTTTCACAATCCTTACCTAGTGATAGCCCGATAATCCATCCGGGAAAGAGTAGACCTCGTGTCCTGTCACTCACTCTAAAATTTCTCTAGTAAATGGGGTTGGGAAAGGATCAATTGCATACCCCGCATTTAGGTCCTTGTAATCAACACAGATCCTTATCCTCCCATCCTTTTTTATACTAATCACCATTGGACTTATCCATTCCGACTCTTCCATAACCTCAATGATACCTGATGCTATCATTTTTTCTATCTCCTCCTTGACCTTTACGTGCAAATTGGGATTCATCTGGTATGGCCTCTTCCTGATTGGGTGCACACCTTCCTTTAGATTTATCCTCATCTCCCCCAAGGAATGGTGGACACCTTTAAGCTCATGGTACCCATGTGGGAACAAATATTGGAATTCGCGTAATAGATCAATGATTTTAGAGACTTCTTTCTCCAACCAATAGTCTCCAATGATTACCTCCTTGGGTTCTAATCCTAATTTGATGTTAACCTTTTTCATCTTTAAAGGTTCATGGTAGGCATGCACCCATTCATCAGCACTATCTATGACTTCGTGCGTCCCTATAGAATGGTTAACATCCAATATTTTCACCTCTTCCCCATTAATAACATACACCATCTTCCCCTTTTATTTTTCTATACACACGCACTCAAGTTGTATCTCTTTTGTTTCTTCTTCCTCAAAGCGTGCCTCCAAGCCAGGTTCACCTAGAAATTCTTGTATTTTGTCTTCCACCATAGCACTATCCCTTGTTGTAAGGCACTTGAATACCTGTAATGCCTTATGTATTGATGGCTTTGTACTCCGATACTCAAATTTTTGAATGAGATCAGCTGCCAATTCTTTCCAATTACTAGTTTAACGACACATCTCCGAGTGGATATACCATCCACGTGCACAACCTTGTAGGATGGAGTACAAATTATGAACCCATAATGAAGGTGGTAATGTTTCTGTGGTTCCCATCTAGGTTGTCTCACATACTTGGATATAGAAGGAAGTAGTCTCTTTACCACGGTAGTATTTTATAGTCGTGAGTGTGTTGCTCCTACAAAATATTATGGAGAAGGAAATTCTCACCTCATGCCATTCCAAGAGGTTCTCTGATGTGTTCCCCACTAATGCACAATAGTTGTAAGTAGGATGTAGTTAAAAATTTTCCTCCTTTCCTTCTCATTTCTCTAGTGGGCCTCCATTTCTTGTAAGAAATCTTCTGAATCAGTCCCTCCAGAGTAACTTGGTAGGTTTATTCCTCCCAAGCACCAGACTATACGTTCCTTTGTCACCTTGGTTACTAATCCCCTTAAATGCCATCTGATCAACTCATAGGTCCCATGTACCCAATTGTCACATGCCATGCTTGTGGTATCACTCACTGATTGGGCATCCTCAAATTGGATAACTCCTTCTGTAGGGTGAATTACCTCAAGATCCATGATTTAGCACACATATATTCTATCAAGGACTTCTTCTCCCAACAGCTTTGTGTAGGGAGCTAACTTTCTACCTATTAAAGGGATGACCACCCGTTCTTCCTTGTTTTTAAAACTGATATATCCTTTGTTAAACCTTATGTTAGCATTATTCTTGTAACATCATGGGCACCCAAGCAATGCTTAGAAGTTTTCCACCTCGACGAGTGCCAAGAACTTAAATTCCCTAGTAAACTTGGCCCCTCAAATGGTGATAGACATCTTTTAAGACACATATGGGAATTTCCTTCATCTTTTTTTCCATATACAACACATTTGAGTGTGACTGCAATGCATGCCTTCCCATTTGATGCCAAGCATCTAAGGTAAGAACATTCACTTTTATCTTGTGTCGATGAGGATATTTCTTAGGAGCCATCCATCAACAACTGCATTTAGAGTAATTTCTTTTTCATACTCAAGGTTGTGTGGAGAAATGTTTACATGTAAAACCTATCTCTCACACTCCACTTCAAAGTGTGTGGTACCTTCTCCCTTAGCCATTCTCCCAGCAAGGGAATAATATTCTCTTGCCTTAAAATTTTACATACTTATTTGACCTCATCTAGGTCACTTCTTGGAACCTCATTATCCTTCCACTACCCCACTTGCCTCGATTGCTCCTTGAGACATTGTATCTCCCCTTGTAAACTCCGAATTACATCCATAGTCTCTGGTATACTTCTTTCTGATGGGAAAGGTCTGGGTACTTTCCATATGGAACCTACTATGTGGAAACTAAGGTCCTTGTCCGGGCATCTCCTGGCATGTGTGGCCTCTCGCACACATTGTCACTAGTACAAGTTCTAGCTCTGACTCACATGCCACTCTTGGCATCCATTATGAATCAGCCCTTTTACGCTCACCATAGCAGCACCCTTATCTTTTTGGTGCTACTAGTTCATATGCTCATAGAGTTCCGGACACTCTTCATACTTGTGCTTCTTCCTGCACCATGAGCATTGTAATAGATCAAGACACTCGCATTTATAATGCTCTGTAGATCCATAGTTATAACATGTTCCCCATGGGAACTCACTTCTTCCTCCTCCATGGTTTCCATGACCTCGAAATCCTCCACAAGAACTTCTTTCATGCACGCCTCTATCTATGTGTCTTTTATAATGGCATTCATCTTACTTTGAACTAGTGATAAGACTGGTGCGGAACACAACATGATCAATGGCCTCATGGATTTGGTCAATATGCCTAAAATCTTTAGTATCATAGGTTGTAGAGGTGTAGATCTTACGGTAGCAAGATAAATTATTCTAAATTACGTGATAAAACAAGGGACATCTATTTGCATTATGGTCCCCATAACAAATTTCATAATCTACCACTATAGTGTGTATTGCCTTCCAGGGGAAGCTATCCTTGGCATACCCCTCTAGTTCATAGTCTATACACCACATTCCACTGCGAGTCTCATGGGATGAGTTCACAGATAAATTTTCTAGCTACTTATCCATAACAGAGATTTGATCTTACGAAATGGGCTAACACCAAGATCAATGCTTCCAACAGCTTCGGTGCGTAAAAAGATTCTAGCACCTCACGTGGGTCTAAGAAAGTCTTATGAGATAATGCTCTTCTAAATGGTGTTATAAACCCTCCAAAAAACCATTGAGCATGTTGTGAATGGTAAATGTCATATGAAAATTTTGATAGGAGAGTCTTAAACCAAGTGTCATACTTCGCACACTCTCCGCCATTCCTTGTGAATCTCCTTTAGGGCCTTGGTGCTCTTTTGTTCAAACTAAGGGATGTGGAATTCTGATAGGAAGGAATTTTTCAACGCGGTGTAATATACCACCGTCGATGAAGGTCATACTTCTTATACCAGATATACGCACTCCCTTGTAACATTGTTACAAATTGAATGGCCTTAGTTCGGGGTTGTGATCCCCTTCACACGCCATTACAATCCACACTTGTGAACATGCTCCGCAACATCCTTTATGCCCGGTAGTCCGGAAAGTGTAAATATATTTTAAAGATTACTTGAGGAGGTGGCTAAGCCCCCTTTCCTCTTGGGCCGATCCTTGGTTTCCTTTGGTGTTCCCTCCGGTGTTATCTCTGTCGATCCACTTAATCCACCAGGTCTTGTGCCTCCCAATCCACTAGTTCCAACTCCAGACCCTCTTGTGGCCAATAATGGGCCTGAAGTGGTTGCACCTAACATCCCCAACGCCTCGCCGAACTGTGCACCAATAGTCCTGCAAGATCATTCTCTTGCCAAATGTATGCCCCGTGCCACTCCTCAAATTTTTACCCAAACCTTGTGCATTTTCTCCTTGCCCAAAAATTCTCCAAACATTGGAATAAAGTGTGCATCCATAGAATTTCCAAATGATAAATTATACCTCTTGGGTGACGATCATTCACTCCCAACGATACCAACTGTGTTATCAACACTCCTCTGATTTGGAAAACCAAGTGACAAGGTTTGGTGACTAGGTGGGTTCATATGCGTGCCAATGAATCTTATCTCCATGTGAAGAAATATCATAAGAAGCCGAAGGGGTCTCTCTCCTACGATTTCCAAGATGGGGTAGCACATACTACTCAGGTTCCATGTCCTCTGCATGAACCTCAACTCCTTCTCGTAACATCTTCCTCCATAGATCCATCACTCTTTCAACCTCGCGTTGTCTAGTAATCTCCCTTTCACACGCTTCACCATACTTGAGTTGTATCTCCTCCCTTTCTTTTTAAGTTGTAATATATGCCATCTTACCCCACCCTAGCTTCCTTTCCCAATTCTCAGAATGGTTAGCCACCATCGAAATGTCTCTAAACTCAAGGTAATGATCAGGATCTTTATCACCAAAGGAATAACACGTAGGAATGATCCTCTGGGATCCCACAGAAACTCAAACTCAGCAAATTTTGGAAAAGAATATGTAGAAATAGTGTATTCCAAAATGTAGCTAGCCAATACTCCTTTCCACCAATGATCCACAACATGAGTCCATGTCATATCTACATCTTGCAGCCTCTGGTACTCTTCTTGGGTCCATGCACATGATCTATAATACCAACTTGATCTAGATGCATATGCTGAGAGCCATTCATATAACTCTACTGGGAAGCAACAAAATAAATTTTCATACAACTCATGGTAGAGGTTCTCTTCTACCCATCTGCATGCATCAAACTTAGGCCCAATGTTGAATCTCTGAGAAAATTCTTCCTCCGTGCTCTTGAACCATGATTCAATACTTTCCAGAGTTAGGCGTTATGTCATCACTCATTGCATAGATCATGATGTATGTTATTTCCCACTAAAAATTTGAAAAGAGGTCCAGAAATGGAACCAAGATGTAGTCATTTTTACACCCACCAAGAACAAGGGAACCCCATGTGTGTCATCCTATCACCCGGTGGGTGTTGGGCGCTACCCAAGGAATGTGTGCACAAAGATTCTCTCTTTTATGTGAGTTAAGTGGGAAACATCATCTATGATAGGAGCTTAAAAAGAGTGAGTGGGAACGAGACATACATTTATCATAGAACTCAGAATGACTTCTAGACAAATGCAGTCATCCTAGACCAAATGGTACTTAATAGATTATAGAAAGGAACCAAAATAGAAAGGAAATGCATAAGGATTTATATTCATTCCATAAACATTCATGAATTAGAACTGTAAGCTATAAACATGGACCAAAATCATTAATAAACATATTGAATCAAGTTTAGTAACCTCATTATATTCATTGGATTCATTACAGATTATCACAGTCTGTGCAGACCAAAGTCATACATCATAGCTAGATTTATATCCATCAGTTCTCAAGAGAAAATTTACAATCCCAACCCCTTATTACATCCTTTTCCTATAGATTCCTACCCAACTTATGGAGCTCTCATAGTATTCCTGCATGGCTTCACTTCCTTCTACTTCTCTCTTTTTCCTCTGGTGGGTGCTTGTATTTATAGCCCTTCTCAACATCATCAAGCCTTCATGGGAGTTGTAGATCCGTTTCCAAGTGTCCAAGGTGGTCCTTCATGGGAGCATGCTTCTTCAAGTCTGAGCTCTCCACTCTTTGCAATGATGGTCTTCTAGAAACTTCCATCGCAAGGTATATTCCTTCTTAGGCCAACCTATCACCAAGATGGCACCTTATCCATTCTCGCATGCATAGTCGGGTCACGCTTTTCTCGTGTTCTACCTGATGTGTCAAATATGGCTAAGTCTTAAGACCTTTTTTTTTTCTTACGTGCATGCCACTTTCTCTATTAAACCCTACTAGAAACCTGTCTTGTGTGCTTTCTCCTTGCTCACCCTTTCTTGACTAGGCCTTACGTGTCCACACACCTTCTTGAACTTGGCCAATATTTTAGTGGCCCAACATGATTTCTTCATCATATTGAATCTTATTGTTAGATATTTTTATTTTTGCAATTTATCATGCATTTTGTTTCCATCGTCAGAGATCCAAAAATCTAATATGGTATTAGAGTGATTCTAGTGAAACATTTTCCACTATTGAGTTATTTTCAAGTTTGAATACTTCATATGTGAAACTAAAAATAGATTTAATGCTGTTTTGATTTAGTGTGGTTTTAAGTTTTGGTGTTTGCCTTATTTTCAAGTTAATGGTTGTCAAAAATTTAGGGGCTTACAAAAATATTCAAAAAAACCTATATATTTTAAAAAATCCCTCGATTGCCCACAACGAATGAATTTTTTTAAGGGGTTTTCAAGAAATTTGTGTGGTGCCTTGGTTTATTGCATTGCAAGTTTCATCATAGTCTCTACTCATTTAAATGTGTTGGCTTAGGATTCATTTAATTTACATATCTCAGACCTAAATCAACCCACATTATAGCCAACTAATTTTCCAACTCATCCAAATCAGTGGGTTACATTGCCTCACTATCCAACTTGGTGCTTGTTGACTCATAACCCTCTACACAATGGATCTCTCCTTCGCTCGGCCGGTTTGTTAGCCCTCCCCAGAGAATCGGACTCTTCTTGGCTCAATCTACTTCCATTCTATCTCATCATGTTGAACATGGTTACTCATACCCTTCTTGACCATCTATCACTTTCTTTCGTGCACCTGGTTGAATTGGAATGGATTTTTTTTTGGATCTGGATCAAAAAATTGACGTGATAAGCCTCTATTTTTGCCCCATGGTGGTTTTTGTTCTACAAATATTACATAGATCAACCTTGACCTCCCTATCTCACCTTCGGTCTTAGACTAGATCTGTTTAGGTGTCTCCTCTCATCCTTTGGTTTGACACTATCTCGACACTTGGATCTACCTCGCATGACTCCACACTTAATCCTCAACTCATCTACCTTTATTGTTTGGAGCTGTATCTCCTCCATTTGCATGTAGACCTCTAGGAAACTACTGATGACTTGGTTTCTCTATTCTTGGTATCTAACTCACATAGTAGTCTCACATTCCAATAATCCCTAGATTGACCAAATCCTTTAGTATTCTATAAAAATTTCTTGTTCAAACACTTTCCTCTTTTTATTTTAATCCCTTCTTTGATTTTTTTTAAAGGGATTAAAGTATTTTTTTCATGAGCCAATGTGATGGTGTATAGGTTTGGTGACCTATTATTTTTGGAGTTTATGTAAAAGAGGGGATCAATTTTATTGTCTTTTATATAAAAAATAATATTATTCACATGTTAAAGATGGAGGGCAAGCCCGGTTTGAAAGGTGGCAAAACCCCTTGTATAAACACCTTATCCCTTATCCGACACCTGGACACATTTTTGAAGTGAGATCGACGTCCTTTGATGTTCATCATCATGTCTTGGTTCTAATGTGTATACGTATGAAACCATTTCCTCTCATTTTAGGTGCATTTTTAAATGGTTTCTAAAATTTTAATTAAATAAGCCATTATTTATAGGAAATTGTATTTGCTATAACTTTTGATTGGTAGCTTGGATTTGAGCACTATTTTAGTCAAAAGTGAATATTTTCTCGTGATCTACATGATGGATTAATTTTTTTGTAAATTCACTACTTTAGTTAAACATTTTGGGAGGTTCTTGCAATACTCTATTAGGACTTGTACTTTTTCACTAAGTTATAAAGTGCCATCTAGGATAATTTTGGGGTTTATCTACATTATGGAGTTTCACCATTATGTTGTTAAGCTTAAATATGGGAGATTTATGTCTTGGAAGGAAGGAATTATCAATCATTTCACTATGTACCAGTTATTTCCATACCTCTATGGTATCATTCTTGAGCCTAACGATCCTATACAAAAGAATGAGTGGTTTAACCACAATGAAGAAGTATATGGTCTTCTTGGTCTTATTGTTTCTAGGGAAATATTGCATTCATTAGAGAACAATGAGTTCCCTTTCACTTCTTGGACCATTATCCAAAAGTTGTATGGTGACCTTGTTTCACCATCTGAGAGTGATGTTTCCCTAGACTACTCTAGTTCCTCCATAGGTTCTCCACCTTATCACATCCCTTTCATTTATGAGTTTTCTTCTGCACTTGTTATTACTCATGAGTCCCACATTTACTATTTTACATAGGATTTTGTTAGTTAGCACACTCTCACTACTTTTTCCTCTATAGATCTCATTGTCATCAATGTTCATGCTTCCATTCAGTATCAAAGTGGTTTTCTATTGGAGAAATTTCATCTGAGACAGATGTGACCATTTCCTATCATACTCCATTGCATCTTGATTTCTCAGTTGATGACACTCCACATATATTGGTTGTTACCTTTGACTATAGTGTTTCTTCATCTTGGACTTATAACAACTCTTCGTAGTAGTCTTCTCCTCCTAATTCATGTTGTGATACGTATACAATCTTGTTAGACATTTCTCTCATTGAGAAACCCCATTGGGATGAGTATCTTCCCAACCTAAGTTATCTATTTGTAGATTCAAATTTTGTTACATTATAGGAATATGCTCTAATTTATCCATCACACATTTTGGAGGACCCATTCATCTCTCTCGTTGGGATTTCTTGCCTTGGGAAATTTTTCACTTCCATTATTTCAGAGATGTTTCATGATCCACCTCTTCTTGTGGATACCTATGTGAGGGTTATTTGGCCCCCACCATTTTATTTCTTTGACATGTATATTATAGTGTCATTTCCATTGTATTTTATGCATACTTTTTCTATACATATGTCATCATTTTTGTAGACTAGATGCAAATATTAGAGTCTGCAAGCTTCCTCTTCCTTTGTGGAGTGAGATGACTTTCAATATTTCATTTTTTTCCTTCCCAAGGGAAGGAACATTTTTGGTATCGATAGAATCTATTCAATATTTACACAAAGAACTACATCATCGACACTCTTCTTAGGGGACCTTCTTATCCTTTCTACTTTGGGAATGATCATTGCACGTGGGTACCTCATCGACCGAGTTTGGGACCCATTTCTTCTTCTTCTCTAATTTTCTTGAGTGAGTTTCATGTCTCTATTTTATGGGGAGTTTTTTCCCACAAGGTTTTCTCCTTTTACTCTATCTTATGAGATATTGCATTATACGTGGGTACCTCATTACGCCTGTTTTCCGGGACCAACTTTCACTTCCCACCTAATTTGTTCTTATGGGGGGTGTTAGTGTAGGATATTAATTTTCCTTTTCTTTTTTATTTACTTGGAGCTTTACTACACTCATGGGATATACTTTCTTATGTGTACATGTTGTGTTGAGTTAGCTTACTAGTTGTGTAGACTCGACTCTACTTCCAATATCAGTTAGTGAGATTTATTCACCACTGATCTAGGTAGTAGTTTCAATTTCCTCCCCTTATAAGTGTACATCACTTACATTATTCCATAACATGGAGCATTGAGTTGATTTGGAGTCATTCTTTCCTTGTGGGTTCTTGATCATATTACATATTATTGTTAATTATATTTATTTTTACAATTTCTTGTGCATTTTTTTTTCATGGGAGATCCAAAAATATAATAGTATTAAAGATTGAGATCAATGGAGAAACACATGATTAGAAAGATGGAGGAAGGAAAAATGGCGTGTTCACTCCATAACCTATAGATCAAAAACTCATCATCTGGTGGGAGAAAAGAAAGTATATATTACCTCCAAGAGAATCCATGGTCGAAGAAGGAACCAAAAATCATCTCCAATTGAGAAATTTGTCATTACATTCCATTAAAATGATGTTTTTACCTTGAAAAGTTTGCAAATGTAATATCCAAATATATTGCGTCATTTTCCTCAAATTTGGTCATTATAGAAAGGAATCACCATGACAGTCCTAATTCATTTAATTTGTGGTGAAATGGATGCTTGAGTCGAAAGTTATGGTAAAAACCTAAACTTGACCATTTGTCACAAACTTCTTCGTTCCACATAATTCACATGAATTCTACCTTTTTCATGATTAATGAGTGTCTTCTATGTTATGTGGCTTTGTTTTGGTTTACCAAGTCTATCATGGATTTTACTTGCTCTGTGGAGTCTTTCTTTGTTATGCGGAATTCATATAGATAAATTCTTTTTCTGCGGCTTCCCGTTTGATATGTGGCTCCCTCTTGATCCGTAGGATTTTCTTGTGTGTTTTGGATTTTTGATCCATGGAATGCTAATGTATAATTTCTGTAGAATACAAATTTTACTTGTTCTATGGATCTTCAAACTTTCCGTACTTGGCATTTTTATATCCTCATGCCTATCCTTTTTTCTTGCGATGTTGCGAAGGTCTAATACGGATTTGACAACATTTTTGGGCATGTTTCCTTTGATTCATGAACTTTTCATGTCCAGAGAACACTATTCATTAATAAATCCACAAAATACTAAGTTAGTGTTCCTCACCTTCCAACCTTGGCTACTTCTAAACTCTCACTCCTTTGTCATGCAAATCCTAAATAATTCTCCCGTATATATCATGAATTTTCCTAAGTAGGATCTACCCTTTGTTTCATGGAAAAACTAATTCCACAAAAATATTATCTCCTTTAGGTTTGCGTAACACTTTCTTCTTCACCTCTTTATTTTGTGGCTTTTACATTTTTTTGGAACACTACAACTTTTCCAAAACATAAAAATTAAAGGAAATGTTAGAATGTAATTTGAAAACCATGTTATAGGTTTGGACCATGATAAAATTAAGGAACTTAAGATGAAAGAGGCTCCAAGAAACTTGTAGACTATATTGAACAATGGGGAAAATGGAAAGGTTACACTCAGACACTTTGAGGAATTATAAAAAATGGTGCCAAGATTTAACAAGTATAATATTGGGCACCAATAGAGCCCATGCATCTTCTTAATTGCATGAGGATAGACATAGGGTTCTTACAAAAAAAATATTTACACACAATGAAGTAAGAAATATTTAAATAAGGAGAGTTCCCTAATCTTATATAAGAAGAAAGTTTTTGCAACTAAAGAGAGAGTTTAAAACTAGGTTCCTTCATTGATTCATTATGATTTCATCCCGCGAGGGTTTCCTAATTATACATCATGAGTACTATCTAGACATTTACTTAAGTTTCTTTATTTATTACCATGTTTTACTCTCTTATTTCCATGATCATCTTACCTACCTCCAACTTCGACCATCTTTCATTTTATTATCCACACTACAAAAACATCCCTATGATTATGCATCTCTATCTCACCTATAAAAATCTTGTCAAGTATATACTTGTATCTCATCCATTACATCATGATATATATGTTACAAATCTAAATTATAATGTTTTAAATCCATTTTTTCACCCATTTAGATTACATACATTTATAAGCAAGAAAAACAACCAAAAACACGTATAATTAGAATAATTATGTAGCCCTCTGTAGTCAAATGGTCTAGTACATATATATGTATAATGTATTGATAAAATTTTATACAATACATCATCACATCCACATTGAATGGGAAATTTGGTGCCAAAAATAAAATATGCAAAAAAATGGTGCATACAAGTGCCTCCATATATGATAGATATCAACATTAGTAGCACTAAGAATGATTGTTATGACCCTCCAAAATAATGGTATAGAGGAATCCTAGTCCTCCACCTATATGAACCTATCATGGAGTGGTAAGGACTCCTCAACGTAATCCTACAAATAAAACCCATTTGTGTGGGGTGCCATCATCATCCTTTTTGGCATCTTCATACTTAATGAGGTTCTGTTAGTGCAAAATCACAACACCCCCGGATGTTGATCAAATTTCTAGGTTGATCACTCTTGCATCCAATGTGATTGCATAACATTGAAACCTTCCTCCAAGTGCGGGACTTGCAATAATGAGAAAGGAATCTCCAGAGAAGGCTGGTTCTGCTCCTAAACTACCCGCCACAAGCTATTCTAGTGCAGGCAAGCTAATCTACTCCTAATCTAACGATGCCAAGGAGACAGAGAGAGAGAGAGAAAAGGGAAAAACATCAAAATCCTACACTAAAATGGTGATACACCAGAGAAGGAGAATGTTGAACATCTATCAAAACTACCATGGAACAAGGAGAGGTGAGCAATGGGAAGGATGGACGGATGCATCACAAAGCCTAAGGATAGATTTCACACGAGAAAATGTCCCAAAACTCCATGAACACGGTTCCAAACCCGTAACGAGCATCCAAACGTGCACAAATACCTGCAATGAAGAGAGGCAAGAAGAAAACAAGTGAAAAATGAGCAAGGATGGACAGATGCATCACAAAACATGTTTTGTTGCTTCAGAAGTTTGCACAGAACATCATTTCAATAGTAAAAGGCAAAAACGCCATTACAGAGCAAGGGAGGAGGTTCGAACTCCATTTTCAACCCTGGAGAAGAAAAGAAGGGAGGCAGAGTAGAAAAGATGAACAACACAAATGTTCCCTTCAAAATGAGCCAAATCTAGCCTTTTACAATGCATGGGTCGAGCCCAGGAGAGAGAAAACATAGGAAAATGTGCAAGCAGCCCAACCATTGACCAAAACACATTCTTCATTAAAATCGGTGGTTGAAACATCACTTCTGGCCATGCTGAAGAAGAATGTGACCCATGTGCATTAAAACTGGTTGTTGAAACGTCGCTTCTGGCCGTGCTGAAGAAGAATGCGACCCATGTGCATTAAACTGGTTGTTGAAACGTTGCTTCTGGCCATTACCACGTGCCAGAGATGTTTCTTGATTTTCTCTCTCCAAACTAAACCAAAATGCAATATTGACCCCAGAATCATGTAGAGAATTTCATCAGATTTCCATTGATATAAAGAACGTGAAAATCTGAGCTCTGGATTGAAAGTTATGGCGATCTGAAGATTTTAGGGCAAAAATAGGCCAAAACAGATTTTGAATTTTTTCCCGCGCTCTGCCACCTAGATGACACGTGTTGGGCACTGATTGGATGATAAATTCTCTCTCCTTCCCTTTCCATGGGGTTTCCTTTGAAAATTTTGACTTTTTATAACTTTGGAAAATTTTCCATTTTTTCCCCCACCCCCGCCACTTGGGACATGTGGCGTGATCTGGTTGGAGGACAGGGGCGCGGGGTCATCCTTGTCTTTTAATTTTTTGGCCCAAGACTTTTGTCAAATTTTCCTAAGTCTTTCTCGGCTCCAAACTTCCCCCACCTTAGGACACGTGTCCTGTGTCTATTGGCTCGGGCCGACCCTTCAAACCTCGCCCTTTGAACTTTTGGGCCCAAAAACACTTAGTCGAAATTTTTATTGCGCCTCCCCTTGTGACACACGTCACATTCTGATTCGTTGGTGGATTTTCTCGGGTCTTCACGTCCCTCATGTATTTTTGGCCCGGATGTCCCAAACCATCTGGGACAAATTTCTCCGATCCGCCTGATTCGGGCTTCCTTGTCCCTCTTTGAGGCGAAGACACGTGGCACATTTCCATTCACTCTCGGCTCCTTTGGCTTTCCGCATCCCACGCGTACTTTTGGCCCAGATGTCCCAATTGCTGCATGGACCACCTGGAGGATTTTTGGCCGGTTCGCGCCCGATGTCCCAACTGTCCCAAGGACCGCCTGGACTAGGACTTAGCTGATTTTCATGATTTTTTCTGCCCCAAGCTTGTTTTTTGCAACTTTTTCACCCTTTTTTAGAACTTGCTCTTTTCTTCTTGGACAGAAGAGTTAGAAAGAAGCCGAGGGGACCCCAGAAACATGATTTTGGGCCTTGAATCTATCTACTTTCCTGGGACTTGAATATTCTGATGCATGTTATCAAAATTTACCCTGGGGGGTGAATTTTGGATAACAGATTCCATGCCAACCCATCCATGTGTGTATCACCTCCCTCTATATACGCACTTGACCGTATCCTCTAGTGATAATGTCTTATCCCTCTTAGTTACCAAGATTTGTGTCTCATGGTATCCAAAAGTGAAGACATCTATGTACCATCCAACACTCTAAGGAATCTTAGGATATACCTATATCTCATCAAGGGGCTTCCCCAATCCTAGGAAAACATATCAACCAATATATCCAAAATCAATTTTTGTGAATTTATGGTAGTCTCTTCATCGACACACACAAAATGTATATAATTAGATAATTTCTAAAAGATAAAAAAATAATAATAGTGATAATAGGAGATGTTACTAAAAATAACATTAGGAATCTAAATAAAAGTAGTCGAATACCAAACAAATGAAAAAGGGCCTACCTAAATCCCCTACCTAAAACTCTTGGTTTAACCTAACATTAGAAGGATGGTAGTGATACTACTCCTCCTCCTCCTCTCCAACTGGACCTCGACCCTCACCATCCTAACCTTGTCAATATCCTCAATCACATTGACCAACTATCTACACAATCTGAATAGGCATTGGTCCTTAATCATGCTCTATTATGCGTTTTTGTATGCTCTAATGGTGTTACACCTTTCTCTCCTCTATGCATCATGTGAGGTTCTATTTCCCCACTAATTTATTAAACAACAAGGACTTCGTGTTAAGGGAGTACAGTCTAATCTTAACAAGTGATCATCTAGTCACTCATGTGCACCACAATAGATAACATGTATGTCGGGAAAATATATAGCTAACAATGACCCTAATTATTGAGGCACATGTATTCAGTGGATGCTCCTTGACATAACCCTTTATGTACTTGATCTGATCCACAAGGTAAATGACCATGAATGAAACGAACACTCTAGGAAAAAAATTGGTACATCACCAAATAATAATTTATGTTCATCTATGTGTTTTTCGGTGTGCTAGTTTCTCTAGGAGTTTCCTTCAAGGGGTTCATGTTACCCAATGATTTTATTTAATGTATCCAAGTGGTACCATTATAATTATCCTTCCATATTACCTAAACCACTCATATACCTAGCTCATGGCCAATGTAGGGCATCCCAAACCTTGACCACCCTATATAAATCCCTATATACACAAGATAACATACCCTTTTCCCAACCGTATCTATGTTGATGCTACTTGATCTCCCTAATAATAGGATCTCGAGGAGTAAATTAGATGATCCATGCCCTTGTTTCTAACAATTTTAGAGATAAATATGCCAATAATCACCTTATGGAAATTTGGAATGCAAGCATTCCAAACTACCAGTAGTCTAACCCTCTACTTGCCACTCCCTTCAAGAACCTGTGCATCATCAAAATACTAAACCCACTCTAAGGTCTAAGTTTTCCCTATATTAATAACACTATAACCTCCCTCCTTTTAACCGAGCGATCAAAGATCCTGTAAACATAATTAAGAGTGATGGTCCACTCTTATTCCACCAATAAAAATTAGAAATAATTTCATTTTTTGTCCCAAAGTATGTAAGCACATCACACAATATCTTGATTGTAGTAGTAACTAAGGGAGTCTCATCTAGATTTAGGAACCCCGATCTAGCAAGTAATACATTCTCCTATGGATTTAGTTGGTTTATTATGGATAACTAATCCAACTCTCTATCTCTACTCAAACACACATATCCATACTAAAACATTCAAAACACTAGAAAAATGGGAGTTAGGAGATGTCAAAAGCTGTAAAAATTGAATTCCAAATTAAAAACTTAAATTTCTAATCTGCTCAACATACAACCGCAACTTTTACAAGCCTTTCAGGTTGCATTTTATCTACCGAAGCAGTTTCACATTTGACATTGTCAAACATTTAAACACTAACAATGGTTTGTAACCCCACCGCAGTGGTTTAACATTTAACAATGTTGAATGAGTAACTATCGGTCTACACAAATTGATAGTTTCATTTGTGAGAGGCGTTTCACATCGTTGGGCCAAAAATATAAAAACTAACAAAAATACCCAAAAATCTAACCAAAATCAATTTTTAACATTTTCCTAACCTATTTCTCCTAGTTGACATTTCTACACTAATTTAATAATAAATAATTCCCTCAAATGACAAACAAGAAAAACCAAAAAATTTCCCCCAAACAAAAAAAAATGCATGAAAATCACATGTCTTCTTACCTCGCCACTGTTTTTTTGTGCCACTACCATCGTATTAATCTCACAAACCCATAACCTATATTTATTTGCTAAACAATCAATGTTTCTCCAAAGATTAAACATATTTATTCTCTCGGCATAAATTATTTCTAAATTTAGTAATTTTTTGAATATATAGTGGTTAAAATTGGCCAAAATTCTAAAAAAATTATATTTTAGTAATTTGTGTGTGACATACTCCATTTCGGATAAGACAAAGGCCATGGAATTAATCCATGTTATTTTTTCACCTCTCCTTCAATCTATTATTTTCTAGCTACATTTTCATACATTTTTTCAGGTCGTAAGTATGCAGGTGAAAAGGTAATATTTCTAACCCCACCCAAATGGAGGATGAGGGTCATAGAGGATTTCACTATGTTACTAGGTAATAAAGGTAAGCCTTGATTATTTCTCACTTTTAGTGTTTACTTCTCAGGCATCACACCCTAGATAATTCATGGCATGACTATTTACCCAAGTGGGCAATTTGTACACACCCCAATTTACATGGCATCAAATTAAAAATAGATAATAATGATGATGGGGATCTCCAAAAACATGACAAGATGTTTCAAAATTATCAAGGCCACCTCCCATCCCCTCAAGGCCCCTTGGACCCATTTATACTTCTCTTTTGTCCTTATAGAATCTCTCAAAACTCTTTTTCCTTCTTCTTTGACTCTTTTCAACCCCATTAGAGTGTTTAACATGAAACCTTTGTAGTAGTTACACTACCATTAAAAAAATAGCATTCCCAACATCATGGTTATGTTCCTTACCATGGCAGTTATGTAACCACCACTGTAGGAACTTGTGGTTTCATCTCCAACTATGTTGAGTCTAGCTCACACTTTTCATGCGCTATTTTTAATCCTATTGTTAGACCTTGCACATATTTTACCTCATCTTTTATACCCAGTTCACTAATCCTACCCCTATCACTTGAGTTTACCATCTAGGGATTTAGGAAAAGCCATAGATTTGATTTTTGATCTTAAAATGAGATTAATATCACATAGAAGATTTATTTTAAGGAAAATTGAATGGTCATTTGTTGTGCCTCTTATATTATGAGGTTTTTGCACCGAGTAATGTTACTACCAATTTTCTTATATATAGAGAGAAATGCCAAGCCAAATTGGGATTTCTCCACGCACTAAGCACCCAAGGACCTTATTTTACTATTGTAACTCATGAAGAGAACATAATGGCTTCCAATCTATTCTTCTTCCCCCTTGAACAAACCACAAATATGTTGATGACTCTTATTCTAAGGTAAACTTAGCTTCCAATCTCCCCTACTAAAAAATCAACATCATATCAGTCTTCATTAGCATCATATAGAGTAGTATATTGAGGATATAAGTAAACAAAGCCCAATTTTAGCTCCATTATATTTACAGATAAAGGTTGGGATTGTTTTACACCCTTTTGGATTTAGGAATATAGGTTTAGTGAATTAAGTACACTAATAATGTAAAGGGTAGATACATGGGGTTATTCTAATTAATTAATTTCCAACATTTATCATATAATATCATAAAAATGCATTTATTCTTACAATATATGCTACAAGTTTATAAACACAAAAACATGAGTGCGAGTTAGCTAATAACATATGATTTTGGGAAGTTCTAGATGTGTAGATAACTAGAGATAATGAATCTAAACCCAATGATGATTTATTAATGGAATTGTATTTGAAACAAGAATGGGGTAGGACTGTACAAATATTCAAAGATTGTTTATATGGTCTTGACCTTATTGTATGGTTTTGGACCTACTTAGAATCAGGTTTTTAAGTTTCTAGGAGTATCACTAACCTATAAATATATGTCATTAACAAACCATAATTATCAAGTATATTTTAAAACCTTAAAAAAATTATGGAGAAAATATCAAATCCTATACATGAGAGGGAAACCTTGAAAATAAACACTTGTAAGGTTGTGGTCACCCCCTGTACACTACCGACATTGGCACTACTCGAAGAGGCCTCAAACCACATGTCATTCTCCACCGAGTATGTAATATATGAATGAATACAACTGTGGTTTAGTAACTTGAACTTCTTTGGATATGACTGAGTTAAATTTGACTCTTAATAAAATAATATGGTTTTGGTTCCTTTTCCAAGTGTAGGACTTGAGTGTATCAATGTAGTTCCTTATGATTTCTAAGTTTGTAGATAAGGGAGTATATACTTTCTTATATAGGGTTACGAGGGTAAATTATTGAATAAAGGCCTACTCAAAGGGAGTATATGACCTAGTGAATAATATGAAAATGAAATAAAAGTTAGAGTATGTGTCAGTTTAAAACCATATAAAGCAAATCGAACCGGATAGAAAATCTTGACCAAACTACACTGCTTTTTACCCAAGGATGAGAAAAATTGAAGATAAAGTTTGCATCTTTTTTATTGAAGTTTTTATATGTATTTTATTCATTTGAATCTTATAATTTTTGACATATTAATGTGTATGGATAAGAAATATAGACAAGATACCTCAAGATGTATTAAGTAAGGATATAAAGGGTGTGTTTATCTTAGTAGGAGTGCATTGTCAAAACCAACAGTGTCAAAGATTAAATATCCAAATTTTAGTGTCTAAATTTCCCCTTATAATTATGAAATGAAAATTACATGCTTAAGGAAAAGATATATGAGTATGTAGACACACTTTGTCTTTCTCTCGATTTTGTTTTACAATCATCCTGTTATGCTTGGTGTTGGCATGCTCCATGATGAATCTGGTAACACATAGTATAGTCAATTTACATGATAGAAAAATTAACTTTAACTCAAGTATAAAGTGTAATATGTAAAACTTGCATTTGTATAAAGTGAAAATAAAGATATGGAAAAACAAGGAAGGAATACACCTATTTTTGTAGGAGGAGAAGCTATCATGTTTTACTTGTATTTAGAGATTTAGATTATTGGACTTACAAAGGATGGGAGTGATCAATCCCAATTATGCCAAGAGGAAACCAAATTATTAGGTGCATGAAACCCAACACAAAGTACATAAGAAAAAGAAGAAGAATGATTTCCTAAATTACTCCATAAAGGAAGAAAAGTGTGTATCAAAGTCACTCAACAAATCAAATATTTCCCCCTTTAAATTTAAAAGGTAAGAAAAGATTTCATATGAAGAAATCAACTACTTTGATACCTTTTTAACCCCACGACCACACCAGTGTAAATGGATCTAGGACCAATTTTGCAAATAAAGACACATAGTAGAAAAGAGAATGAGTGCCCTTGTGCCCTTCCTATGTGCTACACAAATTAAATATAAGTTGTAATGTAATTAAATTTAGTAGTAGAGAGGAGGCCCATGCCCCTACAATCCTTGAAAAGTAATTCAAATCAAGTGTCATTGTAAAGGAGTGAAGTAATTTATGACCCGGATCGATATAAACTAAATATGAAAGCTGTACCAAGAAATAGTACTTGAAAGTAAAAATTGATCTCACTAAGAAATTTAGTGTATTTTCCTCCTCGGTAAAACCATGTGAAAGGGTCAAAACCATATGTATGGTCTTAACTAAATCGTATGTTTTTAACCTTGTACAAATTTCTCTAATTTTTATGTTTGATCTTGTTTCTCAAAGATCTATAACCTATATATACCTATGTACGAACCTATAAGTCTACTTGTATTATTATAGGTGTTTAATATACCAGATGAAATCTCCTAGATTAAGGTGATTTAATAAATATTGGAATTTGTAAAACCCTATATATTTTAGAGTCACATGTAATAGATAAAACACTAAATTATAGATATGACCTAAGCAATAAACTAGAGAAATATGAAACCCTAGGTGCAAGAGAGAGGATAGAGGACTTAACTGATTTCACAATTGATCTTGAAGTATGCTAGACTAGAAAAATGCTAAATAGGAGGAGGAATTTGTCATAACCGTATTTAAGAAAATTATAGAACTTTCAGAATAAGCTAGACTAGGGTGGCTAGAATGTGTCAAGGGTGCTAGGGTCTACTTATGGGAAACAATAACCTGTGAAAAATATTGGAACTTGAATTTTCTTTTGTCACACAATTATTGTTAGCCTTTGTTTTTTTGTTGCATGTATGTCACACTATGCCCATAGAACTCACATGTAACCGGTAAAGAAAATGACCTCCTGTAAAACCCTAAAACACATTAAACATTGAAAAGAAAAATATGTAAATGGGGATTCAGACTAACCTCGATGGTCACCCAATAGAGTGAACTTATGATCGAGTGATGTACTACATCTTAGACTCCATGTAGTTATATTTGTGTATAGAATCATGCCATAGGAATCTCTTGTGCAAGGTGTCTTTGAATAATGAGTAATAGATAGATGTGGAAATGTAAATATATGTGTGGATGTCAAAATGATATTCCCTCCTATGAAGTGTATGAAGAAAAATGCAGTCCCTTGTCCCTTCAATGAAACTAGATGAATGCTTTGATGATCTTGAAATTCCTTTGGATGTAACCTTACTTGATAGTAATAGATGCTTAGAGATTGGCCCTTTATTATGGTCACATAGCTTTATATTTATATGATTTCCTTGGTTGAATTTTTCAATTGAAAAACTGGAAGGCCAACCCATAAGAAAATAAGATTCCCAAAAGGAGCGAGTAAAGTAAAGAGAAGTCAAGGGCACTGAGAGTTGGCGTCCAATAGTGTCTAGAGTCATAAAATATAAATTAGTAAAATATAAACTGGGATGAAGGGTGTAGAAGGCCAAATAGAAAATATGAAACATAGACAAAAGGCCAAAGATAGTTGTCAATTGCTATTTTTCTCACTTAGGAATCATATGAATAATAATATGTGACTAGGACCTAAAAATGTACACAAAGTGCATAGTTTAGTGTCTACATTTCCCCCACTTTATGTTGTTGATCAAGTACTCGATAACATAAAGTAGATAAGAGATGCATACACGATAACCATAAAGATCAAAGGCAAAAGCATGTCGAGGAGATAAAAAAACATGGAGTGATAAAAATGAAGCATGGAACCTATGGAAGAGGAAGTGACCCAAGGGGTGAAGCGTATGTGTTGTGTCATGTTTGTACCTAGTGTCCTTGTCACTTGATGTTGATGCGGTGCTACTTCTTGTTTCCTATTAAGATCAGACCTAAAAAGAAGAGTGAAAGAGTAGTCAAAGTCATGAATATGTGAAAAATTTGATCCAAATATGTAAAAATTATGTAAAATCCAAAAAATTAGTAAATGGAATGCGTGCACCTAATCTGTGACAAGTGAAAGGATAGAAAGTGTCTTGAAATGCTATAGAACAACGAGTTTTTATTTGATCTCATGCCAAGAATTATTTTTTTTAGAGATCTCATGCCACGATAGAAGAAGTGTTGGGGAGAAAGGTCTAGTGTTATTATCCATCCCTGAATACTTCTTGAAATTATACACTAGTACAAATGGTGTGATCCTACTTTGTTCTAGTTAGATCAAGGTTTATCTAAGAAGAAAATTAAGGTAGATTACATTTTGACTAGTGGAGGAATGTTCCTTTACATAGAAAACTATTATATAGACTAGTTGTGAACCATGTTTATATGAGAAACAATTAGAAACTACCCCTGGTCATAGGTGCCTAGGAAGGGTCAAGGGAACCCAGTGCTCATGTATGTATCTAAGCGCTAGTGTTTGTGGTATGTTGAGGGCCCAAGTCATATTTTTGGCTGTTTTTCGACTAAATACTATGTTGTTCCTTTGTTGTGTAGGTATGAACTATGATGTTTATTACTATATGGGGTGAATGATTCACCGATGTATGCCCACCCTCATTTGGGGTGCTTGCGACATTAGTCGGAGGATGCTACCGAAAGGAGAGGATCGAATGTTGATCGAAATCTGAAGCCTTATATGGGGAGGGAATGTTTTGGGTAGAAATCAAGGCACATGTAAACAAACTAGCTAGAAACATGCGTTAGTGCAAAGAAGACAAATAAACATATAGAAGAAAATGTGTAATCTAGCAAGCAAGAAGAAAATTTAAACCGCTAAAATTGGGTTTCAAACATTGGACATCACTCACAATGTCACAATAAAATTAGGTCCAAAGTAGCCAAAAACATAGAAGCAATGAACAAGCAAGACATAGGGCAAATCCATAAATAATGACATACAATGGAAATAGTAGAAAGCAAAGTGTCGGACAACCATAGTGGAAAATAGTTTTTGTAGAGAAAATGGTACACATAAAGAACCCGTTAGCATGTTAGAAAGATAAAAAATGTAAGTGTGTATGGTCTGATACAAAGTAGTGTGCTAGTAAGTATGGAAAGTAGTATAAAATGAAACAATAGAATATGTTGTGTGTATGAAAGTAGATACCCCTAAGAGCCTCAGTGGGATTGGTAAAAGGTACAATGCCAAGATTCCATGATGTATGTAAGGATATATAGAAAGTATGCATTCACAACTAGAAGGAAAGTGAACATGCATTTGAATATGATAAAGATAATGAAAAACAAAATATTCATCTAACATAGTAAGTAGGGTATAACATGTGAGTGTAGGAAAATAATATTAAGTGCAACTAAGATATGCAACATGTTGTGAGTGTGAATGGAATGGAATAAAAAGTGAATGTGTATGAATATGAGATGAGGTTAATTTATAAAATCCCCCTCAATAGTCAAGAATGAACCATAGAATGAGAGTGCGTCATCAGGAAATGGTTTGAATTGTGTACGATAGATAGATAAATCAATTAAGCATATAGTGTAGAGAGTGAGTGAGTGCGATGAGGTTCATTTTAGATTTAGACCCTCGGAATCGAGTATGAGCCATGGAACTAGAGTGTGTCGCAGAGTAGTGTGATGTGTAAGAATGTGATGCTAGAGAGATGTGTCGTGAATGTGTTGAGTGTGAAATGTGTCATGTGTATGATGTGAGGTTCATGGATGTAGTATGCCCTCAATAATAAAGTGTGAACCATAACACAAGATTTTGTCATAAAGTATTGGTGGTGTTTTACTCGTAATATCATTTGAGATGCATAACATTAAGTGGTTTCTTAAGTGGCTTTCCTAGGAGATTGCCAAAGTAATAGATGCCACCCCAAAGCTTTTCGTGATGACATAAGGACCTAGTCAGTTAGGTTTGAATTTTCCCTTGAGGGGAGCTTCAAAATTCATTTTCTAATTTTATTTTAACATGAGGTCACCCACATTGAACTCACGAGGAAATTTTTACAATTGTATGCTTGGGTGATGTGAGATTGATATACTCGAAGATGTTCAAGAGCTTGGACATGGCGAGAGTCAAGCATTTCAATCTCATGTAGGTGGTTTTCATGATATTCATTATCTTTTAGTATGCCTTTAAGTGAGACCCACAATGATGGTATTTCGAGTTCTAGTGGAATGACAACCTTAGTGCCGTAAACTAGCAAGAATGGTGTAGCATTGGTGGGTGTACACACACTAGTGTGGTAAGCCCAAAGAGCATATATGAGCTGATTATGCCAATCATCACTGCTGCTAGTGTCTAGTCTTGCATAAGATTTTGAAAATGGTTTTATTGGTGGCCTCTGCTTGGCCATTTCCATATGGGTAATAAGGAGTAGATAATGATTGCTTAATTTTTAAATCTCACGAAAAATCCTTTTAACACCCTTATTTTTGAAAGAAGACCCATTTTTAGTGATAATTGTAGAGGGAATGCCAAAGTGCGTAATGATGTGAGTAATGATGAAATGATAGATATCAGGACCAGTGATAGTTTGTAATGGTGTTTCTTTGACCCATTTAGTAAAATATTTTGTGGCAGTAATAATATACTTATGGCCATCAATTGATTTAGGATTTATCATGCCAATAAGATATTAAGATCAAAACCCATAGAGAAGGGTCCTGATAGAGTAATCTCGAAGGTCATACACATGTGCATGGTGGAGATTGTCATTTTTTTTAATTTATAATAACACTTATTGTAATTTAGGAAATATTTATCCATGGTAGGAAAATAATATCCCTTACAACCGAGCTTATGTGACATATCCTTTCCGAAGAAGTGGCCACCAGATAGGCTATCATACACCCGAGATACAAAAGTAGGGATGTTTGCAAGTATGAGAAACCATAGTAAATGACCATCAATTTATTGTTTAAATAAATTTTCACCAATGATTATATAACATGTTTCGTTATCCAAAATTCACCCCCCCAGGGTAATTTTGATAACATGCATCAGAATATTCAAGTCCTAGGCACATTGATTGATTCAGAGCAAACATCATGATTCGGAGGTTCTCTCAGATTTTTTTTTAACTCCCCTGGCCAAAGAAGAAAGGAGCAAGCTCTGAGAAAACGTGGAAAAAAGTTGCAGAAAGCAAGTAGGTTGATCCAGAAAAATTTGTGGAAATTGGCTAAGTCCTAGTCCTAGGGGGCAGTCGGGACATTTGGGACAAAAAGGCGCGGATCGGCCGAAATGAGCACAAGCAGTCCAAAATAGCAACAGGGACATCTGGGACAAAAGTACGTGGCGGGCACGAAAAGCCGATCCGGCCGAAGGAGGGAGAAAATCGACTAACTGCTAAGAGGGACAGTTCGGGACAAGCGGGCCGAAAAGGCGCGAAAACGAACCGGCGAAAAGGGTCAAGACAGTCCAAAGCAAAATGGGACAAGCGGGCCGAAAAGGCGCGAACCGGCCGAA
The DNA here is from genome assembly GCA_018340775.1 of Taxus wallichiana var. yunnanensis. Classification (NCBI taxonomy): domain Eukaryota; kingdom Viridiplantae; phylum Streptophyta; class Pinopsida; order Cupressales; family Taxaceae; genus Taxus; species Taxus wallichiana. The sequence goes on from CM031235.1 coordinate 399,657,972, forward strand.
CCGGGCGAAAAGGGTCAAGACAGTCCAAAGCAAAATGGGACAAGCGGGCCGAAAAGGCGCGAACCGGCCGAACCGGGCGAAAAGGGTCAAGACAGTCCAAAGCAAAATGGGACAAGCGGGCCGAAAAGGCGCGAACCAGCCGAACCGGGTGAAAAGGGTCAAGACAGTCCAAAGAAAAATGGGTCAAGTGGGCCGAAAAGGTGCGAAGGGCGCGAAAGAGCGGCAGCAGGCCGAGAACCAATCAGAAGCCGCCACGTGTCTCAAGGAAAAAAGTCAAAAGTCAAAGGGCAAGTTTTAAAGGGTCAGTCCGAACCAATGAAATAGCGCCACGTGTCTAGTTAAGGGCCCCACAAGGAAATTTCAAAGGAAATTCCACGAAAGATGGAGGAGAGAGAATTTCTCGTCCACTCGCCGCCCCCGCCACGTGTCATCCAGTGGCAGAAAGCGGAAAGGTTTCAAAACACGTGTCACTGCTTTGTGCCCTAGATCTTCAAATCGCCATAACTTTCGATCCAGAGCTCGGATTTGCACGTTATTTATATCAACGGAAAGCTGGTAAAATTCTCTAGATGATTCCGGGGATTAATCTTGTGTTTTGGAGCAGTCTGGAGGAAGAAATTTGAGAAACAGCTCGACGCATGTTCATGGCTAGAAATGACATTCCAATGACTGCATTTAATGTAGAATGGGTCGCATTCTCCTGTAATCCGGTCAAAATGATAGGGTATGGGTTTGTAAGGTCCTCCATGCCATTTTAATACATCTGCATTCAAGAAAGAATGGGCTCCCATGCCTTTGTACGTTTCTGTTCCCTGGGTTCGACCCTTGCATTTTAAAAGCCAGTTTTGGGCTCATTTCAAAGAGAGGAACATTTTTTGGGCATAGCAGACTTCTTCTTTCACCTCCTTCAAGGGATTGATGAAGTACCAGACCTCTCCAAGGATTGTAACAGTTTTCTTTACCTCTCTGAGGGTGTAATGCGTATTTTGATATTAAATTGATAATGCAAGCTCTGTGAATGGGTTTCAATCCTCTGTTTGTATTATTCGCTTGATTTCAGATGCTAAATTATACATTATCAGTCTGTGTGTGTCTTATGTTATGAACTTTGGTCTGTGTCTATTTGCATGACAAATATGTTTCACCACTCCTTTTGGTGCATCACCATCTTTAGTTAGTTTCAATTTTTTTTTTGCACTTCTACCCCTGTCTCTGCAAGTTAGAATAGGATTAGGATCTAAACCTCTCGTAGTTTTGCAAAATATAGATCTAAATTAGAGGAGTTTGAGGAACCAGCCTCTAATCTGGAGATTCCTCTCTCAGTTTCACAAGTCCCCACACTTGAGAGAGGTTTCCATGTTGTGGAATTACACACTGGATGCCTGAACATCAACCTAGAAGCCTGATGTGCGTCCAGGGGTGCTGTGATTTTGCACTAACAGTTTTGGCATGCCCGGTGGGACCTTAGAGGTCTTTACTTTCATTGCAGCAAGATTGATGTGCACTTGTTGTAAGTTCCAGCTTTGAAGGAGCTTTAAAAAAATCACACATCTGGCGACTCCAAGGGGAAGAATCAACTGGTTTCAGCAGCGCAGGCCTGAAAGCTTATGAGAAGAATCACAAGGTCAAGAGTTGGAGAGGAAGAAGTACTGTTTGAATACCTGCAATTATCTCCAAGAAGAAGGCAAAGAGGAAGAAGGATTCAAAGGTCCCCATCTCCACCAAACAGAACTCTCTCAACTCCTCCACCTGAGCGGCCTTTCTTTCAATATACAAGGGTTTTAAGACCAATCAGAATGGCGCAACCAGTGAACCCCTATGTCAACTTCACAGGCAGCAGCCCACTTGCTCTCAATGCACAAAATCCAATCCCAGTTGTAGCATTGAAGAACATTCCATACTTCACTGGAGAAAATCAGACCACTCCTGGTGATCATGTCAAAGACATTGCTAACATTTGTGCAATCCATGAGATTAATGAAATGCAAGTAGCTGTCAAATTGCTGGCATCCTCATTCAAGGGAAAAGCATTGCAATGGTTTAGGAGCCTTGAAGCTGGCTCTATCACAAACTGGAATCAGCTGTGTATTGCACTTCACAATCAATTTGGAGAGAAGGGAGACAACTTGTCTCTTTTGGAGCAGCTGACAACCATCAAGAGAGCTTCCAATGAGCAGCTAACTGACTTCAACTTCAGATTTCAAAGGTCTTGGGATAGGATTCTAGTAGTAGTCAAGCCAACAGCAGAAGGTGCTTTTCTATATTACCTTAAAGCTTTAAATTCTGATATTTCTATGTTGATTCAATCTATGGGAGGCACAACTATCCTCGCTTTGCTTATATTGCCATTAGAGCTGAAAATTGTCTGATTCAAGCTGGCAAGCTAGCTCCTAGGCCTCCAATGCCATTATATCCAAGTTTAGAGAGCCCAAGTACTAGTCAAGCACCTGTCTTAGCTCCTATTCCCACTCCTAGGAATCAGAGTTCAAATGAAGCTTCCACTTCATCTCCAAGTGCCCCAAATGAGCTTCAAGAAGTCATGAAGCAACTGCAAAATTTAGGTAATGAGCTGGTCACACTCAAGAGACAACAAGCTCAAGGTTTTAGACCTTCGTATCAGCCTCAAGCTCAACCTAATAGGCAGCCATATCAGCCTCAAAGGCCACCCAATCCAGCTGCAAATATGAATCAAACAAGGCCTCCTGCCAATAGACCATTCCAGCCCTATAATCCAAATGCCATATCTGCCTCTAAGGCATTAGTACCAGCACAAAACAACACTGCCCAGGAGTATGATTGGTGTTTTCCATGTAATGAGCCTCATAATCAATCCATGTGCTTCAATGGTGCTTTGACTCAAGCTTTAATGGTAACAAGTGCTGGTGTGGAGGGTGAGAGTAGTCAAGAAAACAGCCAACAACAAGAAACATTCCAACAGCAATCAGCCCCAAATGACACCACATTGGTAAATTGGCAAGCGCAGAGGATTTCGTGGCATGAATCGTGAAGTAGTTTCTCAAGGATTTACAGCCAACACAAGGTCAAAAAGGAGAAATTTGGGTGAACAACAGCCATTAGCCCCAGCCAATCCACAACCTTCCACAGCTCCACAAATGATTGGCAAGCAAAACCCAGTTTCAAATGCACAAGGGCAGCCAAGAACAGCCCCTAGGCCAACTCAAATGCCAGTTGTTGCTGCCCACATACAAGGAGAAAATGTGCAAACCAAGGGACAGCAGAGAGATCCTTCATCACCATTAAGATTGATCGGATGAAAAGACAAACGTCAATATATCTATGTGGGAATCCCTATCCATCCCAGGCCAAAGAAATCTGCTACAAGCTGCCATGAAAGATTGGCCAACTTCAAATCAACAAGTCCAAATGCAAGAGAAGGTACTCACAAATGCTTTGACCTCAAGGAAATCATGGAGCACAACAAGATAGGATCTTTGAAGCCTCCCCTTTCTATGTTTCTTAATCATTGGAAATCAGCTAGTGCATAATTGCATGATAGACTCGGGGCAAGTAGCTCAGTAATGCCTAAACAGATAGCTGATCAGTTAGGGCTCCAATATGAAATAACATCTAAGGGAGTAGTGCAGCTGGATGGGACAGCAATAGCAACAGTTGGAGTGATTAGAAATTTGAGTCTTACCTTGCATGCATGTCCAAATGTTGTTGTCTTACAAGATATATCAGTCATAGACCTTCCACCACTCTTTGCCCTCTGTTTGTCAAGGGACTTTACTGCCAAGATTGGGGGATATTTGTCCGCTGATTGGTCACACATGCTGTTCAGAATGAGGTATGGAACTAAGGCTACAATTAGGTCAGAACCTATTGCAGACTTCCACATTGAGCCCTATACTCCAAGTCATATTAATACCAATTGCTCAGCATTTGATCAAGAAGATCACCCTGGCACTGATGAAGCCGACACTAAGGTTGGAAGTATCCCAGATTTGACTCTTGATGAATGGGCAAACAAGGTACATGCTTTTGATCCTTATCAAGAAGTAGAAGAATCTGAGATAGGGGTCTATTGTATACACGAAGAAAGTCAACCTATTCCTAGCATCACCAAGCCAAACCACAAGGATGACAATGAGGTATGGCAACTGTTCTTTGATGGATCAAGGAGTAGACAAGGCGCAGGAGGTGGAGCCGTGCTTATTTCACCTCAAGGAGTAAAGTATTATTCAGCTTTTAGATTTCAATTTGCATGCTCCAATAACACTGCTGAATATGAAGCCTTGGTGCAAGGGATGCATTGGGCAATAAAGAGAAAAATAAAGATCTTGCAAGTTTTTGGGGACAGTGAGCTGATTGTAAATCAGGTCAAGGGACAGCATGCCGCCAAAAATGATCTACTCAGGTGCTACAAGAATAGGGTATGGGACCTCATGGAAGATTTTGAGGGCTTTGGCATCAAATCCATCCCTAGGAAGGAGAATCAAGCTGCTGACAGGCTTGCAGCAGTAGGGGCAGCCTTTGACATTATAGAAAACATTCAACAAGACAAGGTATAGCCAAACATCCACGTGATTGTGAGGCCTTCAGTGCCGGATAACGATGTCAGTTGGCAAGTATTTGAGAATGACCAACAAATCATCCACTTCTTGCAAGAAGAAGCTGAGTTCTCAGCTAAGAATCAAGAAAAGTTGGAACAGCAATATGGTGACCAGGTAATACAGCTGAGAACTGACAAGCTGCCCAAGGGACTTATCACTTTGGAGTCCATTTTTAACCCCAATGATCAGTTTAGAAAGGAGAAAGCAAACATTCAGGTCAAGAGAGAAGATTCGGTATCCATCTTGGTAGAAGAGAACAAGCCATTGCAAATTGGAAAGATGACAACTGAGCAGGAAAGGTATGAGTTCATACAGCTATGTCAAGAATTCCCTGACGTGTTTGCTTGGAGTTATGAAGACTTGAAAGGGTTCAATTCCAACTTAGCTCAGCATACAATCGAGTTGGATCCAAATACTAAGCCTGTCAGGCAGAAACAGAGACCAGTCAATCCACACATGGAGCCTCTCATGAGGAAAGAATTGGACAAGCTGATTGAGTCAGCAATTATATTCCCAATCAAGCATTCTAGTTGGGTTGCCAACTTAGTTCCAGTCAGAAAGAAAAGTGGAGAGATCAGGCTATGTGTTGACTTCAGAGATTTGAATAGAGCCTCTCTCAAGGACCATTATCCACTCCCCTCCATGGAGCAAATATTGCAGGTCGTAGCTGGTTCAGAAAGGTTTTCACTACTTGATGGTTACTCAGGCTTCAATCAGATTATGGTAAAGGAGGAAGACCAGTTCAAGATAGCCTTCACAACCAAATGGGGCACATATGCTTACAAGAAGATGCCATTTGGACTGTCGAACGCTGAGCAACATTCCAGCGAGCTATGGATATGGCATTCAAAGGCTTGATCAACAAGATAGTGCTGATATACCTAGATGATATTACTGTCTTCTCAAAGAATGTTGCAGACCATCTCTTTCACCTCAGGCAAGTGTTTCAGAGGTGTAGAAAGTTCGGTGTGTCTTTGAATCCTAAGAAGTGCATCTTTCTTGCACATGAAGGGAAGCTCCTTGGCCATATTGTCTCCAAGGAAGGATTAGCAATTGATCCAGAGAGGGTTGAAGCCATAAGAGCTCTACCATTGCCAAGTCACAAGAAAGCCCTTCAGAGTTTCCTGGGAAGGATAAACTTTGTTTGGAGGTTTGTCCCAAATTTTGCAGCCCTTGTCAAGCCCATCAACAAAATGTTAAGAAAAAGCATGGCTTTTAAATGGACAGAAGGCAAGGAGAGTTTTGAAGCAATCAAAGAAGCCATCTCCCTGTGCACCCACTCTCATCAACCCAGACTTTTCCAAGGATTTCATCCTCTATGCATTTGGAGGTGGTGACACTATTTCTGCCATTCTGGTACAGCAGAACAAAGATAATGATGAGCAGCCAATTGCCTTCTTCAGCCAGAGCCTAGGTGACTGCGAAATGAGGTACTCTTTTATTGAAAAGCATGTGCTTGCAGTAATCAGAAGCTTGAAGAAATTCAAGCATTTAGTCTCAAACAACAAGGTACAGTTGCTGGTCTCACATGCTGGGGTTAAGGACTTCCTCCTCAACAAGGATTTGAATGAGAAAAGGGTAGGTTGGATCACCCGTGTCATGGAGTATGACATTGAGATCAAGATCACCAAGCTGGTAAGAGGCAAAGGTTTGTGTGAGCAGCTCGCTTCCAAACAACCAGACAACCCAGAAGATGAAGAAGACGCTGTCCTACTATTACAAGATGATCAAAAACAGGAAAATGATGATGTGTCCACTCCCTGTTGGACTCAGAATATGATACATTTCCTACAGACGGGCATGTGCCCTCTAGAAATGAGCAAAGAAAAAAGAAGATACTTCAGGTTGCAGGCAATTCCATATGCCATCATTGATGGAGTTTTGTTCAAGAAGGACGTGAATGGAGTGCTGCTGAGATGCATTAACACAGGTCAGATTCAAAGGGTGTTGGAAGAATTTCATAATGGACCAGCTGGTGGCCATTTTGCACCAAGAGTGACAGCTCTAAAAATCATGAAGGCTGGTTATTATTGGCCTAAAATCTTCAGTGATTGCTATGCATGGATCAAGAGGTGTAAGAATTGTGCATTCTTCACAGGAAAAGAGAGACTCGCTGCCCTTCCATTGCATCCAATTACAGTAGATCAGCCATTCATGCAGTGGGGTTTGGACTTCATTGGAGTCATCAATCCCAATTCGAGCCAAGGGCACAAATGGATTTTGATGACCACGCATACTACTTCACCGGATGGATGTAAGTAAAAGAGCACTCAAAGAGGTGAATGAGTCTAGCATCTTGGACTTTTACGAAGGGATAACTACCAGATTTGGTGTACCTGCTACAATAGTCTCTGATAATGCATTGGCATTCATCGGATCTAAAGTGACTGAGTGGGCTGTCAAGAACGGGATTTACCTGAGCACTTCATCAAACTATTACCCTCAAGGTAATGGCCAGGCCGAGTCTACAAACAAAAACTTGCTGAGGATCATTAGGAGGACTCTTGATGAGAATCAGAGGGCTTGGCATACCAAACTGAAATCAGCCTTATGGGCTGATAGGATAACTCCCAAAAGATCCACAGGTAACTCTCCATTTAGGCTTGTCTACGGAAGAGAGGCAATCTTGCCCATGTCACTTGAGTTGCCAACGTTGGAACTCATGAAACAGCTGGAGTTGCTAGAGTTTGAGCCCATGGAGGTGAGGTATGCAGAATTGATGGAGCTGCAAGAGATCAGAGATCAGGCATCCCAAGCAATGGAAAAGGATCAAGCTTTGATCAAAAAGACCTTTGATAGGAAGGCCAAAGACAGATTTTTTCAAGTAGGAGATCTAGTGTTGAAATGGGATGTGGACAGAGCAAAACTAGGAAGGCATTCAAAATTTGATGCCATTTGGAGTGGCCCATACATGGTCACAAAGTGCAAGAGCAACAATGCTTTCCAATTGGCCTCATTGGATGGTGAAGAACTGCAGATTCCAGTAAATGGAATCTATCTCAAGCGTTGCTTCTAGAGGGAGGTTCACTACACCTGTAAATATTAGATTAGATTTTCTTTCCTCCAAGTGCTTGTGCACATTGTTTTGCTGTAGGTTAGTTTTGTTTTCCCTAAGTGCCTTGGCACAGCTTGCTGTCCATGGAGATGTTTAGCATGTCTTTGCTTTCATCAGGTCACATTCCATCTTTCCCCTTGCACATTCTGAGTTAGTTTGGATTCTAACAGAATATTTGATGACTCCATGCCCAATGGATTGCTTCAGGCAACTGGTCTTTCCATCTAGCAGGCAGATAATCCCGCTGAGTCACCAAATTGTTATCCAAAATTCACCCCCCCAGGGTAATTTTGATAACATGCATCAGAATATTCAAGTCCTAGGCACATTGATTGATTCAGAGCAAACATCATGATTCGGAGGTTCTCTCAGATTTTTTTAACTCCCCTGGCCAAAGAAGAAAGGAGCAAGCTCTGAGAAAACGTGGAAAAAAGTTGCAGAAAGCAAGTAGGTTGATCCAGGAAAATTTGTGGAAATTGGCTAAGTCCTAGTCCTAGGGGGCAGTTGGGACATTTGGGACAAAAAGGTGCGGATCGAATAAAATGAGCACAAGCAGTCCAAAATAGCAACAGGGACATCTGGGACAAAAGTACGCGGCGGGCGCGAAAAGCCGATCCGGCCGAAGGAGGGAGAAAATCGACTAACTGCTAAGAGGGACAGTTCGGGACAAGCGGGCCGAAAAGGCGCGAACCGCCGAACCGGGCGAAAAGGGTCAAGATAGTCCAAAGCAAAATGGGTCAAGCAGGCCGAAAAGGCGCGAACCAAGCCGAACCGAGTGAAAAGGGTCAAGACAATCCAAAGCAAAATGGGACAAGCGGGCCGAAAAGGTGCGAACCGCCAACCAAGGCGAAGGGGTCAAGACAATCCAAAGCAAAATGGGACAAGCGGGCCGAAAAGGCGCGAACCGGCCGAACCGGGTGAAAAGGGTCAAGACAGTCCAAAGAAAAATGGGTCAAGTGGGCCGAAAAGGTGCGAAGGGCACGAAAGAGCCGGCAGGGCCGAGAACCAATCAGAAGCCGCCACGTGTCTCAAGGAAAAAAGTCAAAAGTCAAAGGGCAAGTTTTAAAGGGTCAGCCCGAACCAATGAAATAGCGCCACGTGTCCAGTTAAGGGCCCCACAAGGAAATTTCAAAGGAAAGCCCATGAAAGATGGAGGAGAGAGAATTGCTCGTCCACTCAGCGCCTGCCACGTGTCATCCAGGTGGCAGAGCGCGGGAAAGGTTTCAAAACACGCTGTCGCCTGTTTTGTGCCCTAGATCTTCAAATCGCCATAACTTTCGATCCAGAGCTCGGATTTGCACGTTCTTTATATCAACGGAAAGCTGGTAAAATTATCTACATGATTCTAGGATTAATCTTGCGTTTTGGAGCAGTCTGGAGGAAGAAAATCGAGAAACGGCTCTGACGCGTGTTCATGGCTAGAAATGACATTCCAGCGACCAGATTTAATGCAGAATGGGTCGCATTCTCCTGTAATCCAGTCAAAATGATAGGGTATGGGTTTGTAAGGTCCTCCATGCCATTTTAATACATCTTCAGTCAAGAAAGAATGGGCTCCCATGCCTTTGTACGTTTCCTGTTCCCTGGGTTCGACCCTTGCATTTTAAAAGCCAGTTTTGGGCTCATTTCAAAGAGAGGAACATTTTTTGGGCATAGCAGACTTCTTCTTTCACCTCCTTCAAGGGATTGATGAAGTACCAGACCTCTCCAAGGATTGTAACAGTTTTCTTTACCTCTCTGAGGGTGTAATGCGTATTTTGATATTAAATTGATAATGCAAGCTCTGTGAATGGGTTTCAATCCTCTGTTTGTATTATTTGCTTGATTTCAGATGCTAAATTATACATTATCAGTCTGTGTATGTCTTATGTTATGAACTTTGGTCTGTGTCTATTTGCATGACAAATATGTTTCACCACTCCTTTTGGTGCATCACCATCTTTAGTTAGTTTCAATTTTTGCACTTCTACCCCTGTCTCCTTGCAAGTTAGAATAGGATTAGGATCTAAACCTCTGTAGTTTTGCAAAATATAGATCTAAATCAGAGGAGTTTGAGGAACCAGCCTCTAATCTGGAGATTCCTCTCTCAGTTTCACAAGTCCCCACACTTGGAGAGAGGTTTCCATGTTGTGCAATCACACTGGATGCCTGAACATCAACCTAGAAGCCTGATGTGCGTCCAGGGGTGCTGTGATTTTGCACTAATAGTTTCCTCACGCCGTAGGTTATGAGCTTTATGAGTTTGAAGGCCATCGGGAATGTGTTTGTCGATAAAAATAATTTTAGATAGGAGTGAAACATTTGGGATGGTCATTCTTCTGCGTGTGGTGGCACATTCTTCGAGGAGTGAAGTATTAATAGAGGGTTGTTGCAAGTACCAAATGATGAATGTGGATTTCTCATCAATGATATGTTGAGGGATAAGTGATGTTGTACTAGCCATAACATAGACATGATGATTATCTTTATGGGGGATGGAGGTGAGAGAGTAAGACTCAAATGCATCTAAAATATCCTTTAAAATATTATTATATGGTACTAAATGTTCCTATTTTATGTCATATTTTTCATTAACTTGATTAATAATTAGTTTTGAATCACCATGGATGTGAATATTTTGAGTAAGGAGCTTCTAAGTGGTGGTGAGGCCGAAAATGAGGACTTCATACTCAAAAATGTTATTGGTGCATGAAACCCTAAGCGATATGCAAAGGGGAGATGATCGCCATGTAGAGTAATAAAAATGATCCCAGCCCCGGTAGCTTGAGTGAAAATGAGACCCATCAAAATATATGGTCCAAATACGTGTATCAATGGTGTAAGAAGTCAAATCATTGCAAAACAAATCATAAATAGGTGATGCATCTGAAAGAGTTGCCTCAACTAGTTGATCAGTAATAACTTGGCCTTTGATTGATTTTTTTGGATTAATTTGAATTCAAAATCTTTAGTAGTATGACCCATCATTCCATATGTCTTGATGTGTATGGGATAAGAGGTAGCATAGTATACTTTGGTGATTATATGAAACTCATTGTTAATAAGGTAGTGGCACAAATTATCTTCCAAAAAGATGAGGCTAAGGCATACTTTTTTGATGTAATTGTAGTTGCACTCATAAGAGAGTAAAGTCCAACTAATGGAAGAGAAAACCCTTTCACATTAAACATCATCATGTTGTGCTAGAAGGGCTCCTAAAGCATGAAATGTGGCAGAAATATATAACAAGAATGGTTTCTTAGCCAAGGGAGGAACTAGGATAGGTGGTTTTAAGAGGTATGTGTAGATACAAATTTTTGGTATTATTACCCCTCATCCCGTGATTTCTCCCCATCTTAATAATTTTCTACATACATGCCTCTCTTCCCATTTAAATCCCCCTTTTCCTTATAAATTTAATTTATCCCTTTAATCATTATTTCCCACCTTAATCTCATCTTAACCCCCTTAATTAATCCACAATAATAATCCTATTCATCTTCTAAACCCTCATCTATTCTATTTATCCTCCTAAATCTCCCATTTTATCCTCCCTAGGCCCTCATTTAATAAATTCACCTCCCATTGGCCTTTATTTAATATTTTCCACCTCCCACCTACCCATTTATCCATCCTAAGCAACCCTAACTCATCCTCACCTCTCAAAACCCTAATCCCCCTCATAAGGGCTCATTTCCTTGAGCTCGTCACCCTTCCACAACCCAAATGGATGTATCTTCGGGATTGGTGATGACCCATCCAGTCATCATCAAACCTATAAATCTGCCCCTACCCCTACTTTTTCTAGGATGTAATTTTGGATATTTCATGATTTCTTGTGATCTTTCTTTTGGTTGTTTCTCTCTCTCTTGTAGTTGTTATCATAACCTTGGAAATATTGTGATTCACTCTCTGAGATTTACAATCTTGTTTTATCACTTGAATGCTTAGATCCACCCTTTCCATTATCATCACCATTACCTCAATCATACCTCATAAATTTTGTAGGTCCTTTTCCCATTTCAAATTTCTATGATGCATCAACTACCTTCAACATCATTTTCCGGATCGTCATTTCCACCTATCCTTATCCACCAAACCCTAAAATTCTCAAGGTTTTTTTGGCCTTACCTAGTTGTCATCAATTTGGCTTATGTCTATTTCATTATCTACCTTTTACCCATTATGTTATCTATTTTTTTGATCCCAAAGTCCTTCAAATTTTATATCCTATCGTTATTTACTTTTTCCACCTCAAATATGTTCTATCAAATCTAGTCGTCATCGACTTAGCAGTCACCATCGACCAGATCGTTGTTCATTTAATCCACCATTGGATTTTATAAATTTCTTTCATCCTTTCTGTTAGATCAAGCTCCATATCTCTTGTAGGTTCCTATTATTCATCTCACCCTCATCACCAGCTCTAGATCTACCTCTAAGACCTTTAATTTCACATTTGTTATCATTGTTTGAATTGGTCGACTCCAATTTCTATAAAATGGGACCTGCAGTCTTAGGTCACTATCAACCTACATAGGTTTGGTTTGATTTTCTTAGATCAGATCTACATCTTATCATCTTTATTACATTTCAAGTTTTTGTTTTAGTTTAGTTATCTACTACATCCAATTTATCAATTGATTTTACTTATATTTATCAAAATGTGGGTTAACATCCATCCTAGGAAGTTTTCACTTCTTGGGACTGACATTTTCAAGAAACCCACCCATCTATCTACTAATCCATTTTTGTGTTGAGTTCTCTTTGTTGTACAAGTCACCTAGCTTGCTACGAGGAGGATTTCTCATTTTCACTTGTATTCATCGTCATCCCATCTAGAGGTACCTTAAACCCTCTCATACTTGGAGTTACTTGTTTTCTTGTTATCATTTCACTAATCTAAAATAGGTATGAGGAAACTTGTTAAACATTTTGGCATGCCTGGTGAGACCACCCTTCTTTGGTGATTCTTTTAATTTTTCTTTCATTTCTATCTTCCGCTTCTACTAACCTCACATGAAGGAGCTTTTCTTACTGACTTGTGTACATGGGTTAATTTTATTAGGATTTGATTGTTTTATTAAAAATAAATAAAATAAAAAGGAAAAGTGTTATGCATGTATTCCTCTTTTTCCCTATTTTATCCTTTTTCATTTTCTCTCCTTTCTTGCTTGATTGTCTTCATCAAACATAACATTTCATTTTGGATCTAATAATAACATTCATATCTTTGGAAATCTAGTGTAATTAGGAGGTTAAATATATGCATACACCTTTATCACACACATTCAAGAAACACACATAAAAACTACACATATAAACCTCTCCTTCCAGGGTGGAATATTGGGATTTCATCATCCAATGGGAAAGCCATTGTAGTATTCTAGCCATGTTACAATTTTTTGGAGAATCGTATATTAGCTAACCACCCAACTCCCTTATCTCTATGGGACCGTGAAGTGAGGGTGTATGCCCCAAAACAAGCCACGTACTCAGTAGTCATCACAAATTTATGCCTCACATACCTTTAGGTATATCAAGGAATCCATCCAAAATACCTAAAACCATATATAGTTTGGTCAATTCCTAGGCTCCCTTCAAGCCCATTTTTCATTTCTTTTCACATCTATAATAATCTAGATAATCAAAATTTGTTGCATGACTTATTTAATCTAATTAAATATCAACATAATTATGTTTTACTATTTGTTTCATTCCCATTATTACACCCTCCCAAGAAATAAAAATGGAACAAAACATATCATACAACAAAATTCCTATTTCCAATATTGTATCCCAATAAAATTTCTCCATTTCTATCATTACCTCCACCCCTTTGGTCACCTCTTTTGTAGTTACTCAACCAATGGTTACCGTTTCCTCTCTTCAAGAGTATTAAATCATCCAACCTACCACCCATACTGAAACCAACCCCTTTATCATCATTCCATCCCATATAGACCATAAACACCCCCATTTGCCACCTCTATCAAAGATTTTTCCCCTATCATTCCCCGGGGGTGCATGGAATTCAAGAGCTTATAGATGCTAATCTAATTAACCTTCATGAATATCTCCTTTGTAATTCTACTAACATACCTATTAATGGACCCCCTTTTGCAACAAATTTATGCTTATCATTCCCACACGAGTCCACTTAAGTCCTCACATCACAACTTGTCGTATTCTTCCCTACATCTATGAATGAACTTTCCATGGCCCAACATGAGATTGAACCTCACCATTATTCTTTCTCAATCCCTCAAAATCACCAAACCACTCAAATTATGGTCCATATTCCCTTAATTTGTCTCACATTAACACTAATATCACCTCTTTTATCCCCATCACCTGCTCATCCACTATGGTCACTTGGCCCTATCTAATACTCTAAATAGTCTCATTTTCTACCTCATCCACCTAAACAACATAATCCAACTTTACCCATTATTTCCACTTCCCATATCCATGAACATGTGATCACTTCATATCTCAATCCTTCTGAATCAACATAGACTCATCAACCTCCTCCTCAAGGTGTTTTTCGCTATATACTTCCCAATCAAACAACTCAAGAATATCAATTGCTCATTATTTGCATCCCAAATAATCCTATACCAAACCAATCAAATGTCCCCATATATAAAAATCCAATACAATCTCATCCATATTATCACATCCCCATTTCCTAATAACAACCTTTATCTCAACCCATTCAATCGTAACCCCTCAATTATGTCCCCCTTATCAACCACTTCCACCAACACCTACTCATCCTCAAACATATCAACCTTATCAACAACCTAACCCATCTACTTCATATGCATCACAATCTCATCCTTTAACTTCTCAACCCCATCCATCTAATGATCCCATGCAGGTGTTATTGAGTAGAATGGATAATATTGAAGCCACTACCTTGGGATCCAAGACCACCTTCTCATATGAATAGATCTATAATGAACCTATCAACCCATAAGTACTCATCAAGCCTTATCCCTCTCATTGGGAGTTATGAAAAATTCTATAAGTTTAATAGCAAGGAGGATCCTGAACAATACCATTGTGCTTTTACGCATTCATTTTACCTCATTTCTCACGATCAAGACCTAAATATTCACACATTCCCTATTTCATTATCCAGATCGCGTTAGATTGGTACAATGGAATCCCACAACATTCATTATTTTCCTACACCAACTCGTGTAGTTATTCCTAGAACCCTTTTTGATTAATATTGTGTGTAATATCACTATCACAAACCTCTACACCATAGACAATATGATGACAAATATATTACAGATTTCGTCACACAATGGTGTGGCATAATCTACCAATTATCATTCACTCTTCCATATATTGTATTCATTTAACTTTTCTCATGGGATGTTGTGTGAATAATATTTCATCTACTCTTCAAATGAAATCATTCCAAACCTTTGAAGATGCATTTACCATGGCTCGCACACTTTAACTTTACACCGTTGAGCAAGGCCACCTCAAACTTTGATCAAATAAACCCAAGCCCAAATTCACTAAATCCTCCATATATGGTGACAGATCAAATAATTCCAATAACACCATCGTGGTTAAATTATCATCCACATCCAATTCTCATATGAATCCTTCACAAATATCTCCTATAATTCCTCCTAACTATACCCCTCTTATGGAATCCTATAGTTCTATATTCGAAAAGTTAAAGGTGGTCCATCTTATTTGACTACCTCTCATCCAAACCTTTGATGAATCACAACCCAAGCCAACATGGTAGCGTAAGGAGCATTATTGTAAGTATCATCAAGTCTATGGCCATGACATTGAGAATTGTTACACTTTTAAAACCTAATCCAAAAATTATAGTCTCTAGTGACCTCTAAGAAGATAACCTTAATGGACCATTGAATCAACCCTTAGACATCTTCAAAAACCTTTTCCCAATCATCTTCTAAATAATCAAACTCCACCCCCACATCACAGACACCTAATTCCCATACAATCAATACTATAAATCAAGATCCAACATCATTACCTATACCCATCATCTCTTCATCCATTGCACCCACATCTATCTCAGAATCTTCTCCCACACTCATAAATTCATCAACATCTAGACCTATCCCTATGCCTATTGTATCTATATCAACTATGTCCATAAGTACACCATCCACATCAATCCTAATTATGCCCACTTCCCAATTCATATATAACACATCTTCATATCTAGTATTTCACCTATATCTACTCCAACATCCACCTTAACATCTTTATCTTACAACCCTACATCTACACTTAGTTCTACTTCAATAACATATATGACTACACCCACACCAACATCTGAATCTATGTCCAAATATAATACGCATACATCTAACATACCTATAATTGATACTCTCACTTTACCTACAAATCCAATCATTCCTACACCAACAAATGTTGAACCTACACAATTTTTGGGCCCTTTTAATCTCGTCAAGCGCATCATACAAAAACCACTTCCACCTTCAATATCTACATCTACAACACAATCTACATTACCTATTTCTCCCTCCGTGGATCTCCCAATTGAAATTGTCATCATTCCCACCAAAGTTCACTTATCACAACCAAAGTATAAGAACCTTGGCATGCCCATTCAAAAATCCCTCATGCATCTGCAAAAATGTTAGATCTACTTCCTCTCAATACTAACCTCCTAAGAAATCTAATGTCACATAATCACTCTTAGGAACATATCCATCCATATTAGGGCTCATCCCTTCATCCAAGACTCCCATTATAAAAAGTCCAAACAATCCAATCTTTCCTCCAAATCTGACCTCCCTTCTAAATCATCCACATCCCCCATTATCAAATTAGAATCCAAGCCGTCTAATTCACCAATCATCAAAATTGAAACAAAAAAACAACCACCTTATTATTCTTCTAACTCCAAGATAGAATCTAAGGATCTCATTAAACCTCATCTAAGTAAACCATCCCTTTCCCATACATCAACCATTCTCAAAACCACTCCATCTAGAAATTATTCTCTAAAAACACCCATCCATTCTTACACAGATGTCTTTCAATGTCTGCTTCAAACATCAACAATTACTCTCCCACCTATCAAACATTTCCATCCACATGGCCTTAGGCCTTAATGGTTCAATTATAACCTCATTTGTGCATACCATTGTGCTTTAGGACATGTTACTAAACATTTTAAGGCTTTCCAAACTATTATCCATAATCTTGTCGATGAGGATGATCTCATCGTTGAAGGGGATATCCTATTCCATCTACCAAATCCTCTCCTCATCCTAACATTCATCCACTAAGATCTCTAAATCCACTAATTTGTCCAAAACCTATATTTCCATTCCTCCTCAAACACATGACTTCATCCAAAAAGTTCCCCATCTCTTTATCAATGTTGTTTGGATTACAACCTGTTCTCACCCCCATGAATTCTAACCACCTACTCAATCAAAATAAAATTTGTTGTCACCACTCCATGTAATGAGCCTACTCCACCTTCGCCTTCATATAAACCTAAAGTTTCTATCTTATCTACCCCTTGGTCTTGCACTATTGAAAAGAGTGTTATGAAACAATTTCATCGGGCCCTAGATAAGATGTCGGCCATGAGCTCATCCAAAGCTCCCCGGATCATATGCAAGCTCTCATTGAAACTCTCAAACATATTGCTACCCCTAGTGATGAGGATCAAACCTTTGGATCTCTTGTTGGAGCACTTGCTTCTTCCGCCTCCATATCCTTCGACAATACCAAAATTCTTGACATATCACTTGAAGAGAATGATCTTCCCTTTTCATCATTGTGTGTATCAATGACACGTTCATTCATTGTTTTATGATAGAAAATGGATCTAGTATAAAAATTATCTCATTCCATACCTTTGATCAACTCAAGCTCCCTAAATTCATGATCACCCAATCAACCATGTTTCTTTGTGTATTTAATGATGTTGTTGCCCCCACTTTGGGCACAATTATTCTTCCTATCTGTGTTGGTGAAAAAATCCTCCATGAAGTCTTCTATATCATAGATAGGGTTTTCCAATACAATATCCTCCTTGGACAACCATGGATTCATGTCATGCATTGTGTTCCTTCCACCCTCCATTGATGCATCAAGTATGAACACGAAGGGATAATCCTTACTCTCACCACATAAATTTCTCTATTCTTTTGGTACATAAATCGATCCTCCCTTTGTGTCTCGAGCAGCCTCAACATGATGAAAAGGATGCTTAGAGGATGATAGATCTATATTTGCTTCATTTTGTAGCTAGGGAGGATCTCATCATCTCTTTATCACTTGATCTCATAGGATTTAGGTAGTACCATGATAAGGGTATGATCTACCATCCTAATTTAAACTCTTGCCTTTAGCTAGGGTGAGAAGGCACATTCTGTAGTTTGTAATTGTGAGAGGGGTGGATGTATCAACAATATTTGGAACTCTTTTGTAGAGCAATTGAAAAACAACTTTGGGAAGACATGGTCAATTCAACAAAGGATAACTCTCACGAGTTGTCACTTCTAGATAATGTAGACATCTTATAAAAAAGCTCGACTACTAAAGACAATAAAGAACCAACTTTCTTTAGCATGTTGTTGGCTTTAATGAGGCAAGCATGGGTAATTATAGTAGGATTAGTTAGTTTTGGATGCATATGATTTGGGGAATTAAACATGATAAAGTTGATTATACCATATTTCATATAAAATTCAACAAATGTTGGGAGATCTACCAAGTACAAGACAAACATACCTCAAATAGCTCACAATGATCCTTTAACCAGAAGATGTACACTCATGGAAACCCAAGAGTGCACGGTTTCACACAATATTTAAGGATTCAAACACAAAATCTCATGTTGAAGACTTAATAAAACATCAAAATTCACAATTTATCACACCTAAGATACACTCAAATACTTACAAGCAACATTTAACAAAGTGGAGACATAGTGATTTTAAAATTGTTTATTACACAAAATGAAATGAAATCTCTTCTCAACAGTGAAATTGCGATTCCCAAAATGCTACAAGAATGATAATGTTCTGTGTGACTTAAAGGATCTCTAAAATAAGATTTCAATGAGAGCATGAATAACTATTTTACAATATATCATCTTGACAATAGATACAACAATGCTCATGATTAACACAATTAGTTCAAGGATCATCAAATTTATCAGTAAGGGAAAGTAGATCTACAAGTATTACTACTTGTCAATGGCTGTACACTTGTAACCATCTTGACATGAAAAAATTTTAAGGCTCAAAGAAAGTAACAAGTTTCTCGACGAGTTCTTGGAAAAATGGTTTTTCTTTCAGCTCTCTCTTTTTCTTTAAACAATTTTCAGAAAATTTTAAACCCCCTATCTGCATGATTATTTTCTTCACCTTTATACCATTATATTCACTCATTGAATTTCTAAATTTCTCCCCAAAATCATGAATATTCTATGGAATATTCCCCTTTAAAACATATATTTTAAACCATGTTATTCTATTGAAAATTCTTTGTTTGGTTTTTTGGTGTAATAATTATGAGCATTTTTCAATTTGCTCTGTTTGTGTATGACTGGGATACCAAGTCACCACTTTTTGTAAAATTATTTTATCATTCTTTTCACTTTGTCATTAGATATTAATTTTTGATGATATTTGAGCACTTCCAAGTGATTTTGATATGATAGATACTCTTATCTACTTTCCAAGAATTCGTCTTGGGTGTTGCACACTTCGTTTCACATATTTTTGGCTTAATCATCACACATGGTTCTTGTCAAATCATATTAATTCATCAGTTCTACTCACTCCTAATTCATTTCAAATAATTTTTTTTTGTGAGTTGAGAAAAATCTTCATCTAATGGGAAATATTTCTCTCAACTAAATCAATATGCACCATTCTTACTATAAAACTCAACTCTACCCTCTCACCACTATGCATTTCTTTCCCTATCTTGAAGGTAAAGAACTTTTTTATAGTTCTTATCAGAAAAATGGCGAAGGTGTTTGTGGAAAATAGTCTAAAATATATTTCTTCAGAAGATTTAAACCAAATCTTTGACTTACATGGTCCAGATGAAGCCTTTTTCAGAGATTTGTTTGATATAACACATCTAGGGGATACTAGAGGGCCTTTGACTTATCAAAAGTTCAAATTGCACTCCTCCTGAGGTTAATCAAAATCAATCACGTATTATCAACCTTTCAATCCATGTATTTTAATATTTTTTGGTGGGAACATCAAAATGCTCCTGAAGACTTGAAGATATTTTGGATTGAAAGGAGGCCTCAAGTGTCTAAGAAGACTAATTTTTAGTGTCCCTTTTTATGTAATGAAGAATTTGTGTTGAAGGATATCCCCAAGGAGTCTTATGTGTTGTATGAAAAATATTCTATTGATACGGTGCCTATCATTTCTCATAAAATAGATGAACTGGAGCAAAGGATTATTTCTCTGGAAAAGGTTAGGCAGGACATATGCAATCACAACCATTCACAATACTAGTATTGTATTTGTGTAAGAGAAGGGGTGATTCAAGATACCAACCCCCAATTATCATTTCTGATGGATAAGAGGAAATGTCTTTATCTACTTGTCACTCTAGAGTGGTAATTTCTTCTACTAGAGAGAACAGGGGCAGGTTTGTTGTTCAGTATTCCACTCGTTCAATTAGGGTTCATTTTAAGAGACCTCTTGGAAATTGGAGGTGGAAAATACCTAGTGAATATCCCCAGAACCGGTTTTGTGGGAAGGAGAATTTTTGGGGGGTTGTATGAATTTTTTTTTCCTAATTTTCAAGTGGTGTGACAGAAGACTACAGACGCATGACAGGAGATTTGTTGTCATGCAAAAATAAAATTGTTGATGTGCAGCAAGAGATTTATTGTTGCATGAAAACAAGTTTGTTATCACATGACAAAAAATATTCTATCACACGTCTACATCCTCCACCCTTTGGTTGTGTGTCAAAAAACTCTCTATGTCATGCGTCAACAAACTCTCTGTCACATGTCTTCTTCCTCTACACTCTTGTCGTGCGTCAACAAACTCTCCCTGTCATGCATCAAAAAACTCTCAGTCATACATCTCGCATCCTCCACTCTCTCGTCATGTGTTAAAAAAATCTTTTCACGCGTCGTAGCCTCTACCCTCTTTTCGTGCATTTACTGTACTTGATAATACATATGCCCCCAGGTGGCATGAGTGAGCTAGTAATGTTCTACCTAGCAAATAATCTAGGATTATATAGGGGATAATTTCAAGGTTAGGTGAAGTTGACCCCTAAAAAATATTAAACTATAATTTTTAGGCGAACAGGTCACTGATTGGCACCAAAAAAATCACCTTTTCAAATTTTTCAAAAATGGAATATTTTCCATATTACAAATATTCACCACTAAAATTATCCCTGCGTTGAATGCATTATGATCCTTTTTATGAGCATGAATTCTCAGTACCTCAGCTAGTTCCTTCTCCAAGAGAACGCCCACCCCTCACAAGGAGATGGAAAGTTGAATCTAGCTCAAGATCTCTTGTTCTGGACCCCAAGGTGCAGTTCTTGCTCTTCCAACCACTCTAGATGTTCCTTCTCAGTCTATTCCTAATAATTCTACCCTTCACAAGGAAAAAGGAAAAGAACATTCTTCATGGTGGTTTGGATCTTCTAGACTAGGTGTCTTCCTATTAGAAGAAAATTGAGCTAGAAAAGATCATGAACAGTCCCAATGACTCTTGAGTCATTGATGGATATGGGGATGTCTCGGGATCTAGTGGGGTCTGTTGTATTTTTCTAGACAACATAGGGCTCAAATGAATTCATGTTGATGAAGAAAAAATTGTTGAACAAACTCCCTCCACTGGGGAAATTTCAAAGAAGGAATAAAGGACATCTGAACATTACCTTTCCTTAGGTGTCTTTACATTCAAACATGTACACCACCTTCTTCGTCATGGTTTGGTACCCCTATAAAACCCCATTTTGTTCCTTTTTAACAATTTTTAGTGGAAATTTCAAAGAAGGAATAAAGGACATTTGAACATTACCTTTCCTTAGCTGTTATATTGTCTTTTGTTTTTCCTTCATGAGGGATTGCCACTTCTAAAGTTTTTGACCATCGTGGAACAATATGATTCTTGGTAAGAACCCTATATTTTTTAGAGGTTCTCCTCGATTTTAGATAGAGTCATGAGATATATGGCCTCAACAGGGAGAATTTCTTTTTCTTCTTTTGAAATTAACTCCCCAATCCATCCCTTTGCAAGACTTGTCCCAACTTTTGTTTCTTGTAATTCTTGTTAGGGTTTCTTTGGGATAACCACCAAATGTTTGAACATATCTTGTTCACCTTGGGTTAATCCTACTTTATTTTCATGATGTACTTCTATATTTATTTCTTTGATCTCACCATGTACTAGAATTTACCCTGATTGTCTTCCTCATTGGTTTTGAGCTTGGGATTGATCACTCTCTTTCTGATTTACACCAGTAATTGGGATATTTTCTTTCCTTATTTCTTTAACTGATGTAATGTTAAACTCAGCTTCTCCCCTAGGAGTTTCTTGAACCAATATCTTTCTTTTATGTTGTCCTTTCCTTCCAATATTTCCACCTTCTTTGGAGATTGTTGGGTTGACAAATTATCATCCTTTTTAACTATTGATATCTCAGGTTTTGTCATGGTGGATTGTTTTCCCAATATTGGTTCCCTATTCTCACCCAAAATTTGTACATCCACACCAAGCAATAATTTCATCCCTAGTA
The DNA here is from genome assembly GCA_018340775.1 of Taxus wallichiana var. yunnanensis. Lineage (NCBI taxonomy): Eukaryota > Viridiplantae > Streptophyta > Pinopsida > Cupressales > Taxaceae > Taxus > Taxus wallichiana. The sequence continues at coordinate 399,680,373 of CM031235.1, forward strand.
GTTGCATCTTGTGCAATCTCTGTTTTCTTTTCAACTACATATTTCCTTGTTTGATATGGCTCACTATCCTTAGTGGCCTTGACATCATGGGAAGAATATTATTTCAGTAATATCTCAGTACTTACACCTTTTTCACTAAGCATCTTTGGCTTATTTGACTATGAAATTGCTTGATCTGCAGAAGAAACTTTTGACACTTGAATTTTGATTTCAGTGGTTGGCACATGAGTAATATTTTCCATTTCTTCACTTATTTGAAGATTACTTATGTTATTTGTTGTTTTTTCATCAATATATATGTCAAATGAATATAATTTTGAAAATTCCTTGCCATTATTAGCATCCATTATATCTTCCTTAGCCTTTTTGACTCATGCATTTTTTCAAACAAAGGTATATTCATATTTTCAGCTAACATGGTTTCATATGTTTTCATACCTTGATCCAAGACTTCACTATCTACTAGATTAAATAAGACATTTCCTTGAGTCACTTACTCCTGAGTGTTCCCAATTTTCACTCCTTCCAAAGATAGAGGTGAAAATAAAGGCCTTCGGCTTCCCCATCGGTGGCATTAATGTTACATGTTGTATCCGGAGAACATCAATTCTTCAATGTTCTGGGGGATTGATCACTACATCCCTATGCTTATGTTTCTTGGGTGTATGAGCACATTCTCTCACCAAGATTGGCTCGTAAACAATTTTTTATCTCTTATGTTCCCTTTCGAACTTTTTAAGGTTTGGTGCTACTCTTCTTTCTTCTTTATGTGGCTTAGATTGTGAATGGCCACTTGTTATGGCCCCACTCATCAATTTATCAACACTGTGGGGTTTTGGAAAAACATCTGAAGGATTCCTATGAGTAGCCATACCCTTCCCTTTTTCTTGAAGTGGTAATGAAAAGGTGATAGGAGCATTCTCCATATATTTCAGAAGCATTTCCTTAGTATTCTATCTTAGAGCAGACATAGAAGTACCAGTCCCATTGGTAGCAGAATTCCATTCATCTATAAGCTCTAAATTAGGCCTTTTGAAGGAAATTGAGGATATTTTCCTCTCAAGGGATCCGTTCTTTCATCTCTTTCTTTTAGGTGAGGAAGGCCATCTTTAAAATTTCCCAAATCCCTGAAGTTATTGAGAACTCTTGTGCTTTGAACTAATAAATCAATGTTCTTCTAGGCTAACCAATTCATTGTTCTCCTCATTACATTAGTTATATGAGAATATGAATCATCTAATTCCTCTTCATTCCAGTTTAAAGGGGCTATAGGTTATCCCTCCAAATTTTGATCAAGATAGTATTTACTCACACAAGATCGTGGATCATTCATAATTCCCTCAGGGATAACAAAAATCTTGAAATATATAATTTGGGTAAGGGTCATTCTAGAGAAGTCTCTTAGCCTAACCTCTTCCTCATCTCTACAATTCATCCAATAGTCCTCAAATTGAGGCTCATGTTTGAAAGTGTTTACAAGATTGTTGAACACCCACCTGATGTCATAGTTGGCCCTTGCCTCAAACATTTCCATCCCAAACCTTTTCATCTCATCTTCAATTAACCTATATTTTATAATTGAAGGGCATGAGTACCTTCCAACCTTGATGGGAAACTTAATGTTTGTCTTGTGTTTCCTAGAAATTAATTTATGAACCGGTGTCAATTTCCTTTCCAATTCACACAAGGCCATTTTATCATCTAAGTACCTGGGAAATTTACATGGTTGACCTTCAAATCCACTAACCCTGATATATATAAACTTCTGTATTGAATGAAATAACATCCATATTCCGTGATTACTTTTCTAGCCTCCTCAAAATCTTGTTTTGTTCCCATTCTAGCATGAATAAACATATGATTAGTGTAAATAAGGCATCATTAACCAATCTCAAATTTCCTTTCTAATTAACCAACTGTAATTGGGGGAAAATCTCATGCATTTGGCATTTTTAAAGTCAACATGTGGCAAGAGGTTAGGGAAACATGTGTCCTACAATATTATAAATCAAATAAGTCATCATGTAAAATTCTAATTTGTAATATCACCCATCTCTATTTTTTCTTCCAATGGAACCATGTGGTCATGAAGTGCTTTTGCAATGAAGGTTACCCATAAAATTCTCCCTTTCTTCTCCAAAACTATCCACATGTAAGTGCACATTCATTCCTTGAGCTCGAGTATTGGTCTCCAATCTAATTATTTTACTTAACAATACAATCGCATCCTTTACTTCTTCAATAAATTGTGCCCTAACCAATATTTTAGGGTTTTGGGTTGTTTCCTTTTTCTCTGCTAAGAGCCATTTAATGTTTATATGCTTGGCATAGTACTTTTCTTCGCCTCATAATCTCATAAGGCTAAACCAATACCCAAGGTTATTGGATTTATTATTATAGGCAATTTGAGCATTATTTTAATAGCTGTAGGTGTCAAAGTCAACACTACATCACCACTTCCATCCAATACTTCCCTCTTTTCGGGTCGTAATTCATAGTGCAAAGCCATACTAATTTTGGGTAGTGTACTAAAGGTGGAATAACACCAGCTAAAGCAATATTGCTATCTTGAATTAATTTCATGGATTCACTCTTGTTAGGGCTATTCAATATTTGAAGAAACTCTTTTAAGTCGACATTCATTAAGTCTATGTCTATGATTTTATCCAGATCACTAGTGATTTTGGACACAACCGAAAACCCAGATGACATGGTTTTCATCTTTAATGCCCTATTTTTACTTCAAATTTCCTTGCCAATGAAAAAGAGTATGGGAGTGCCTTAGTTCTTACCAATTTTCCCGTGAATACCTATGCAATTCAAATTTGATTCAAAATATTTTCAATCTCTAGTCCTTAATCCAAGCTCCGTGATCAATTTCACATTGTTCCTTAATGAAATATGTTAATAATGGCGTCCAGATCTCAACAAACGATAGCAAAAATATCAATGTGTTCAAAGAATTCAAAATCCTCCTTGATTTGTATGAAAACACATTGATGGTAGTAGACATTAATCGTCACACATCATGGTCATCCCTTTCACATTTTCCAATTTTGAATATGAGTCAGCTACATGGAATAGCCTTATGTAGTGTGGGCTTGGGGAAACTCTTTGCAGTTTTGCTTTGTGTCATAAATGCATACACATTTAACTATTAGACCCATTGCCCACTTTTGAATTTCATCTTGAGCTTGACACATGGTTACATCTTAATGGTGGCAGAGCTACGGGCCGTTTCTAATTTTTTTCTCTTTTTCATTTGAGCCCAAAATTACCAATTTGCTTTGATGACCCGCTTCCTCACTCCTTACATGAGAAAGAGCCAAGTTTCCTTGGCGAGCCTTGGGAGATTCTTTGAAATTTCATACTTTATTACCTTAGTGTGTGGAAATAAAACTATGCCCCGATTCCTCACATTCAACCTATTTGTGATAGGTGCATTTCTATGAGGAGGAGTAAATTTCTTAGTTTACATCTTTTCATTGTGAATATTCAAAGGAATATTTATCAGGCCTTGGGCCTTAATTTGTAAATTGTTAATGATATAAAATTATTAGAATTTTACAACTTAAACCCACCATACCGTGACCAGCTAAAATACGCCATGTAATATCGAGCGACGGAGCCAAATATGAAATTTGTAATATGATCAGGGAATAGTGTATAGAGGTAATTTTCCGATTTAAAACTAATTCAAGTATTAATTTTTTTAGGGATTTTCAAGAAAAACATGTCTAATAAAATCCTCTACCATAAAAGAGGAATAAAAACCTACACATGGGATTTTCAATTGAATTTAACATGACTATAAATTTTGAACTCACACGTATCATGGGAAAACAAAAATACAAAAAAATTTGATGGCATTTTCCAAACAAAAACGGGTGAGATTATCTCGAGCACCAACACATTTAAAGCATGTCATATGAATTATCGACCCATTGATGTGCGCATCCCTAAAAATGTTCTTTCAAGTTTCCACTAGCTCATCTATAGCTATATCCAAGCTTCCCAATAATGAATCCTTAGACAAAGTTATGGATCAACTCTTCTAGGAGTATCAATTACTCACACTAAATGTTCTTCCTACACCTTATAGAATCGGTAGACCCAATAAGTCTCTAATGTATCAACCTAAAATTGGGGATGGCATTCCTTTTTGTCCACCTCATCTTCACAACAATCTCATCTATGGTGGTATCGATCACCCTTCCCCTCACATTGACGTGCAACTACACACCAAACCATACACCAATGGATTCAAATTTCTTTACAAGAAGAAATGCTTTGCCTACACTTATCTTCATCACCGCACCTAGAAAGGATTTGGAATGGGGCAATATAAACAAGGCATGCTCATCCTTGTCATTGACCAATCTTGCAAACCCCATGAAAATTTCAGATGGAGATTTAAGGAGCAATCTATTAACCATCTCTCCCTATCTTTAGATCTCATGGACATTGATACTCCATCTTCTCTATCCTACAATTCTATAGATATGAATGACATCGTGTCCATATCCTGTGGATTTTTTTAATATCCACCATTACCTTAGGACTAGTCACTTATCAGTGTGAAGGTGAAACCAGTTCTCTCCCTCTTCAATTTATGGATATGGTAGAGTAAGAATCCTCTACTATTGACATTATTCATTACACCGATGTTGATTCCATCCTTTCTTACATGGGATAAGAATATTTATGTCTTCATAAGACTTTACCACTAGACACATCCACCCTTATTAATGAATCCACCATCAACATCAACATGGGGACTTTGTAAGAGCCTCACATCCTTAAATAAGGTCAATACCTTGATCCTCAAGAGCTTTAGTCTTTTACCATATTTATTTCTAGACATAAACAAACCTTCGTATGGTTATATGATGACGTGTCAGGTCTCGATCCTTCCATTATTTTCCATAACATTGTTACCTTTCCTAATGTTAATCCGATTAAGTATAATCTTCACCAAATGTACCCTTGAGTTTCCCTCCTTGTCTAAGAGGATGTGAAACACATTATTTCAGAATAATTTCATCATCCCCATTTACTATCCACAATTGGTTTATTATATCATACCATTTCCAAATCTTCTGGAAAGATCTACATCTGCACCTTTGAATCTCAAGATCTAAACCTTGCTTACCCTAAAGATGATTTTCCTCTTCCCAACATTGATCAACTCATGGACCTTATCGTGTGCCTTGAGATGCTTTCTCTTATGGATGAATTTTCTAAGTACAATGAAATCCTCATTGCACTAGAAGACTAGCATAAGAATTCCATCATCACCCCTTGGGGATCTTCTACTATCGCCTCATGGATTTTGGTTTGAAAAATTCTAGAGCCACCTATTAGCGAGCCATGAATTACATATTTCATGATCTCATCCACAAGACTATAGATAACTATGTTGATGACCTTTTAGGTAATTCTAAACATCGACGCAATCAAATTTCCATCCTTGAAGTTATTTTTGAGCACCTTATATTCTTCTTACTTCGTATTAATCTAGCCAAGTGTGTGTTTGGAGTGCTAACTGGTAAAATCCTTGGCTTTATCATTTCTATCATGGGTATTGAATTTGACCCCATAAAAATAAAATCCATCCTTGAGATCCCCCCTCCCTCTAATCTAAATCATATTTGCAGTCTTCAAGGATGACTTCCATCGAGTTTTTCATTTCATATCTCAACTCTCAAAACATTTCCAACCCTTTCACCATATCCTTCATAAAGACATCGAATTCAAGTGGGACGATAATTTCCAAAAATCCTTTCATGATATCAAGCAATATCTCAAATCCCTGCTTTCACTTACACCTCCATGTGAGGGTGATATTTTCTATCTCTATGTCTCTTCCTTTGATCATGCTCTAGGTACCATGTTAGTACATCATGATGAGCAAGGTAGGGAGCATGCCATGCATTACATTAGTTAAACCCTTCACGAGTATGAGATTTGCTACACGAAAAGTGAAAATTTATGTTGTGTTATTTTCTTCACTCCTCCAAGCTTCATCATTATCTTCTCAGTCATAATACCTATGTCATTACCCACTTTCATCTTCTTAAAACCATGCATTCTAAGCCTTATCATAATGATCACACCAATTGATGGCTCATGATAATGACTGAGTTTGACCTAAATTTCATCTCTCGAGAAATTGATCAAGGTACAAGTTATCACAGATCAATTAGTTGATGCCCCTCTTCCGATAATAATATTCCTCATGAGTAGTTTCCAAATGAATCTATCAACACTATTGATAATAATTTCTCTCCCCTTAATATGACACTCCTCTTTAATAGATCCAAGTGTTGGAAAGGGGGAGACACGACACCGTTATCATTCCTCCTTGGGACACTCCCATTCCTATCACATATAACCTCAATTTTGAATACACAAACAACATGGCTCAAGATGAAGCTCTCATCTTAAGTCTTTAACCCACTATCTTAATTTGCGCAAAATCCTTGATATCTATGGGGATTATCAATTCATCATTAATCAAGTCAAAGGCATCTATCAATGTTAAAATGAGGTCCTTCAAAAGTATAAGGACATTGTCGACTTTCTTATTGAAGCATTCAATTTATAAACCCTTCAAACCATCCCTCATTCATCGAATCTCTTTACGAGACACCATGGAATCTCTCACATCTCTCATCCCTTGGTCTATGGAAGAATCTAAACTCTTTTTTATTGTTCATCACATTGAAAACCCACTCACCTTAGCAAGCTTTCTCACATCAATCTTATTGAATCTAATCCTTCGAATTTGGTATTCTCAAATATTTGATTACCTTTCTCAATCCATCATCCCCTCCGACCTATACAAAAATTGTAGGAGTTCCTTTCTTCAACATGCTAAATGCTATGTCATCCTTTGAGGCATCCTCTACAAGCATGGATTTGATGGCATCTTTATCTATTTCCTTAAGTCTCATGAATCCACTCGAGCTATCTAAGAACTCCATTACAACATTTGTGGTGGACGTTTTAGGGTGTTTGGCTATCACCAAGTGCATCATTCATATGGGATATTATTGGCCCTTTCTCAATCAAGACTATTTTGATTACATTAAGAAATGTATCAAATGCCAATAACATCCCAATCTCATCCACATTCCTAGCCATGCCTTGCGCAAATCGGCTCAGGATATTTGGCCTTTTTCACAATGGAAACTCGACCTCATTGGCCTCTTCAATCCACGTTCTTTTCATATCCATCATTCTATCATCACTGCTATTGAGTATTTCACCAAATGGGTAGAAGCAATTCCACTCACATCAACTAAAGCTAATCAAATCGTTAATTTCATATATCAACATATCATTTTCCACTTAGACATCCCTCACGACATCATCAAGAACAACATAACGTCCTTAAAAAATATCTCAAGAAGATTTGTGACTTATTTAATATTAAGCTCATCTCTTCTTCTCCATAAAATCCTCAAGCTAATGACCAAGCCAAAGCCACTACCTAAACTCTTTGTAACATCCTTTCCAAGACTATTGATAAATCAAGTTGTAATTTGTATCTTTATATATCTTTTTCCATTTGGGCCTATCAAACTAACATCTTTACCTCTAAGGGATTTACTCATTTCTCTCTCATCTACGGATCGAGACCGTTCTTCCTCTTGAATTCCAAATCCCATCCTTGCATGTTTCTCTTTATGACTTCATCTTTGATGAATACTATCACTAAGAGCGTCTAACACAACTCAAGTTATTATATGAATGTTACCTTATTTCTCTTGAGCATCATCATTTCTATCAAGAGTGCATCAAACATTCTTATAAAAACATCTCAAGGAACATGACTTTAATATCGGTGACCTTGTCCTTAAATAAAATCATAATGTCACTACTCTAGAAAGGAGCCAATGCAGAAATTTTTCTCCCAACTAGATTGGACCTTATATTATCACACATAAGTATGGGTTTGGAGCCTATTGTTTGGATTATCTTAATGGTAAACTAGAAACAAAACCTCTTAACACATTGCACTTGTGGCCTTTCTATTATTAACATACCTACCAATGTGAACTTAGTCATCTTAGTGGTCATACATCCATCATTAGCATTTTCCATCTTTCATTGTAATGATTTAGAGTTATGTGTTTTGTTATCACTTTCCTATATATGACCTCGAGTATGGGCACCATGGCTCTTCTCATATCATATCCCTTAAGAACAAGTTCCTCCTCCTAGGTAGGAATGCCACAATCATTACATCCACTTCCTTCTTACATACCTATCAAAACCATGTTAAGGGTTAACAAGTTTCACTTGTATACTTGCCATCCCATCCTAAGTGGTTTACTTAGATATCCCCACCTCTTCCATAAAAATTCAAAATTGACAGATGCTCATCTTAAAAACTATCTTCTCTAAAAGAAAATGGGTTTCTCCCTTAAAGGGTAACTGTTTGTAAATAAAAATATCATAAGTATAGATTGATCCCTCGAAGGAAAACTATCATGCATATTCTATATTACCATTTATAAAATAAAAAAATAAAAAATAAAAAATCCAAAATATAAAATAAAAAAGAAAAATCTAGACCACTCCATCGAAGGATGGATACCATCTCATATCATGGTAGTGAAGGATTTCCACATTGATTAGATTTTTATATACTCCAAAGAAAAGGCATAAAGTTCAAAAGAAAGCATAATAAGAAAGCTTCCCACATCAATTAGATTTATCATCCATATCAAACTTCTCGCATTGATTAGTTTTCATCATATTGCTCAGATTTGGGGCATATACTTAGGGATACCCAGCAAAGGAGAACCTATTTTCCATGTAAAAGTTACATTTAAAGCCCTTTTTCATGTCGACATTAGGTCCATAACTTCATCTCCCATAATTTCCCTCATGACCCTTGGGATTAATAATTATCGATGGTTATGTGTTAACACCTATTATTGGCTATAAGAGCATTGCCTTCATTAGCTCCCCTTCTTGTTTACTTGCAATCCAATTTGAAACATCACTTCCTTGTGTGCTCCTTTATATGATGAAGTGTCGGTCATATTTTTGGCCACTTTCTATTAAAATAGAATCATTTTTTTCCTTGTATCTAAATTTCTCCCATCATTTGTTTGTTATCTATTTCTCTCACTTCAACCCCATTCATATATATCCATATCATACTCTCCCTAATTTAAACATATCATCCATGACTATACATATATTTCTAAATCAATTATAATTTTTCAAATAAAATCTATCATGTGTATGCCATATCATCTATATCTAACATATTTCTAAACCCATCACATCATTTGCATCCATTATCTACATCATAATCATGTCTAACAACTATCTATCCATTTCCATCACATCTATTTATCACCTATTCAAACCATAAAATGACATTGTCATCGTAAGCATAAACATATTCATAATCATCATACAACATCTAAATCTAACATAAACATCATCAAAACCATAAATCAACACATGACACATGATAAATCAAGAAAAAATCATGTCTATATTTATCATCATCATCATCATCTAAATACATCCATACATCCATGAAAGGCCACTAAGGGCCTTGTATTAAACATGACATCTCATTAAAATATGTTAACTATACATACGATAATCTCAAATCTTCCCCTGGAGCTGGTGGCTAGAGATATATCTTCCTATCATCACCTCCATTAGGTCCTAGATATCGTCTCAAATTTGAGCCACACTAAATGTACTCCCAGATGGCACCGGTCATGCTACACCCCCTACTCCCCACTACTCTACTAGATACACTGCATGTCTCTACAATCGTGGCATCATCAAGGTCACAATGCACTCATAATAACACACTTATGTTGTTAATTCCTTATACCGATCTAAAGGAATAATTCGATGGATCCATCTAGCTAGCTCCCCATGATTCCACTAGCACCCCAATCTCTAACTCTACTATTAGTATATGAACAAGGTCTCTAAATATATCCCTGGAGGCCTCTCTTTGGATCTATATATGTCTCGTTGTTAAATGGCTAGGTCCCTCTCTTGGTGCAATCCTATATCCGCCTAGTTCATTTAATATCTCTCCGAGCACACCTTTGCATCCCTCTTCTATTGGGTTATATATTGCTCTATTCATAAACATGCCATCTCCATTTCTTCCCCTCCATCTCCACCCTCATCACCTCCGGGTGATACATCCTCTCAACTGGTACTTCCTCTTCCTCATCATCTAATCCCACGCCTTGACCTTCTTCTCCACCTCCTGGTCCTCCCACACCTTAGTCATCCACTCTAAAAATATGACTCGAGACTCCCATATCACCATCCTCATCTCACAATACTCCTACCTCATCTTATGGATCTGCCATCACTATGCTAGGAAGTTATCTCTCTCCCTCGTCCCATCTATATCCGACCAGTTCCCATGGTAATATCTGCACCTTGCCCCAAACTAATGCATAACTCATGGAAATTGTACCTCCTTCACCATCTCAAGAATCCATCCTGGACCCATCTAACCTCCTCATACCTACCAACTCAGCTTCTACCCCGAACATGCAAGAAAATCATAGTATGGCCGCCATATGACCTGATCCACATCAAACTCTACCAATATCTCTATATACTACTCCTCCCCTCTCTCCCTATTGTCTCCATGAGCACGATCGGCTCACCATCTCAAAAATCTAAGCTGCTAACTTGATGTGTTCTCCTTCCACCCATGTAATCCCACATGACAGTCTAATCACTACTATATGATCATAAACCCATCAATGTAAAAAGAATCCAACATCTAATTTTGACTGCTCTCGTTTATATAGATCTAAAACTCATGATACACCTTCACTAATAAGGTAGGACCAAAAAAATACCCTCCTATGCTCTACAATATCTCGTAAGAACTCCTGTCAACATCCATGGAAACCTTGCTCTCCTAGAATATTGAAGTGCACAACATGAAATAGCTATCATAGCCACACATATAAATCTAATCCTTACCACTACAAGCTCATATATAGTCTCATAGTGAAAATCCCCAGGACATAAAATTAATCTTTGGGGCATCGAATCCAAATAGTTGTGTCAATACACCCATTCTACTTTCGGTAGTGATCAGCTCTATGGGGTATCCTGTATTGGAAAGCTCAAAATGTGGTACACATTCTCAGTGTCATTGTTAGGGTGATAAGCGCAACCTAAGTATTATATGCATATAAGGATTGGGTGTGTGGACATAGGGCATGCGAGATGTGCATAGAAGTATAGTGGAAAATGGTGCATCTAGGGAAGCATGAAGTTAGAACTTAGTTTTAATATGAGGCTAATTATAGATGTTTAGTGTGGAGCATGTTTTGTTAGAAGACTTATAAATCATGCAAAGGCTGATTGAGTAGTGAAAGATCAAGTGACATACATATTTGTGGGGCTATTAATAGGATTAAAATTGTAGTTATTATTAGATAATCTATTATTAGTGAGCTTGCATGATTTTGTAATTATCTTGTAGCGGCACATGGTTATTCTTAGCATGTAGCCTATTTTTGAGAGTGCATGAGTAGTGAAGGGAAAGTCCCCACTACCTATAAATATGTATTGATTTACACGGTTTAGTGTGTCAGTTATGTAATAGATTTATGATGTTGGTTTACGAGTGTGCATGACTTATGGTCAGCTTCTATGTTTTACAATAATTAATACAATGGATATTTGTGGTTGGATATTGGTTGTTGACATAGATGTGATTGGTTCTTGCATGGTAAACCTAATATTGATTCTTGTATAAGTTATTCTTGCATATGGTTATGATCTAGATCTGTTTATGGTTTATCATTGCATTATTATTATGGATTTGGAATATATCTATATATGTGTTTATCATGCTAACTCCTTGATAAATATTCCATAAAGAGGGACTTGGTACCCTTGCGCACTTCAAGTGAGCACTTAGGTTTTTCTTGGGTGATGTGTCAAGGCACCTTGAGCTGTTTGGTAAAATAAAAGACTACATTTTGGTTCTGTTGTTGGGATCTCTTTTAATATATTTACAAGAATTTTGCATGATGAAGACATACTGGTTGACTTTGGCCAGCATTGAGGATTGGTTAGAGAATTTAGAGGAAGAGTTTTCTCATTTATTTAACACAAGACCTAAATTTTATGCACACACATGGGTTGAATAGAATATGTATCATGAACTATATGAGACGTTCTTTGTTGTTTCCCTATAGATTTATACGAGTGTCTGGTAGCATATGCATTAAAGAGAAACTAGAGGTATAGAGAACTTGTGTCAACATAGGAAGAATTATAAGCACTGTATGATGATGATATAACTTGGACAAGCGTTGTAGATCATTAGTGGAGTGGTGTTTTGAATATATATATATTTTGGAGTACATAGTTTCTACTTGTTCTAATCCGGATGTTACTTATTTCAGTTCTTACATGAACCCATATGATGTTTTTGTGAGCTATCCTTTTAGCAATTAAGATCTCTATTGTGACCCTCGATTTAGAATAGTGTCCCATGGCTAGCTAAACCCCACCAAGAATGGGGGAAGGAGTAGGTGTGGTGATAAATGGCAGATCCTGGTGGTAGAAAGGTAGAGAGAAGAAAGGTGGCTTAAGTTTAATGAAGCTTGTGAGAGTGATTTAGTGAAGCGGCGTGATCTTTTGGAATGAATGGTGTTGGAGACAGATGGATTGTGAAGGATTTAGAGATAACGTAGAAGACGTGGAGCCAAAGCATCGGTACTCCCCCATTTTGGTAAGCATGGTAGAGAAACCTCTTCAACTTCGGATGAAAGTGCACTAGTTGAAAATACAAGGACCATGGGTGCGTATTTGATCCCTCCTAGCAACCTATCCCTTGCACTTGGTTTCCCAGTCTCTACGACCGTCATTGATAAAAAAGCTAGTGTGTGTGGTTGAGTAGTGAGATAGATTTTTATTTTCTATTAATTTCAAGAGTTAATAAATTATCTTATTCATCTATGATAGCGTAATCATCATCCATATTCTTTGGTGGTCTGGTGAGGTATATTTTCTAGTGTGTTATCAACACGAGAATGTAGGCATGCGGAGAATGTTGGTATTACTTCTAGAAGTAATACAACTTCACAAACCGTGGGAGTTCAGTTTAGCACAATTGTTGGGACATAAGGGAGTACATCCTATGGTCCATTTCCCAGTATAAGAGGAGGATTATGAGGATCGGGTGGCTTGAGATCTAGTTTTTTTATGGTTCTATAGGAGGAGGGAACACAAGAGGTAATACAGGTTCCATATTTGGTGGGCATGGTCCGCACCAACCCTAGAAAGTCTATTTCAAGGTTTCCCTTTACCTACCAAAATATAGAGGAATCAAATATGAAGCTAAGTACATGAATATGTGTGAGATACTATGGCGTGCTAAGGGGATTATAGCTCCAGATCATAAGGTAAGTTAGTTTGTTACTACTTTGTAAGGGCGTGCACATAGTTTGTATAGTAAGTATGATTTGAACCAGACTTGTGTAGACTATACCACATTGCATGATGCCTTTTTATTATATTTTCACATACCTAGGTTTGAACATAAAAGCATCAGCGTGCTAAAGGACATCAAATAGATGTGAGAGAGCATAAGGGATTACAATGCCCAATTTAAAACTTTATTATTGAACTTATCCTATGAAATTCACCAGATTCAACATGATCAATGGTTATATGGAGGTTTGATCACACCCTTCAGAAGGGTGCTCTCAAACAAGAATTATACACACCCACACAATGTGCGTGAGGTAGCTCTACACATTGAGGTAGTTGGAAGTGTGGACACTAGGGTTAGCCCATTTTTGGTAGCTCAGATTGTGTCTATACAAAAGAGTTGGAAAATTTTCATATAATTCATCTCATGACATGTACGGTGGTATTTATTACATGGATTGTGAAGTGGAAGGACATACCAAGGATAGTTTCCCTTGTAAATTGGTGCATGTCATGTTGTTGGACTACGAGATCTGTCACTTGGATCATGATTCAAGTAGGTGCCCATTGTTACAACATGTGATAAGGAAGAATGTTTCATGTTACTGTAATATTTATAGGTCTACAACTCATGATACGAGAATTACAGGTTGATTGATTAGATTCATGATGTTATTTATAATGGTGTATGTTAGACTAGTGTTACAAACAATTCCATGGAACAAGGTGATCATCATGATCATAGTCATAATGAAGGGTGCTCTGATGGAGGTGATAGAGGTAGAGGTAGAGGCTAAAGTGGAGGATTCAGAGGCCAAGGTTGTAGTGGTGGAAGAAGTGAGTTCCCCCATGTAACATGTTATACCTATGGATCCCATGATCATTATAAATGTGAGCACCCTCAAAATATTATTTTATCCTGGTGGGGAAATAATCATAATTATGAAGAATTCCTAAATTTGTATGAGCACCTGAGCAAGAAGCAAAAACAAGATAAGGGTGTGGGTTTCTTAGAGTACAATGTGTTGTGGAAGATCGGTGAATGCTTAAGTTATCTCCTAACCAAGAGGTAATAATGATGAATATTACTACACGTGTTGATGTTGCACATGCACATGAGACCACATAACAAAAATTTGCTATTAAAAATAAGAGGTATTACATGTAAAGTATCTAGATCCTTCCCATCAAAAGGAATTCTATCAAGAGACTATAGAGGTCATTCAGAATTTGAAGGGTGAGATACAATTCTTAAAGGAGCAATCACGAAACCTAGAACATGTGAAAATAGTTGAGATTCCTCATAAATATGTTGAATACTTGAGGGATTTTTTTAAGATGTTGCACCAAGAACACATCATTCCTTTATTGGGGGAATGCTTAATGGGGAAATATTACGTGAGATGGAGTTGAGCATGAGAGACATATTTTACATGCTAAGTTACCTCCTCACAGTCTTGATTATGAAAAAGAGATCACACTCGAATGTTTTTGTTAATGGATGGCTAATGAGTAACATTTTGATTGATACAAGTGAAGAAGTGAATGTTCTCAATTTAGATACATGGAACTAGATGGGAGGCCACCATTACAACCATCTTCAAATGTGTTTTATATGGTGAACATAAATAAATCCATGCCTATTGGATTTTTAAAGGATGCCACTATTACTGTACAATGGGACAAGTTTATTAGGGATTTTGAATTCTTGGTGCTTACCGAAGAAGATAACTTTCTAGAATTTCTTGGGCACCCTTGGTGTTATACAAATAATGTTGATCTGCACTTCAATAAGGGTTACATATATTTTGAGAACAAAACAGAGTGCATGATCATTACTTTGATGGATGAAAAACTACACCTTATAAAGAGCCTTTGAGTGAAGAGGATTTAAATAGAATTTATGTACGCACCATTAGAGATATTTAAGTGCTTGAGCCATTCAAGGAAGGAGTTATTCAATGTGATAAGGCACAATCTATGAGTGATACAACTAACATTTCTTGTGATAACTAGGTGCAACGGACTTATGAAATGATAGGGCGTGTGATGAAGAGTGTAGTTATGCACTTAAGTAGGCCGCATTATGTTAGGTGTTTTGGAAGTAATCAGGTACTAAGGTACCTTTGGTGAAGGAAATCCTAAAGTATTTCTATGTGCTATAGAAGTTCAATGGAAATATCAAGTTGAAAGGAGTATGTTGGTGTATACCTTGTGTGGAATAACAGTGCGTTGGTGGATGGTACATAGAGATGGTATTTTAGAGTGGGGAGAAGTGAGAATCACCTTCTCTACTATATTTCTTTGTAACAATGAGGCTACCATGACATGTGAATTTCATGGGAAGGATTATTCTTTTCATCATGTTAGTAGTAGTGTGAGAGACTATGGACGTAGGGGCAGGAGGCCTTACCACCTTCACTATGGGTGTACAAGTTCTAATTCACCTTGTGAGGTTGTGTGAACACATGGTATGTTTATGCAGAGTTGAATAGAGAAACAAGGAATTGATAAGCACTTGATTTGCATGTATGATTTAGACCTTTGACTATTTTTCCACTAAACCTCCTATAAATGAGGCATTATAGGTTATGAATCACTTGACTATGGGACATATTGCAAAGGTTGAGGAAATTATTCAATAATTTCTAGGTAAGTCAGATTTGGGGGTACGTTTTGAAGAAGAAGAGATAGATGAAGAATAGTTTGGGTGTGCCTACCTAGAGAAAGAAAAATTTAGAATGGTTTATGCGATTGATGATGAAGAAGTTGAGAATCTTGATGTTGACCATACTATGGGTATACGTGAGGTCTTAGACAATGCATATGAGAAGGTGCATATGTATTTTGAACCTGTGAAAATGAACAAAGTTAACATTAGGAGAGATGTTGAACCTAAGGGGGCCATCATTGGTAATTATTGGTCTAACTCAAAGATTGGAAAAATCATTGAGCTACGCACAAATTCCAGGTCTTATTTCCTAGGGGGTATCATGAGTTGAAAGTATTACATCACTTTTTGGGTGAGATGAGGATAAATCTAAAGGAAGGTGCATGTGCGGTTAGGAAGAAGCCTTACAGGATGAATCCTAACCTACACATTAAGGTGAAGGAAGAGATTGATAAGATGTTGAATTATGGGATCATTCGGTCGCATTGAGGATTCAAAATGGGTTATCCTATTGTGATAAGAATAAAGAAAGATGAAATGATAAGAATTTGTGTGGATTATAAGGAGTTGAATGATGCATGGGCAATATATCTCTTTCCCACACCATTTCTTGAAGAGATCCTGGAAGGTGTTGTAGGGATTGAAATCTACTCCTTCACTGATGGATTTTCTAGATATCATTGGGTGTGGTTACTAAGGAAGACCAAGAGAAGAAAAATTTCACCACTGAGTGGGGAAGTTTTGCATAAAATGATTACACCTTTTGGATTGGATAATGCACATGTAGTCTTTTTGTGAATTGTTGTAAAAGAATTCCATGATTTCATTCATAAGTTTTTACAGGTTTACTTGGATGATTGGAAAGTTTATAGGCTAGTAAAAGATCATTGCGATAATTTAAGACTTATGTTTGAGAAGTGTCACAGTTGAGCATCTCCTTAAACATTAAGAAGTGAATTTTTGTTACACCCTTTGGGAATTTGTTGGGACATATTATCTATAAAGAAGGCTTATTGGTGGATCCTACTAAGGTTGTTGTTATTTTGGGCTTAGAGAAACCTACTAACTAGAGTGAGTTACATAGATTCTTTGGGCACATAGGTTATAACAAGAATTTTATCAAAGGCTATAATAGGATTTATGCACTCTTGGAAGAATTATGGAAGAGTAAGGGAAGTTCCATTGGTGTGAAGTGCAACAACGTGTGTTTGAAACATTGAAGGAAAGGGTTACTAAAACACCTATTTTGCGCTTTACTTCATGGACCAAACCTTTTAATGTGCATGTGGATGACTTTGGCATGGCCATTGGAATAATATTATTCCATCTTGGAGAAGGTATTTTTGATCATCCTATTTATTTTGTAAGAAGGAATTTATCACCAACTGAAAATAATTATATAACTGTAGAGCACAAAGCTTTGTCTATGATTCACATGTTGCATAAGTTTAGGATATACTTTATTGCTACTCCATTTATATTTTATACAGATCACATGACACAAATGTACTTGGTGAACAAGCCCATTTTGTAGGGGCACATATGCCATTGGATTTTGTTATTTCAGAATTTGACTTTACAGTGGTGGTTAAGCTAGGAAAGAGAAATTATGGACCAGATCATTTATCAAGGATTAACTCAAGTGAGGATGCAAAAATTATTTAGGATATAATTCCATATGCACAAATTTTCATATTGAAGTATGCACCTCTCGACTTGGAAGATATTGTTGTCTTTTTGTGAACTAGTGTGGTGCCTAAAGGGATGAAGAGTTTAGAGAAGAAAAAACTTTCCATACGCATCGCACCTTATATGTTGATTAGTTGAGACATATTCAAACTAGGTCGGGATGAAGTTTTACGATGGTGTTTACTCTAGCATGAGCACAAAGCTATTATGGAATATTCTCATGGGGGAATTATTGGTGGACATTATGTAGGAAATGCCACCATGCACAAGATTTTATTGGCTGGCCTATGGTGGGAAATGATATAAAATGATTGTAAAGAATATATTAAGGCATGTGATCATTGCCAATGCCTTGGAAATCCTGGGCATAGGCATGAAATGCCTTTGAGGCCTATTTCTATTGCATAACCTTTGAAAATGGGAAATTTAATTTTTGTGTCCTATTACCCCACCAACACGCAAGACTGGATCACAAGTACATTATAACTTGTACAAATTATCTTACAAGGTGGGTGGAAGCAAGCACCCACAAAGGATTACACAACAACTACAATAACAAGGTTCTTATGGGAAAATATAATCAACAGGCATGGATGCCCATTATGTTTGACAAGTGATAAGGGTACTCATTTCCTTTATGAGATATTAAGGATACTATTGATAAAATTTATGGTGGAACACCATAAAACAACACCCTATCACCCACAAGATATTGACATTCTTGAGGCTTTTAACAAGATATTGGAATATCAATTGACTAATATTTGTGACATTAGAAGGAAAGACTAGGATGATAAAGTCTTTATTGTACTTTGGGCATACATGACTACTTACAAAATATTGAACAAAGCCACACCCTTTCAGTTGGTGTTTGGCATGGATGTTGTTTTTCCCATGGAATTCATGTTACCTTCTCTACGTATTGTGTGTGTAGGAGGTCTAGACGATGCAAAATAACTTGAATAAAAAATTGATAAATTGATGTATTTGGATGAAAGGAATGCCATTTCTCATTAGAATCGGGAGAAAAGACAGAAAAGGCTAGGAAGAAGGCAAGGCATGACATGCATATTAAGGATAAAAAGATTGATGTTGGACAGATGGTTCTTATTTATGATTCCAAGTTTTTGCATCACCCTGGAAAATTCCAAGTGCATCATTTGGGACCATATATCGTGACTTACATACTTGATTCAAGCACTTGCTAGTTACAGGAACCAGATGGGACACAGTTTTCTAGTTATTTCAACAGGAGTAGGATAAATCCTTGCTATAAATAAGTCTTCTTGGTGTTTTTAATAAATAAGCATTTTCATTAGATTAGATTTCCTTTAATGCATTTTATTTATATGTGTTTCCTTTCAACATTGCTATGATTTTTCAATTTAGTTCAGTGTTCTATGTAATAATTGTGCTTGTGCACCAGAAGATGATTACTATCTATTGTATTCATGCACTGAGATGACCACACATAATTTTAGTGTGGGTGGATCATATACGAGGATAAATGGATCAATTTTGAATGTTCTCTAATATGTATAGAGAAATATTGTGTAGGTTCTTGAAGTAAAGGTGTAGATATAGAAAGATTGCTCATGATTGAAGACCATGTATAGACAAATGGATGCATAATATAACATGAGGTAGGATGCAGCATGGGAAACTACTTGGTGAAAGGTGTAGTGGATAGGTACTTTGGCACATGAAGGTGCATGAAAGGAGGTTTGCGAGTGAGGAGTAGTATGTGTTCTAGAAGGTTATGACTGGAGCATGGAAAATTTAGAGTAGAAAAGGAAAGCAAAATCATTTAATGTTGAGTATGGTGGTAGGTGGAGAGCAATAAATTTGGAAAAATTTACAAACACTATAAAAGGAAGTGTTGTGATATCATTTTTACCTTGTGATTAAGAAGCATTTGAGAGTGTTGAAGAGTGATTTATGTGAGATGTTTAAAGAGCTATGATACACAACTGAACTAGATGATTTTATGCATGGGATTGATTGGTGCTCCATTGGAGAAAGTTTTTGAGTGAAACAAAGGCATGCGGGGAGGAGAATTGGCTAGTTAGGGTTCAAGTTTGAGCTAGGGCACATGGATTTTGAGGTGCAGAGCTCAAATCAACTATAAAAACACACTTTTATAGTTTTCATGGCACCTAAGTGAGCACCTAGAGTGGCTATAATGGGAAGAAAACATAAGGAAGTCGAAATATAAGTTGAAGACACCCCAAAAGCTGATTTTCAAAGATGCAATATTCGAAGGGGTTTTTATGGTCCGTGATTGGCAATCACATGTTTGGTTCTGCAAAGTAAGTTACTATAACCATAAAACTATGGAAAATAATATGAGTTGGATAAGTTGTTGGTGGTAAAATGAGATATGAGAATAGATAACGATATGGCTATATATAATGACGCAGAGGAAAAATTATTGTCAAATGTAGGAGTTTTACAAATTTATGAATTCCCTATTTTGGAAAAGCCAAAAATCTGTATCAATGGTTGATGAGAATATTTCATAAGGACTTATTTTACTTTGATGGGAGACAAATGAGGCTTACCACACCCCTGATTGGGAGATTGACAGGATTAAGGAGTTTGAACATCGAGGTTAGCGGTGATCTCACCGACAAGGAGGGATTAGAAGCAACCAAGAAAGTGTTGGGTTATATGAAGGGAGGGTGCATAATAGAAATACCTAAGTTACAAAAGAACCTTATTATTTAGGTGGCAATGCATCTCCTCACTAAGTTGAACAATCAGGAGTGTTGGTCACATGTAAATAAGGCATGGTTGCATATTACAAAGAAGATGACGAGAAGGTGTAGTCTATTATATTTGTAGACTATTGTTGAAGAGGAACACTAAGGAGAGAAGATACATTTTGGTGTGATCCTTCTGTCTATATTATTTGTATAAATTAGAGTGCATGATAAGCCAAAAGATAACATTTGGTAATACCCAAAGGAGAAGAAATATCTTGCAGAGAGATTTGTGAAGTATACATGTGAAGGATCCATGAGTGGACACTATAAGTAGAGAACAGAACTTTGGTATGAATGTATGTCCACTACGTTTGAAAAAGAATGGATAATAGCTAAGGATTTTCCTTCATTATTGGAAAAACAACTTCAATTTTCTATGTATCAACACTTTTGCATAGGGAATTTTGAAATGAAGGATGAAAATTGGAGCCTTTGGTGTAAGCTCCCCTATGCCTTCACTACATGCTACTTTCAGGTATCGGTACACAGGTTCTCAAATGTGTGAAGGTTTCTCTTTATTGTAGATAAAGTATATTATGACTATCATACACTCCATAAGACATATGTCCGCTTGGGTAGGTCTGCATATATTGAGAAGTTTTTTCGAGATGATATTAATATCAGTTCTATGAGCTTAAAAATGGGAATGCTAGAGAAGCTAAGGTATCTATATATATATACCTTAATCCTAAATTAGAGAATGGAAAATATGTAGAGAATGAATTCAATCTCCCTGAATTACCCAAGGGAAAACATACAGTGGGTACCATGCAGGATGAGGAGAAAACTTTTCCCCTTAGAGATGAAGGAGAATAAGAGGAGGAAGAATTGAAGGAGGACAATGATGGCTTAGAGTATGGAATAATGAGGCAACCCGCTGTAGGGGAGAAAATAATGCATGATAAAAATCCTCCTTTTCAAAAAAAGAGATGAGGAATTTGAAATGGAGATTGATGTTGAAGACCAAAGCAATATATGAGAATGTTGAGAAGAACAAGGACTCAACATGTGGGGACATCACATCCACCTAGGAGGTCACTAAGAAACTATCTAGTGAAGGTAGAACTAATGAAAAAAATCACATGTATATCCCTACACGGGATGATGAGGGTGAGAAATCATAGGAAAATACACGAGAAGACTCTAGTCAATCTTTGAGGATGTAGAGGAGATTCAAGAAGAATAATTGAGACATGATATAGAGGAGTTAAAAGAGCGGGAGATAGGAAATGGTTCCATTAAGACATAGTTAGATGAAGATAAGGACAAGCCATATGGTGAGATTTTGATACAAAAATTGATGGAGGAAAAGTGTTAGATTCGCGTGTACACATTCCAACGGTAGGCACTTTGGGAAGGAGAAGGATGAAGGAACATATGAGACTCCCTACAATCGGGTATATAAATGATCCTACCAAGATTATTCATGCTAGGTTCCAAAGTACATTGGAACTTAAGGAGCTATATGGCTGGGAGTTGATGGATTATGAGATGGTGACCATGCACACATGGAAGAAATTGTCATGGAGTATGCGAAACATATGGATGATCCTGATTTTGATGTGTGTGAAGAATCGTGCATCTCACAAAGAATGAAGAAAGCGTCGGACTTGCGCCATGTAACTATCAAGCCCACTCGGATGTCAAACGAGCACGTAAGTAATGTAGTGACAAAGGTATCTATAGAGGTTACACTCTAGAACATAGATAAAGAGACAACTATTCAAGATTGATAAGAAGATAGAAAAGATAAGGATACCGAGATCAAGAACCCGAAAGAAGAGGAAGAGAAAAATGAGGCAAAAGTGTGAAAAGTTATTGAAATGGAAGAGCAGATTGGGGATGAGTGTTAGGAAATTAACATTAGTGTGAGCATATATTTATAAGTTTATAAGTGATTTTTAATAACAAATCATGTAGTTATTTTGTTAAAGGTATTTGAAGTTGTTAGAAACAACTTACGAATATAGTAGAGTTGTTTTAGTTTGTTATCCTATTTTATAGGAGTTATTTCTCCTATATATATATGGATGTAATTTATTAGAGAAATAAAAAAATTATTGTGACTACGTTTATGCAAAATCTGAACCAAATTTTCATTTGGTACCAGAGAAGGAATCATTGAAGACTTTTGTGAAAAATGAGTTTGTGAGTAGGAGAAGGGGCAGAATCAATTATCTCATTGCCCTAGTCAATGGAAATTAATATTTGAAGGTGTGAGTTTCTATATTTTTATATATGGGTGTACAGGGTGGTGTGAATCAAATTCATTGAGACAAACTTTTATTGAAAACACATGTTCCATGTATTGGGATGCCTTTGTGTTTTTTGTGTTCTACATTGAGTTTAGAGATGATCACCTTGGTTTTGTCTTTGATGACAAAACGGTTTTGTTTCGTTGTATATATTTGTATTCAGGTTTTCATTAGAATATCATTTTATATACACCAATCAACTACTATATTGAGTGTTTAAGATACTCGCAAGGGAAATCCGTAGTTCTACCAAACGAAGATATGTTTACACCGAGCTATCCGAGATTTGAATAACTCGGGAAAGTATGAGACCAAAAACATCTAAATCAAGTTGGGTTCAACATGTAACAACCTAAGTGGTTAAAAAATCCAAGCATTTTCATGCCTTCTACAAGGAATTTTGTAAAATTCATGGGCTTTCATTACATGAAAAATTATGGTTGATATTATTGGAGGTAATGAGTTTGTATTTACCTAAGATATAAACTTCATTTAATTACTTAGCTCCATGTATCCTGATGCTTTTTATTTCACCAATAAGTTTTATGATTTCTAGTACGAAACAGATAGAAGGTAAATTGGTTAAGGAGGAATACCTTTGAGGTGAAGATGGAAGGTAGAATGTGCACATTGTATACTTATATAAACTTCATTTAATTACTCATCTCCACGTATCCCGATGGTTTTTATATCACCAATAAGTTTTAGGATTTCTTGGAGAAAACAGATAGAAGGTAAAATGGTTAAGGAGGAATACCTATGAGGTGAAGATGGAAGGTAGAATGCGTGCATTATATAATTTTGATTCAATTTGATTGTGTGATCTTCCCTTTAGCTAGGAGGAATGACCTATATAAGAAACACAACAAGACCACTAAATAGTATTAATAATATATGTTAGTGGACTACCTAGCGAGTGCTAGATCCGGGAAGTGAGGTGCTTCCTAGAAGGCTGTCAATCCACTTTCAAATATAATTTAATGCAAAAAATACCATGAAATAAGGAAATCCTACTATAGTTGAATGATTTAGGTATCTCGTGCTAATATAATAAGTAAATCTAATCTAATAGGTAAGGTTACAATTAGATCTATAGGTTTGGTAGGTTGTTCTGGGTTTTTAGGTTTGATAAAGGGTCTAGGACTGATCAGGTAAGGTCTAGGTTGGTTTTGGTTAGATTGAAGTCTTTCTAGTTAGAGGGTATGAAATGAAACAGAGACCGATATCGATCAGGTGACCAACATTGGTATAGGGGTTAAACCGACGACTTGAGTAAGCTAAACTGACATCGGTAGGGGAAATGGGTGATAAATTAGTAAAAGTGGCCTTTAGACCTCTCTATGATTGCACAAAGAGTGAGGAAGGTGTGGTTAGGCTCATGAAATTAACTGAGAAGACTTAGGAATACATAAGGAGAGGCTAAGAAAGGAAGAAAGGCTTGGAATGGTTGGGTTGGCAGATAGGTGGGAAGATGGAGATATCCGGGTAACAACAGAAACTTAAAATATTGAAAGAAAATAAAAGATCTGCAATATAGTAAGCATAGATAATTAAAATCACATTACTTAATTTTTTCTATGAAGATTTCATGAGTGAAGGTGGTGGTGATTGATTGCTGATGTGATGGCTAGTTTAGTGCCATATAAAGATACAACTGTGTGCTCGTGAGTATTCCAATGCTCTAGAAGGAGAACTAGATGCTTGTCTTACATTGTGGTTATATGTGTTTGTCATTTGGATGTAGGCAGGCTTGAAGATTTGGGCTTGAAGATTTGTGCTTGAATGCAATAATTCTCCTATAAATGAATGACCAACCCATGTAAATATTTGTGAAAGTGTATATAAGGTGATTGATGGTGGTTAGGTAATTGTTTGGTTGAGGAAAAAACAACTTCGATTGGAATGAATTAGTCCCTTTTATAAAAAATAGGAAGATCTTCCTAGATTTGGAATGTTTTCCAAGTTGATTCCACTTAGGGAAGTGGATTTCTCATTAGAAAAGGTAGGAAGGTCATAGAAGAAGTCTAATTAGGTTTGAGAAGAATTCTTAGTTAGTTATGTCAGTGGTGACTCAACACCGAGAGTAATGAATCGTCTTGAGAGTGATGAATTGGTCCTTTGTGAGTTAAATTCCTTGGAATGGGTCCAGGTGAGGTGTAATGGTGAGGTGGAGGTGTGAGGATGAAATTAACTTAATTAAAATAATTAAATCAATTAATAATGTGAGGATAATTATTAATATGAGATGAAGGGTCATGATTACTTAAATGTGTTATGCTAATTAATTGAAGGGGACCAAGGGGAGTGTGACTCAAATTTTTGTCTACATTTCCCCCTTTTTGTGGCATATCTTTTATTGATAAGCGATATCGACAAAAATAGGAAGTTGGTGCTCCATGTATGAGTGAGGGTTAGGTTGCCCCAAGTGTGGGTGGAGGTGATCCCCCTCAAACCAGGAACAAATGAGGTGTTAAATGGAGTTGGTGACTGGTTTGATATATGGGTAAGTGATGAAGAAAAGATTATGTATGGTGTAGGTAAGGGTGATTATGGTCGGGTAATAGGTAGGGGAATTCTAATGCACACACATGTATAGATTATGATAAGGTATCAAGTTAAAGAGATTGCAAACTCTACATCGTCAAAGGTTAATAGGTTTATACAAATAAGGTTGAAGTGGTTTAGGTATCCAAGGTATATGATATGGTCCTGAAACATAACTAGGCCAACTGTAGGAATAAGTAATAGGTTGTGTTCCAAGGTACCAAAGGCATGGTCGGGATAAACATCACGAAATTAGGAAAGGTAAGGTCATTGGGCTGAACAATGTAGGGAACATGATTAGAAGTACATAATGTCAAATATCACAAAAGGAGAGTGTTAGTTGGGTGAGGTAGGCAAGGCCATAAGTAAGGCCACGTTAGGGGAGAAAATATTCCCCAATTGACGGTGAGGTTTAATGGGAGATTATAAGGCCATTAGGGTAATGGGTAAGGGAAGGTTAAATTATGGGGTGGGTGAGATGATGAAAGGGTGCTTGAATGGTAGGGGAGGAGGAGACAAGTGATCTTTGGAGAAGAGGTCATCAAGTGGGGGTGATTGATATCCATAGTGGATATTGTACTACCATTTTGATTTTTGTTATAGATATCGGCCTACATGCTGAAAATGTGAGATTGTGCATGAGATTTTTGAGATACTGATACTTATTTATATCTGTGTATATATGTATTGATACATAAACACTCCCATTATATAGTTGATGATGTTTGTTGGATGGATGATGTACTTGTTTTAATTTCCATTGCTATTGTGTATTATGGAAACTAGTTGTGTTAAGCATGATTGAGGTGAGGTCATGTAGGCATGAAGGAGTCAGGTATAGGCATGGCAAAATCTAGGTAATTTCCAAGTTACTAATCTTATGGAAATAATGTATTTTTATATATGTTGTGGTTAAATTTACAAGTAATTAATATCATGAAAATATGAAATGATTTAAGTATAATATGGTTGTGGTGATAGAATGGTAGGTATGTATCTTTTTACGATATTAATTTCAAGTTTTTGTGTAAATGGAAACTAAGGTAGGATGTGAATGTGAAGGGAGGAAATTGGTTAGGGGAAAAAGTGGCCAATCTAACCTATAAGGGCCTTATGCCCTCGGAGTGCTACCTACATAGTCCCGGTGAAAAGGGGCCTCGGCCTGATGTAGTTATCCCATAGGCTATGGAAGAATATGATAGGGGATATGAAAGGTTTCGTAGGTTTTAGGAATGATTAATTCTATGTCATTTATTCATGGATGATTATAGGTTGAATAGGCATGTTGTGGTAGCCTTTGTGTGAAACACCATGCCTCATCTCGCAAGATACCCAAGATCAAAATAGGCACGTCCATGATGAAAAAGTTATCTTTTTCCTTGTGCTTTTGTTTTATAAACTGATCAATATGGGAAGTATATGTGGGATGAATAGAATATCTCCTTGAGGTCTTCGTGAAGCTAATCAATGTGGGAAGCTTTAGAATATTTTTATTTTATTTTTTAGAAATAGTATTCTTTTTTTGCTATACTACGTACAATATGGCTAGATTTGTATAGTTTTCCTTCAAGGGAGAAGTCTATTTATAGCAGCAAGATAGAAATATATATGTCCTTTTGAGGGAGTCATCTTTTTGCTAGAAGTTTGACTCAAGGAGTTTGAATTTGAAAATCCTGTATATTACTTTTGAATTTTTTTTGGACTTTTAGGTCATGGACAAGACTATAGAGAAGTATAGGATTCTTTTATGAAGACAAAACCATAACACACAGGGGTTAGCTATGAAAGAGAGGTTTTAAGTGACAAATGACCACGGGATTCCATCTTGAAAAGGATGAAAAGTATCCATAAGAATCATGCCATTAAGATCCATGGTGCTCATATTGAAGATAAGGCTGAAAGGTGATAGGTAATCAAAGCGATTCTTGTTTATTTGTTTATCATTAAAATAGGTAGTTGGAAGGTGAATGTTACTCAAGGGATGAGTGTTTAATATAAAAAAGGTGATATAGGACTGGATTCAACAATATAATGGTCTAATATACAAGACATTGAGGGGCAATGGTTCAAGGTTACCTTGAGTGAAGATAAACAATAAGCACCTGATCCATAGGCATGAGTAATGATATAAGGTCCAAGCCAATTAGGAGTGAACTTGCCCCATTTACTTTTCTTCACTTTTGTTACATGTTGATTTTCCTTCAGGATGAGGTCTCCGACCTAGAAGGTTCGTTCTTGGACACATTTATTGTAGGAATGTTTGATACATTTTTAGTAGATTTGAAGGTGATTGAGATCATTTAGATGGTGTTCATATGATAAATCAAGTTGTGTCAAACAATCCTAATAAAAATAATGATCGTTAAGCATATCTTTGAGTGAGATACAAAGATATGAAATTTAGACTTTAAGAGGCAAGACAACCTTTGTACCATAGACCAAATAGAAAGGTGTGGTAGCGAGTTGAGGTGTGAATACTAGTGTGATAAGCTCATAAGGCAAAAGGACTATGTGTGTGCCAATCCTTACCAGTATTGTCAACCACTTTCATAAGAATTTTATTCAATTTTTTTAGTTGATTCAACTTGGCAATTTTTTTAGGATAATAAGGTGAAGAAAAATTGAGTTTAATGTTGAAGGAATCACAAAGTTTTCGTAGGGTTTTATTTTTGAATTGTTTTTTGTTATCAGTGATGAGATGGTGAGGAACACAAAAGTAGAAAATGATGTGATGGTTGATGAATTCACATATTTTTTCATCTTTTATAGATATAAGAGGTACGACTTCCACCCATTTAGTGTAATATTTGGTAGCGGTAATAATCTATTGATGACATTGGGAAGAATGAGGGTCGATCTCTCTGATAAGATCCAAACCCCATTGAGAGAAAGTTCAAAGGTCTCATGTAACCTGTAAGGCATGACTAGGGGTGTGATGAAGATTAACATGTTTTTGACACTTAAAAAAAGATTAACATAGTCAAAATAATCATGGCTTAGGGTAGGCCAGTAATAGCCCATGCAAAGAATGTGCTTAGCGAAAGCTAAGTCACTGAAGTGACCCCCAAAAATCTCATCATGAACTTCCTTGATGGTGTACAAAATTTAAGAAATTGTAAGGTATCATAAGAGGATATCGTCAAAGCTGCATTTATAGAGAAGACCACCCATGATGGCGTAGCGAGATACACTTTTAAGAAAGGCTCATTGTCAATTGCAAGTAAGATTTGAAGGCAGAATTGAAAGGGAAAGGTAGTCAAGAACCGCTTATAAAAAAATTTCACATGGGTCAATTTCAATGTTTCCTACAAGGTTGATGTCTTAGATTAGATAAGAGGGTGATTGCAACCTTTGTACTATGAAAAATATTTTTGAGTCGGAGGGAAAAATAGGGATTTAAGAAGCAAGATAGGTCATGGTGTCCACAAATTTATTAGTGGAACGCGGGGTGGTTTGAAGTTCATAATGGTCAAAGGTATTCAAAAGCATGTCAACATGATGTTTATACTTTTTAAGTATCTCGTTACGACATTGGTATATACCATTAACTTGGTTCACAACTAGTTGAGAGTCGCCAAAGATATTAATTGATTTAACGTCTAAGGCTATGGTGGTTTGAATACCTAACATGAGTGCTTCATATTCAGTGATATTGTTAGTATAATAAAAATATAGTTTGAAATATAGTGATGTTGGAACATAATGATTAAGTGGTCTGACCAACCCTTAATTGATATGGGTCCATCACTATTATATAGGTTAAATATTTAATAATATGTAATACTTTTCTATTATTAAATATTTATACCTAGGTAATATACATTAGGTAAGTATTTAATGTGAATCATTTAAATTTATATTTATTAAATACACTCACCTAGGTATACGTGTTAACCATTTTAGGTTGAAAATGTGTGTCGGGAGACATACTCGATCACCTTATATAAAAAGGACTCTACATCCTCATTTGATATATTAGAAAATATATCAAAGGTGTGCAAATCAAGTGATTTGGTTTGACCCTCGGTAAATAGGGTTTTAAGGAGGAGGTGATCTTATTAGACGTAAAATAAGTTCTCTGAAGTAAAAGGTTATTTTCAAAGTGGTTTTTACCCTATTGGGGTTTTCTACTATAAATACTTTGTGTCACTTGTATTATTTATTTCATGTAAGTATTTATTTATTTACTTATGTTATGATGTAATGTTTATTTAAATATTTATTATAACATTATATAATATGTAATTTGATTAAATCTGTATTTATTAGAATCCTCAAATTCTAACATGGTATCAGAGCAAGGTAAATTAAATAAATTAAGATCAAATGTTTTGTATTTTATTTATTTAATTTATACAGTTTTTTCAACAAACTTGGAAGGGTAAATAAAATTAATTGAGATCAAATGTTTTTTATTTTATTTATTTAATTTGTATGAGTTTTTAACCAACCCATAAGGGTATTTAAAATAACTCGGCCCCTTCTTTCCATGTGCAACCTTAAAGTTTTTCTTTGTGAAGAATCAAGGTGAATTCGCAGGTGAAAAATTTGGAAACTTCTTACTTTCCATGAAACCTTGTGTAGAGGTATGGGTAAAATATTTGAAATATTTTTTTATATAGTTTTAATATGTGTAGGTTGAATTTTTTCAATGGTAAATTAAGGAGGAGATAAAACTCCATCAAAATAGGATTTGAATTTTTTCCATTGGAAGTGTGAAAAATGTTGTCTCCTATGTAAATTCTAAAGTTTATGTGGAATTTAAGATTACATGGCTTGGTAAATGTTTTTAAAAAAATTCATGAGGGGCACCCGTAATAAGGGTTATATGTGTTTATTTTAAAAAAAATAAATATATATTATAGGTTATATTTTTTTATAGACTACATATTGTTTTTATTTACATTATATAAACTATATACCTCTTTTTTAAAGTGAATATATTTTTACATTATAAATTATAATAGTTTAATATAATGTATTAAAATATAACCTTCCTAATATTAAATAAATGAAAAAATCTAGAAATACACAAAAAATTTGACTTCATTAAATTTGACGGTCAAATGACTGTCATGGCATACCAAACATAAGGTAGTATGATGGTCATTTAGACGTCAAATTTAAGTTGTCTGGATCTTTATCTACATTATATTTTTTTCTAAAAATATGAAGTTGTTTTGTATTCTTAAGGGTTTCTTCTTCACTTCTATATGGTTATAATTTTTTTATATATAAGTCTGGGGTATAATGTAAAGCCCTTTATATTGTGGGTTATTATTTTGATCATGGGAGGTTAATTAATATGCATTGTAATGAAAAAATTAGTTATGATTAAATATTTTATGTAGATCTATAAAATTTATATCTGTTTCTATTAAAAATGTTTCTTTTTTGATAAATATGTATCTAACTCGTGGTACATTGTATATTATAATGAGGTGTGTTTTACGGAGTTCGGGAAAAAATGACAAATGCCCCTATTTCTCTCTTGACAAAACCCAGATCACGAATGAAACCAACTACAACATTTGGAAGATCATGGTCAAATCAAAACTTATGGCGAGAAAACTTTGGACAATTGTTTATGGATCGAGGTTTCTCCCTTTGGTTGTTAATCAATGTAGATAACATGAATGCATTCTCGTAACGAATGCAAGAGGAAAGCATTTCCATGATTTTGTGTAATGTGAACGATGAGTAACTTCTACATAATTGGTAATATCAACTATCCTAAATAGGTATGGAAGCAACTAAAATCCATGCATGAAGGTACGCATTATCTAAAATTATTAAATTAGTTTTAGAATTGCTACAACTCTTATGAAAGGAGATGAAAAAGTAGTTAATTTCTTAGCCAAAATTAAAAATACTAAAGCACAATTAGATGGATGGAATTGTGATTTAATTGGTGAAAAAATAATCTACTTTAATGTTCAGTTAAATATACATAAAGGATTTAGGAATTTTATTTCTATCTTGAATTCTAAATATTAGAATGAAAATGATCTACCTAATTTAAATACCTTGAGTTCATTATTGATACATCAAGAGCAAGTGATGATGAAATTTGACTCTAAGGAGAATGCCTCTCGTGCACTTTTATCGAGAATTCTAAGTTCAAATCTCATGAAGCCCTTCTCAGATCAAAAATTTAGATCTAAATATTCTTTTATTGATAAGAAAAAGTTTTTCTTCCGATCAATTGCGTGTTAGATTTAGTGGTAAATGTCATAAATATGGGAAATTTGGACATAAAAAGGAATATTTCAAAACTAAGAAACCTATCCATAAAAATAAAAATAAATTGTTTCATCTAAATACAATTTAAGGAAAAAGGATAGCTCTAATGATATTCCTAAAACTGTTGCATTATATGTTGCGTTGTATTCTTCCTCTAATTATGAATGGATTTTAGATTCATGTGCATCAAATAATATGACTAGTGTTTTAAATTCTTTATTTGATGTTGTGAAAATCAATGAATGTGTGTATCTTGGTGATAACTCATCTTTAGAAGTAATAGAGAAAGAAAAAGTAAAATTTTCTAATGGTGTGTTGAATAATGTTTTATTTGTTCCTAAGCTAAAAAAGAACCTTTTATCATGTTCTCAATTAACTCATGATGAAAGATACTTGGTATATCAAGGATAGTAATGATAATATAATAAGCGAAGGAATTCAAAGAAATAGTTTGTATATTTTTATGATTTCTATTTTGTATCTTGTTTTGTTTCTCAAAGTTTGAATAATTCAAAACTATGACATGAAATATTAGGACATGTTAATTATCAAAGTTTATATGAAATGGCCAAATATAATCTTGTGAAAGGTTTTCCTATGTTTTCTTCTTCTCATGATGTGTGTGAAGGGTGTTTATGCTAAAAGAAGTCACTCACATCTTGAAGAGAGTTCCTCTTCCCCACTAGAACTTATTCATAGTGATGTTAGAGGCCTCTTGAAGTAGCTTCATTAAATAGTTTATTATATTTTGTGACTTTCATTGATGATTTCATAAAGATGATTTGGTCATATTTTCTTAAAAATAAATCTGGTGTAGTTGGAAAATTTAATAAATTTAAAGCATCTATTAAAAACTCTTCAAATTATAAAATTAAGAGACTTAGAACAGATAATGGGGGTGAATATGTTAGAAAATAATTTAAATTTTTTTATTGATTGTGGTATTAAAAGGGAATTAACTTCTCCTCATTCTCCCCAATGTAATGGTTTTACAGAATGTAAGAATAAGAATATTTTAGATATGGCTCGAACTATGCTTCATTATGTTAGTCTTCCCAAATTTATGTGGGGAAACAATGAACACATACATCTGCATTCTAAATAGGGTTCCCACAAAAGTTATTCATCTTTCAACTCTTTTAGAAAAATGTTTAAATAAAAAACATGATATTTCTCATCTAAATTTAATTCGTAGTCCTGCTTCTTTATACATTCCTAAAAAGAAAATAAAGAAACTTGATATGAATTCTTTCTCTTGTGTTTTCATTGGATATGGTATTAACACTGCAGGTCTAAGGATTTATGACCCTGTAAAAAGGGAAGTAACTGAAAACCGCAATGTGGTGGTTTTGGAAAAATACTTTTGTTCATCTAATAATGGTAAATATGTTCCTAACTCTATCAATATTTCTAATGATGGTTATGATTCTGATAATGAGAATATAGTAAATGGTCATGATGATGTTTCTTGTGTTGATACTATAGATGCTTTTGAATCTCCTAACTCCCTAGTTAAGAAACCAAAATGGGATCAGTCTGTGTTAGAAAGTTTTAATCCTATTGATCTTAGGAAAATGACTAGAAGTCATCATACATACCATGCATTGATGACCTTGTATGAACCTGAGCTATAAATTTTTGAAGAGGCTTCTTAGGATGAGAAGTGGATCAATGCAATGCAAAGTGAATATAATTCCTAATTTAAAATCAAATGTAGAAGTTGGTTCTGTTAGTGAAAATTCATAGCACCCCTAAAATGACCTATGGATATGCTTTTCTAAGGAAATGTCATTTGGTGTGAATGTACAACATTGAGATTTCCCAAAGTGTGGGATCTTTGCAAATGGGGAAAACTCTCTAGAGAAGGTTGGTTCCTCTTCCTAAACTACACGCCACAAGCTATTTCAATGCAGGAAAGCTAATATAATCCTAATATAACTTCTAAGGAGACAAGGAGAGGAAGAAATAAGGAAAAATAGAGCCTACACTAAAATGCTTTGATACACTAGATAAGGAAAATGTTGAGCATCTATCAAAATTTCCATTGAATAAGAAGAGGTGAGCAATGGAAAGGATGGACAAGTGCATCACAAAACCAAGGATACAATTCACATAGAAAATGTTCCAAAAATCCATGAACATAGCTCCAAAACTTGCAATGAAAATCCAAACATGCACAAATACCATGTAATGAAGAGAGGCAAGAAGAAAACAACCAAAAAATGAGCAAGGATGGACAAATGCATTACAAAACACATTTTTTATTGCTCCATAAGTTTGCACAGAACATAATTTTCTAGAAAGAGGAAAAAAACACCATTACGAGTAGGGGAGGAGGTTCAAACTCTATTTTCGACCCTAGGGAAGAAAAGAAGGGAGGGGAGAGAATAATGATGAACAAAATTTACAAAATGAGCCAAATCTAGAGCTTTTAGCCATCAAAGCAATGAAAGAAATGTGGAAAATGTGGGCAAATCAATTTAAAACTCTAACCACTAACAAATCCCTTCAATATTGCCTAAAAATTTATGGGCTTCATGGAAAAACCCATATGCCAAATTACATTGCTCTGTAGAGCAAGAAAGAGGCCCATACTTCATTAATTTTTGTGGTTAGGGGCATTTTCTGTGTTTTTCGCATGCCAGAGACATTTTCCCATTTTTATCCCATGAATTTGGATCAAAAAATAAAATTTAATATTCCATCATGTAGAGGATTTCACAATATTTTGAATGATATAAAGAACGCAAAAATCTGAGCTCATGATCGAAAGTTATGCCCCTCTGAAGATTTAGGGAAAAAATGACAATTTTAGGGAAAAATTCAGGTTAACGGGCCGAAAATTGAAAATTTTCCTCTTTTTGAATTTGGAAAAATTTCCTACAAATTCTCTACACCCCCCACTGCTCCACTTCCATTTATCACCCTCTGGCTGATCTGTAGGCCTCAGGATCACTTTCTGCCCTTTTGTACAATTGGGAAATTTTTCTCAAAATTCTTCGTCGGCTCGACCTCTGCTATCGACGTGGACACATGGCACCATTTGATTAGTTGATGGGTCCACAGGTTCAATACATGCATTTTCACCTTTTGCAAATTTTGAAAAATTTCCTAAAACCTTTCGCCGCCCCGACTCTCGCCTTGACATGACATGTAGCGCCTTCACATCGCTCGACAAGCATGCGCTCCAACTTTTCCCTTTTACACACTTTGACCAAAAGGGATAAGTGCCAAAAACTTCCCCTGATGCCCACCACTAAGACACGTGTCAGGATCTCATCTCCTTGTGGGCCCTCGGGCCAATATTTTCCATTGATTTTTTCCCAAAAGGGCTAAGTGCTAAAATTTCTCCCGGGCCCGCCTTGGGAAAATTTCCCCTCTAAACTCCGTGAGATATAACTTAGAAAATATTTGGAGTTAGGAGGACTTCTTTACCTTTCTGGAAAGGGGAAATAATTATCTATCATATGAATCCATTTCTAGAATCCTTTGAGTGCTTAAAATGTGTTAAAATTTAAGTTGAAGCACAAGGAAGGAAAGAATGAAGGTAAGTTATCCAAAATAAGTAGAGGGCTGATTTTGGATAACAATTTGACGACTCACGGGGGTCATCTACCTACTAGATGAATGATCGGTGGCCATTTAAGCATCCATTAGGCATAGATTCAAGCCTAATAACCAATTCTGATATAGAATATGAAAACTTGAACTACGAGCCACTTGGAAACCCACCGAAACTTGGAGTTGATCCTCATCAAAATCCACCGAATGCAATGTGCAAGAGTAACCAAAACAACACAAAAACTATGTAAAAAAATTTAAATCATACATACCCCAAGTGGGATATGTAGATTTTTCACAAGTACTTCTTCTACTAAAATCAAACCTACCTACTCTACTCTAACTCGGAAGTAAAGGTGGGCTAAACAAACCCGCAGAATTTGGTTGTGTAAAATAGCTTCCCTTCTTCAAAATTGACAGCCATGAAATTGATTTGGAGCTAATCATGGTTGGTTGGATGAGTGAAAAATCAACAAGGAGCTGGTCTTCTACCCAAATTAGCAAGGTGTCAGCTAAAATAAAATTAGATAACTATTTTAGTTACTCTACATTTGGATTGAAGAGGTATAACATCGACCCTTGGTACTTTATAGCTCATCCACATGCTTAGAAGCAAGCATGACTGGTTTTGACTTCTCCTTTGGCTCCAATGAAGCCAAATACTAGATTGGACAAGGTCGATTCATTTGATATGCCCATAGCTCTAATTTTAAAATCCAAAAATGGAGTCTTCTTGTAGACCTTCTTGAATGGATGGTGTGGAAGCAATGGTAGAAATTTTCTGCCCTTTCTCTTCCTCCAATGAAGAACATGGAAGATTTAAATCTTCCAATCTTGATTCCAAAGAGCTGTTATAAGATGCGGAGTTGCTGCAATTGAAATTTCTCCTTCATGACAATAGGTTCTTGTGTTTGGAAGGTGGATGAAGGAGGAGAAAATGGTGTGATTTCAACCGGTTCTTCTCCATCAAAATAGTCCTCCAAATCTGATAGATAAACTGCCTCATTGTTGTCCTGCTGCAAATGCTCAACCTCCTCCATGGTGTTATTTTGATTTGTAACTTGATCACCATGTTTATCTTCATTCTCAAAGGTGAAGTTTGAAAGATCAAACTCCTCTTCAACATTGGAGCTTGAAGAGAATGAAGTAGAAGGAAGAACTGAAGGTTCTTCTATAGCTTGTTTTGTGCTCAAAGCTTTTGGATCTGCACTTTTCTCCTCCACAACTGGAATGTGCTCCTCTTCTTTTGGATTTGGAGCAGCTTCTCCTTCCTCTACTACTTGAATAAAATCTTCTCTTGATTTAACTCTTCCTCTAGCATGAAGTTTGTCAAGTCAAACTCTTCAATCTGTTGCTCTAGAGGACAAGTTGGGACTACAAGATCTCTTTTAGAGATTTCCTCTTCCACAGAGATGATTGTGCAACTTCTATTGGATCAACACCTTCTTCTGCTGCAAAAAAGCAGTCTTAATCACCACTTATTCTTCAACCTTAGACTCTCTCGTGCGTAGGCTTCACCAAAGCAAAGGAATTTTCTCAATCCCATATCTAAGAGCCAAACTTACTAAGATCTTAATCATTCCGTCTTTGCTTGGTTCTTCCTCTTGCTATCGTTCATGATTGATTTTGAAATTTCTTCTTCCCCACATGGAATTGGGAAGGAAAGAGGAGAAATAGGTTGGAGTTCAACCAATTTTGAATTTTATTTTAGTTGGGAGGGAGGTGGAAACTCTTGTTTCTTTGGAGGAAATGGCTGTTTGGAAGGGAAAAGGAGAGAAGAATTGATATGAGGTCGAAGACTAGGGAATGAAGAAATGGAATCAACACTTGGGGAAGCATGGGCTGGATTTAGAATTTGGCATTCAAAATGAGATGGTGTTGCACGAGGAATGGAAAGATAAAACAGATGATGGTGTAGAACTTACCCAATTACAAGGTTTCTCAACACCAAGTCTATAGGCCTCTATCTCCAAAGTGTCCATTGTGCAAGTTGGGGCAGCATCTCAATCATGAATTCTAGCTTCTCTTGAGGGCTAAAGTGTCTTGGAAAAGGGCCTCCCCATGGACAGGTGCTCTGAAACCAATATGAAATGACTTCATTTGTGCTTGAGCCCTTGATTACACCATGCCAACCTCCATTTTTGGATCTTCTCCAACAAATCAGCATCTTCTTCTTGACTTCCCTCATCATATGCGTATCCTTGCACTTGATATACTTCGTGAGACAAAATTATTTTGAAATTGATCAAAATGTTGATCCGGAGGATTTGAAAAACATGTTGGAGGTGGAATATTTTGCTTTGTTGTAAATGTGAATTCCATGATGGAAATGAAGTCATGATTGCACAACTTCATGGAATGGAAAAGAGTGAAAGGGATGGAAAGAATAATGAATGAAAAATGAATGGAAATGAATTGCAAGGAATGTCTACAACTTCGAGAGATGGGTTGTTGACCATATGGAGTCGCTAGATGTATTTGCGATTCCTCCAAAGGTAGAAATCTTCCCAGGAACACATCAACCTACAAAAATGAAGTGGAAGACCTCTAAGGTCCCACCGGCATGCCAAAATTGTTAGTGCAAATTCACAGCACCCCAAAATGACCTATGGATCTACTTTTCTAAGGCAATGTCATTTGGTGTGAATGCACAACATTGAGCTTTCCCAAAGTGTGGGACCTTTGAAAATGGGGAAATCTCTCTAGAGAAGGTTGGTTCCTCTTCTTAAACTACTTGCCACAAGCTATTCCAGTGCAGGAAAGCTAATCTAATCCTAATATAACTTCCAAGGAGACAAGGAGAGAAAGAAAAAAGGAAAAATAGAGCCTACACTAAAACAAAGTGATACACCAGAGAAGGAAAATGTTGAACATCTATCAAAACTGCCATGGAACAAGAAGAGGTGAGCAATGGAAAGGATGGAAAAGTGCATCAAAAAATCAAGGATAGATTTCACACAGAAAATGTTCCAAAATCCATGAACATAGCTCCAAAACTGGTAATAAACATCCAAACATGCACAAATACCATGTAATGAAGAGAGGTAAGAAGAAAACAACCAAAAAATGAGCAAGGATGGACAAATGCATCAAAAACACATTTTTATTGCTCCGAAGTTTACATAGAACATCATTTGCTAGCAAGAGGAAAAAATTCCATTATAGAGTAGGGGAGGAGGTTCAAACTCCATTTTCAACCACGGGAAGAAAAGAAGGGAGGGCAGAGAAGAATGATGAACAACCTTTACAAAATGAGCCAAATCTAGCTTTTAACCATCGCACAAAATGAAAGAAATGTGGAAAACATGATCAAATCAATTAGAAACTCCAACCACAAATAAATCCATTCAATCTCACCTATAAAGTGATGGGATTCATGGAAAAACCCATATGCCAAAGTACATTGCTCTGCAGAGCAAGAAAAAGGTCCATACTTCATTAATTTTGGTGGTTGGGGCATTTTCTATATTTTTGCATGCGAGAGACATTTTCCTATTTTTTCTCCCATGAATATCCATCAAAAAATAAAATTGAATATTACATTGTGTAGAGGATTTCACAAGATTTCTAATGATATAAT
The DNA here is from genome assembly GCA_018340775.1 of Taxus wallichiana var. yunnanensis. NCBI lineage: Eukaryota > Viridiplantae > Streptophyta > Pinopsida > Cupressales > Taxaceae > Taxus > Taxus wallichiana. The sequence continues at coordinate 399,719,151 of CM031235.1, forward strand.
TAACACGAAGATTTGAGCTCAGGATTGAAAGTTATGCCCCTCTGAAGATTTAGGGAAAAAAAGGTAATTTTAGGGAAAAATTCGGGTTGGCGGGCCGAAACTTGAAAATTTTCCTCTTTTTTGAATTTGGGAAAATTCCCCAAAATTCTCCATACCCCACTGCTCCACTACCATGTGTCACCCTCTGGCTGATCTGCAGGCCTCAGGATCACTTTCTGCCCTTTTGCGCAATTGGGAAATTTTTCCCAAAATTCTCTGCCCGGCCCGACCTTTGCTACCAACATGGACACGTGGCACCATTTGATTGGTTGATGGGGTTGTAGGTTCAATACATTCCTTTTTTCCTTTTGCAAATTTTTCAAAATTTCCTAAAACCTTCCACCACCCCAACTCCTACCTTGACACAACATGTGGTGCCTTCACATCACTCGGCAGGATGCGCTCCAACTTTTCCTTTTGCACACTTTGACCAAAAGGGCTAAGTGCCAAAAATTCCCCTGACACCCGCCACTGAGACACGTGTCAGCCTCTCATCTCCTTGTAGGCCCTCAGGCCAAAATTTTCCATTGATTTTTTGCCCAAAAGGGCTAAGTGCCAAAATTTTTCCCGCGGGCCCGCCTTGGGAAAATTTCCCCTCCAAACTCCGCCGAGCCATAACTTGCAAAATATTTGGAGTTAGGAGGACTTCTTTACCTTTCTGGAAAGGGGAAATAATTCTCTATCTGATGAAGCCATTTCCAGAATCCTTTGAGTGCTTGAAATGTGTTAAAATTGAAGTTGAAGCACAAGGAAGGAAATAATGAAGGCAAGTTAGCCAAAATAAGCAGGGGGCTCATTTTGGATAATAGTTCCACCTCCAAAGAAAATAAGTATTATAGGGTCTAGGTAGTTATAAAAAGTAAAATATAATGCAAATGGTAGTATTAAAAAACATAAATCTAGACTTTTTGCTAGAGGTTTAACTTAGAAACTTGGTATTGAGTATGTTGAGACATTTTCCCTGTAGCTAAAATGAGTCTTGTTAGGACCTTATTTGTAATTATCTCTCAATTTGGGTGGGAAATCCACCAAATGGATGTGAAAAATGTATTTTTGAATGGTTATTTAAAGTAATTAATTTACATGTATCAACCTAAAGGATTTGAAGAAACTGGTAAAGAGACTATGTTTGTAAATTGAAAAAATCCTTGACGGTTTAAAACAAGCTCCTAGAGTTTGGTATGCGAAAATTAATTATTTCTTTAAACAGATTAGCATTTGTTAATTGTTCTTCTAATAATGATCTATTCATTAAGAAATAATGATCACATATTATCATTGTTTGTATATATGTTGATGATTTTCTTATGGTGGTGATAATCCCGCTTTAATTTGTAGAATTAAAGAAAAATTGAAACAATACTTTGAAATAACATATTTAGGTATCTTACAACATTTTATTAGTATGGTTGTATTTCAAGATAAACACTCTATTGTTGTTTCTCAAGCACAATATGCAACCAATGTACTAATTTTTTTAACATGATTGATTGTAAACCAATTTCTACTCCTATGGAAGTTGGATTGAAAATTGATCCTAAACCTACATGTGAAAAATTTGATCCTACTTTATATAGGAAGTTAGTTGGTAGTTTGATATATCTAACTATCACTGAGAATAGATATTTCCTATGTAGTAGGAATTTCTTCTAGGTTTATGCAGGAACCTTATAGAGATCATTGGAATCTTGCAAAAAGGATTCTTAGATATATTAAAGGTACAATCAATTATGGTTTGCATTATACTAAGAATGAAAATGCTAACTTATATGGATTTTGTGATTTTGATCATGCTGGTGACATATTAGATAGAAAATCTACTTCTGGTTATGTGTTTAAATTTGGTGTAGGTGTCATTACTTGGTGCAACAAAAGGCAGCCAACTGTTTCTATCTCTTCAACAAAATTTGAGTATAAAAGTGCAATGGAAGCTACAAAAGAGGCTTTATGGCTAAAGAGGTTATTCAATGAGATAAATATGAAGGATCCATGCAATGTTCCTTTGTTATATGACAACCAAAGCACCATAGATCTTGCACATAATCCAAGTACAACATCATAGGATGAAGCACATTGAGATACATATACACTTCATCCATGAGAAGGTGCTAAGTGGTGAGATAAATCTTAAGTTCATGCCGACTGAAGAGTAGGTTGTTGATATATTCACAAAGCCCCGAGTTATGCAAAGTTTCTTTAATTTCATGAAAATATTGGATTGTTGGAGTTTCCATTGAGGGGGAGTGTGTATGACAATGTCACCTCCTAATGGAACTTGGTTTTTATTTTATAAAAAGACCTTCGGGAATTTGTAAAAAGACCTTTGGGAAAGTCTTAAAAGACCTTCGGGCATGTATACCTCCTCGACTTATTTTTAGAAAGAAGTGTAGAAAGATATTAAAGGCCGTATTCAAGTAAACTCTTTAGTGCTTTATTGAGTTTCTTGGTAAACATCCAAGATAAGCATATTATTAAGGAGGTCCTTGGTTATAAAAGACTCCTATATGCTTGGGTTCAATAACCTTTTATGAGAACTCGTGAGAATATGTAAAAATCACAAATCATACTTAGCCACTTATCATGGGATGATCTTTGGGATTCCAAATCCTTTGTACCAAAAGGTAACTTGATTATGATGAAAGTGTTACAATTCCTTCACCAATATGCTAGCCTAAAACCTTTATGGTTTAAGGATTGTAAATCTTGTAGTGTACCATGGGTAGGTAATATATTAGCATATGTTATGCCACTTAACATTAGGGGGAGTGTTGGAACATAATGATTAATTTGTCTAGCCAACACTTAATTAATATGGGTCCATCACTATTATATAGGTTAAATATTTAATAATATGAAATACTTTTATATTATTAAATATTTATACCTATGTAATATACATTAGGTAAGTATTTAATAATGTGAATCATTTATGTTTATATTTATTAAATACACTCACCTAGGTATATGTGTTAACTATTTTAGGTTGAAAATGTGGGTCGGGAGACATATCCGATCACCTTATATAAAAAGGATTCTAGGTCCTCATTTGATATATTCGGAAATATATCAAAGGTGTGAAAATCAAGTAATTTGGATTTACCCTTGATAAATAGGGTTTTAAGGAGGAGGTGATCTTCTTGGATGTAAAATAAGTTCTCGAAGTAAAATGTTGTTTTCAAAGTGGTTTTTACCTTATTGGGGTTTTCCACTATGAATACTTTGTCACTGTGTTATTTATTTCCTATAAGTATTTATTTATTTACTTGTGTTATGATGTAATATTTATTTAAATATTTATTGTAACATTATATAATATGTAATTTGATTAAATCCATATTTATTAGAATCCTCAAATTCTAACAAGTCATAGGCTCACCGTCAAGAGGAATTAGGATAACTCGACACCACCCCCACACTAACATTTGGAACCATTGAAGAATAAGGTCATCTAGTACCATTTAGGAAGAGGGTAGTAATGGATTTATTAAGGAAATTAAAGTTAGAAGATTGGTTTCTAAAGAGAGGTGCGTCTCGTGAGTTAGTCAACAATGGTTTTTCCTTTGACATATTTTTGATGGATGAATTCAATTCTAGGTCCGAGAGAAGCATAATCCAATGTGCAACATGTTTATGTTGGTAAGGCTTAACGTAAATGTAATGTAAGAGGTCAGTATTGGTGACAACAAAGGTTTTTTGGTTAAGTAGGTAATGGTGAAGTTTAGTGGTGAAAAAAACTAAGGCTAAGCATATTTTTTCGGAATGAGTATATTTAGTTTTGTAGTCTAAAAGAGTATGTATTATATAATAAATTTCTTTCTCCATGTTTTTATCATCACGATGAGCGAGCATGACACCCAGGGAATGATCAGTATCAGAAATGTAAAGGTAAAATGGTTGGTCATCCTTAGGGGGAATGAGCACAGGTGGTTGGAGGAGGTATTTTTTAAAGCGTCGAAGGATTTGTGGCATTCATCATCCCATTTAAAGGAGACATCATTTTTGAGAAGATGATGAAATGGATGGTAGTGGTTCGAAAGCTGAGAAATGAAGTGATGAATAGATTTCAACTTTCCTTGCAAACTACGAAGTTGACGAAGATTATTAGGTGGAGGAATTTTGAGATTTTCCTTGATTTTATTGGGATCAACTTCAATTCCACGCAAAAAGTGATAAAAACAAGGATCTTTCAGAGAGAACAACAAAGAGATACTTCTTAGGTTGAAGGAAGAAACAATATTTGATGAGACGGTCAAAGACAAATTTAAGCACAACAAGTTTCTTAGCCTGATGTTTATATTGAGCAAGAAGATTGTTAATGTATTCTTCTAATATGCTATGCATAATATCATGAAAAATATAATTCATAGCCACTAATATGTAGCACTTGACATTTTTAAGGCCAAAGGGAATGAAATGATAATAGAAGGTCCCCTAAGCGATGATGATGGCAGTTTTGTTTTGATCTTTCGGGGTGAGTATTATAACTCGTGAAATGGTCCATGAGTGATAGCATCGCATGGCCGATGGTGAGATCAACTAGTTTGGTCAATACGAGGTAGAGGAAATTGGTATTTGGGGTAAGCTAAGTTAAGGTTGTGAAAATCCGTGAAAATGCGAAGTCCCCTATCGTTTTGTGACAGAAAATGTTAGAGATCCATTAGGGATAACTAATGAGTAGGATGTAGGAAAGCTGAAAGAAGGCACTTTGGAGTTCTTTAACAAGAAGGGAAATGTGAGGATGCATTTTTCACAACTTACTGTTTCACGGGTTTTACATCGGGAATGGTTACAATATTGTGGACCACAATGTTTGGGTCAATCTTGGGAATATTAGTGTAGGACCAAGAAAAAGTGTTGTTATGATCCCAAAGGAAAGAAGTGAAAGCTTCATGTTCAACAACTTCAAAAGATTTCAGATTTCACCTTGTGGCACGGGATAAAGTCTGCACCCCTAAATCTAGGGAGGGCTGGGAATAAAAAATATTGAGAAAATGAATGAGGCACTCATTGCTAAGATGGGCTGGAGATTGCTTTCTGAGAAACAACCCTGGATTGATGTCATTAAAACAAAATACTTGAATCAGCAAGCTGTTTACTCCTATCTGCATGATGAGCAGCTCCCCAATGGTTCCATTTTTTGGAATAATCTGGTTAAGAGTAGAAACTTCATTAAGAAGGGAAGCAAATGGAAAATTGGGGATGGCAGCGACATTAACTTCTGGGAGGATAACTGGTCCAATGATAATCTCTTGGAGAGATTTGGGACTGCTAAGGACAGTCTTATAAGAAAATATGGAACTAAAGTTAAGGACTACATTGATGGAAATGGCACCAACAAGAATTGGAAAAGACTTACTATGGAGAGTATTGAACTGAAACAGACTATTTCCTCCCTCCAAGACCTTTTGGATCTCTTCCCTTTGTGTCAGCTGGATTCCAAGGATGAGCTGATCTGGAGCAATTCACACGAGGGTAAATACTCAGTCAAATCTGGTTATACCAGTCTTTTCCACTGAGAACTAATCGACTTTAAGCGGAACTTGATCTCGGATGCCCGAGTTAACCACCAAAATAAATTTTTTTCTTTGGAATCGAGGCAAAATTCTCACCACTGACAATTTGATGAAAAGAGGTTTTATCATTCCCAATTGGTGCCACCTTTGTAGGAATAACTATGAAGACATTAGACATCTGTTCATACACTGTGATTATGCCTTTAGAGTTTGGAACTTTGTCCTTTCCAAATTTGAAGCTCTCTGGGTGATGCCGGAGGATCTTACTCAGCTGTGGAACCAATGGAACCCACCATTCAGACATTGTGCTATCAGAAGAATCTGGAAATTAGCCATCCCGCATTTAATTTGGAGGATCTGGAAGGATAGAAATAATATAGTTTTTAGAAATAAGAAGCAGAATTTTAAACTCACTACTGGCAAGATCTCCCAAGGCATCAAAGAGGACATGGCCAGATTTAAACCTCCTAAGAACAATTGTTACCCTGAAAATGAAAAGCACATCTTATCAAATTGGCAGATCGGATATTGGAGCAACCCCGGGAATAGTGTGGATAGATCTTTGGTCAAATGGCATCCCCCTGAATCCAATTGGTTCAAGCTGAACTTTGATGGTGCCTCTAAGGGGAACCCTGGAACAGCAGCTGGAGGAGGAGCAATACGGGACCATAAAGGTAATTTGATTGTTGCATATGCTGGAAAAATGGGAATCCAAACCAATCATTTTGCAGAAGCTTTATCTGTTCTCTGGGGTTTGAGAGTTGCTCGGACCCAAAATATCCAGAACCTCATTGTTGAAGGGGACTCCCTTAATATTATTAATCTGCTTAATCAGTCCTCTTCTCCTAGCTGGAATATCAAAGATTTTATCTCTGAGTCCATAAGCATCAGTCATACCTTCAACAGCATCAGAATCATACATACTTACAGGGAAGGTAACAAGCTGGCCGATGCAATGGCCAATTATGGCATTAATATAAATTTCACTATTTGGGATAATGATAGTATCCCTAATCAGCTTCACAACAGCATACATGCGGACCTTCACACGCAAACAATCTCTAAAGATATGCTTTAATCTTTGGAGGAAATCCATAAATTCTTCCACAGGTGCTGTTTTAGTTTATTTGGCGTGGCATATGATATCTACTCCAAATGATGGCAAGATTTTGTTTAGGAACTTCAAGTGGAGCCGTCTAAATTTAAAAACAGCGCACGCGGGAAGTACAATAGCTGTTGATATTCGGTTGCCAAGCTCCGCGAAAACCGAAGATAACTACAAGGTGAAAGCTGACAGGATAAGGGTTTCCACGCGCGACTTCACGCAGACTCAGATCGGCAATCCTACAGCCGTTCGTGGGAGGACCAACGGCTACAGTTCCCATTTTTATGCGACCCGCAACGGCGAGAAACGAATCACTCTCAACGCCCAAAGGTATTTTGAAAATTGTTGTAACCAGCACATCCTTGTGAAGATGGGAGGGCCTCCCTGCCAGATTGAGCCGTGTGCAGACCCTGACTGGAAAGATAACACTGAGCTCTGGAACATTCTTAGTATTGGCGGATTCACCAACTTTGTGGAGAGAGTGCAAGGGCATGATCAAAACATCTCTGTTCGCTTTGCCAAGGATTGGAATGAGAGGATGGTCGACTATGGAGGGCAGAAGATTCTTATTAATGACGAACTCATAGCCGAAGCGACTGGCCTCAGCTTGGAAGGATACCGCTTCTTCAACAAGAGGGTTATCAAAGAGGCTGAAGAGAGAAGATTTGTGGAGGAGGAGGAGAAGCTTATATTCAACACCGCGGGTCTGCTTGTTAATTCAATTCCTTCTCCGTATGATGAAGTCACCCGCATGATGATTCGCTACATATCCTTGGAAGGCAGGTTTGTTACTGTCCCTGCCAAGCACCTTGTCTTTTTGAATCACTTTCGTAGGAGTAGGTTGGTTTGCTTTCCCCACTATCTCTGTTAAACTCTCTTGAGCGCTCCATTTTGGAGTTCCGAAGCATACCGGGCGGTTCCCCCTTCACCAAGGGCTTATTGCGCTTATTCACAAGCCTTTGCCTTATTAAATTCCCGGTCTCCCTTCCTCTCCCGGCACGGCTTTGGGCTCTGTTGCTGCCATCCTCTCTCCCTGCTTTGTCCCCCGCTGCGCCCCCGCCTCCGGTGCTTTGATGCCCCCATGCGCAGCTGCTCATGCTTCTCCTTCTTTTCCTCCCGCACGCCCGCCACCCACACTATCTCTACTTCTAAACGTGTCACCGGGGCTTAGGAGACTCAACCTTGAGTCTACTGCTGAGGGGGATGAACCTTTGGATGACATTGCTCGTGATCTGCTGAACATTAGTAGTGCCAGTCCCCAGGCGGCACCAACGGATAACCCTTCTAGAAGATTGGAGGCCTTAGAGGCTGAGCTTAAATTGCTGAAGGATGAGGTAAAAAATCTTGCTAAGCAAAAAGGCAAAAAAAGCATTGAGGGAGAAGGGAGCATTGGCAATAGCCAGCTTGATGAAATATACAAAAAACTGACCTCCCTTGACTCCCGCCTTGGGAAAACGAAGACTAGGCATGAGTATAATATTGCAGCATTCAGGGCCATAGAGGAATTCATCGAAGGACATGCAAGAAGTGTTTCGCAACTCAGCGGTGTCCCGATGACTCTTTGGGGCAATGAGAAAGAGAGTAAAAGAACCAGAGAGGAGCTCGATAAGACGGATGCTGCTCATATGACCACGCTGGGTATGTACCATGCTTGGAAAAAAGTAAAGATGAGTATTGATCAAGCGGCCAAGAAGTAGTCCTGTTTTACTACTGCTTCTTCGGGCCGTAGGCTTCTTTGTTTTTTTGTTGCCGTTGTTTTTCTTTGTTAAGTCTCGTTTGTGTTCTTTGTTTCTAGGCTTCGGTGTTCTTTCTTTGTAACTTTTGTGCTTTGATACTGACTTCTCTGCTCCTCTCTCTTATTCGGCTTTTAGGCCTCCTTTTGTACACAAGGGTATAGTCCCTTTCAAAAACTATTTACCAATATTAAAAAAACAACTTCAAAAGATTGGCCTATTTTTAGAATGTGCAGTCATCCGAGTGTGAATATTGATCTCAATCGTTGGTTCATTCAACATGGTTTACATCTCAAAAGGTAATGATCGGTGTATATAAAAACCTTTTGCACCAAGGTAGGTGAGAATAGACTCATCATTCGACATTGAATGACGTTAATAGAAGGTTTATGTCGGTAATATGTTTTACATTTTCTAGGATGAAACATCTAGAAGGTAAAATGGTTAAGGAGGATTACTTGTGAGGTGAAGATGGAAGGTAGAATGCGTATGTTGTAGACTTTTGATCCAAGCTGATTGTGTGAGCTTCCCTTTGGCTAGGAGGAACAACCTATATAAGAAACACAAAAAGACCACCAAATAGTATTAATAATATAGGTTAGTGGACTTCTAGCAAGTGCTAGATCCAGGAAGTGAGGTGCTTCCTAGAAGGCTTTCAATCCACTTTCAAATACAATTTAATGCAACAAATACCATGAAATAAGGAAATCCTATAGTAGGTAAATGATTTAGGTATCTTTTGCTAATACAATAAGTAAATATAATCTAACAGGAAAGGTTATGATTAGATCCGGAGGTTTGGTAGGTTGTTCTAGATTTTTAGGTCTGACAGAGGTCTAATAGAGGTTCTAGGATTGATCAGGTAAGTTCTGGGTTGGTTTTGTTAGATTGAAGGCTTGCTAGTTAGAGGGTATGAAATGACATAGAGATCGATATCGGTCAGGTGACCGACACCGGTATAGGTAAACTGACAATGGTAAGGTAAACTGACGTCAGTAGGGGTAATGGGTGATAAATTAGTAAAAGTGGCCTTTGGACCTCTCTGTGATTGCATAGAGAGTGAGTAAGGTGTGGTTAGGCTCATAATATAACTGAGAAGATTCAGGAATACATAAGGAGAGCTTAATAAAGGAAGAAAGTATTGGAATGGCTGGGTTGGTAGATTGGTGGGAAGATGGAGATATCTAGGTAACAATAGAAACTGAAAATACTGAAAGCAAATAAAATATTTGTAATAAAGTAAGCATAGATGATTAAAATCACATTAATTACTTGTTGCTATGAAGATTTCATGACCGAAGGTGGCTAGTGATTTATTGGTGATGTGATGGCTGGTTCGGTGCCATGAAAGTGTAACCTTTGTGCTCCCGTGAGTATTCTAATTCCTGGAAGGAGAATCGACTACTTTTCTTGCACTGTGGTTGTGTGTGTTCGTCGTCTGGATGCAAGAAGGCTTGAAGATTCATGCTTGAATTCAATAAGGATCCAATAATTGAAATACCAACCCGTGTAAAGAGTTGTGAAAGATTATATAAGGTGACCAATGGTGGTTAGGTAACTGGCACCGACTAAGGAAAAACTGGTGTCAGTTAGGATGAATTAGTCCCTTTTAACAAAAATGGGAATATCTTACCAGATTTGTCATGTTTTCCAAATTGAGTCAACTTAGGGAAGTGGAGTTCTTGTTAGAAAAGATAGGAAGGTCATAAAATAAGTCCAATTAGGTTTGAGAATAATTCTTAGTTAGTTAGGTCAAGTGGTGTCTCAAAGACTTGGAGTGATGACTCGGTCTTGCCGAGAGTGATGACTTGGTCACTGTGAGTTGAATGCCCCTGAAATGGGTCTAGAGTGAGGTGTAATGATGAGGTGGAGGTGTGAGAATGAAATTAACTTAATTAAAATAATTAAATCAATTAATAGTGTGATGATTAATATTAATATGGGATGAAGGGGTCATGATTAGTTAAATGTGTTATGTTAATTAATTGAAGGGGACCAAGGAGAGTGTGACCCAAATTTGGTGTCTATAGTTTGAATGGTTTAGTTAAATATTTTTTTCAATAGGCACATTTTGGATCTTCCACGTGTCTTAGCTCCACGTAAATCAAGTCTTCCATTTTTTAGATTATCCAAGCATGTATTTCATAATCAGTGTCATTTTTTTAGTTTTCAAAAGTCTCAGTTAAAGTTAAAAAGTCTTAGGATATTTCAAAGTATTAATGTCAAAAGTTTGTTTGTTATTATTGGAGTGTCATTTTATTTTTTGATAGTCATTATAAAGTTTTCTTTTGTGTTGTATGTCCGTCAAATTCAATGTAAAAGTGTCACCATATCATCATCATGTAAATGTTGTCATTGTAAAAGAGCTATTTTCAAAGTGAAAATTTGTAAAAAACAAATTACCTTACGGACACATTTTCAGTGGAATCCAATGTCCAATTAAGGTATGTAAAATCAATCTCTATGATAAAATCCAACCGAGTTAATAGCCGTCAACTGGATTTTGGAGGCAATGGAGGAGGGAGGGTGATTAGTGCCTCTTGTTAGTCACAAATTATGAGGTCCCATACAACATTGATGGCACCTTTTTTATTATTTCAGTTGCGTGGTGTCTACATAATAAAATGGAGTGTGGTTTCATTTCCTTACTATGATTGAAACACATAGGATGTGATTTTGGAATTTGATAATAGTTGTATAGAAGGGAACCTAAACTAGAGTGATCCTATGATTGTAAAGATCCTTTGATTGTTGTAATTCTAACATTGATCAACCGGTGAAATCTAGCGTTCACTAGAAGTGAAAGTGGGAAATGTTGAGTTCACGTATGTAGGTGAATCGGTGGAAGTGTGATCATCTAGTATGGGATTCACTATGGTGAAGTGGATTGGTCATGTGTAGTAAGATCTAGACAACAAGATCTAATCCAACAATATACAAACCTAAAAGTAGGCGGAGGCATACAATTCTATTTCCATTTTTTTAATGTGATTTTTTCCCATGTTCACTCTAAGGAGGGGAATGTTAGGAAATTAACATTAGTATGAACATATATTTATAATTTTGATATTTATTTTTTATAACAAATCATGTAGTTATTTTGTTAAAGGTATTTTAAGTTGTTAGAAAGAACTTATGAATATAGTAGAGTTGTTTTAGTTTGTTATCCTATTTTATAGGAGTTATTTCTCCTATATATATGGATGTAATTGATTATAGGAATAAAAAAATTATTGTGACTATGTTGTGAAAACTCGAACCAAATTTTCAATGAGATCCTATAGGTCACACCATAGTATGAGGAAAAGGTGGTTGTAGAGTTTCCATCTACTTTACATTATTTACGAACATTAGTTCATATGGTGTTGGATGAGGGTCCATTGTGCATGTTGAAACCCGAGGATGCTACAACACGGGTAGAAAAGTCCAAGGCAACAATAGTGAAAAAAATTACTAGTTATGAATCTATATTATAGACCTTGAAGGATGAATTGAAAAAGGCAGATATGGCATTAAATATGTGCATGGATCCTAAAATCATAATCGAACAAGGAATATGGAAGAAGAGAATGAGGTCCTCAAAGCAGTGAAGAATGAGACACTTGGGTGTGAGGAGAGGCTCACTTTGGTAGAAAAGAAGCATGATGCACTTGTAGCAGCCCAGGACCCTCATAAGGAAAAGATCAAGGAAATTGGAAAATTGATAGCATGACGAATCGATGTCATGGATGGGATGGTCTCAATCCTGGCTAATGTTCTCAGAGTATTGCAGAATGAAGGTGAGATCATGACTTTGGATGAGATGGATGGGGTACTTGCAGACATACCAAATAAAACTAATAAGGTGCTGAGTGATTAGAACGAGCTTGAAATAGAGATCAAATATGAATATCCAATTTTAATCCTATCTGCAGAGGGATAAAGACCCCAAGTATTCTTTTTTATGTATAGTTATTATTTCATTCCTTATTCTTTATTCATGGAAGATAAATCATGGTTACCCATAGCCGGGGGTCGCAATAAAGAAAGTGTGGGGTAATGTTGGGATGATAAATTGTAGCCTAAGTATTGAAGGTGTATAAGGATTACGCGTGTGGACATAGGATGTGTAGGTTCACACGAAAGTATAGTGGAACATGGTGCATCCGGGAAGCATGAAGTTAGGACTTAGCCATTTTTAGTATGAGGCTAATTATAGATGTTGAGTGTGGAAAAATTTTGTTAGAAGACTTGGAAAACACACAAAGGTTGATTCAAACGAGTGAAAGATCAAGTGACATGCATAGTTTTGGGGCTATTAATAGGATTAGAACTACAAGTTATTATTAGATAATCTATTATTAGCGAGCTTGCATGATTTTATAATTATCTTATAGCAGAACATGGCTATTCTCAACATGTAGCCTATTTTGGAGAGTGCATGAGTAGTGAGAGGCAAGTCCCCACTATTTATAAATATGTATTGATTTACACGCTTTAGTGTGTTAGTTCTATAATAGAGTTATGTTGTTGGTTCATTAGCATGCATGACTTATGGTGGCACCATTATGTATGTATTCAAATTCTATGTTTTATAGTAATTAATACAATAGATCTTTGTGGTTGGATATTGGCTATTAACATAGATGTGAACGATTCTTGCATGGTAAACCTAATCTTGATTCTTGTATAAGTTATTCTTGCATATAGTTATGATCTAGATCTATATATTTTTATCCTTGCATTATTATAATGGATTTGGAATATATCTATGTATGTGCTTATCATTCTAACTCCTTGACAAATCTTCCATAAAGAGTGACCTAGTACCCTTACGCACTTCGGTGAGTGCTCAAGTTTTACCTAAGTGATGTACGAACATACTTTGGGATGTTTAGTAAAATAAAAGAATGCATTCATCTCACCAAGAGTACTAAACCAAAATGTTCTAGTACGCACGTCCCATATCTCAACCAAAGAAATACTCAAGCCCACATCTCTCGGAATCCTTTGGTAATGTTTGAATCCACCCAACCCTATAGTGGCTAAGTGGTCCCACTCTTCATTAGTCACATCACCTCCAATATGATCATATAAGGATGACACTCTATCTCTAAGGTACAAGGTATCTATGGCTTACAAAACCCACCAAATTATCCATCATTAGTATACTTGGATAAGCCAATCATCATGAAAAATAAAAAATTTCACATCTCATCCTAGTCAACACTGACCTAGTTTGGGTTGACATTGTCTAGCCTTGGGTTGATGCGTTTAGCCCCTAGGCCGATAGATATCGTGTCCAGTCGCTAGACACCACCTTTTGCGCTGACCTCAAAATTTTAAAAATACAAAAAAATAAGTAAAAACAATAAAATGCATAAAATCTAGGCTAAGGTTTAGGAACGACCATCATCCAAGTCCTATGGCACTTCCATTGCTCACCGGCCTTGATCTCTTTCAAATTTTGAAATCTCTTCTTTTCTCAAAGCTCTTGATTGTTAACTCACATGACACAAATAAGATTAGTTGGCCGACCTAGGGGCTTATATAGCCCATCGACCATGGTCACAACTAACCCCCTTGGGTCACCATTGACCTTACCAGGTCATCGTTGACCTGACCTCACCTTTTGACCCTTTAGCTACTTCTCTCACGAATTTTTATTCTTTTCGATCACCCCTTCCTTTCAAATTATCTTTTCTTCCACTCGTCTTCCTTGTGTGTCACCCATAACACATTGTTGTTTTCCTTGCATGGATTTCCTATTTTACATCTCACCTTTATGGCCATCTTCATGTTCCCTATTGGGGCACAATTATTTCACTATTTCCATCTTTGTCCTTCCCAAACACATATTTACTTGGTTCCTCATGTATGTAGGATATCACATAGTTTTCCCCGTGCCTTGTCAAGACCTCTACCTTGACCATCCTTCACATTTATTTGTGCATATTTTGATGCCTTCCTTTGACCCATTGGTCCCATGACTTGTACATCCATATTGTAGTAGTTTTTTCGACTCACAAGTCTCAGAGGACATTACCATCATCACCATTGAAGCTGTACCTTTTTTCCTACAGAAGTGATTACAAAATCACCGCCATTTTTTTTATTTTTAGTTTTATTTTACCCTCACACCGGGGCATCCTCTTTCATCATATTATTTTCTCATCCTTTCCACTCTTTCTCCATTCATCCATCTTTTTAAACTCTTGGTGATTCCACTTCATGTCGTCGATCACTATTTTGAGGGGAGAACATCATTAATAACCTTTTCATCTCTTATCATTTTTTTCTTGGATTTCCACACGAAAACCACTCAACAAAAAGGGACAAATGTAGACACCCATTTTTGGTATCACTACCCCTATTCCCTTGTTCACTCCTCTTCTTCATCATTTTCTACATACATACCTCTCTTCCCATTTAAATCCCCTTTTCCCTTCTAAATTCAATTTATCCCTTTAATCATTATTTTCCACCTTAATTACATCTTAATCCCCCTTGATTAATCCACCCTAATTATCTCTAATCATCTTCTAAACCCTCATCTAATCTATTTATCCTCCTTATATCTCCCACTTTATCCTACCTAGGCCCTCATTTAATAAATTCAGATCCCCTTGGCCTTTATTTAATATTTTCCACCTGTCACTTACCTATTTATCCATCCTAAGAAAACCTAACTCATCCTCACTTCTTAAAACCCTAATCGCATGCCATAAGGGATCATTTCCTCCATATCATCACCCTTACCACCCAAATGGATGGATCTTTGTGATTGGAGGTGACCCATCGGGTTGTCATCAACCATATAAAGCCACCCCTACCCCTCCTTTTCCCATGATGTAGTTTTGGCCATTTCAGGTTTTCTTGTGATCTTGCTTTCATTTTTACTCTCTCTTGTAACTACCATCATCACCTTGGAGATCTTGTGCTTCACTCTTGGATATTTGGAGTCTTTTTTTCTCCCCTGCATGCTTGGATCCACCCTTTTCATTATCATAACTATTCCATCAATCATCCCCCATTAATCTTATAGGTTCTTTTACCATTTCATATTTCTATCACCACATTAGCTACCTTCAATATCATTACGCAGATCATCATTTCTACCTATCCTCATCCACCAAACCCTATAATTTTCTAGGTCATCATTAGCATTACCTAGTCATCGTCAATCGGCCCATGTTCATTATATTATCTAACTTTTACCCATTCTGAAATCTATTTTTATGATCCATGATCCTTCGATTTCATATCATGGCATTCTTTCCTTTTGCCACATCATATTTTTTATGTCGATTGCAATCACCATCGACTCATCCAGGTTTTAAAAAAAAATCCATGTTTATTACATCTACCATCAGATTTTATAATTTTCTTGTGTCCTTTCTGTCACAAATCCAGTTCTATATCTCTTGTAGGATCATATTATTCATCTTGGCCTCATTACCAACTCTAGATATGCCTCAAATACCTTTAGGTATGCATTTTTGCTATTATTTCACTTGGTATTCTCCATTTATCGTTGACTAGCCCCTACAATATTGGTTCTTTTTCAACTTTCATAGGTTTGGTTTGATTTTCTTAGATCAGATCTACATCTTATCATATTTATTGCATTTTAGGTTTTTATTTCAGTTCAGTTATCTGCTACATCTAATTTATCAATTGATTTTACTTATCTTTATCAAAATGTGGGTTGGCATCCATCCTAGGAATGTTTCACTTCTCAGGACTAATGTTGTGGAAACTCACCCATCTATCTACTAGTACATTATTGTGTTGAGTTCACTTTGTTGCCTGACAGTCACCTAGCTCTCTGTGTGAGAGGCTTTATCATTTTTACTTGTATTCATCGACATCCCATTTAGAGGTACCTTAAATCCTCTCATCCTTGGATTTATTTTATTATTATTATCATTTCACTAATATGAAACATGTACGAGGAAAATTGTTCAAAAGTATGCTTTAATAACATCGAATTCTCTTTGGTAATGGTCATCCCAGAAATATTTAGTGTCTTTCTTCATCAAGCGTGTGAATGGTTGGTTTTTCTCTCAAGCTACGTAGTAAAACAATGGATGGCTTGCATTTTTCTCTATAATGAGTGTAACTGATGAAAATTATAAGGTGGAGGCATGTTAATAATAGCATAAATTTTATTGGGATCTATTTCAATTCCACATTGTGAGATAATGTACCCAAGGAGATTGCCAGTTGTAACTCCAAAAACACACTTCTTTGGATTTAAGCGTACTTTATATTGTCATAAACATTTGAAGAGTGTGTGGAGATCTTGAGCATGTGTAGAACGATGTTGTGATTTGGAAAGTATATCATCAACATAATATTCAAGGATATTATGAATATAATCATGAAAGATATGCATCATTTCTTGTTGGTAAGTGGCCCCGATGTTTTTAAGGCTAATGGGCATGCTAGTGTAACAGAGCATTCCCCAAGGTATAGTAAATGATGTTTTTTCTTGATCTTCTTGGTTAATTTTAATTTGTTTGTAACCCATAAAGCCAACCATCAAAGAAATGATATCATATGCAACGTTGGAGTTAATGATGGTGTCAATCTGCGATAGGGGAAAACTATCTTTAAGACAAGATTTATTGAGTTCTCAAAAATTGATACAACAATGGAACCATCCATCCAACTTTATAACCGGAATGATGTTAGACAACCATTCCGGATAATCCACAACATGAATAAAGCTGACATCTAGTAAGTTTTTTATTTCTTATTTTACGAGCAGTGCGACCTTCTAATGAATTTTGTAGATTTTTTTCTAAACAAGTTTTACACTAGTGTGAAGGATGATATTATACATAGCTATAGAAGCATAGATACCAGGAATATCACTATAGTACCATGAAAAATATCTTAGAATTCATGAAGAAGTTGTTTGATATCATTTTTCTTAGTAAGCATGAGAGAAGCGATTGGTAAAACCATTTGGGGGTTGGTAGACGTTACGAGGTTATATTGAATGGTATCCTCATTGAGAAGAGTTGACCGATCCTCTATGTATGGGTCAAGTAGGAATAGTTTCAAGAGCATTGGAAATTTTAGAAATTATATCAGATTCTCCAAAGTATGTGGTAGAATTAAGAAATGATGGAGATCATTTCTTATGATAGAAATAAGGGAGATGATCGTACACTCCCATGTATTTTAAAGAAGAATCATTAGTAGAAAAAGTGTCTAAATTAGCCCAAGAAGTAGAAGTAGAATCACTCATGATTTCCAGATATATTAGAGGAATCACATAAGTATGTAGGGTAGTATAAGCCTCTGAAAAGGTATAGAAGGTAGATGGTATCCCATGACCAAATTATTAGAATGAGTTGGGATATCCCATGGTTCTATGACTCCTTGAATCTGCGAGGCTTGAACAAGTACGAGAGAAACCATATTGGAGTAAATACTTATATCCAAGACCATATTTGGAGAAATCTTGACTAGATGCAGTAGAGCTAGGAGTGTTTGTGGAATTCTCAATAGAATTACAATATGTGAAAGGTGATTGATTTGTTGGAACATTGTAGACAACTCCCTAATAAAGGAATTTAATTCATGTATGAAGAGTGGAAGGAACCACATGCATGGCATGGATCCAAGGCCACCCAAGAATAATATTATAATTAAGATTATTGGGCATTACATGGCATGGAATGGGTAGTGTACATGGCCCAATGGTAACAGGGAGGATGATAGTACCTAATACACATTTTGGGATATTTTCAAATCCACAAATAGAAACAAATGAAGGAGCCAAAGAGGTCTTAGAAAGACCCAATTGGTGGAGGAATGCAATATTAAAAATATTAATCCTTTATATAATATTTACTAATGCACACTTAACCCCAAAATTATTTATACAAACTTGAATATAGAGGGGGTCATGCTCTAACATGGCTTGAGAAGGAAAATCATCTAATGTGAAAGTAATGTGATCTTCATTGAGAGATAGAGCAAAATTAAACTTATGACACACAAAATTAGGTGAATTATGGGGATGAATATAAGTATTAGCTAGATAAGACCTTAATTTATTGATACACTCGGGGTGAGCCTGCAAAAAGGAAAGGAGGAAGACATCCATAATGAGAGGATCTTAAGGGAAAATGAAATAAGTGCTGAAATGAAGACCCAAGAGCATTTGAATAAGATGGGTTCACCAAATAATTTTAAAAATATTGGAATTTGTAAAACTCTAGATACTTTAGAGTCACAAGTAATATATAAAACACTAAAGTACATATCCGAACTAAGAAATAAGCTAGAAAAATATGAAACCCTAGGTGCAAGAGAGAAGATAGAGGACTTATATAATTTCATAATTGATCCGAAGTATTCAAGCTAGAAAAATTCTAAACGGGAGGAGGAATTTGTCGTAACCACACTAAAACATTTGTAGAACTATAGGAAAAAACTGGACTAGGGAACTGGAATGGACCAGGACACTGGGTGCCCGAGTTTTCTTTTGGGTTCCCATGACTACAAGAATTCCTAGAACCTAAATTTTCTTGTGTCACACCATTTTCACTAGCCATCATTGTTTGTCATCTGTATGTCACATTATTCCAATATAACTCACCTATAACCTACAAAACAAATGACCTCCTCCAAAACCCCAAAACACGTCAAATATTAAAAATAAAAAGATGAAAATGGGGAGTCATAATAACCCCAATAGTCACCAATAGATTGAACTTAAACCCAAGCACTACACTACATCTTAAACTCCATGTATTTATGTGTTTTTCGTAGGATAATTCCCTAGAAATATCTTGTGCAAGATGCACCGAATAGAGAGCAATAACTAGATGTAACAATGTAAATAGATGTGTGAATTTCAAAATGAACTTCCCCTCCTATAAAGTGTATGTATAAAAATACATTCCCTTGTCCCTTGAATAAAACTAGATGAATTATTTTATGCTCTTGAAATGCCTTTGGATGCAACCTTAGGTTATAGTAATAGATTCTTATAACTTGGTACTTTATTATGGTCACATAGATTTATATTTATATGATTCCCTTGGTTGAATTTCTCAATTGACAACAGGAAGGCCAACCCATAAGATAATAATATTATGAAAATTTTAAAGATTCCCAAAAGGATTGATTAATGTAAAGAGAGTTCGGGACACCTAGAAGGACAAAGGTGCTGGGCACTAGAATCTTGTCTAGGCACTAGTGTCTAGAGTCATAAAAGATAAAGCAGTAAAGTATCAACTAGGCTGTATGGTGTAGAAGGCCAAATAGAAAATATGAAACACTGAAAAAGGCCAAAGATAGTTGTCAATTGCTATTTTTCTCACTTAGGAATCATATGAATAGTAGTATGTGACTAGGACCTAGAAATGTACTCAAAGTGCATGATTTAGTGTCGCATCGGGCACATGCTATACATCGTTTGATAGTGTAGCTGAAAAGAATAGATATATAACCATGTTTGATAAGTATGAAAATCTACATAGGAACTCATATAAGGTTAAAGTGGTGGTCATCGATGATGGGATGTCAAAATTGCAAAAATGGGATACACATGGTGGAAATCATGGCATGCAATAAAAGAAACAATAGAAACAAGAGCCAACATAGTAGTAAGGAATGCATAAGACAAAAAGTATAGAGATACAAAAATAGTAAAATCAAAGATAATAGTATGCAATCAATGTCAAAAAGGCATAAATCTGTAAAAATGGGATACCCAATGGTGTCATAAACAAACAAGATAGTCGGGGAAACAAGAAAGGGGACAAACAAGAAGTGACACACACAAATAACAAGCATGTATAAAAAAATCAATGTTAAAATATGATGAAATTAAATTATGGAGTACATGTGAAGCAAGAGGTGTAAATGACGCACAATGTAGGATTATGCCTCCAATATAAGTATGTAAGGAACCATGGTAGCTCCTATTTACATGTATTTATCCTTGTATATTTTATCAAACTCAATATACCATGTGAATGTAAGTGTGTAAAGAGTAAAGATATATGTCATGTATCAAACCAATGTGACAAGCAACATGTATAATGTAAATTTCTAATGAATTGAGCTAAGTATACATGTCTTGATTTTGTATTTTTACAAATATTTGAAATTTTTTTATTTTGAAATTATGTTAGTGTTTTTGGATTTTGTAATGTTTAGCTATATATAGAGAGAGGGAATATCACAAGATCTACTCAATGAGAACCTTGTGAAGATCCAAAAAAATATGTCAAAGAGGATAAATATGTGTGCCTCCATTGTGCCAAATAACATGACATAATTATAGGTGGTATCATTATAGTGATTTAAGGCTAAAGAAGGCCTAAGAGAAGAACTAGATGAATTATCTCTATGAGTATTGTGTGAAGTATAAGATTTGCATGGAGGAATAGAGGTGTGAGTTCTCCTATACATATGTTATTTACTAAAGGATCTATGAGGAACTACAAAGAGAGCACATGCATTAGAGGACATAGGTGGTATCCTATGAGAATTCAAGTCATTAGAGAAAATGTGTGGTACCAAATTCCTATCTAGAGACCTTGGTGGAATAGAACCATTAGATATATTATGTAAATTCAAAAACCTATTCATAGATGCACTAGGAGTAGGGATATAAATTGTACTAGAATTATTAGGCTTTATAGGAAAAAAATCCTCAAAGGGAATACCTCAAATGGTGATAACCTATTGAATATGGATAAAATTGATACATTCATGAATGAATGATGAAATATTCCTAAGATAACACAACCAAGGGAGACCTAATCATAATGTACAGAGCTAAGAGTAGAAACAACCAAGAATGAGACCAATGTAGTAAGAGATCCAACTATAATAGGGAGATTAATGCATCGATAACAAGGATCAAATTAGAATGCAAGTTTCTTCTTGGGAATTCTAAGAGAGTGGAGTATTAGAAGACATCATACATTATCCTTGTAATGTGGATCAACCAATACATGGATACTAAGTATTTTATGAATAAATACATGAATAACCAATATTTGAAATAAGTGTGTGATCTATATTAGAGTCGTTGAAAGTGATAATTGGTGTAGGAGATGGCATGTGAGTAGTAGTGCCAATCATTGCATATAAAGAGTGATCATAAGAGGGAAGCGGTGGTGTGGACATGATGGGTATTTTTACTTCAAAAGTAGATTTGTCATTGTTATGCTTAGGAAGTGAATCATTGAAGATTTTCAATTTCCTATTATTATTTGTTGGCTTACAAGATTTAATGAGCACATCCCATTGAATTGCATCATTAGTCTTTCCTTTGAATATTGATTTTCTTGGAAACTTGGAATTAGATGGATTAGGAGCACTAGAAACTCACTTGATTTTATTCATATGTAACAAATTATATTAACAATATTTGAATCTGTTTGGGAGGGAAAGTGATGGAAGGGAAATACTACCCGAGATCGGAGGATCGGTGTGGAAATCCTAAGGAAGTGGAAATAGATGGGAACGTGGATCACGAGAAGAGGAATTCTCCTGCAAAATCTATACAGTCATGGTCGAATAAAGTTAGAAATGGTGGATCAGCCTCGAAATCCCAAAATTTATTTCTCCAAGTGGTTAAGGAAGCTTCTGGAAGCACCTTATAAATTCCTGACATGCTTCTACAACACACTACTGAAAAGCTAAACAAATCATTGGTAGGGAAGTTGGTAGGTGGGAGACCCAATATTGATGTTGTTAGAAGATGGGCTAAACTGAAATGGATTCCATTAGGCCATTTAGAGGTAAGTTCTCTTTCTAATGGTTTTTTCCTTTTTAGGTTTAATACCCAAGAGGATATGTAGAAGATTCTAGAAGGACCCTGGTTTTGGGGAAAATCTGGTTGGTATCTTAGGAAGTGGGAACCAACTTTCAACATAGAAAAGGAAAATTTGAACCAATTTCATGTTTGGATACGCCTTCCTAACCTACCTTTGGAATTTTGGCATGAAGACATTATCAAAGGCATAGCGAACTCCCTGGGTTCTTTGGTCATAATTGATAATGCTACCAGGAAAATGACTAGGCTTATATGTGCTCATTTTTGTATTTATATTGTTGTTGATAAGGATATTCCCAACAATATCAAACTAAAGTCACGTTTTGGGATTTGGGAGAAAAATATTGAAATGGAAAGTTCCCCCACGAAATGCTCCAAGTGCAATGATAATTTGGGCCATTTTTCCTAGAACTGCAAGTTCAAGGTATCGAAAATATATATTCCTGTGTCAGGAATTGAAGGTAAAGGGGAAAAAGGGAAAGGCCTTATGCAAAGTGTAGTGATCATAGGAAATATTTCTCCAAAGAATCTAAAAAAATTCTACTCCTTTGAGAATAAAGGAGAAGGTGGTAAATGAAACTCCAATCAAATCTGCCACAAAAATGGAGGAGGATGGTTTCACCCTAGTGGTCAACAAAAGGAAATTGAAATTTCTATCCTGGTCAGATTCTAAGGTAGGGGAAAAATGGAAGAACCTGTTAAGGATTTCATGAAGGGTAGGAAGATAGAGATTTTTTCCTCAAAAGGGAATGAGGAATCTCTCAAGGAACCGGCTAAGATTGAACAAAAGTTAAAGGAAGTTGGGAAGATGGGGGACTCTGGTTTGGAGGAACTTTTAAGGAACAAAGTAAGGGGGAAGAACCTGTGGGGCAGAAGGTAAGTTGGGATCCCCATGCAGGTGAGGAGTTAATAAGAATAAATCTTGGTGATCTTTCAGTGGAAGAAATGGAAAATATTAATATGTCCCCAATCAAAATGATGGAAGAAAAGAAAGAAGAAATTATGCGGGAAACAAAGGAACTTCTAGGGAAAAAACCCCCTCAGGAAAAATAAAAGCGGATTCAAAAGGAAAAAGGGGGAAACCTCATTATCCTCTCCTAAATCTCAAGAGTTTGAGAACCCTATAAATGTGGAAGTTTTCAGTAGCAAACATGGTAGGCCTAGCAAATTTGAATCAAGGAAAAAAATACCCAAAAGGAAATAGATTCAGGGAAACAATTGTGCTTAGACCAAAAGGTCTTTAAGAAAAACAAACCCAATTTGCAGAAATGAATTGCATCTCATGGAATGGTAGAGGAGCTTAATAACCCTATGAAATGGAGGATTCTAAAAGATATGATTGAAAGATAGAAAATAGATGTGTTAGCTGTTCAAGAGACTAAAATGAAAGAAGACCTCTTTTTAAGTTCTTGCAAGTCTTTTTGGAATAATTCTAAAGCTTTTTTGTTAGTTTGAAAGGAGCCTCTAGAGGCTTAGTTGTGGTGTGGAATCTAGCTCGCTATGAAGGAAATATCCTGGTCAAAAGAGATAATCATATGGTGGTGATGATGAGAGATATGGAAAATAGAAATATTTGGGTCCTATCTAACATTTATGCTCCTACCCTTCATAAAGAAAGGAAAAATCTTTGGCATCACCTGCTGTCATTTAATCATTCCATCAAAGGATCTAGATGGATTGTCTTAGGGGATTTCAATACCCCTCAGACCCCAGGAAAAAAAGGTGGATCTAAGGAGTTTATAGTAGGCATGGAGGATTTCAATGACTTTATTGCTTCTTCACAACTCCATGATATTGATCTTAAAGGTAGTAGTTTTACTTGGTCTAATAGAAGAATTGGATCCCAACATATCCAAGTAAGATTAGACAGGGTTCTTGTCTTGGAGGAGTGGTTAATCCAAGATATCTCTTTTCTCTCCCCTAGATAGGATCAGATCATAATCCTATTCTCTTACAAATCAAGAATCCATCTAGAAGAAGAACACCTTTCCATTTTGAGAAGATGTGGCTCTAGAATGAGGACCTGTATGACCTCATTAATGACTAGTGGAAACTGAAGGTTAAAGGAACAGCTATGTATAGACTCTCTAAAAAACTCCAGAATGTTAAAGGCCACCTCAAATACTAGAATAAAAAATGCTTTTGAAATATCTTTCAGAAGAAAATGGAAATCCAAGCTGAACTACAGAACGTTCAAAGAAAGATAGAGAGTAGGGATTCCAAGATGGATGTTGAGGACCATAAAAGGAAAAATCCCTTTCCGCGAATACCATAACATCTTTGGGAAAAAGGAAATCTTCTCGGAAGTAAAAATCTCAAATTACTTGGCTAAAGGAAGGGGATAAAAATATAAAATTATTTCACTTGTCCACCTTAAAACGTAGAGGGATAAACAAAATTAATAAAATTAGAAATGAAGAGGATGTTATGGTGGAATAAAAAGAAGAAATATCTAAAGATACTATATCCTTCTTCGTAACCTGTTGACTAATAACATCGAGTCAAATTTGAATAAGGAGCAAGACTTTTTAAAGTGCATTCCTCTATTGGTTTCTAAGGAAGATAATTTGATGCTTTCAACGATCTCATTAATGGAGGAAGTCGAATTCACCATCAAACATCTTAATCCTGATAAGGCTCCTTGTCCAGATGGCTTCCAAGCCTTTTTCTTTTAGCACTTTTGGGACATAATTAAAAAATATGTCTTTGAGGTGGTGAAGGAATTTTTCAAGTAGAAAGTTATGCTTTGAAAGATATAAACTATACCTTTCTTTATCGATCCCAAAATTTCATATTGCTATGGAATTAAAAGATTTTAAACCTATAAGTCTCTACAATACCTCCTATAAAATCTACACCAAAATCGTAGCTATTACTTCTCTCTATCATTTCTGATCAACAAGGGGGCTTCGTCATTGGTCACCAAATTCAGGATGGGATCATTACAATAAAAGAGATGATCCACTCAGCTAAGCTCAACAAGAAGGCTGCTCTATTTTTAAAATTGGATATGGCCAAAGCTTATGATAGGGTTTCATGGTGCTTTCTTGATAAAATCCTTGACAGGTTTGGTTTTGATGTCTCCTTTAGGAATCTGGTCAAGGCTTGTATCTCTAATGTCTGGTTTTCTATTCTCATCAATGGGTCCCCCTTTGGGTTTTTTCCTAGCTCTCAAGGCTTGAGGCAAGGGGATCCCATTTCCCCTTTTCTCTTCATTATCTTGGCAGAAGCTTTAAGTAGAAGATTAAATTTTTAAATTGAGAATGGTTCTCTCAATGGGATCTCTCCAGTAAGGGAGATGGAAAAATTATCACACTAGAATTTTGTTAACAACACCTTTGTGGTGGGGAAGCTTTTGTCCCTAAAGTTAATAAAATAAAATCTCTCCTTGATGACTATATGGAAGTTTCAGGATAGATGGTTAACTTCAAAAAAATCTCTCTCTTCTTCCTCAACACCATGGATAGTCATTATAATAAGATAACAAAATTTTGGGATGTGACTTTAAATCTTTCCCTACCTTTTATTTAGGTATCCCTCTTGGGGATAAGAGAACCATCTTGTTCTTATTGGAACTTCTTAATTGAAAGGTTTGAAAGAAAACTTGCTGGTTGGAAAGATAATGTGTTATCCTAGGCTGACAAGATTACCCTTCTCATTAGTTCTCTTCAGAGTCTTCCGGTGTATGCCATGTCCCTCTATCAACTTCCTGGAGGTGTTGGGGATAAACTAGAAAAAATCCAAAAATGCTTCTTATGGAGTGGCACTGAAAGAAAAAAAAATTCCTCTGGTGGCCTAGGACAAAGTTTGTAAACCTAAAAAGCTTGGGGGACTTGGTCTCAGAGACTGGACTAAAATGAATAAATCCCTTCTTGCAAAAATTAGATGGAGGTTAACTAAAGAAAACGGAGTCTAGACCAAAATTCTAAAGAAAAAATATTGGATGGATGTTAAT